>MNCL01000035.1:0-1229413 GCA_001932985.1 Proctacanthus coquilletti | reverse complement strand
AATCCTTTCTTGGCGCAAGAAATTTAAGCATCTTCGTAGTGTTCCGCAATTTAGTGTATATTTTAAATGTGTGAAAGAGAATTTACATGTTTTATACGTGAAATAACATTTCTGAAAGTTACCCAACGATTAAATTAATAATTTAACTTTTATAAATGATTATTGACAAAATGATTTGCTTTAAGTCCTTCCATTTGCAATCCATCTAAATCAAAACCACACAGGTCAAGGTAATCAAAGTTTGGACAAGTTTGTGGACAATTTCGCAATTATGGCTTGTTAGCTCATAAAATTCATAAAGTTGGTGACAAAAGTTAGTATACAAATTAGACACTGTTGCGAAAATATTCAAGAATAATTTATAGTTATGTCGCTAGGATGAACCAAACAGATACTAAGTTATAAAAGATGGAAGTGCTCTGTCCTTGCTAGTCATTGATAAAAAGTTTTTGAAACTCTTTTAACTTGTGTCTTGTCTGCTATATTTTTTAAATTAAACAATGGCAAAAAAGGAAATTTCTAATAATCTGGATATTCATATTTTTTATTGGACCAGATTTTTTTGCTATAGAACTTTTCTCTGGTCATCACATATAGGACAGTCTCAATACAAAATTGGACTTTTTACATACCGCCTTCTGGTAAAAACTCCACGATTTTTAGTAATCTTTACTATATTTATATTTTAACGACAGTGTGTATTATTCATACTCTTCTTTCCAATAATCATATTTTTGGAATCTTCACAAAAATACTTTGGTGGCGACACGGTGGACGCCATCATGTCTGCAGTAAACGGACTAGCGGGCTTGGTTTGCCTTTATAAATTCATTGTTCTAATTTTTATTCAAGCTAACGAGATTGAAACTTTTAACAAAGAAATCGAAAAGTACGCAGCGGAATTTAATCAATATCGTATTCAAAATTGTGAAAAAATGTATCGAATACTGTTCTGGATTGGACTAGCTATTGCCAATGCTTCAATTATGCTGTACCTTATGCTCCCACTCACCATATCAGGTAAAAAATTGCTACCGTTTCAACCACTGCTCCCAATAGACCTGAGTGTAAGTCCACTGTATGAAACCGTCTATTTGTACGAGATTGCGTCTGCTGTATTTTGTGCAAATATTACTGTTATTTTTGATACGGTAAGAAATATTAAATTATAGAACCTAGTGGAAATTGATAGTGGAAATTCTTCAAGATGTTCTGTGCTTCAATGTCGTTATGTGCATGCTTGCTAGCCAGTGCTACAGATGACCTATGCATGAACAACGGTCAACAAGACGATTTTGAGAATCTGAAAATTGCAGTCGATCGATTTATAAGAATTAAAGGGTAAGTTATTATACCACACACGTTTTACATTCAATAAAAAGCCCAGTAATAATTCTTGCAGAAATTTCTTTTAAATTATAGATATGTAAAAACAGTTTCTGAAATATATTCTATGCCCAGTTTGTCACATTTTCTTTATAGTTGCGGAATTCTAAGTTTCGCTCTATATAACATCTCGGTGGTAATAAAAAATAAATCAAAAACTAATCTAGAAAAACTCTGAAATACATTTTGCTTTTTCAGTTATCCCCATCAGACCTTCGATTCATCACAATGATTATATCCACCAAATTCTTAATCTTCACTTTAGGCATTTACTGCTACTTTGGCCAAGATATTGTGGATCAAGTAACTAAATCTAGAAAATGTTAATTATTTTAAAACTCTAAAATTCCTTGAAGACCACTTACTTCAGACAGAGTTTGTACAACACAAAATGGCCCGAGCAGAGCAAAGACTATAGGCGAATGATCCTCTTGTCGCTACAGATTACTCAATGTGAATTGCATGTTACCGCAGGAAAGATTCTACCCTTAACAATCCAAACATTTGCTGCGGTAAAGCGTTCTTAAATTAATACAACCTTATACTGAAGTGTTATAACTTTATAGGCTTTGAGAGCTGCATATTCGTTTTACGCTTTTCTCATCAATTTTAATTAAATTTTAAAATGTCCTAAAATTATTGTTAACTTTATTAAAATTTATTATTGTTAAAATTTATAAAATACACAAATTCAAATTAGTGTTTCTGTTTTATGTAATTTTTTTTAAAAGGGCAAATCTGAAATAAGATGATTTAAAAATTGGTTAAATAATTTTTATTTTTAATTTCCTTGAGTAATTTATAGTTCAATATAAGAGAGCGACAACAATAAAGTATTGAAATTATAGAGCAAATGCAAGTATTTTTGCAAAACATAGCAATTACGCGAGAATTAACGTCGATTTCCACCGCCACGGTTGTAATTCGACTTGCCTCTATAAAAGTTTCCTCCACGATCCCGATCACGATCGCGATCGTTATAGTTCTGGTTATTTCCTCCATAACCACCTTGGTTCTGATACTGTTGCCTCCCATAGTTATTTGACTGATAATTGTTATCATAATTATCTCGCTGATTATATCCCCCCTTGGAATCATTACCTGTTGTAGAGAAAAATAAACACAGAACTTAAATAGCCTCAAAAATAATAACCTCTTTGCGACCATCCACCTTGAACACGATTACCACCACCGCCTTGACCGCCCGACCACTGATTATCACCGCCTCGATTATCATACTGTCGCTGATTATATTGCTGACGCTGATCATACTGTTGCCTTTGATCGTATTGTCGCTGGTCCATCTGCTGCCTCTGGTCGTATTGTCGCTGATCCATATGTTGCCTTTGGTCGTATTGTCGTTGTTCCATCTGTTGTCTCTGATCATATTGTTGCTTCTGATCGAATTGTTGCCTTTGATCGTATTGTTGGCGCTGATCAAATTGCTGCCTTTGATTATATCCTTGATTGTTTCCTTGTTGACCCCAGTTTTGATTACCTCCGCCTCTTCCACCCTATTTTTAAATATTATATAAGAAACACTTAAGTGCTCTAATAGTAAATATTACCCCACGACTACCACCCCCTCCTCTTGAAGGAGCAGGGCCAGAGGTTCGGTTTTGTTGCCATGACGGCATTTCTGGTGGAGGTGGTGCATGCTCATAAGCTCGTCCGCCTCTGTCGGGAACCTAAAATTATTATATTATTTAACGAATCGAGTATAATAAAACTAAACACGAAAATGCTTACCCTCCCAATAACGTGCTTTTGTATTTTGCTTCCTGTATTCTTTCGAACGTTGGCACTGCTAGTCTTTTCAATAATGGCAAGATCAGCCCTCGCAGCGAGAAGGGCTGCAATATCTGTATCACAACCTCCCACCTGATACTTATCTAGTTCTTGTTTTTTCTTCTGATATTGGCTCACAATCTCATCTTCTCGGCCTTTCATTTTCTCGGACCACTAAAAAGGAAAAATGTGTATTTGTAGCACAACCATCAAGATTTCGTACCTGAAATGATTGAATGGTAACTTCTAGTCGAGTCAGCAGCATTTGGCGCCGCAAATTATATTCGTCATCTAGCTCCTTCTGCAAACTTTCAAGCTTCTCCCATTGAACATCAGAAAGTGGTTTTGTGGTTTTAAAGAGCGGCTCTGATAATTTATTAGGCTTTGTTTTCTTTAAAGTTTCATCCAGCGTTTTTGAAATTTTATCAAACAATGCTTTCGGTGTGATGTTTTCTGGTGGTTTCCCCAAACGTAAGTCTTTAGTCATTGTCTCCAGTGCTCGAGCAGTCGTAGTTTCGGACTAGGGAGAAATTTTATTGGTATGTATTGAACATTTATTTCTTAATAATCAACAATATACTACAAAAGAAATTTTCCTCCTTACCAATGGAATCACATAGCTGTCTTCTGCAGGTTTAAGCATTTGAAGCATTTTGCATGCCATTAATTCAGTTAGCAAGTAGTCTAAGAGTAGAATACGAGATTCCCTTGTTTGAAGACGTCCTGATACTGGACCAGCTACGAACTGTGTATAAGGACATCCTAATTCTTTCAGCATGGCAGACATTTCTAACATAAATTCATTGAAGTCCGAATCTTTTGCTACCTATAAGTTCAATATAGCAATAGCACAATATCTACATTCTGAATTCATTCTGCACTTTGAATACCGTACCTTTTCATCGGTACCGCGTAGTACATGGATTTCATTTGCAATCCAAGTTACTAACTCTCGGAAGTTTTCAGACTTTGGCCCGCCAACAATTGTGTCTTGAATTACACTGTTCTCGAGAAATTTACCCTCATACCTGTAACAACGAATAAAATCGACTTAATGCAGTTTTATATTAGCATCTGATGAGCATTGCACCACCGGTTGCAATACTTCGCCTTGGAAAAATCTATCGAGGTTTTGTGGGTGGAATTTGTAGAACACGGCTGCAGCTAATTTGCGCACTTACCCCACTGTATTTAAAGCTTCTATCACATCCGCTTCTCCTTCCATTTTTAGTTAACTCAGAAAAACAGAAGCTTACTAGACACAAGTAAAATGATTTCTGTGCAGCAGAACCAAATCAGCACAAATCTTGACAGCGCAGAGTACCGGCAATCCCAGCCAGGCGATTTAAGCCGGCTAATAGCTAGAACAAGTACTCATTGACATATAGAAACATGACTGCTTATTCTACATAAAATTATAAACATGTTCTTGTGCTTCTTGTGCTATTTACTTTATGTGAGTGATAAAAGCACCTATAATTCTAATTTACAAACCAATGTAAAGTTCCAATAATTATATTAAATTTCTGTTGTCTCTCCACATTTCAAATATTTCATATGTTCCACCCAGTACCAATCAAAGTATTACAATCGGCCGTCAAATATAAATTAAGCAAGAACAAGATTTGACAATTCAACTGTTCTTGAGTAGTGTGTTTGTTTGGTAATTTGAAAATGTCCAAAGTCGACCAGAAAGAGTATTTAAAAAAATATTTATCAGGCGATAAGAAGAAAAAGAAGAAGAAAAAAGTAACTTCAACAGATAAAGTCAGGTAAGCAATTTGAATATGAACGAATAAACAAAGGATGGAGGTTTTGGGATAGGGAGAACTATCGACGTTGTTTATATTAGATTCCTATCTAAAGAAATTAATTGCTTATTTATTTAGATGATAAATTTAAAAATTGTGGCTCTTCTATTGTGTTTACCACAAAAATAACTAACTGTGTTGCATGTGAGATACTTTTCCAATAAGCGCGCGAAAGGTGTGTGCACGGAGATTTCTATTTCGAAAAACGAGTATATGTTTAACTCTTGATTTTACTGTGAAAAGACACTCACAATTGAGAAAAGCATCTAATTTCTACACATAAATTCCTTTCAGGTATCTCTCTCTCCATCCCTCTGTAGCATTAGATTTCTTAAAATCAACACTTCTTGTTTTCTATAAATGAAATACTTATAATGTGCTGTTTTCCATCTGCAGAGTGAAAATAATTGATGACGACATCGACGTTGTAAAAAATACTGTTGATTACGATGAAGAACTAATATTAACCGGTGAAGATGCTCCACAAGTTGTAGGTATAATCGACGACCGGCCACCAGAATTGAAAGCAATTGAAGATTATCGAAACAGTGGGAAATGGAAAATTCTTTCAGCAAGTGATATTAAAACAGACGATGACAACAAAACAAAAGAAAAATCTTCAAAATCACCAACATCGAAAACCAATAACGCTAAGGTATCAGACGATGACCATTCTCCCCCAAGGAAACCGAAAAACACAAACAATCCATATAAGGGAAATGAAGAAACGAAAGCTTCTCCTTCTAAAAATAAAATTCGCACAGATAGTGATGGTGATTATTCCCCACCAAGGAAATCGTGGAAATATACTCCATCATCATATATAAAATCGAGGAAAGATGACGACGACGACCTTTCTCCACCGCGAAGGCCGAAAAATTCACCTTCAGGATATTCGCACGGTAATCGTTCCCGAATAAAATCAGATGATGATTTGTCGCCTCCAAGGAAAGCAAGACATGATACCAGTGGTAATTATTCTCCTCCAAAAAGAAAAAGAGACGATAAAGTAAGGGATTATAAAGTATCCCGCTGGAATAAGTATGATAAACCATCTCCTAAAAGAAATTCAAGACGGAGCAGGAGCAGTGATTACTCTCCCCCAAGACGTCAAAGAGGAAGCGACGACGATCGTAGAAACAGATCTAAGGGGCGTAAAAATTCACAGGAGAAAAATACGCGCAATGGCACCAGCCGACGGAGCGTAGATTTGTCTCCAAGAAGGTCTCGTGAACGTTCAAGACGCCAGATTACACCTCCGAGGAAAGTAGACGAGAATGATGGCCTATCACCACCAAAAAAGATCAATAGTGGTATATACTTTTTTAAAGTCTATTTACAAAATTAATATTAATATCCGCTTTTTATATTTCAGACGATCGAGAACGAAAACCTGATTCGAAAGAAAAAGAAAAGCCCAAGCCGCATCAAACTTTAGATGGCAAAAAAGCAGGCTTACAAGGCGCTAAGTTACTTAAAGAGGAAACAGAGAAATTTCGAAAGAAAGAAGATGATATGTTCCAGAAGATGTCTGCTGAAGTGTCCGGTAAGGATGCAGATATAGTGGTACGCAATAGACGTGTTAGAAGTGCTGCTGAATTACAAAAGGAAGAGGAAGAAGAACGCGAAAGTAGTAAAAGGAAAAAGGAAAAACAAGATGCATATAGCCGATGGGGAATGGGGTTAAAGCAAATAGAGGATTATAAGATGAAAATCGCTGAGGAAATGCATGAAATAAGTAAACCTCTGGCAAGGTATTCCAACGATGCTGATCTTGATGAAATGCTTAAGAAACAGGAGAGGCAGGGCGATCCTATGCTTCAGTACATTAGAGAGAAGAATCAAGAAAAAAACAAAAGTGGCAATGCTCAAATAATTCCAATTTATAAAGGACCATTTCCAGAAAATCGCTTTAATATTCGACCTGGCTACCGATGGGACGGAGTAGACAGATCTACAGGTTATGAGAAAAAATGGTTTGAAATGCAAAACCAAAAGAAAGCCATTCAGGAAGAAGCGTACAAGTACAGTGTTGAAGACATGTAAATAACGCTTTTCTTTATACAATAAAAAAATGAAAAAAATAGTACCTGGTTACTTTTTCTATACCAGTCGCCACCAAAATTTTATGGCCGTGGAACTCATCGAGTATTTTTTCAAACTTACATTTTTTATGCCAGGATATTCTTATATGCCTGCGGACTCAGTCCACAGAATTATAGATAGATTTACAAAGCAGCGAGTTATATGGGCGCCAACTATAATAAGAAATTCATGCGTTAATAATAGGTCCCGTTATGTTTCCCCATTAGCATATAAATCATTCAAGAATTTAGAAAGACACTTTAATGTTTTCCTCAAAATATAATTAAAATACTGCATTTTCCATACACCCAAAGCTAATCTTCATTTTTAAACGAAGATGTCATACGATTAAAAATTTTAATGATTATGAGCGTAATCCACACGAAGAAATGACTATAGATTTGAATCCTACTAGAACTCGTTTAAGAATTTCGAAAAATGTTGTAAATATTTACACGGAGGCAAAAGGATTTGATAGATTTGATTAAAAAGGGCGCAATTCCTAAACGATATGCTGGAGAATATAACTCTATTACATGCGATGATCAAATGTCCCACACGTTGCCAGAGACCGAAGATGCAGAGCAGACAAAAGATTAAATTTAAACATTCTTTGAATCAAGCTTACATTATAAATGTATTTATTTTTTTCTTACATAAAAGAAACACTTTTGGCTTTTTTATAATCGACATACTTCATTTTTACTGGATGCCAGTGTTATATCCGCCACAAGTTTTTTTGTAATCGCCGTTTCCCCGCATTTAAATTGTTATATATGCCGTAAAATACAATATAATTTTCGATTGGATAAAATAATTACACACACTACTTCAGTAGTGACCTTATCGTTAAGTATTAAAATGAAAACATTTTTCCCTTCACCTGTAAAACGTCTCAAATGGCGCTTGTAATATCCCGATTTGCAAGTATCGATATATTTTTACATCACCTTAGTTTTTGATAAAGGACGTGTGCATAGAAACAGTGCCTGTACTCAAATTTGATCAATATTGCCTAAATAAGTAAAAGTCATTTGTCTGTTGTAATTTTTGACGGTTTTTTCGTGTTTTTCGTTTGTGTGTTCTCTCTTAACTAATTTATCGAAATTATTTCTATATAATATATAATAATTTATTGTAAAGTGTATAAACGTAGTTATTTAGCATGTCTAACTTTCTAAAGAAATATGCATCCAAGATTTACTTAGGTAATAAAAACAAAGAACAATGTCCATTTAAGAAGATAACGCATCTCCGTTTGAACGGAAAAAACATTGAAGAAATAGTATGTAGAAAAACTAAAAATAAAAGAACAGATACAACTTGTATTGATTGCAGGGCGATTTGAAAAATTGTAGAAATTTACGGGTGTTATATTTGCACAACAACTTAATTAAGGAAATAAATGGACTTGAACCTCTTATAAATTTGACCCATTTGTACCTTCAATGGAATAAAATTACTAAAATATCAAATCTGGATGGCTTAAGAAACTTAAGGAAGCTATATTTGGGTTATAATGAGATAAAACGTTTAGAAAATGTAGAGCACTTAATTAATTTGGAAGAGTTGCATTTAGAAGGACAATGTATTACAACTGAATTTACTTTCGACCCTTTAAGCCTAAAAGGTCTGTCGGAATCACTTATGGTTTTGAATATTTCACGCCTGAACCTCACCAGCCTGAAAGATATCCACTACTTAATTGGCTTGGAAGTATTGATAGCGGCGGAAAATAAATTCGAAGATCCAGCGGAACTTAGTGAGTAAAATTCAAATTAAAAGATATTTTATTTGCGGCGTTGTACGATTAAGAATCTCCTTCTTGTAAAGTCCTCAGAAAAAAAAAAGTTTATTTTTCTTTATATTCCAAATTTTGTAGTGATAATACAAGTATTTTATTTAAATGGGTTTAAATATAAACGTGGACCGCGCGACATAACAATTAATTTATGCAATATTTTTCGAGTATAGCCAATAAAGCAAAGAATTTTATATACAGTACGAATAAACCATTTATGTTGCAAATTTTTCTAAAACTGCCGTTTTCAATTGGTATAGCCTTTATATTTTAAGTTTTTTTGTTGTTGTTATTCTTCAAAAAATGTTTTAATAGGAAAACTTCTCCAAAATTCTAAGCCCCCGTCAATTTGAAATCTATAAACCAGCTTAACACTATTTACTGCAAAAGAACTTAACCAAATGAAATTGTTTCGAAATTGGTATAGATGGATTTTTGCAATATCTACATAAGTATCAACATTTATCACAAATGTTTGTTTTTTAAAATATTTCTCAAATTAACAATCCTAAAGATCCAATTTTTCTAATTTTACTCTCTGTGGGTTATAAAACTTTATTTTCCCTTTTAAATACGTAAAATTTATTATTACAAACAGCTGAAATTAACATTGTCTTATTTGTGAATTTTTTCTCTAGCTAACGTTTTGGGTCATATGCATTTTTTAAGAAAAGTCGATTTTCACGGATGTCCAGCACAAAAAGACATCCATTACCGAGAGAAAATCACTGCTGGTGCAAATAAACTTGGTAATCACGTTAAACGAAAACGAAAATTTATTTGATACGAGCTTAATTCACAGAATATTTGGATGGAAAGTATATTACTAGTAATAATCGTGTGTTTATCAAAAGATTTGAACAAATTCGATCAGAACGGCAATCGAAAGATTTGAGTCAAACTAGAATAAAATCTAAAACTGACACAGTTGCGAGCAACGTATCCAAAACAGCATCTATATATTTACTCAGTACCAATCTGGAAGACGAACTCGGCTTCAGAACTTGGAACTCTTGTAAGTATTCTAAGAGACTACATCATAATACAATGATGTCTTATATTATGTATTTCTACTTTCAGTACATTCTATCCAAAGACCTAGACGCTCTAATCGGAAACAAGCAGCGGCCGCAAAGCCGACAAGCGATTACCAGCTCCAAGGTAAAAATATATCAAACTGAAATATTATGGCATTTGTGTTGGAAACATTTATTGAAATAAATATAATTTGCTATATAAAATAAATAATTTTTTTAACAAATATAAATAAATAGAAAAATTGTCTAAAGCAAAAGCTTTCACTCATTTCTGAAATCAATCAGCAAACAGGCAACTCTTACAGGTGAGTCTGAAATATAAAATAGAATTATATTAGATATTAAATTCCTACTGTACCGTTAATAAAAATTAAAATTCTAGTTAAATTAAATAAGTATGTTATGCAATTATTGTTCATTTACATACCTAACTTTTTCACTGATTTTCTCTTCACCATTCGTTGTCGTCCTAAGGATGTGTTGGACCGCTTGCACCCATTTTGTGGTTTATGGGAAAATAAGTGAAAGAATTAGTTATGTAAATGACTCACTTGTTAACTGCTAAATTAGACGAATTAATTCAGTTAGACATAGTAAACTTTATAACTTAACAGGGGGAGTAGGGAAGATACTGCTTCCACTTCATTTGTTTTCATCCCTACAGAAAAGTCTAAAATGCTTTAAAAACAGGGTTTTGTGCATTTTATCTTAAAAAGAATTAAATTTTAAATAGTCCCATGAGTTATATAATTTCACAAGCCGGAACAATGACTATTTCATACCTACATTAACATTCACTTCTGACTTTCATTTGTTTGTTGGAAATGCATATGTTTCTGACGTGCCAAATGAAATAAATGTGACCTTGTAGTAATACAATTATATTTATGTATATAATTTTAAGTGTATAATGTTTCACTCTTAAATAAATACAATCAACATTTCAATAACTATTCGTAGTAGTCTATAAGTCCCACTATTATTGCAAGTCTTTTTAATTTCGTGTATTACTTTTGGGGATTGATTCTTATCTGTTATTAATTATGTTCACAAATCGATACAAGCCAGTAAATAAAACTAGTTCTGGAAAGGCGTAAATATTATACAAACTAAATAAATCGTTTAATTACAGAGAAATTATATTTTTAGTTGTCCCATCTTTTACAAATGCCCGTATGTCTTGCTTCGTTCTTCTAATAATAGCATATTAGTTGCAGTGTCTTGTTACTAAATTTATATTTCTCTTATTTTTCAAAAATCGATTCAAAAGCTAAAGATGTTGTTCAGTTTCTTTAAAGTTATTTGCATTAGTTGTAAGTCTTTTATTTAAAATAAAAATAAAATTATAATTTAAACAAAAATATAATAAAGAAAATATACAGGATAATACACAACGAGTTATTTTCATTTAGAAAGCTACTTCTTAAATTACTGATTTTTGAATATTTCACAGAACAATTTTTAATTTAAATTGTTATTTCTCTCAAAGGTTAAAAAAGGTTGACATTATAAAAAATTTCACGAAAGCATATTTCTTCAATATTTTACGATTTTTTTAATTTTTTACATTTGTATTATCATCTGTTCGAATTATAGAATCAATTTGCCCCCTACTAGGACCTGAATGAATAAAAATAAGGCCTTTTCTTTATCTAATATGTTTTTAATTTTGAAAATTATTTCAAGTCATTTGACGAACAAGTAGTACAAATAAATTGGGTTTCGTATTTGAAAGGTCACGTATTTTTTTTGTTAGTAAACCATTTAAAAAACATAGGTATATATTCTTAGGAAAAATCAGTCATTTATGAGCCGTACGTATGTTTATGACACAAAAGAGAAGAAATAAGAATTAGTTAGTAGTGTAGCAAAAAGTGGGACACAAAGCTGAGCTATTATGGGATGGTGTAATGAACTTTTGGACTAACGTTTAGAAAATACAAGTTTTCGTTTATTTGTGACGCCACCGTATACAATTTCAATAATTTATTTATATGAACACAATCGAATTGAGTCAGTCGCATCAGTCATTCGGGTGTCCTAGGATTTACTGACACTACGTCTACAATCTGACTGAATAGTAGATTAAAAGCAAATATTTCTTAAATATTAGAGAAATTGCTTAAAATCAACCATATACTTTGCATTTATGCTATTTCGCTTAAGCAAACATGCACAGACACAACAGAGTATATGGATAAAGATGGGATGAGTTATGAACTCTGAAAGACCATTCATGCGATAGTTAAAATTTATCATATTTCGAAAATCATTGAAATATTTCTACTGAGCTAGGAGGTTTTATTTTGTTTTTTTCTCTCTCGTAACCAAAAATCATTTTCAAAAGCATATTGAATTTTTAGCTTTTAATTTTTTTAAAGTAATTTTATTAAATAAAAGAATATCTACTGTATTACATTGTTGATGGTGCTGAAGAATTACTATAAGATTTATAACTTTGTAGAAGGCCAGAAAAACTGAAATTTGTTGTTCGAAGCTTAAAACATATACAAAGGGTACCTTAATATTCTTATAAGTACTGGGATGAACAGAATTTTTAAGATTGCTAATTTGTATCAAAATTTTAAAAACAAATCTATTCAAAATCCCTGAGAATATTCTCCTGCGCTTTATTGAATGAAGAAGTGCGCCAAGTATTGAATTTTTAACAAATTAATTTCTTTAATTAATTCACATTTGCCGTTTTCTAATCAAAAAATGGTAATTATTTTAGTACATGATTATTATTAGCGAAATACTCATATGTCTTCGTTTCTACTAAACATATGTACATATAACTTCCATCCTTTACACAGATTTTATACATTTTATCGTCACGATTGTCTTTGAAAGAAAAAACTTATCATCGTTATTTTCGATAACACAATTAAATTATTCAATTTACTTATAGTGTTTAATGAATTCTAGATACTACTGATTCCATTTCTTTCTTGTCTAAGTTTAATTTTCATACATAAAAACCACCGATCAGTCCATAACTTACGACTAAATTACTTTTAAAAAACATATTGCATAATAAATCAAATTAACTTTCTGAATTACACTAATAAATTTTAAACAGTTTCCTAGCAATCAAAGCAGGTATTTTAAATATTTATTTGTGAAATTATTACCAAATTTTATGAACTACTGAAAGGAAAAAGCGTATTCATTCATGTTTCAATAGTTGTATGCAGGTATGTATTTTTTATTCATAAGAAGTGTGCTTTAAAAATAAAGAGACTGGAATCGGTATTTGAGACTTAATAATACGATATTTGTATTACTGGTGTTAATAATTAATTATTTAGTACACGTTTCAAATCATTAGTGATAGTAAATTTAATTTAAAAGCGAGTTTTAGAAGTTAATACAAATCTTATTATAATACAAATTGATAAGACGATAAAACAACAAAAATTGAAACGCAAAGAAGACATGCTTTTATATGATGTAAAATATTTATAGAAAAAAAAATAACGTGGAAGACTAATCTAATTTTGAACGACGTCACAGAACGGGTCAAAATGTAACTATATAAATTTAGGATGTGGTAGATAATAAAAATATAAATAGACACAAATCTCATTACTTTTTAATACGGAATGTCACACAGCTAAACAAAACATCTCTATAAAAATATTCTAAGATCTTTAATTTGCTACTACCGTATTCAGCGCAACATAACAAATAGTAAAATAGTTTTCGGAAGCACTATATCTACTGCTAAGTTCCTGCGGTGGGATTTAAAGAACTATTGCAATACGCTGCCATTAAAATATGTATATCAAGCTGCCTATGCTAATTCCCATTTCATATTTTATAAAAGCTTCCTGCTTCCAGCCTTAATTTCAACTACTTATTTACAATCTTTACAAAACCAAATAGCACTAGGGATGGAAAATATGGTGTTTTTCCACTCTTCTCTACGTTCCAAAGGAATAAAATATTTCAAACGAATTTTAAAGATATGTTTTAACTATTCGTTTGCAGTTCTTCCGAAGTAAAGTATTTCACAAGAAAACCACTACGCCTGACTCATTTGATTGTATTTAACATTTTTGAGTAAATCAATTTGGGTTGGACAGCACCTTATCTGCTCTAGACTTGTAAGGGAAAGTACGTTTAAAGAATAAAAGGATTTCTTTTTTTAAAAATCTAATTAAATGTGTATGTTGTTCGTTGAATTTTAAAGCTTCAATTGATATAACGAAATAATACTTTTATTGAACAAATTATATTGCATAAATTGATTATTACAAGTACAAAATGATATATACATATTCGATATTTGACATCATGACGGCAAGCTACTCCTAGACCAACAGAATACATGGGTTTATAATTAAGTACGAGGAATACATAATAATAACTGGATACTGAATTGCTTGCGTATTTATTTCAAGCAGGTGAAATTCAATCCTCTTTTCACAAAATAAAGCTTCACTGTATTGCTTGAGGTAATTTAAACGTAAGTAACGTACATTTCGCGTTTCGAACTTTTATTAAGAAATATTTCATTAATTTGTATTTGAAATTTATCACTTAGTTGAACACTTGGGTACACTATTTTTTTTTCTTTTTCTATATAAATTCCCGTCGTTAAATTGCTTAACCACTTATACTTCATTTAAAATTAAAGCGTTTTTATTTAAATATTGTACAGCGATAAATTTACATTTTAATATTGACAACAACAAGAACTTTCGACATTTGACGGATATTTTTTTTCATTTAACCACTTTATCAGGTAAGGTATAAGTTGCAAGAATGTTTGATTACAATATACATTAACATGAGAATTTACGATCAAGTAAACAAATTAAAATTTTGATGCTGAATGGAAGCAATTAAAAAGCATTTCAATCATAATCGTAGTCTACTTGGCTACGTAAATTTTGCTATTAATATTATTAATTTATTAATTTTATTCCAACAATACAAAAAGGGCAGCATGAAAAGTGAAATCAAATACAAAATTATGTTTTATTCCTAATAATCAACAAATTTAGCCTTGTTTATGTCAATAATTTTTCTAATTTTCAAACATTTTTGGTCTCTTAATTAATCTTAATATTCTAACCTACATTAGCACTTTACCCCACAGGTCCATGAGTAATAAATTATCCAAAAGTTTCTAGTACTTAATACTCGATTTTAGATATTGCATAAAACTCTAAAGTAGGAATAAGACAGTAAGAAAGCACATAATTAAAAAAGATTTATTAAGTGATGGAGGAAATAGCCAAAAGTTCTCGATTTGCCATAAAGCATTAAAACAATTTTAAATTTGTATTATATTGAAAAATATAAACTTTGTTTTACTTAATTGTAACTGTCACAGAAGTAAAAAATACTTTGCACCAATTCCCAAAGTTCATCAAAGTATAGAATCGAAGTTTTTAAATAATGTACGTTTATTTAATCATATGCTATATCAGCATAATTTATTATTGTTGAAACGTCTTTTTCTTTAATTTCTAAAATTCAAGTATACTTACTTCATTGCTTGATTTGTGACAAAACAAAGCACAATAAAACAAAAACAAAAATATTGGAATTTTTGGAATTTAAGAAAATTTCGGCTATAATCGCAAGACCTTGCACGTTATTTCCTCAAAATTCTTGTGCGTGACCACTTTATAAGTAGAAAGATATTAGCGAATGGCTAAAAATAGGGATGAAATGGAATTAATCGTAAAAAGTTATATTTTAACTTCATAAATAAACTATGAACTTGTTTTATCCAGTAATACTAAATCTCTCCAAATCATGGTTAATGGGATCCTCAGTTATGAACTTTTTAAATGATGTGTCAAGAATACTTCTTACTATAGATAAGCTTACTCAAATATATCAGTTTTCAGCAACCCAAATAAAGTATATCTTAAGTGACTTTCAAAAAGAATCAGACAAATCAAAAAATACGATTAAGACATAATCACAAACCCATCCATAAGCCATATATTGCTGTGTACAAATATAATCCCATAATTAGCCACATATATTACCATATTTTGTCTAAAGTAGAGATTGAACAATATCTATCAAGTCAGAGTATGTTACCTGACTATGCATTTTATTTAAACTATGTATATTTTATTCAAAATTATATTCCGCAACTATCATTCCAGGTAGGTATAAGAAAAATGAAAGACATAGGTGAAAACTCGGAGAGCAGGTGATGGATTCTCTTTGTAGTTTAAATATTATAATCAGAAGTAGAACATTGACAGAAAAATGGAAAAAGCATCTTTGCTAATCCCATATTTTAAATTATATTCTGTATGATGAAATCGAATTCGCCCTCCCACATGTATTAATGAATCCTTCATTCCTATGTAGACAAACTCTTTGTTAGTTTAAAATAATTAAACCTTAAACAGTTGATTAAGAATATGTTAATGCTCCATTCACTTTTTTATGGAAATGTTGAATACTGGTACTTGAATACTAAGGTCTAGTAATAGTTCTATGACTAGTTTCACTGGATATACATAGTTTTCTCAATTTATTTTGGAGTATATTAATACAAAAAACAAAAAAAAATTATTGGGATTAATACTAATATCAAAAACACGACTTCAGTATCGTGTCTAAAACTGCCGAGGCCAACAAGCTTTCTATTTACATATAGATTAGTGTTAGTACATTGTGCACAGGTATCGGAAATGTAAAAAAATGAAAAGTTAAATCTAACAAAGAGTTTCAAACATCAAACTTAACATGTATCCCCCTTCTATATTTAATACCAAATTTAATTCTTGATTACCAAGTTAAATATACAGCAAGAAAGGTTTAGTCAATGTTAACAACCTAACCTTTACTTTATAAGACAATTAATGTTATTTATAATAAACTAGCGACCGCCCGCAACTTTGTCCCAGTGAATTTTATTAGTAATTTATGTTATTCAAAAAGAAAAAAATACAGTTTTGACGTCAACATGTCTCAAACACACAAACAGGCAGACAGACAAAAATTCTAAAAATGCTAGATATCGTCTCCGCATCGTATAATTCATTAGTGTTCTTAATATCAAAAACTCAAATGTACAGACAAACATTATTTCATATAATTTTATTGTATTAGTTAAATAAATTTAATATTAAATTATGACATTCTCACTTAACAATAATTGAATCAAATATTCTTTTATTCAGTTACAATTTTAACAATAATATTGGGTTATTAAAATACACAATAGGTTATGTATGTAATATTTATATATTGTATGGAGAGATTTTATTAGAAAGCAGTGTACAATGCATGAGATATATATTAAAATTGTTTGCAATAATAACAATCTACATATGAGTAAAGGTGCAAAAATTAATATTTATAGTTTTCACTATATTTCAATAGTAACTTATTATTTACAATATTCGTATTGTAATGTTATATATATCCTCAAATATTATGAATATTTAATTTGTTGATATATACCTACATTATATAATGTCTATGTCTCTTACTCCCCCTTTGAAACTTTACGATTTTAAAAAAGCAATTATAAAAATCCTCAATTTTCCTATTAATAATACTCATAGATTAAAGATGACATTGCTGCCATTTATTTCGATATTAATATACGTTTTTGCAAAGCTCCTTAAACTCTATAGTATCTTACCTCATTCAGCCAAAAATTATTAATTTTTCGGAAATATTCATAATCGCATTTATATTTCCTTGCCCTAAATTTCAACTAGAAGCATCCACGGAATAACACAATTAACAAGGTTATTTAAAATCGTATAATATGGTAGTAAAGATTCATATTTATCTAATAATTTTGGAGATTACATTCCCTGGTATTGAAACCGCAATTTAGGATTCCATATAAAATTGGACATCTGGTTTCAAAATTCGAAGATTTAAACTAAAATGTTATCATAAAATTTTCATTCGGTTGATTGTGTGTTATACATACACTAGACAGACTTTTGGTTTTTCACTTTTTAGACCTTCATATATAATGCATATACATACATATAAAGTACATTGTAAGGATGAATAGTCTGTGTTCTCTCTTTTTCAGTTGGCCACTTCAAAAGACTTATTAGATTGAGTGTATGAAGAAAACATTTGACGAAACCCTTAATATTTCTTCGTCTAAGAGATAAAAAATACACCATTCCGAATGTAGGTTTAAGGTCGCAGCATAAAGGGTAATCTCAGAGAAACAGAGTTACAGCCACTGTGTTAATATAATGTATACCCATTTACGTGATATAAGCTGTAGACAAAGTGTACAGAAACAGGGATAATATAACTCCCCTAGATTTCCCTAGTTATTCTAGACTAAAGGTACTTCATTTGTTATTTGTTTAGCCGTCACATTCCATCCCACCATGCAACTGAACTCCAATTTCAACACTGTTATCTGTATCAGTTTTACTTGTTGTTCACAGTTGCAAAGTGTTAAGAATAAAATGTATTCAGCAATTGAGTAACTGAAGAGTAGTTTGAGAAAATTGATCAACACGTTATTAACGAATCTATATCTAAACCTTAACGATGGAGACTAGCGCAGCCACATACCATCAGCGGAGGCGTAAAATTTGCTAGAATTCGTTTCGTGCAAATTATGTACATTACCCATGGTTTAAAATTAAACGTTGTAAGACAAATTAAATCTCAGATTCATGCATGAATTATTATTTTTCTTAAGTGCTAATATTCTAAATTCGAACATGATGGGTGCAAATATTAGGCTTTAGTTCACTAAAATCATAATTGTTGTATGTTTTGCCACATTTATAACTAATGTAATAAAACGTATATTTCTTTAGCAATCGACGCTTCTATAATAATACATACAGAATACAAGCAAATGTAAGCATAAAAAAGTCTAGAAACTTCTGGATAATTTAACATACTCCGTCATAATGTCTCACTCTATCTCGTTCAATATATCTCATAAATCATCCATGTATAAAACACTTAAAATATCACCGAACAAATCAAATATGAAGTAAAAGTGATTTTGTCTTCCCATTATTTCATTTTGAAATATTTAAGCCTAGAAAGGTACTATAATTTCTCGTAATAAAAAAAACCTTCTATATATATAAGCACCAGCACCTTGGAATACTTCACAATATTTTGCTGAGATTACGATTGGAATGAAAACATTATATTTGACATAAACAAGGCTATTTGAATTCAATTGTGCATATAAATAAAATATTAAATTAAGTACAATATTGGAAAAATATTAGATAACGGTTTTAATCAGTAGCAGACGGGATATTCACTTAGATACCATATCTGATCGTAAAGCGCTTACCATTTCAGAAGTTAGCGAATTTAGAGCATCTTCCACAGTAGGCTTGTGTCTATCAGAGTTAGACATATTTAGTGGAGATATATTTTCTGTAAAAAAAAAAATAATAATAAAGTAAACAAATTGTATTTATTCAATTAATATTACAAATATATATTGCAAACCACCTTACCTAGTTCGCCACTTGAACTTGAGTCGGTAAAACTTGGAGTACCTTCTGTCCAAGTAGGAGTTGATCCTTCAACAGACGCCGGCGGTGTCCACGCCAGAGCTCCTCGTGAACCATATTGACTATTTGAGGATGTTTCTACCGCTAAATGCGAATCTAACCGGATTTCAGAAATACTATAAAAGATATGAAATGAATCCACTGATAACAGAAGGAACGGATTATATAATATTAATAAACGTTTTTTTGTGTAGGCATAGAATGTGTGTCCACTTAATGCGTGGGATTTGTTTAAGAATTTATCTAAATTTAGATTGCAAAAATATATTTAAGTAGGAACAGAAAATTGTTAACTAAAAATATTTAATCAATATTACAACCGCAAAACTATTCCATTTAACACAAAAATAAAAACAATTGAAGTAAAAATCTAATTTATTTTCTAAAGTGAAATCTTAGTAGTATGTTCTTAATCACACCATTATAATACGAGCATTCAGGAAACATGAAGATATGTTCATCGTACATGTAAGATACAATACGGGGATTAATCACTTAGATAAAACTAAAAACAACTTATACGGGTAACAACAACTCTACCGTTGTAAAAAAATTATGACCGCAACACACATGTTTAAAACTATTTGATTTGAAATATCTATTGATTGGGTGTATCCTAAAAACTACAGAATTGCTCGACGTCTTAACAAATTCATACTTGCGTTTATATAAAGTTGATTAAAATGTTTTAAATAAACCTGTGAAGTAAATGCATCCCATGGTTTACATATAAAATTAGAAATACAGTAAAAGTACTATACAATTGGGTAATGCAATTCTCGAAAAATCAGTGTCAGTGAGAGAAGGATGAAATTTTAATACATAAATTGCGGCTGTTCAAGGTCTTGGTAGGTTTCGTACTTGATCGTCATTGAAGAACTGCTCTAGCTAAACTGAGCAACTAGTAAATAAAACAGGTCCATAACAAAAAAGATAGTACCATAATATATTCATAGTATACATCTTTTATTGGGAGGACGCTTTCTATAAATATTTTCTCAAACTCCTTATCCAAAAATCAGTCTTATACTTTTCAATTCATTCTATTTGTTTAGCTTTTATGTGCTGTTTAATACGTGTAAATTTTGGTCCTAGTTTGTCTTCCAAAAACGAGTTCGCGTTGTTGTAATTTACGTTTAAGCTACATTAAATTTCAGCGCACTAACTTGTTGAGTACATTTGTCTCCAAATTTCTAATCCATATCATAGATCTTAACGAAAGTGTTATTTCACAGAAAACTATTTATGCTAAAATAATCACATTCTTAATCGTTTTCAAAATAACGAAATTTTCAAACTGTCAATTAAATATTCCTTTTTAATAAATCGAAAATTTAATTATTTTAATTCTTCTCACTTCCAATGAGTTAGGAAACAACAACGTCCAATCCATACAAATTCGTGAATCTCTTATATGGATTATAAGTGTACCTTTTAAAGAAGCTACTTTATTCACTAACACAAATAACATCATTCTGTATTATATTTCCACTATATATCTTCTGAACTCTGAATATATTCAAAATAAAACAAAACTAATATATGAAAAGGTAAATTCATTATTAATAAAACATATTTTAAGTTAAATTTATAATCATAATTGCAAGAGAATTCAATTGGGCTTCTTAAAGCTTAAAAAGAAAAAGGCTTTTAGGAAATAACCATTATAAAACAACTTTATTGCCATCAATTCGTTATATTAATATAGCAGGACTCCGCATAACGCGGTTTCCTATAACGCGAATTAAAATTTGCTCTACTAACCCTTTATAACGCGAACTAAACATTGCGTTGGTGCCCCCCTATAATGCAGTTAAAAACTGCTGAAAAGACGCATTTGTGAAATGGATTACGTTTCTCAATTGACTCAAAAATCACAGCTTTGCATTAACCTATGTGTGATAAGGAAAACTTGTTTAAACTGTATACAGAATTAGTTGTATTATTTCTAAAAAGAATTTATTTCAATATAAAAGTGCTATTTAAATAAGGCAATTTTTTTCAATATTATTAGTGCCAGAAAGAAGAAATAATATTTTTTAGCCAGAAGAAATTGGACCAGCACCAAAAAAAAGATGCCGAGGGATCTTAATTTTAAGCAATTCTGACAGTGACTAGATTTTAGTTTTACCTTATTGTTGACTTAAGTTATTCTGTACATATAATGAAAAACTTTTACGTTTTTATTGCCTTAAAATGTTACATAGTATCATATTATTAATAATCTTTTTATTTAGTTTTAATTTTTTTGCGCTCTGGTTACCGTATAACACGAAATTCGTATAACGCGAAAGACTTCTTTCGCGTTATAGGGGGTCCTACAGTATTTTAAAGTTCTTATAGAGCAACAACACAAATATACTTTCAATAATAATACAAAAATTATCTACAACAAATCCCGCAAAGAAAATAATATTAGGATTACATAACTTTTCAAAACAACATATTTTATTTATCAACACGTTAAAGTAATACACAAAAACAACATTTATGTTATAAAAGAAGAAAAAGTAAAACTCATGTACCTAATATAATAAGATGACCTCTCAACCCTTTCGAATCTAAAAAAATAAAACAAAATAAATATTCATAAATAGTATCATAAAAAAATTGATTAAACATCTTCCCATGATGATTTTGTTTTTTTTCAGTAGATATAAAGCAAGCAAATTTTCACTTATATGACGACGAACACGATAAAATCGCACAAAATTGATCTCAAATGGACATAAAAATTACTTAATCATCTTAATGTTAAATGTTATAATCACTTTCGTTGGCTTAAACTGAATTAAAAATAGGTGTTTTTATAAAAAAACAAAAAACTAAAATGCAAATATAAGATTTACAAGTCTTTTTGTTCCGGTTAAAATATAACCCTTTAAACGCTAAATATTGCAAAATAAAAAATAAGTATCTTCTCGGAATCCAATGCGTTAGCCGGACTTAAGCTAGCACCCTTTCAGCCCTATAAACCCATATACATGCATTCTGAAAAATAGTTTCTTGTCGTTTATGAGACTACATATGCGTTCGATACCAACGATGCTTTTACATGTAGATTATAAAATATTTTCATAACGTGAGCAGGCCACAGATAAAGATTCTCTTCGCACAGCTTAGGGCTGAAAGGGTTAAGGTATCCCTTATTCAGCAAAGCTAAAATTTAAGCAGTTGTGTGAAGACTGTTTTAATTATTTTTTCTACATTCTAATTAAAACTAAAAAACGAATTAAAACAATAATTCACAACTCATGCTTTATAATTACTATTTTTGTCCACCACCTCTTTATTCATCTTCATACATGCATAAAGCTTCAAAAAAACTCAAAATACTTTAATGGTTTTTAATTTATTTAGAAAAATGCGAAATTTAATATATTTTTGTCGAAACGAACTTCCAGGTAAAAGAAAAACTATTCTTTTCAAAGAGAAAAGTTTAACAACGTCCAAAGACCCAATTGCGGTATGCAGTTCACAAGACTCCTAGTAAACAAATAATAATAAATATGGAAAACATTTGGCCCTTTAAAAAATTTTAAACCTTTCTGGCATCACCCGTACAACCGGAATTTACTTTAAAAAAAGATATATCCAGTTTTATGTTTTAAAATATTTTTAAAGAAGATATGCTCTTCTGTTTCTAAATTTTAACTTAAATTAGTCGGCAAAATTATAAATGTAACCCCTTTTTGTCAGACGAGTGAAATTGTTTAGAAAACGTAAATATTAAAAAATAACAAAAGCCATTTTCAAAATCAGCAATAAAGAATATTTAAACTTAAACTTAAACTTTTAACTTTTATTATTTGAAAATAACGTTTTAAATAGGCTTTTTTAAACAGTGCTCTGTACTAAGAATGTGATAATATGTAAAAACTTACATCGCCAAATTCTTAAAAAACAAATTAAGTGTAATCAAGATCACCAAATATTTTAAAAAGAAAATTGTTTTAATATAAAGCCAAATAGAAAACAACGTGAAATTGCGTGAAAGAAAATTGTATTGGAAAAAATGTTTATAAATAAATCACCAAACACTGTAACTCAGACTCAGAATAAGTACAGGGTGATTTTTTCTTTTTTCATATCACTACGGAATTATTATATTTGTATATAATAGTACAACGCTGTTGTTGTATAGAACCCAAAAAATGAACAAGCTGAAGCCCTTACTGCAAAATCCCATATAATAATTATTAAAATGCTAGGTTTTGAGAAAAAGAAACTCTTAAATTCTAACAAAGCCACAAAAAAGAAGACACACATACTCTGTATTTGAGTTTTATAGAAAGCTACTAGAAAAACGTTGATTGCAATTTTTAAGCAAAAACTTATTTTGCCGAGTTAAATTGGATAAATATGGAACGATATAAAACAAAATTACCTCAAATTTTTATTTAATTTTTTTAAATTTCTGTCTTACGATAAAAATCATAAATTTCATCGCATATTTATCCCATTAACTCTTAAACTCTTATAGAATACACTGAAAGAGATAAGGGAAAGAAATAATAGAGAATATTTAAGCGAGAAAAATTCCATTTTACTTCCGTTTTGAAAATTATAACCTTTAGGAATTGAGTTATAACTGTTAGTAATAACACATGTTTTTTTAAAATGAGTTCGGCTAACAAAATTAGAACTACCACTTTCAAATATGAAAAGCACATTTTAAACCATAAATATACAGCCAATCACGAAAGCTGAATTTATATGTTTTATGTTCTTAGATATTACACCACTAACTTTTTGACAAAATAGCAAAATCATACTTAAGCTGTTTATTCTTATGCATAGTATCATGTTATTCATAGCTTGTGTCGTGTTTATTTAATCCTTAATAAAATGCTTATTAGTAATGTACAAAAAAAAGCATATGAACTATCTTTGTGTTGTATATTTGTGATTTTTTTGGAACTTCATAATTAAAATATAATAATCTTTACCTGACAGTATCTTCCTTGTAATTCGATCTAAAGGATCCTACGGGACCGCGTCTCTCACTACCACCTCGGTCGCGGTCCTCTAAATGCTGCCGGTTTAAACTTCCTTCCGATATGTCATCAAAAGCAGGAGGGGGTGTGGAGCAACATGAAGGTGCAGTGCCTAGCAATACATGAGGGTTTTTCAATGCAACCATTTCTGCTTTAGAGGTTTGAAATAATGTATATAAAAATGATAGTAGTTATAAGAAGGATAGTCAATGTATTAATGGAAAAGTAATGAGAAAGCATAAAGCGATATCTAAATAAAGGACTCGCAAGAAAACCTATATACAAAATTATGTTACAAAATTATTCCCTTCTCCTTATAGTAAAATCGCAATCAGATTAAACTAATTCTCCTTCAATGCTAAAGCTATCAAGGTTTGATAAGTAACTCGGTCTTCGCAAAGCTCCTCTCTCAGAGCTCTTACTAATATCAACGTCACTCAAAGAATTGCATTCTATAATGATCGATGGTGATTTAATCTTGAGATGATCTCTAACATCTAATTGCTGAGCTTCAGGTAACTTAACTACATCTGTTTTTTCTCTAACTCTGGGAAGCATTTTCGACTCTATTTCACGCTTAACCTCAACAAACGCACTCAGCGAATTTATGATGTTATCCTCGAAATCATCGTCCCCAATTGCCATTTCCATGTATTCCAAATATTTCTTCTTTTCGCGCCTTCGAGGCTGCACCGGGGGTTTGTCTTCTTGAACAGGTGCTATCGGTGGGAAACTTTTAACAATGGACCCTACTGACGATCGACCACTTTGAGAGAGGAAGCTGTTTTGCCTTTGAAAAAGGAATGCTTTGGAAAATTTTCGCAAATCCTTTGTGAAAACCTTGCCTTCTTCCCTAGGGGCGTTTATAAATATGTCCTTAACGTTATCCTCACTATCCTCTTTTTCGGAAATCGTTTTCACATCTACCTTCTTAGAAGCTACACTGACTTCAACACTCTTTACGGAAGACGCAGACTTCACAACACTTTCTGTATTTTTTGGAACGCATGGTTTAACAGGGTATTTCTTAACACTAGTAGCACCGTCGTTAAAAAAAGCAAGTTTCTCTTTAATACTCGTATTTACACCTTCGACCTTTGAGAAGTCATGCACCTCCAACCAGTCTCTAACATTAGTAGGAGAAAGTTTGTCGCGAAATTTCGGAACGGGTTCTAATAACGTCGGCGTGTAAGATCGAGATTTATCAGTGGTACCTGTAGGCGAAGAAGATTTATTCATTGCAGACTGGTTTGCTTCTCCCGGCTTTTTAAGGGGCCCCTTCACCTTCGGAGATCCTCTGGGTGGCACTGGCGGTGGTACTTTCGATTTTATTATTAGCGTTTTTTGCCTTAACGGTGGTATGTTAGTAACATTTGTATTAGTAGTAGGTTTACTTAGTGACGTAGGCTTGTTTGCTGGCACAGATGCTGCCTGAGATATTGGAGGATTTGGAACTGATATTTTTGGAAGATACACATAAGTAAGCCAAAGAAATCCAAAATCCAAAAGTGCAGCATGAAAAATACGCAAAATGCATTAGATTTTTTATACTAGCACAGCTTAACGAAAATAATTAATATTGCAAGAATATTAGTAACAGCATTTATTTAGAAAATTGAATTGAAAAATAAAAATCATGCAAATGATAATGATCGCCTAAACTCACCGGCTTTTTGAGACGAACTACTTATATGATGATGATGGTGGGAACTCCCAGCGGTTGCTATTAAAAATTAGAATAGTCAATTGAAAGCACCTTAAAAAATTAACATTTATGCAAGTTCGATAATTGCTCCTATTTGTGGTTTAATTATCATGATAATTGTGCCTTACCCTTTTCTATAATATATAGCGCGCTGTAAGATGTTATTTAATTTAAAAGCAGTTGCCAAAAAGTTTTAACATGACTGACTTGTAAGAAAATTATGATGTGTAGAAGTCTAAAATCTTTAATAAACAATCTAATTAAAAGTGCATAAAAGCCGCAAAGCAAAAATCATTGTAAAATCATTGATGCATTGATGTTTTCGAAAATTTATCAATTTTAGTTAAATCTTATCTGAACGCGTTTTAGAAAAAAATGTGAAAATAATTATTCCATCCCAAAAATAATACAGGTACGATTCTCGAAAATGTGAATTACTTCAACAAAAAGTATAAAACTCAATAAAAATGACGAATTAAAGGAAATATTAAAAAGAAATCATCAAATATTTAAATAATCTAGTGATGGCAGATTAATATAATATTACACAGAACTGTGTTCAATGATGAAATGAAGAACCATTTGTGCTTAAATATCCATCACACATGCTTGAAAGCATAAGAAATAATAAGCTTCGAAGATTACTTTAAAATATAAAAACAATTCTGAAACAATTTTGTAATATTTTTGTTTACTAAGCTAGGTCATTAGATTGAGTCAGTATGAGATAATTAATTATATAAATCACGAAAAATCTACAGGACCGCTAGAAAGCAATATGCAGGCCCTCTCCAAACAGACGATGAATTTTTATATTATTTAAAAAACTTTCTGCAAAATATGTGATTCTATCTTCGATCAACCCCCCCTTTTATAATGGTTTTAAAATCTTAATTCACCAGTGCATGTCAATAACAAATTGACAAGGTAAGAAGCCAAGAAACGCTATACACAATATGATATAATGCAAATATATTCGTGATGAAGATCTTTGTAAAGATATACTTACGATGACTTTCAGCATCAACTTCTGTAGACCGTTGAGCAACCCGGGATAAACTTTTTCTTTTTGAAGGTGAATGTTTTAGAGCTAAAATAAGATCAATAATAATAGTAAGAAAATTGAGAAAATTGCATATATTCTTAATTATTTCATCATTGCACTATGACACATCCGCCGTATGTCAAGCAAAATCTGGCTTCAGTTTTAGCTCATGGGGAGTTTTATATGTTTTCGCTCCAAAAACCAAACAAAACATAAGAAAACAATAGGAAAGCGCATACATATTTTCTTAAAAGCTTTAACACGCAATTCAAATAGGGTAAGTATTACCTATATAGCTGGAGACCAACGTTCGAAATTTTCTATGGTTTCCCTTAATTTCTGGGAGATCCACTTTGCAATTAAATAAAGTTTTACAAATTAGCGTATTACTATTTTTCTAAATCTGATAAGCGTACTTTGTATATAATAGCTATTTTCATTGTAATACTTACGAGACGGAATTTTCTTAAAAACAGTTTTCGCCATAAAATTCTGAAATCTCTGGGCGTAGAACGAAGGTCTACATACAGACACCGTATCCTAATTAAAATGAAACTGTATAATTATATCAAAAGCGGAAAGTTTTGCTTCACTTACACCATCGTGTATAATACTTTTGAAAGTGTGTTCAAGCTTTTTCTTGAGTCGGTACGATTGAAGAATATCTATGATACCTATAAAAAGTAACAGTCTTTCACCATTTTCACTTCTAGCAGGAATTCCGCCAGGCCTATTACAAAAAATAAGAATAAAATTCGTTTTTTAAACATGTTTAATATTCACTTACGGGACATCCTCTTCTTCATCTATTGGCTCACTTTCAGCTTGTATGCTCTCCATAGCCGTGGAATGAGCCACCAAGCGTTGTCGATTTATCGACCTAAAGTACATACTATCATATAATACATATTATGTAATATTTAAGAGATTTAATTCAAAGCTGTTATTTAAAAATTCACCTGCTTCTGTTCAAAGCTGTTGCACCACCACGTTCTCGTTCTTCTTGAGCCATACACTGATCTGCTTCAGGAGCGTCTTCTAAATCAGACTCATCAGCCCTTGGGCTTCTCGGTTTATTTCTTTTTTCTTCTTGTTTCTCTTTCTGTGCCAAGTCCAAGTTATGTATACCAACCAAAAGTGAGTAGTCCATAATTTTAAAAGATTCCAACACTGTACAATCCCGATGAATTGTTTTTATAAGTGCATTGTAGGTATCAGCTTCTAAAAGTATTCCGTTCGGATGATGCTCCATAAAGTCGAGATCTTTGTATGTAGGAGATGATTTGCTACGTTCTGCTTTGTTTGCTTTTCGTTTATAAGTCGAACCTTTCAAATCGTATTTTAAATGCATTTTAACGTAGGAAGGAAGCAGATTATTCATTACAACTAGACGGACATTTTTACTATTGCACTGAAAACAATACAATCCAAAGAACTTTGGCAATAGCGTTCGCGGATTTTGATTAAGGTTCATATAATATCTGGAAGACGATTTAAATTAAATAGTTAAACATGATTATTTATGTTATGAGACTGTACCCCGGCAAAAGCTTTTGAAGGAATTCACCTTCTTTATGTTGGACCGTTTTTATAATAAACTCGTCATCGTCCGTCAAGTAGAATATTGATCCTGATGCTCCCGGATTTGAAAGTTCCCTTAAAGGAGCGGAGCACATGGACATCTTAAAAACATATTTAGCTCAATTCACTTATTCAAAACTTTTTCTTTGTTACCATGAAATCATCAGGTTGAATGCCAAATAAATCTCTAAAATAACGGAATGCTATAGGTGCGTATATCTTAAATCTAAATTCACTATAATGGTGTGCTGGAGTTAAACTAGAACCTTCTGGAGGAAAAGATATACTCTCTATTTCCCAAAAATCCATCATAAGCAAATCTCGTTTTGGCTTGGATGCTAAACTACCAACCTAAAAGGTTTCAAGAGCATATCAAAACATGCTAATGGACTTGGTTTTTAAAAAAAGCATTTACCGTATGTTGGATTCCCAGTTGTATCGAGCCCATAATTTGTGATGTTTGAATTTTTTTGTATGTTATCTCACCACCTTCGCCAACCCTCCTGTGTCCAATTTTCCGCTCCTTGTCCCACTTAGCGTGTCTCTGGCCAGGAGGTCTGTTACCCTACTCACGAGAATAAGTAACTTCGTGAGTGTGTAAATTGAATTGCAGAAAAGCATTTAAAAATATATTTAAATAATGAAATAGTTTCATCCCATATTACTTTTGATCTAGATCTCTTAACCTGATAAAAGCCAGTTTGTATGTAATATGTATACCAACATGTAATAAAAGAACTTATGAATGACATTTTCCTAATTCATTTAATTAATTATAGTCAATAAAGTTATATTGAACACAAGTATGCATAATCTAATTAGATGCAAAAGCAACAGTTTTTTCTTATAATCCGATAGACCTTTTAGACATATGACATAATAATTATGTCAATCTCGAAGTGAAAATTAGAGTAAACATTTCTCGCCAAATAAATAATACTACTTACATCTGGTAACGATGACCTGCCATCACCTGCTGTCTTTTCTCTGTCTGAAATCAAAGAGGAAATTGTTAAATATGACCTCGGCAAAGTCGGTTTATAAAATTCATCCGAATTTTGTAAAATTAAGAAATTGTGGTATTAGTTGTATGTCTCAATCATCTCTTACCTTTGTAAATAAGAAAAATATTTTATCTTAAATATGTTAATACCTTGATGTCTTACATCTTTTGTAATGTAAATAATCCTGCTAATGTATACAAGGTGTTAGGTAAATCAATGAGAAAACTGAACAGAGCGATTGAGAATATCATTTAAAAACAATTCAACCATTATATTTCGCAAAGTGTAACCAATTTCTAACTATCAGCAGTTCTATTTATTTTTGCTCTTTCATAGCCATTGCATTTTCTCGGTAATAGCTTTTAAAAGGAGAATTTAAAAAAAATTTTTTTTTTAATTATATCTCATTATTTCTAATTTTTCTGTAAAACTAAATTTTTGTTTGATCAGTATAATCAATGAGTAAAGAAACCTATACTAGGAAAACAAAAAGAGCAGGCAAAGAATTCCAAAAATTTCGCTTTATTATGGTTTATATATTTCATTTCAAATTTTCAATTAAATTTTCACACAGTGATCTTTAAGATCTAAGACGATAAGTAGTACAGGAATTAAAATATAGATATATAGTTACAATATTATAAAAAAGGAAAATTGCTTTATTTGTCACAATTTTTTAAAACAGCAGATAAACATTGCAAAAATGAAGAAAGTAAAACATCCGCTCTCAAGCGTCTTGTAGCTTATACTGGTTTAATCGTTAAACATTTATTAAAATAATGTGTGGACAAATTGCAAATCGCGAAAATTTCTACTGCGACAGAATTGTACTGTTGATTTTCTTCGCGAGATAAATCATGGGCAACCATTAAGCTCTAATAGCGTAGATTAATTAAACAAATTGATTTGTATAATAAATTGTGAACACTAAGTTACTGTTTCTTTTTTCTAGTAATTACAAACTTCTAAAATTATAGCCCGATAAAAAAGATAAAAAATTAGTTGAATTATTCCAAGAAATATCTAATCTAATGAGAAACAATTTTTTTTTAATTTTTTTCTCTCCCTGTCCAGGCATAATTCCACAATTATCTAAAATATTTATAACGTGCAGTTTTATTAGTAAAAAGTAAATGTAATGAACGTAATATCTGCAAGAAAGCCATGAAATTTATGTAATAATCTTATCAGTGTGTTTTTTTTGAAGAACGTCTGTGTTATTATTTGTGATAAGTTTAGTTAAAAAACGAATAAATTCCTCTTGTGAACCACCTGATAATTGATACAGTAAACATTTTATGAAGAGGAAAATAACTTGGATATAGATGATTAGTCAACAGGTAGCAAGTTTGAGCAGTAAGATCAAATTATTGACCTTGATCATTATTCTGAATATGTTTCAACTATCGGACAAACTCCATGAGGGTATTAAATTTCAAACCAAGTTTATAGCAGTATAATTCAAAACATAGTGGCACTAAAATGTTTCCAACAAATGTACGATCTCAACGGAAAGGTATTGAAAACATAAAAATTGAGTATGAGTTAAGTTTTTAAACCACCAATGCACCTGGCAGATGATTGTAAACAATCTTCGGGTAAATTGCCGAATGATAACGTGGCTAGAAAACGTGTTTTAAAAATCAGACTTTTGTTTAGCTAATTAAGAACAGGCTTATTTTTTTGTTCGAGAGAGGCTATAACCAAAATTAAAATTATATAACTAATTATGGCATTATAATTACTTTGCAGAAAGAAATTTTTTCTATGTATTTTGAGAAAAACCGCCCCCTTCGTGATAAAGCAAAAGAGCTTGCCAATTCATGGTACTGGTAGACGAATAATACTGTTGAAATGCTTCATATCTATTCATGAATTCCCCGGAAACCTCTCATAAAAACGACGATCATGGAGTCCAAGTTCATAATAAAAAGTAACCTTTGACTTGGAGGTGGCTCCAAAAGACGGGTCGAACGAGTCGCGAAAACTTTCTCTGGTTTTGCAGCGACAATGCAACCAAACAAAAGCCAGTAACTCCTTAACAAAAAATAAAACAGTTATCACTAAATTATGCGAATATGATTGAAATATCGCCCCTATATCAGCTGGCGGACACCACAACCTTCAGCAGATTGCCTCGTGATAAATAATTCATTTTCCAGAGCGATCCTAAACAAACTACACAATTGTAATTTGCAAAATGGAAAAAATTAATAGTAATTTAGCTGTACGAGTACGGCGGCCTAACAATAAGGTAGCCACCTTCGAGGAGAAATTTATATTGCTATATTTATCTCGTGATTAAGGGTTATTACCATTGTCATCCGTGATTCGAGCATTATTCATCATATCAGGATTTCGACCACTGGAAGCAGATTCTAGTTCAATAGAATCAATTCCATCACCGGAAGCCATTTTCCTGAGAACTTATGCGAAGAGTGTTTAAGTTTCTCCAACCATATCACTCCTGGCCTTAAATACCACCTCTACTAATCACTAATCACTCTATACCACATTTATAATAATTATCACAGAGCAACCAAGGAAAATATCGATGGACGAAATTTTCTTTTTGACAAATGACAGTACACCCACTTTTGCTTATCAAGTTTCCTGCCCTGCGAGTTAGCTTTCAGCCGTTAGCCGTGAGCCTAAACTTTAGTACATTCACCTTTGTACTTAAGAGATGTGGAAGTGTGTTTCCATCGGTTAAATAAAATATAAAAATTTAAATAAAAAGGGAAAACCAATCTTGCATTGACTCAGTGTAATTGATTCAAAAAATGAAGTCTACCTTAAGCAAAGCAATCAAAGCAAGTAAATATCAGACATTTAATGCAACGCTCTTCAATGTCCCTAAATATTTTTTATAGAGAAAGGAATATTTCCTTGAAGGAAATTTTACTTATTTTAAAAGATTCTACTTTTCGAACTATTTTATGAATGCTACAAATAAACTCTATTTTGAATTTAAAAAGGGAGAAAATACGTTTTCTTAACGTCGAATACTTGACCGCTTTTACAATTTTTGATCACGAAGAAAATATGAGTAAGCATTTTAATACGTTTATAATATCATAAGAAAACTAAGATGAGACTCCATAAACACAATGTACCTTGAATCACAATGCCACGTGATTCTATAAAATTTCAAGTATCGAGCAGAAATTCCCCACCCTATCAAAGAAATCCAATTACTTATAATTTCCAACATATCAGTTTTATCATTTCTGAAATCTGTTTATGTCAAGAAGACAATTCTTTATTTCACGGGAATTGTACATTTATTGTTTTAAAAATCACACAACTGTAAAAAAGTGCACTAACAATATAAATACCGTAAACGATTCAGCCACATGATTTTTATTTACATAATTTATTAAAGCAAAAATACCGAAACTTCTGCACCATTTTATCTCTATGAAGACCTCAGTTTCGCCAACTGGGCTTGAATATCCTTATCTGCTGTACTACTCGTACCTAAGGTGTCGTCCACCGCAGGGGCATTCGCCATCTGATAAAACATAATTATAATAAAAACTGAAATTATAGATCAATATACAAACAGCCGACCTTTCCTGAAACCTCAATTCCAATTTCATCAAGCACTTGATTAATAATTCCCGCAGACTCTTCCTCATCCCCGGATTCTGTCAGAAGATCATCCAGGGTATCGTTGACTGAAATTAATTGTATTGTTATTACAGTCTTTGTATGAACTATATACCATACTCATTTCGTCTGTCATCTCCATCTTCATGTTTGCTTGCTGGAAGTCTCTAACATTCTTCGCGATGCCTTCCGGACGAATGACCTTGTTCATATCGGCCACAGTTTTCGAAGTAGTTGCCATCGCGTCTGCAAGAGCGACGTTGGCACCCATTGTTTTGTTTTGGAAACCAATCGAAGTTATCTACAATAATGAACAAAAATTATACAGTTTACTAAGTTTTTTACATTTCACGCTTTCGCATGAAAAAATCTAATCAAATGCAGTTTTTAATAGATGGGGTTGGACAAAGAAACAATAGGTCTACATTTTATACTTTGCGGTGCATTTCTGATTCTCTTGTAAAGTGCAACAAAACCACACATGGATTACTTTTTTGTTATCTATAAAATTAAAGACAAAATGAAAGAAATTAATTTCATCTGCAAATTTTTATCTGAAATATCGTGAATCTGTTCGATTTAAAATACTCCAAAAATGAAAGGGAAGAATTGATTCTTATGCTAAAACGCTTTAGCAATAAAAAACAATTTCTGATGCACAGAGATTCATGTCACAGTGGTTGTAGAATAAGGACTTGAGTTTGGACTCAAATTATTTGATATATTATGAATATATAAATATTATATCAAATTATTTGATATATTATAATCTTATATATCAATGAAATGAATGGTGGATGAATGGTCTATAATAGAACAGATTTTTTCTTATAAATTACGAACAAAGCCAATATTGCAATTGATCTTTATAAGTTCGTCAACAAAATAGCACCTGCTTAGTCGTTTCTTCAACTTTATTCTATATATGCATGTATACAAAACAGCCAGACCATATAACTTATTCGAATTTCCGCCTTTATATTACAGAAAGAGATTTAAAAGAAAAGCTAATTTCAAATGGTCTTCAATTTCAAATTAAATGTAAAAGAACAAAGAAATGGAAACTCAGTAAATATTGCATTACATTTCTATCTGTATATATGACCTACATAAAGGAAATTAATAAATACCTCATCCCTTTTCTGGCTAATTTGTTCACTATTAAATTTATAATACCCACTATTGTATAAATTGTAAAAGAAATTACCTTACTGTTTGCTGCGAAAGTTCTGTTTTTTTGCTTCCGCAATTGAACTAATTGCTTCGCTAAGATTTTACATGTATCATTATTTCCTGCCTTGGCATTTTTCTTTATCTCCATTTCCTGCAAGCAGAAGGAAACTGTGTAAATCATGGAAATCATAACAAATTAATACAAACCAATTTTTTCTCTTCCTCCTCAAGCTTCCTTCTTTCTCGTTCAATATCTCTTCCAGCTTTTCGTAACGCTCTATCATTTTCACGTTGTTGTTCTGTAAAAACATCAAAGATTTACAGTAATGCACTTCACCAAAAAATCACTCACCTTTAACTGTTGGTTTCTTCCCAAATAAGTTGAACATTTCGCCAAAAACCTCCAAATAGTCTCAACCTGTGACAGCTGTAGCAGCTGTGACTCATGTTTGAAATGTCACTTCTGACGTCTTATCAAAAGCAAACAAACTTCTAGTACATGAAGATTTTCCAACGTAATAACGATTCCCTAACTCGCAGTGAATTCTAAATTCAAATTACAAGTATTTTCTTCAATCAAATTAACAATGAAACTATTACTATAATTAACTAGTAATGAGAAAAATTCATGATCTATGAATGTACCAATTCTAGAAATTAAATATCTTTTAACGGAAATTAAATTATTGTTTTAAAAAAACAATTCATTACAAATTTGATATTTAATTTTTATACTTAATTATAAGGTATCAGTTCACATAGAACGGATAGGATTTCGGTTTTAAAAGCAAAAAACAGTTATTTCTGAAATCTTTAAACATTCTGCTATTTAACATTTAAAATAAGAATAGTAATGGGTCAAAGGACTTGAACCAACAAATAATAATATCAGCTTTCCGCCACTCCCGATAAAAAATGCAAAAAAATTGCATTAGCCGGCTTTCTGGTTTTGGTTTGTAATTAGTTATTAATTAAATTAAACTCAGTGGAATAGAATTTTTCAAATATACAAAAGACCCTAGATGAGTATATAAATAGTTGTTGCTATTGTTGAAACAATTTTTACTAAAGCAAGACTACAGTTCCATAAGAGCACAGAAATGGACATTCTCTTACTACTCTTATCTATATGGAAAATAAAATAACTAAAATGAGGTAAAACTAAAAAATTTATTAATTATTTAGAATCTTAGGCTTCGGAGTGTTCATTCTCGTGAATTGATTATAGCACGAAAACATATTTCGTTCTTACGTCTTAATTCTCAACATAAAATTAGCTACGAATTTTTTATATTGCAACTGAGAATATTGTTTATATTTTGAATTCGACACAGGACGATAATTTATGACATATCCGACAAAATTTAATAAAGGTAATTTAATGGTCATACTTGTTTCTTGGTTATTTGCATATTAACATTAACATCTTTTATAATTTAAAAATTCCACTTTAAAGTGCTTAATATATACGACCGCGATGTCGAATAACTCCCGACATTGGACTCCGGCCTCTTAATGTTCCACAGTAGCTGTGGTGTATTTTGCATCTATACAAATTGTTTTTAGATATGCTTACATTTCTCGTTTACCACAGTTATGTATAATAAATAATTTAAATTTTATTAAATTCGAAGTGGCGATTGAATTTTCACATTCGTTTTCTTCATATCCTGCGATTGGTAAAAGGAATATGAAGGAATTATATTAAATTTCAATGTAATAGGGTCATTTGCAGATGACAAAGTCAAAATTTCAATATTACTTTAACACTTTTTTTATTACTTCCCACCATGAAAGAACTTTAAAAAATACTGCTATATTTTTGTAATATCTACTAATTTGTTAAGAGGTTTTTAAAAATACTCCTAATATTTTGGGAAAAAAAATTATAAAGTTTATAAAATTATAGGGGGAAAGAAAGATTTACTGATTTTTGCAAATATTAAAGAGACAATATACACTATAGACATTATTTTTCGAAAGGTATTCAATTTCTCTTTATTTTATCGTGTTTATTGATTAAACAATTTTTCATTATGAAGCCTAGCAACCAAAATGAATTAATATAGTTTCTTTTAAATATAGGAATACATTTTACGCCTTTTTGTTTAAAATAAAGCACTGACTGATTCCAGATTTTATTCCATGTCACTAAATTTCTATTAAAATTATCTATCACAGAAATTCAAACGCAACGCCCGTTACTCTGCCCATTCTTTGAAATAAGAACGAGCATACAAGACGACAGCGCTCCCACCTCTTATGAGAAGTTCGGTTGTCAAGTGGTTGCCTAATCCCTGGATATCAAGTCCAAGTTATTTGACGTCTGTGCAGCCAACATTGTTGTGATAAAAGTTTTTACACAATTGTGAGGCTTCTTACTTGCTTTTATATTTACGATATTTGCAGTAGTTATTTTCATTAAGTAATTTAGGGAAAAAGCATCGGTTAACAGGGTGTAAGAATTTAAGCAGCTAAAAGGCTGCAAATTGTTCTTATTCAGCTAGAAATTAGAACGATTTGTGTAGCAGCGGTAGACTGTCAACGTATCGTTGAGCTTTACCTGAATGACTTCAGTGTGAATAATTTTTACCTTTCTGCTCTGGCCACTTGGTCTAATCTTCTAACCATAAAATCATGGCTTTTATTTGTGTAAGAATAGTGGGTGGTAAAATGTGAGAGAATACAGAACACCTGAAAGATGGCTGACGAGCAGTATAATGGCCAGGAGGATTTTCCGCTTCATAAATCTGTTTTCAAGGGTGATATTCGCCAGTTGTCTCAGCTACTACGCATCCACGATGTGGCCAAGAAGGATAAGCATGGTGAGTTCTGTAATATTTGTGAAGAGATTTCCAAATGCACGTTCACTTTCATTCAGGTAATACTCCACTTCACCTGGCCGTCATGCTTGGACGAAAAGGTAAAACCAAAAGTGAATTTCACACAACACTATTTCTTACTTAAAAATTCACTTTCAAAGAGTGTACCCATCTGTTGCTGGCCCATGGAGCTCCCGTTAAAGTTAAAAACTTGCAGGGATGGTCACCTCTGGCAGAGGCAATTAGCTACGGCGACAGGCAAACGAGTAAAATGATTATATTTTTTAAAGTGCGCCTTTTCAACCCAAGTTTTACAGTTTGTTCCTTGCTGAGGAAACTTAAGCAGCAGGCTCGGGAGCAAATGGAAAATCGCCGGCCAAACTTAGTAAAAGCACTGCAGCGAATGGGAGACTTTTACATGGAATTGAAGTGGGATTTTCAATCGTGGGGTAAGATCTTTAAGAATACCAAGTTCGAAGCAAAACAAGAAGGTTTGTTTCAGTACCCCTAGTATCTAGGATTTTACCATCGGACGTATGTAAGATACATAAATCAGGCTGTTCAATCAGGTTAGATACAACTCTGGTGGATTTTTCCGACATGCGTTGGGAAAGAGGTGACATATCCTTTATTTTTCGCGGTGATAAATCTTCACAGGTATAACGCATTTATTCGGTTTAGTTGTTCATAACATTTTAATTGACTAACACAGGAATCATTGACCGTCCTTGATAATGAGTATCAATGTTATCAGCGGGTTCGCTATGAGGAAACAGACACGGAAATTGAAGACGAGGTGGATATTCTGATGTCCAGCGATATTTTAGCCGCCCAAATGTCAACAAAAGGAATTTATTTTTCTAGAGCTCAGTCGGGATGGTTTTTTAGAGAAGATCGAAAGGTAAATGATTTAACCACTTTTTTTAAATGTATACGGAAGAAAGGAACTCGTCGAGAATGCGGTTTCTAATTATGCACACAAAAATATAACTTGGTTTAATAAACAATTTTCACTTTTATTTTACTCAACCGAGGTTGACATAAAAATTTTGTTATTAAAAGGGGTAACTCACATATATTTCTTTTTGACACAAGTGTCAACCATACTTTTCCAGATTTTTATGATAAATGGTTTCATGTTTTTCGCATGGGCTGAGTATGCGGATTAGATAGACTATACAAACTAAATACACGCCCATAATCGATTTATAGAGTTTTAGTAGATTTCATTATAGATTCGATTTCTACAAAGCTATAAGTACTATTGAAGTCCATTATTAGTGCAATTAAAAAGATATGAGATAAAATTTATATTTCAACTCTTAAATCGGAATATTTAATTCAACAGAATTATTAACTAAAACTATCACTTAGGAAATTGTTGCTGGCAAATATGATTGCGATTTGTATTGCATAAATGGCCTTGTATTGGAATCACGCAAACGAAGAGAGCACTTAACTAGAGATGATCTGCAGAAAAATAAAGCACTGATGGAATCATTCACAAAGGGTCATGCGGCTGGAATTGATCAAAATGGAGAAGTAAAAGAATTGCGTTTGTTTATTAATATGGTACTTAATTTCATATTGCAGATTCTCCGCCGAAGCTCTTTATTACCACCGCCTGAATGTGATATTACTTGGGAGGAATATTATGAATCAGAACCGGGACAGTATCCAAAACTAGGACGAGAACTAGTATATAAGGAGTCAAGCAAGTGTTTTAGAGCAACAGTCGCAATGGTAATTTGTTTTTAAATTTTGCATCCAAATGAAGGTTCATTAAATAAAATGTTTCACATTTCTTTCAGAGCAAAGACTTTCCACTAAGTGTAGACATGCTACTTAATGTTTTAGAAGTGATAGCTCCATTTAAGCACTTTACAAAATTGAGGGAATTTGTTACTTTAAAACTGCCCAGCGGATTTCCCGTGAAGATTGAAATTCCAATTTTAAGGACAGTATCAGCAAAGATCACATTTCAAAAATTTGAATTTAGGGACAACATACCACAAGAGCTTTTTGAAATACCACAAAATTACACAGAGGATAGCAGAAGGTAAGTCTACAATGAAAAAGTAGATATTTGATACCTTACAGCTTCTCACCTCTCCCCAGCATTTTCCCGGTAAGCACATTTCTGCTATTTTCTATGATCAATTTGCCTGAAATCAAGCTGTCCAGTTAATTTATATTTTGAAGTATTTGCCATTGTTAAATACGTACAATATTAGCGCATGTTGTAATAAAATACAATTAATGCCCATGAGTTTTTTAATTATATTTAAGAAACAAAATATGCCTTTTATTTGCTTTTGCAAATTTTTAATGTACTTTCGAATGTGTTTGAAAGAACATTTTAAAAACATCCAACGTTTAAAATAAATTCTGTTTATTTAGCAGCATGCGTACAATAGGGCGCTATAGAGATCTAAATTAAAATGCTGGTTAGCCAAAGGATAGAATCTTAATTTTTAATTACTAAAGAAAACACTTGGGAGAGTTTTTTATATTAATTGTACTCATTAAATTGAATTATAGTCACAGACAGACAAACACAGTCATGAATTTATTTTTAAGAGTTTATTATAATTGCGACCAGAAGAAAATGAGATGCATTTAAAATTCTTATATAAACGCAGTGTGGTTGTCTGGAACACGATGGATATAATATGCTAACCTCATTATATGAACAATTAAATTCTAAATAAAATAAATTAATTCTTCTCAAGAAACAGAACAAATCTTATTTAAAATAAAAAGTGAAGGATTTTCAAAGCGCCTTCTTATACACTTCTTGTTGAGTACTATAATAAAGCTTGAGTACCAATATTCAGGAATAAGTTTTAAAATCCTGTTAGGGTATATGAGGGAATTAATTTTCAGATCACAGATCTACTACACCGAGTTCAACCAGTGAATTTTGACTTATCTGAATGAAAGAGCCATGGTAGGTACTTCCGTCAAATAACTTACAATATTAATTATAAAGCGAAACGTTCATCCTATAAAATTTCTCTTAATTCAATCTCTTCACACCATTTAGGATCGGATATTTGGTATTAACGTTTATCTCTTTACTCAGCATTATTATCTTTTATGCATCAATTAAATACATACGCTTCTGCAGCCAGTCTTTTATTTCGATTACTATTGTTAAGTAAAATAGGACCTATTTTAGATTTTTTGATACGTTCAATTCGTTTCTTGTTAAGGTTTTGCTCTGCAATCAATTTTTCTAGGCTTTATGATGTTATACTGCTTAAATATGATATATTTTAGTATTCATGATAGCATTAGTAGCTTCCATTAATCTTTTTTAGCACTTATTTTAAATTAGTATTTTGAGAAAAGCTTTGGTTTTAACACTGCTTTGGTATAGCTATTTATATTTTTTTATTTATTACATACGTTTTTTAAATTAAAATTTGTTATAAGTTTATAAATAATTGAATTTTTATAAATAATTGAATTGTTTATAATTTAAAAATTGAAAGGGTTTATATTGCCAAGTTACTTTATCATAAATTTAGAGATTACGAAAATAACTAAATAATTTAACGTGTTTTGTGCCATTTTTAAGAAAAGTACAGATCTATATCACCCACTTCGATCAAATTGAAATAAGTATTAAAAAATAGATTTCTAACTTTCCAAAAATCTGCTGCTTTTTTAAAGAAAAAATAGTCAGTAAATTAAAGTGAAATAATAAAGTTTTTGAAATTGAAGTTGTAATTATTTAACGGGGCTCTAGAATATACTTTTAGCTGGATTTTTGTTTATAAAAATTTCTAAACGATTTCTAAATTTTTAATGATTTCTATAAAACATCAAAGACAAAGAAATAAATTGAAGATGAAAACAATGTTTTTTTAACATTTAACTAACCACATCGTAGTGGAGCCCATAAAATATATTTTCCAATTTTGGAGCTCTATTATAGAATAATTATTTCAATATTTATAAAAATTAAAATAACATAATGACTTCACTAATTCGTTTAGTAAATTTTAAGATTTTAACAAAATATTTTCCATTTTAGCCGAAGAAGATCTCAAAGTTAATTAATGTTTTATTTAGACATTAATAGAAATGGTTTTGTTGGAAGAAGTTAAAGTTTATACATATTTATTATTATAGTACTCACTTTTTTTGGTTCGATCTCAAATTATTGAATACATCTTTGCAAAAAACTTTGCTTATTATCTTTAAATATCACATTTTATTTCCTTTAAATTCGTAATCATCGCGAGAAATTAACGAGAAGCATAATGCAAGGTGGAGGACGTTTATTCGGGTTTTTAAATAAAATATTGAATATAACACATTTAACTTTTTTATCCAATATATAAATTTTTTACAGATTTCCAGACTTATGACCCCGTCATAGAAAGAATGGTGTTTTTTATCAACTGCTTAATTTCATTGATAAATTAATTTCTGTAAGTATCGTAAGTCGACTTTTGTTAGTTCAAAAATGTTTTGTAAAAGTATGACTAAAGGTAGAATGTTTCTTCTTTTTATATTTATAAGTATTATATATAATTTTATTTTTTGCTATTTTTGATTATGGTCTATTTTTGGATAAAATCGAGCTGCTGAAAAATCCTTTATTATATATAATTTTGTTTCGAATATTTCGCAAACAATTTTCCCCGGTAGTTCCGCTTGATTTCCTCTATAAATTTTTTAAGTTTTCCCTTGAATGTACTACTATCATCTTTAACTTGTAACATAATTCAAACACGTAGAAGTGAAAAACAGTATATCTATACATCTATTGAATTTTTGATTATTTGTCTCAAAATATTGTTTCTTTTTCCCAGCACTATTTTATTTATATAATTAAATTATATTCCTGTGTTCTCTTTATTTAACTTACTTTTTTTGTTTCAGATTTCTCACAGAAGAGCCGTAAAAGTGCGAAGTTGCATCACGGGATTGTTTACAACTTAAAAGATTTTAAAAATTTAGAAAAGCTGTAATATATTTTAAGTTTCTTTTTATTTCTTTTTATCTTTAAGAAAAATGTCAACAATTGTGATCTTCCGCGTTAATTTAATTTTTCCTATTGTGTATGTACAAATATTTAGTCAAGAATTTTTAATATATAACTTTTGATTTGCGTAACTCTACAGAGGCTACCACATTGGTCGATTTCATTGTATCCAATCATATCATAACAGTAAAAGTATGATCCAAAACCCTTAGAAAATTTTACTTTTGCACTTTTTTTTTACTTTTATAAGTTTTGCGTGCTGAAACAATGCAACTCTAGCGATAATTCTTAAGTAGACATGACTTAAATGCTAAATGATGATATTTTTATGCTCTCATCACTGTACAGAGCATCATGGCAAACTTAAGGTGGGAGAAGGAGCAACATGAACTTATATTGCAAGCATTCCAACAATTATTTTCATTAAATTTGCGCAACATTATAATCTGCGGCCATGTAGCTAGCAAAATGTAGGCTTTGTATGACAATATAGAACATTTGTACTAGTAAAATTTTAGGAGTAGCACACATTCCATTTGCCATGCTATAGAAGAATATGATGTAATCACTTTTTGTTTATTGTACACTAGTGATATCTGGGGAGCATACACATGTGTTTAAAGACAAAATGGACTCATTGTGAACTTATGTGTGCGTCACGATTTTTAATTTTAAAACGCACTGTACAAGAATATTGAACATACAAATTGTCTAGATTTCAATAAAAGTTTACACATTTTATTGAATACCAATTGATTTACATTACCTTTTTTCCTCCCTCTTATTCCCTTATGAAATAATTTCAAATTGGCTGTTCAAATTTCACGTGAACGAGTAATTTTTTTCGGAAAAACTGTAAAAACGAGTAAAAAGCGAACCCATTACTTGAAGAACTTTTTAGAAAAATTTTTTGAACCCGGCTCGTGAACTTTCGATAAGAATTGAACTGGAATAGAAATAGATATTGTCGAAATAAATTCATTAAACCAAAAGAAATCACACCCGTTTAATATTTTATTTATTAAATTGGAAATATTAAAAAGCCTGTAGGTAACTATGCTGAACTTGTATAAATTTATAGGCTATATTTAAAAACTCCATCAATTGTGTCCAATTCTCTTTTGGTTTCTTTTATTGCTTTGTTAAAAATAAGATCTTATTTCTTTATTTTCATTTTTGACGATTTTTTTGTAGCCAATTTTAATTTGAAGTATTTACTAGTGACCCAAATTTGTCTACACTTTTCTCTTATCCCGCGAATAATGCGATTAAGTAAAAAATGTTATATTGTGTGTTTACTGTATCTTTAAAGACCTTCTCAACGATATTTTATTTGATAGGGTAGGCGAAAAATATTTTTTCATGCAAAAAACAAACATTTCTTAGAAGCACGAAAGTACGAAAATGTAATAGCAAAATGGAGAAGTCCCCAGGATTCTTAAAGTTGATAAAGTTATCTAAACAAACAAGTAATGTGTCTTCGATTTATTCAAAATGCGTCTTTGCAGGCCTGCAGCTGTGTACTTTACTTTTAATATCCTAAAAGATGGCTTCTCAGTTAATCACAGAGATTTGCTGACCATCCTAATCATTGTAACTTGAAGGTATCTTTGAATTCTAATCTGAGGCGGATAATTAGTGACTTAAATGTATTCCACTTAAGAGTTTTGTCAACTACAGAAACTTTACTATCCTGTAAAAATCACGGTAGCTCTGTTGTGGTCCTCTAGGAAAAAACTAAAAGTGGAACAAAATACTTTTTTTCCTTGCTTCTTTCAATTAAAAAAAAAAGCAAAGTAGGATAAAGGAAACAACATTTCGCATTCCCGATAGGCAATGCAAATAAACAAAAGCATAATGAAAAATGGCACATTTATTTTTACAATACATTATACATGATTTTATTTTTTTATAGTTTCATTTGTCTGCGCCTCTAGCATTATAACTATATTCTTTAATTTTAGCATTAGCTTAAGATCTACGTCCTAATAAATTGTCATTTCTTACAGTATGGATTTTGGAACTAAAATATCTAATTTATATTTAAATAAAACTATGTCTAGCGTTAGTAATAAGTTTTATAACGTCTCTTGTTAATGAAGTCGTCCGATATATCAAGAAAAATAGGGATTTCTTCAATAAAAAGCAATTTTCAAATAAGTTTTGAGCGGGCGGTATTCACTTCCTCTTTATTTATCTCTATCTCTCTCTCTTTTATTTTTGGCTCATAGCATTGAATAATTTCTCCAGTTGGATTGGTACAATTGAGGTGAGTTTGATGTTTACTTTTTTGTCAATTTCGTCATTATCAATATATATTTCATAATTCCTTCATAAAAACTATAACATAAGAAAAAACTTACAAAGAAAATGTGCCATAATATAAGTAGTACTTGCTATTCCATCTGTTGCATTTTTATTGCATGATTTCATTTATAAGTAATGGTATTTGTGAATGATATTAAAAAAGATTTACGCTAAAATTTAATCTATTATTTGCAATAAAATAAAAAGTCGGTTTAAGAATATTTAAAAAACATATAAAAATACTGTTTTTACATATTTATAACTTTATTTATCCTTGTATCACTATTATCTTCGAATTAACAGTTCAACACCATATATTTTATAGCATTTTCGAGTTTTGCCTTTTTTTAAGTCTGAACTCATGTTGCTTGCATTTCAGTGCGCTTAATACTCCCGAAAGAGTAGATTTCTTTGATATTTTTCCAAATAAATAAGCTTAAAAAGTAGAGAAAAAATGCATAGTAATTATCTCACATGTTACTTTTGGAAAAGAAAAGTGCAAGATCGAGGTTTGCAAGATCAAAAGCATTTTATAAAAAAATGTATTTTATCAAGCTGAAATTCTGTTATCAAAATTTAATGTTCGCAATTGAATATTCAAGTTTTTGTGATTCAAAATTAAAGTTGAATAAAGCATATCTCTCATTTCGTTATTGCAAAAATGCGCACGTGACCTATAGTGATGGTTTGCAATTGTAACATGAACAGTTTTGTGACTAATAATAAAATATCACTGCACCGTTTCCGACCATAATCCCAAGACCTGAGAAAATCCTAAGATTCGTGAACATATTTATTTAATCTTCTACCGTATGTAAAGAGGATCAATGTTTTTTTTAATTAAAAATATAGGCAGAGTAACGACTGCTCAATTCTTCCGAATATTTTAATTGTGCGGACAAAAATCATGCAGTACTGTGGTGTAGACACAAATGCGACTTAAAACTTATTTTGGGTGCAAAAAAAAGGATAAGGAATAAATCCAATTTTCTTATGCTCACTTCTATAAAAGCCATCACATCTCCACTTCATTCACGATCTGATTTTTGAAGTATATACCTTAGCCTTATTGCGTTTAACAAATATATTCATTATGAAGAAATTAATTTATTTTCTGATATTCCTCATTTACGATCAAACCGAAAAGTTTCAATTGTCAACATAAAAGTGTAAATGTACAAAAGTTAGAAATAGTGCTAAGTAGTAGTAATTTAAGAACTCAGTAAGTAGCTTAACGTATCAATTACCGAACATAAACACATTCTATAATTTCAATGATTACTAACCTCTAGAACTTTTTGGCATTACACTTCTTGCACCACAAAATAATTGCAAAGCTGCCAAATTTTCACTCTACAAATTTACACATATTTAACCCATCAGTCATCAGAATCACTTTGGCAATAATCTTTCCCTTTACCTTTTTCATGTTACATTCGCAATTCAATAGGAACGACAAAGTGAAATATGTACAGTCCTTTTGAGCTACTAGAAATTAGTTTATCTTTGTTTTTCACTTTACTGTTGTTGGTGAATTGCAAAAGCATCATTGTTTATAGTCGATTTTCAGCAGAAATAATAAATTAATGAAACAATATTATTGCAACGACGCAGGGTTGTAAAAAATAGTGGTTATATTTTCACTTAATATAAAATTTTCGTAAGTATTGCATCTATGCAGCAATTCTGTTTAAATCTGCTGAAAATGAAGTATAATTGAATTTGCAAAAACGGTTGCAATTTATGTTTATAAATCTTACTACACCCATTTGCTAAATAACATCACTTTTGTAAGTGTTCTAATTCTAGGAAAGAATTAAAAAAGGTCCTTCAAATAATTTTATATGATCGTTAGGGGAGTACTTTCAAAATTAAAGCATCGCTCTTTAATCCGTTTTAAATTTTTTTGTCGTTTAATAGATACGTTCACTACCAAATGTTAATTTGTAGTGTATTAATAATCAAAACGAGGAAAGTAACATTCTGTGACGGAACCGATGAACGACTTATAATTGAACATTTTCATTTTATTTGAACTTCTTTAAAAGAAAAAAAATCTATGAATTGTGTTTCAACTATTTACTTACATTAACACATTTCTTTTTACCACTTTACTAGAATTGCATTTATTTTTCGTACCGTTTGCAAAATTGAACTAAATAAAAGATATTCTTTGAATATAATGTTATGACAGGATTTTATATTTTTATTCGTTAAGCACATAATTGAATTAAAATTTTTAAATTACTAAACAATGCTAAAGATTTGATTTAATAGAACAAATAAAGGATTGGCCAGGTCACATGCAGAATGACGATGAAAATGTGTTTGATTTGTAATAAAACTAGACAAATTTTACAACTCCTAATATTTCTCAAATTTTCTTCAAACAATTGGTAAACTTTAACCCTTTGCTTCCTCCTGCTTTATCCAAAAGTTGCCAACAGGGCTTACATAAATAAGACACCAATGCATTACATCTTTATCTAAGAATTGGTAGTGGTTTCAATTCGATTATTTAAAATACTTTTTTTTTATAAAAATAATCTTCAATCATTGCAACCTTTTGATCGTTGCTCATTTTTGGAAGTTATGGACAATAAAAAAAAGTCAAATACAAAAAGCCGAACTGGTTCGATAGCAGTCCTGCTGCTGTGTCCAGTTTCATATCGACTTGTACTGAAAATCTGAAAAAATTCATGTGAGGAAAAAAGACATTTACTAAAAGTTGAAAATTGTTTTCCTTCTCATTTACAAAATTATCTGTTAAGATCATCACAAGTTACTAAAACTATTTTCACTAAAAGAAATTGAAGCTAAATCGCTCCAGTTTTGTGCGCACTTTGATACAAGACCCAATTGATAGACAACAATTTCTAAAACATAATAATGTAAAAGATTTATCCGGTATTGAAGTCCCGACTGTTTTGAAATACAAGCAATATGGATTACGATAATAAATAGTACCTCTGCACTTTTGTTTAAATATCACAAAATAAATTAAGAAATAAAATTTGAATATGTTTTCACAATAATACAGTAAAAAACAAAAACCGCCTTTCAAAGATTTGATTATCTTTTAATGGCTGTAACAATTTCCCCGGTCTGAAAACAGATTTAAATTAAACAATGCACTCAAAGCCGAACGCGAAGGAGCATGTTTCGAAGGATTCCTACCCGAGATCCTGCTGATCGACAGAACGCATGTCCTTACAGGAATCAACGGAATTATTTTTAAATCTGTTTTAGATTCCACGCGCTTAAGTACGCGCAATTTCTAATGCCATAAAAAATCTGTATAATTTCCTCCTTCTTTAAGAAATTACGCCCTAATCTATTTGAAATAAATTTCTTATTTACAGTGGGTGCTATGTTATTGGCGAAAAACGTTGAACTGCTATTGTGGTTGTCCGGGATTATGAGGTAAATTTGTGGGTGGTCCCTGAATATTTAAATTCCATAAAAACCAATTATTCACATACATTTTTCAATTTTAAATACTTACCGGCATTGTTGGGTAAGGAGCTTGCGGCAGCATATGATGTTGGGGAATTTTTGGGCCGTCTTCTGCTTTTTCTTCTTCTCTTCTTTTTAGGCAAGCCGCTTTAGGATTCAGATTTCTCTCTGTAAAAAAATAAAAACAAAGTAAATTAATTGTGATATGGGATTAAGAGCAAATTTATCACATCCATCTTACCTCTAACTTGTTGCTCTAGAGTCATTATGACTTCAACTGCCATATTTAAGATGCCAAGTTTGGTCTGGGGCTTATCTGACTTCAGATGCGTCATACACATTCTTCCTAATTCTTTCAAAGCCTCATTTATGTCGCGTATACGTATTCTTTAAACAAATGCTATCAGTTAAAACGTCGAATATGTTAAATTTACTTATAAATCGATTTTAAAATGCCTAGAATTCTATAGTTCTTTTTTATGGGATTGAAATCAGCTAACATATAAAAAATTATGTTATACTCTCCAGTATAGTTCCACATTTCACTTCAATATGGAAAAGTAATGAGAAAAATATTCGCCCTGACTTATACAAAAAGTTTTTGAGTCAGATAGTCAGCAAAACATAAAATCTGTACTTATATAGTAGAAAATCCATACAGATTTCCCAAAATCCAAATGGACCATGTATTAATTGTTCGAGGCATTTTAAAATAGACATTCAAGGTATTTTTTTGTTTTAAATGAAATGAATTCGGTTGCATGCACTGATGGATATAATGAAAATACAATCAATAAACACGAAGCAAATATCGCTATTTTTTGTTTTTTTGTACCTTTCTCTAGCGTTATTGGCTTGCCGCCGCTCTCTTTCCCTTTGAGCTTTTAATGCAGGCTCTTCCTCTTCTTCATCCGCACTTGAGCAGCTGCGCGAGTTTTTACTAATTAAAAAACGAATTTGACGTTAAAACAAACTAAACAAAAGGACTAAACGGAAAACTTATTAACGCTTCTACAAAGGAGGGCAGCTCAAAGATTTTGAGACATATTTAATGAGCACTTGCATGAAAGAAAGAGGTTCAAATTGCCGTTTATTTAATTGATTGTATTTTTCGCATTCATCCCCTACTTTTATATTCTTAAATCCTTTAAAAGCCCTTGCTCTTACTTTTAAGATTTTATAATATACCGGTACAAATTAAATTAAATTTTCTAATATTCATATTTTCACAAACTTAAGAATAAAAGACAAAATTTCTTACCGCATTTTTATAATACCCAACTGTGTACTTTGGTTAAAGTCTTTATTAGTATTACATACTAAAATATTTCGTTGGAAAAAATGTAAAATATTAAAAGCCTTTTTTAAGTCAACTGTATATGACCCGAGTTCCCTTAATTTAATAATTAAATTCAAATTAATTTAAGAAAAACTAAGTGGTAAGATTGAATATTCTAATTACTGTATTCCTTGCATTTAAATCCTTTCTTTTTTAATATTTTAAATTAAAATCCATCGGAATGCATAATATAAGCTTGCTAATGCACCATTGCACTTACCTTGTAGAAAATCAGGTTGTTTGAACAAAATAAAGATAAATAAAAATAAACAAAAGTATGCTCACTAACAACTTTTACCCTATTTTCAAAATTTATTTTAAAGATTCCTGAAAGAAGTAAAGTAAGAAAATTTAACATAGATTTTTTTAGACAAAAAGTGACCATCATTAAAACTGAAATTGGAATTAATATAGAATTTAAGCACATTTTTGTACCAACCAACCGTGCACGTAAATGAATCAGTGGTTTATCGTTATATATAATTTAAATATAAAAAAATATACTTTTAAGTTTGTAAAATTATATTTTTCTAAAATACACGATTTATTAAATAGATAGATAAATTGTTCGCTTCGACTTTTAACCTTCGTCTGGAGTGTTTTTTTATGAATACTGTCTTTACAATAGATCTTTCGGTTCCGGTTCTAATTTCCTAATATTGTAAATTGAAAAATTTTGAGACACTAATTAGGAGCTTATTTCATTTATAGATTATCATGTACCAATGATAGTCGTATGACATCTTTGTTATAAATAAAAATTAAAAATCTGAAATAGATCCAAAAAAAATTATACTTTTATCTAAAACACAACTACACACTTTGCACGCGGAAGGTTAGTTGGCAATTCGTTTCGATTTCTACAGCTCTCTTAGATAAAAAATCCCACAAACCACTAATTTGAATAGTCTTAATCATGTCGCATACAGCAATTAGAATAAATATGCAAAATTAAAAAAATCCCGTGATAATAAAACCTTACCACTTAATAAACTAATATCTTTAACGAATGAAACATATTTTTTAATTAGTACATTTGTAAAACATGTAAAACAATTTTCGTAAAAATTAATGTTCAGAAGATCACCAACCGCATAACAAAATTTTTATATCCCTATTAAATATATGCAATTAGGAGCTCTATAATTAAAAACTATGCATCTTTCAAACGAATTTGCACTGGTAAAATATTCATTAAAAATAGCCATGATCTCATTATAAAATTTTAAATTATTAACTTTAAAAACTTAATTCTCTCGTATATTTTCTTTAATAATGGCACTACAAAAATAGTAATATAATAAACAAATTTTCAGATTTTCGGAGACTATTCTCGGCTTTAGTCTATATTTCTAAATTAAAGCTGTTTTAAAATCCTTTAGAGTGCACTACTTTAAACATCGCCTTTATCGGCAAAATAGTTAGAATAGAAAATTTAATTCATTATCAAATTTAAGTATGCTTTCGAGATGTGTTTTTCTGCCAAGAACGTTGTCATTTTAAAGGAACTTAAGAAGTAACATAACATTCTTGCACGAAAATCCGCATTCTGGAAATATGAAAGTGCTCATTACATACCTCTCTCTTACGTTATTTGCTTGACGTCGTTCTTTTTCTCTTAAAGCTTTATTAGAAGGATCTATATTACTATCACTGTCATTACCAGCACAACTAATTGATTGGAAATAAAACATAGTTAAAGTGAAAAATACGACATTTAAGAGAAAATTAAGAGCTGTGATAATCAAAATCGATATTTCATTTCTTTTATTTTAAAACAAACTTACTATCTCCGAGCCCTTTTGGTCGACGCCTTTCCTGTTGTCGCTTCAACTGAACTAGTGGGCTTTGAGTCTGAATCCGGTGGTTCTTTTCTTTTTTCTAAGAGAACAAATAAAATATAAAATCACCCAACAAGGAAAAAGAGGTCGGTTATCTAACTTGGATTTATTACGGCAACTGGTGCAGGAGTCCTTTCTAGTTTTATAGATGGCGTTGCATCATTTGATATAGCATCTTGCGGTAAGGTACTTGGCCCAAGTGGGGATGTGGGTACAAAAGTTGAAGGTCCTTCAATACTTCCTAGCGGCAATCCAATTTGTGGTTCACAATGATTTCTTAATACGTTAAGAGCATCATCAAGGCGCTCTTCCATCCGAGTACCCTGAAATGTCTGTAAATGATGCAAAATAATAAACATTGATAACATTCTCTCTTACCGTAATAAAAGTGAATTAATTTTCTACTTACCGTTGTATTTTCTGTTTGGCCCCTAAGAAACCCAATTGCGTCATTTAAGGGTTGCAATTCAGGTGGACTGGCCTGTGTTACGAAAAGCAAACGCATGCATAAACAAAAAGAAACACAAAGAAAATGTTAAACTGAAAGTTACATAAAACTTTAATCGCTTTATCATTCATTTTTAAGCCCTTTATATTTTATAAAATTGTGACCAATTAGTGCGTAAAGCGAAAACATAAAACTGCACATTCCATTACACAACTGAAGAAATTGTCTTGTGATCAAAGGCAATTAATTTTTCTTTTTTACAAAGTAATAGTAAAACTGATAGTCGCCCCTTTTTTTTTAAACTCGACTGAGAATTTTGTTCGAAAACAATTAATGTAATTAAATTTTGTCCCACTTATTTGATTTAAATGCTGTGGGGTTACATGGAAGAAGAGACATAATAAATATATTGACAAGTGCAACAACAAGGCAGATGGGGCCATTTAACAGGAAAGAGAAGAAAACATTTTTTTTTATATGCAAACAAGCATTTTGATTTCCTTTAATGGCAAAATATCAAATAATGTTCAGTTCAAGATAAATGATGAAAATAACAATCGAGGCAACATATTTTTCAAGAAACAGAGATGAAATGAAGTTCACAAAAAGTTACTTGACGAATTTGTCAGAGAATTAAAACAAATTTTCAAATAACCCAAAAATATAAATTAATTTGCTTGAAAATGCAAGGCCCAAATATCGTTCATATAAGGAAAAAATTATACTTACATACTAAAATTAATATCGATATATCTATGAAAAAAAAACGAAATCTTACCATATGTAGCCCTCTAGAGACAATATCATTCGTGTATCCTCCATTAGACAAACTAACATTTCCAGCGGCCGTGACTGATGAGCCATTAATAACCGGAGTAAGTTGCTGCCACGACCCACTTCCTGCTGTATTCGCATTGGGAAGTATGCTGTGTGGCTGTGATTGTGTCGTTAGAGGAGGTGGGGAATTTACTGGTGTTGAGGGATTTGAACTGAAACTACTAATACTTTGATCTGCTGAGGTGTACATCTAGAAAAATGTAAGCTTATATTTAAAAAACAGAACCAAATAATACTATTTTTAGTCACATTTACTGTTTGCAAGGCTTTTCCAACAAGAGAATCATTCTGTACTGCGGGACTGTGCTGTGAATGCGTATGATGTTGATGAGCTCCAGGGCCCAGAGGAGAATTGTAAATTGCAGGAGAGTTCGATCCTTGCGAACCAGTTGGGACGGGCTGAACATTATTTCCTCGGAATGAACTCATTGGTGGTAAAGTTTGTGGCTGATTCTAAATAACGCCAATTTTAAATACATCACGTAGTGACATCATTTAAAATTACTTGTGCTATGTGACCATCCATATGAACCATGCCTGGAGACATTGTGTAGTGATCATGTCCGTGAGTTGGACCTAAGTGATTGGAATGTCCTGTGTTGTGATATGATGCTTGCGGTGCATATGCTCCACCGGGAGATGAATACCAATTCCCACCTGTAGAATCAAAATATTGTTCCGACTGATAGAGTGCTCCACCAGCTTTTGGCGAAGCATAGCGTGTGCTTCCTCCTGAATTGTCATGAGGGAACTCTTCTGATGTATACTGAATTAAGCAAAATATTTTAACACAATTTATATCATAAAAGAAATAACTATCTTTACCATTCCATTTTCTAATCCAACGTACGGTGACTGATAACCATTCTTTTCGCTTCCTACAAATAATAGGGAAAACAATATGATATAAAATGTTCGACAATTTTAATAGAATGTTTTATGGTACAAAACTTTTTCCGACATATACTTTGTAGACAACAACCAAATGCCAAATGGCCCAAAATTTTTTATAATTCTAATGAATGGCACTTGAATTTTTTTTATATATGTGCTTAATATTACACAGCTTTTACGGGGCGATAATTAGTAAATTTGTTTTTGCTCTATTTGAGATTGATTTTCTGTAGATGTCTTCGATAACAACATAATATCAAAACAAAAGTAAAGTAATACAAGGTACAATCTATAAAACAAAATTGAACTCTAACAAAAGCATTAGTATTGAGGGGCCCCAATTTTCCTTATCATTGTTTTGCCGTTAGAAATATACAAATCTAAAGTATGGTCCTTAAAAATAATCCAAAACACCCAACCAAAGGTTTTTCTACGCAAATTTTATTTTAGTTTCTCTACGACCAGCTCTGATTTTACTTTCTCTAGGTTTTAAATCTTAGGTACAAAGGAATTACTTTGAATTATTCAAATTATAGACTGTTAATAAAAGTAAGAATTTTTACTATTTATTTGTAAGATTTAGTAATTTATAACTATTAAATGCATATTTTTAAACATTGTGTTTTTATTAGAAACTGCCAAACTCGAGTTTAATTGTTCTAAAATTAAAATCATCGTTTTCATAAAACACTTTTTACTCAGTTCTGCCAGTTCGCGTGGATTCACTGGAAACTAAGTGGTCGTTGCTTGATTAATACATAAAAGCTCGGCCATAGTAACTATCTTACTCAACCATCAAATCAGTTGATAAAACAATAGGCGAACTGGAGCAGTTTTTTTATAGAATTAAAAATGCAATAATTTCTTTAGTGTTGGTTTAATACTAGATTTATATCGTGATCCTCTATGGGCCATCGTTATATTTATTTGTTCTCTAAAGTATTAGCAAATTCTGTTTGTTGGAATAATTTACATTAATAATATATTTCAAATTTCTTGTCGATGTAAATAAAACGTTAGCGTTTAAAGTGAGTACTCAAATATATGCATAAACTCCTTTTTTATACAAGTTTAAAACTAATGTAAAAAGTTTCAATCCGAATAATTTTTTATGCTCTAGAAAATCTCATTCGAATCAAGGCATAGCTATTCTTTGAACGATATAAAGTAAAAAAATTGTCGCGTAACATGAAAATGGATATTTTACGCGATTGTTTGTACAGGTGTTTAATTCGTCATGATTAGTGCCCACCAATGCGTTCTACACGCGCTTCTAAAAATTTTAACTTTATAACTTGTATTCGCTTTTAACAACAAAATTCGAAATGAATAAAAATGGTAATAAATTATGTACTACGAATAAGGAATTCATATCTCATAATTAAATTCGAGATCGAAAATAAATAAAAATAATAATTTGTAAACTTTGCGGATATTATTAGAACTTTTTTTTTATATATTTTGCGGAGTTTACGAATAATGAAACGTCCTCTTTTCATAATATAAAGCGATAGGACTTAATAATAATCACATCGACTCTTGTATAATGATTTAGGCACGTACTCTGCAAAATTTGATACAACATGGATAAGAACTATATATATAAATTATTTCTAAACACTTCTAAAATTACTAACTATAAAACGATCGAGGCATGTATTTCCGTTTTTTGCTAAGGAATATATCGTCTTAAGCGAGTCTGACCTATAGGGCTTAAAAAGCACAAATTTTGTAATGGTAATAAAAGAAAAAACAGTACAGTAATACATCATTTTTTAAAAAAATAATAATAATAAATTGAAGCAATAAAATATGCTATGAGAGTTATTTTATTTATATCTTTCATTGCAGATTTAAAATATATACTTAGTATTTAAAAAATGTTTTTCAAAATATAGTAAAATAGTAATTAAGGAACTATTTCTTAGCTTGGATCACATAACTAATTATTAGTTAATAATACAACCTATTTTAGTTATAACCTTTTTCCTTAAACATAATTCCGCACCTGTCTGAAAATCACAAACCTATACGTTGTCAGTTATTATGTATAATTTTAAATAATTTTAAATAATTTTACCAAAAAACTACTTTACAAAGCCATCATTAAACCATTATTATGTTTTATTCCTTAAACACCTTTTGACCAGCGAAAATTCTGAACTTTCTTCCTTATAAAATTTTAAGTATCTGTTAAAAAAGAAATTATTAGGAATATCAAAAATGAAAAACAAAATTTTTAAAACCCTCTTGAAAAGTAACGGATATTTTTTTCCGAAAATTAAATATTTGAGTTAGCTCATCATGCCCTATATTGATTTAGTAATTAGTATTAATAACTAAAAGCAAATCTGAAAAGATAATTCATTTGAAAACATAATTTTCATCGATCATCGGACAAGTGTTAATCGATAAAAAGGGAAAAATTTGAAACAGTGATTAGTTTAAGCATCTTGTCTTTTCGATGAACCTGTGAACAAAAAGAAATGACTAATGTAGGGAAAATTTCTTATCACTGGACCTCTACTGTATTTTCTTCTTGCGATAAAACATTTATATCAATATAATTAATAGATGCAGTTAATTAACATTTGTTATTGATGTAAAGATAACAAAAAAATAAAAATATAAGTAAACTAAGATAAACCTTTAAATTTTATTAATTAATATACGAAAATACTTTTTTTAAGGGCAGTACCCATTTTGATGAATTAAAAAAATCTATCGTCGTGTGCATATTTTCGAAGTATACACTTTCAGAAGGATACCTTCAGAAATATCGCATTAAAACCTGCAGAAATGGTCAAGTTGATATTTTTCTTGAAACGAATTTTTTCAGCCTGGTTAACGCTATAACTAAAAAAAAATATGACCAAGAAAATGTTTATAGAAGATGGATCTCATTCAGCGAGTTTTAAAATTCGAAAATCGAAAAACTTATTACGTTTAACGATAGCGACATTTTTCTTTGTTAGCTTACCACTCTGACTCTTAGAACTATACAAAATTTTAGGATATGTAAGAAAAAAAAAATTCTTAAAAACAAAAATAGACTCTAGTTGTCAGAGACTAAACTCAATTCCACTTCTACCTCCTTAACAATTTTTCCCTTCACTGTGGAATATACAACAAACACACTTTTATGTCAAATTTTTTTTATTATGGGCCGAAAGCATTATTTTTGTTCAGTAGAAAATTATTTATTGTATATTCCAATAAATTATCACTTCAAAGGAGTCAAAAAGACTAACCATGGAGAGGATTGGGATAATTTATATATATACATATATATATATATATATATTTGAATTCTGTTTGTTCAAATTCAGTTTTCATCCGAATTCGGTGAAACTTGATATAGGTGTTCTTAAGTACTGTCAACATAAAAATGTTAAACCAAACCATTAACAAAAGGTTTAGGACAAATATGATCAATTTAGAGGACCAGTTAGTAACTTACTAGTTACGAGCAGTTATTAATTTAATTTTTTTTTTGCCGTTGAATGTATGTTTATGTATATTTATGTTTAGAACTTTTATTCCACTACACTAAAAGAGATTTGTCATTATTACTGGGATAGAAAAAAGCATATGCAAAATATATATTCAAAAATAAGGTGCTCTAGTTATCCATACCTACCTAGTCCATTCTGGTAGACTTAATGTTCAGAGAAGGGAAATCTTTGCAAAATATTAGCAATAGATTCATGATTCCCTTACCTAAGGAATTATCTCGGGTCACAAAAATATCACACAAATGCTCAGCTACCTGTGCTGGTTTGTTTTAGAAAAACGAAAGTCTAATTTGTAGATATAGATCTTTTTGAAAATATTAGTTCCGCTTTCGCTCAAATATCCGGTTTATGCAATGCAGTGATTGAATATGATTATATCATTTTGGAAAATTTGAATATATTGTTTGAAATATAATATTTCCACAGGAAATAAAGATATCGTTACATAAAAAGTTTTAATTTTGCCCATCTTTACGTTAAACATATAATTGCAACTAATTAATTGAGAATATATTTTTGGGAATATTCTCACAATTTAAGTCTCGTAAGAGTTATAAATAGATGTACATGTTGCAATTAATATCTGTTTTTAAATAATTCTGTAATTATCTTTAGGACGGTATAAAGAAGGCATCTGAATTTTAAACATTTTTAGAAAGCATAAACAAATCCCAATATACATATATGCTTAAATTTTAAAGCTTACGAGAGAGTACGAATTCCGTTGCACGTTAATTCGGAAAGGGATTCCTATAAAATCTAACCAGAGAATAACGAAGCAATATATGCTCTTTAACAAAATAAAATAAAACTTTCAAAACTAAAGCTCTAAAAATAATAATATAATTCCATATTTTTAAATATATCCATATACGTTGTATGTACTTAATCCTGAACTGGTACCTTCAATTCTATGAACGTAACTGGTATTGTGGAGTATTTGTGGCCCCCACTGAAGGTTAATTTCTACCCCGTTTCGATAGTGAAACTAGATAGTGCTATATGAATAAAAAATAATACGCCCATTTTAAGAAATCAACTAGGTTTTATTACTATACTTTTACTTAATTACTTAAAACGGCGGGTGAGCGCGGTGCTTAGACTCTTCGGAAAACATTAAAAACTGACCCCTTCATAGGGGGACGTTCCAACCTCCACGACACCAATTAAGGGTTAACAGAGTATTGAAGTCGGCATAGTCTTGTCAAATATCTTATTACTTTTTAAATTATTTGCTGTATTTCCTGCACATTTAGGTTATGTTTTTTTTTTATTTTTCATTACTAAAAAGAAATGGAAAACCCTTTTTATATTGTCCTTACTCTATTTAATATTAAAAATAAGTAATGAGTTATCAATAAAAATTTTAAAGTAAAAAGAAAAATTTGCGTTATTTGAAATTATACTTTAAATTGTCCTGCATGTTCAAAAGCTAAAATGAGGAGAAATTCTGGGCTTGTTTAAAGGCTATAATATTTTTTCATAAAACAAATATTGAAAATCAACAAAGGTAGACCCACAAGCGTTTGTACTTCTTCTTTCTTCAAAACGAAACAAAACCCCCAAGCCAATTGAAAATTGAAAGGTTAAAACACAGAGCACAACATGAAAAATTAGGAAGGTATATGTGGATCTTGTCCCACTTTTTATTGGGTCCGAATTAATGAACACATTCAAAAGCAAGATTTCAAGTAAAGAAACCCCCTTAAGTAGAAAATTGTACGCACGCGCCGATTGCTTTTAGCCACCGCCGACTTTAATCGAGCGAGTCGCCTACTTCAGCTACTTGCATCTGTCGAATCATAATCTCTTGATTGCAAAGGATCAACAAGTTACGAACGAAGCTTGCAAGCTCTAAATTGTGCACAGACGATGAGTGAACATTAGCAAAAAGAAGCCTTAACATCCTCGGCGAGCTTTACAACTTAACCGTAGCCGTGGCAAATCGAGAACGAAGCGGGCTGATGCTGCAGCTAGCGCTTATCGCAATAGAGAACACAATATTGCGATACTCCGAACCAATTTCGTCCACAGATCATTTGAGCCCATCAAGTGCAAAACAAACACTGCCCTCGCCCCAATGAGATCTGTGCTGCTGACTAGCTTTGCGGATTTTCTTAAGCCGACCAGAAATGTCTCAGCACCAAAATGTGAGGCAATCAAAATCAATTTGCCGTGCACAAAGGAAACGTTCTCAATAATTGGTATCTCCCGGGCTTATGTCCCAGAGCACCTGGCCGCAGATAAATTCATAAGTAGGAGCCCTCCGCCTTCTACTCCTTCATCTTCGTCCAAAAGATGAGCCCTACGAAGCCTTCGAAATTTGTCAATAAAAGGCACCAGCCCATAAAGCGAGTCTTCCATCTCGGGAATTACACCAATAAACAAATTAATATGCAATCGTGTTGCTCAATCAACTTGCCATCAACAATGTATTTATGTTGAGCTTGTGCTTTTTCTTGAATATCAATTCTCTTGTTCTTACGAAATTATGTTTTAAAAAACTGTTTCTTGTGTACAACACACAGCCCGGCCGCCGTCGTCGTGTGTGCACGGGGCACGGACGAGAGCGTGAAGAATTACCAGAGTGAATTTTTGTCGGCCGAGTGGTTCACGTTCTGTAGCACGGCTAAGGTAATATCCCCCGCGGGGGCGCAGCATCCCTTCACGGATCAGGTTTAGGATTACTTTCAAGACTTTACGGGATCTGTAATATCGCGCGGCCGGAGGGGATTCGTATGGCCATCTCGCCGTTGGACACGAGCATTTCGAATCTGGCAGGGCTTCCGAGGCACTTTCATCAGGCATAGCCCCGCACCGAGAAGGGCGATCATGGCAAATAAGTTTCTTATTCGAATGCGGTGAAATGCCTCTGCTATTTATTTTACTTCGCGAACTGGAGCCCCAGCCCCAGCAGTCCGTGTGTTTCCAAACCGAGTCCCTAAATCTCATAACAAAAACAATAGGGAACCTGACTTGTGCAGCCCAGAGTGGAGAGAATTGACAATGCAATAGAGCTCTGACAACGCCACATGAAATTCGGGGTGTACGGCACTGCTGCTGGACAATTTTCATCATTTTACCACGCATTTTCTATCCGAGGAACATTTTCAAGCACTGGTTGCTTGCGATCGCCAATAAAATGTCCATTAAACGGCCAGCATATTACACATAAAACCAATCAGAAAAAAATGGAAGGGTACACAACACACGCGCACGTCCGCACTCATTTTCACAATTTTACGCTATTCTTGCAGCACTTTTCAATGGAATTGCACTCGGTAGTCGGTTTTATTAACTTACCAGGCTGTTTGTTTGCAATTTTATTGAAACAATTTTGAAAAACTTCATAAAGATGCATTGGTTCATCGTCACTGGTCGCCATTTTGAAGTTTACTATATGCCCGAAAGCGCCCCATATTTGACATCATATGAAAACATTTTTTGGAGACTCTCCAAATATAAAATGGCGTACTGTGTAATTTTTTGAGCAAAACGAGCAAATAATTCGGGTGCGTTCTTGCCATGGCTTGTGCTAGGTTGCCGCGATTTATTAAGATATGATACTTTCCTTTTAACACAAATTGGAAAAAATTAGTATTAATGAGAAATACTTCTCGCATGAGCAAATGCAATTTTTCCCGGTACTAAATTTTGGCGCGCTCCCACTACTAGAAAATATGTTTCAAGCCTTGTTATTATGTCAAATTTCTGCTCGATATTTTGAAGAAATTCAAGTATGGACTATCGAGCGAGTAGCCTGAGATTACGAACCTTTCTGCGAGAATCCAAATATTAAGCGCGTTGACTCCATTCCCGTAGAATTTCGTAAATACCAAGCCAACCAAATCTCAAGTAAACGATCTTAGTTTGTTGTAATATGAAAATCATTAAATTTTTTTAAACTCTCTTAACATTCCCAGATCCTTGTACTTGGAAATGGAGTACTTGTAATATAAATACAAATTCGCATTTTTTGCAACCTAGGACTTTTCACTTATTCGACTTTTTAAATTCAAACAGGAACCAACGATCACCCCATCCGCCGGTGGAGTTAGTGGAGTTCTTCGTAACACATCTCCCAGTGGTTTTCGCGAAATACCTGCTGCTACTCTCTTATTAAAAAGGCAAACTTGAAAATACTTCGAGCATGTGGAAATACTGTTCTCTTTATTTGACTAAACCATTTAAAAAGAAACTTAATCGTTAAAGATTAGGAGTAAGAAAAGTCTGGGGACAGTGCTGCAGCGCTGTGGCAGAGGCACCTTTCTCCTTGAAATCGAACTTCTTTGCGTAGAACAAAGTATGAACATGTCCAGAGACTAAAATTAGCCTCTGTAGGAACGTACAAATGCTTCACCAAGCTAGCAAAGACGAAGGAATCATTTAAAATCAGGAAAACAAATTCTTGATGTTTTAAAAGGTTTTTTTTGTTTTTATTACCAAAGTCTTATGCAATTGAACTTGCGTTTGACGCTATACGCGGCCACAGGTCTGCACATTCTTTTGCAACGGGCCCCGTTATAGCAGAACCTTTCATTTCACCTTTATTGTTCACAATCACGCCGGCGTTGTCCTCAAAGTATACAAAAACGCCATCCCTCCTTCTGAACGGTTTCCTCTGCCGAATAACTACTGCCGGCATTACCTGTAAAAGTTAAGTAAAAATATTATAAAACAATGCTAAGCTAACAAAAACGGGAGCATTAAGTTGAATTTTTACATTACATAGTTCAAATAGTTCACGTTTTTTAAAACATTCTTCATAACGAGCTACTTAAAAATATTAAGCAGTGCGTTAAAACTATACTACACTACACTGTTCTAATTTTTCAATTGTTTTTATATGTTTGTGTTGCAAGAGACGGTATTTTAGCAAGAATTATATCGTTAAATCTTTCAAAAATTTTATGGATATAAAGTGAACTAAATTTCCTATATATATAATATTTCCATTAAACTCTAATTAATTTTGTGTATAACACGCTTACAAATTACACCTTTCTTTGGTTATCGCAATGACATACAATAAAATCCTATCACGTTTCTAAGTTTAGGGGATAATAAATTTTTCCGAATATATTTTATTAAACTCACGTTATTTTAACCAATTTTCGACATATACCGATATGGATACACGTGTGCAAAAAAAATTTATGATTATATTATCTTCCTGTTTCGCAAAGTAATCGGGTTAGAATAAATAAATAAAACTTTCGAAAGAAAAAAATTGTTGAACTATCACAGGTTTGTAAGAAAATCTGTTTTATATAATGCACGTTTGTACTGAACTAGTTATTAACTTTTACTCGCGACTTCGCGACGATTTCTCATTTCTCTGTATATGAATATAGAAAACTTCAAAGTAAACTTTGCGATTTACTATATCCTATACAAATGAAATACATAGCCCACGAAGATGTAGCCTGTATTTTGAGTTTCTAGTAAAAGTCCTATCTAACCCTGCCAAGTGGTTTTCGCATGGTAGTCGTGCACTTGGCCAAAAGTATTTAAAATGTTTCGGTTTTTTAATGATACAAACAATACACATAGAATTTTCAAACTACTTCATGGACAAGCATGGCTTCTAAAAAGTTTTCTAATGCATATACAATAAAAATAATTGTCTAGCTATTACAAAACAATTTTAATACTTGGCAGTTTTTTTCATTTTTGTCTTGAAAACTGCCTCAGGTGAAAGTACTTCCGCTCGGGCAACAAAATACATGTCGAATTAAATAATAAACGCAAGGTGAGTGTTAAGAACTAACATTGTAACTATAAAAATACCAAGGAGATTTCCTCAAAATCACCCAAGTATGGAACAACAAATTGTGCTCTAAGGCAAACGCTCATTCACTGTAATGCTTAATTGCATAAATTGTAAATCTGTAGCATTAGATTTTACTATGCTCAAGCAACTGACAAAAACTAAGATTTGAAACTCTAGTATGTAATAAAATTGCCCGAAGTGCACATTCATTTTTATAGGATTAAAAACTATATTAAGTGCCATAACAGAGGTATACTGGCTCTAGCCAAAACGTGTTCTCTAAAGTGCAGAGTAGAGAACTGACTGTATGAAGTGCACGGTTTATACACAGAACTAGCAGATGAAAACAAGGTGAGCTGCGGACCGTCCTAACTAGTACCGCTGATACAAAAATACTCATTTGTATTTTCTGCAAGAATTTCCTCGTTGACTTGTAATCAGTGGCTAAGATTCTTACCTTTTTACGGAGCTCTGGTTTACCCTTCTTCACAGTAGCGACGAACATATCACCGGCGCCAGCGGCGGGAAGACGGTTCAGACGGCCTCTGATTCCATGAACGGCAATGACATACAGGTTCTTGGCACCTTGAAAACACTTATGTTGCAGTAATGGCACAAAACAAAACCTCAATTATTTACCTGTATTGTCTGCGCAATTGATCACGGCGCCGACTGGTAGACCGAGCGATATCCGGAATTTACCTCCGGCAGAACCTCCACGTCCTGAAAATTCACAATATTCATGAAAATTCCCACATAATTCACCATACAATAGAAATATTAGATCAATTATTCAGATGATGGAAGAAAACTTCATAGAAAACCACTGATTTTAAAAGATTCTTCACGATTTTTACCTCTCTTAGACATTTTCTCTGCACTTCACGAACAGGAAACTTGGGGAAAAGAGATAGACTCCGCTGTTGTTGCAAGAAGATGACATTTCATGTACACCAACTGTTAAGAATAAAACAATTGCTCAATTTAACCTTTTGTTCTTCGCAAGTAAAATTATTTTTTAAATAAATTCATGTTCTGTCTTTTAATATCACCAAAGCTTTAATATTGCAAAAAGCAACATTAATATAATATTCTTTTGCAAAATCCAATTATTCGCGCTTTGTGCTCAAAATTCGTCATTGCCGCCCTGTAACTGTCTACCGTTGACATTTGACTGCCAGAAATTGTGTTGTGACGTGTCGGTAGGCAGTCGGAGGGAGTTTTAATTGCTAAATGATATAAAATGTTAACGAATTTCGAATCAAAGTCACCTAGAGTGAAGGGTTTGTCCTTCCATCCAAAAAGACCATGGATACTGGTCAGGTTAGTTTATACTTTTGCTATATGAAGCCCTTCGGCGAATCTCCACCCTCGTTTCAGTTTGCACAGCGGGGTCATTCAGCTGTGGGATTACCGAATGCATACGCTGCTTGAGAAATTTGACGAGCACGACGGACCTGTTAGAAGTGTCTGCTTCCATAATCAACAGCCACTTTTTGTGTCTGGTGGCGATGATTTTAAAATAAAGGTTAGTATGAAAACTAGTCGCCTGCTTTTGTCTCAGGACTCTGTCATCATCAAAGTCTGGAGAGTCGTTTTGTTCGTCCTTTTAAACTCTATTCCTTAACAAGATGCCCTAAAAAGGTAAATAAAATCTATCTGGTGATACTTACCACTATACTACCGAGGAACATGCACATAAAAGTATGTTGTAAATTTTATGTTTTTATCAACTACAGTAATACCCTGACTTTCATTAAATAAAGTGGCTTACGCAAACTCCGAGTTACGTGGATATTCTAGTTTTTACTTTTTTAAAAAGGCATAAACTTCGAGATAACATTTCTTAATGTACAATTATTTGAACAGATACAAATTATAAGTAAATAATTATAGTTAACTGAGAGGTAATATGTATCTCTAGTATTACGTAAAATTTTAGCGCTGCCTGCTGATCTAAACTATCGCGTAACTTCGAAGTATTATTGTATTGCAATCAACCTCTTTCACGACAGCACATTTAAGAGAATATAGTATCCACCCTAGTCGTCTTTAATATTCAATTTTTAAAAATTATTATATAGACGAATCGTCGTCACCCTTAAGTACTTGCGTAAATTTATATATTTATTTTTATCTAAAAAATAAAAAGGATTATTGTTATTTAGGTATGGAATTATAAGCAAAGACGGTGCATATTTACACTACTCGCCCATTTGGACTACGTACGTACGACTGTGTTTCATCACGAATATCCATGGATTCTGAGTGCATCAGACGATCAGACTATCCGTATTTGGAACTGGCAATCACGAACATGCATTTGCGTCCTAACTGGTCACAATCATTACGTTATGTGTGCCATGTTCCATCCGAAAGAGGACCAGATTGTGTCTGCTTCATTGGATCAAACCGTACGTGTTTGGGACATCTCAGGTATTGCAGCCAGAGATGGAATGAAAGGTATGACCAAATTGGAAAGGAAACAATTTTGATGGGCTAATATTTAAGTGCTTTAATTAACAAAATTTTTCTTGCTTATATATTATAAGAGAGTCTCTAAGAATTTTACGAATGTGATATTTGTAGCCATATTTTCGATAGACCTTTATACGTTCTAACAAATTTAGTTATATGGGAATTATTAATCGAATAGTTAGTGTAATATGACTATAAGAAATTTTTGTATATTATTTTAAATATGCTCAACTGGATGCGTATTAGAGTCAATTCTGTAGGGAGTTTTTGGTGCATTACTATGTATATGTGGTTTCACTTAAATTCATTTTATGCCTTTTTTATAATTAATTTCGGAAGCATATATAAATCTATATGTTGGTCGGGTTTAGTTTGATGGTTATAGTAGTAAAACAAGTGTCCATTCAAATAAACCAGCGGATGCCTATTTTGGTCCTATTAACAAAAAAATACCATTATAAGTTCATTTGAAAAAATAATACTGACAATTGGAATAATGTATTGATGTTTAGGCGTAGATTTTACTCTTAAGAAACGTAGATTTTTCTGAAAGAAACTTTTATTTTAAAATCTTATTATTCTTTATTAGTTTTAATCTTTGCTGAGTTTTATTTATGGTTTTGACCACAACCATGCTTTCTCTTTTATTTGCTTTTATGGTTTGAGTTAAGGAAACAGTTATGATATTCTGCAAAACACAATGTGCAAAACACCTTTGCTTAACAGCAATAACTCCATTAGGTTTTACAGCAGAAATCAGACTATAAAATTGGAGATAAAACTTCGATGTAAATATTAAAAATTGCAATAAACACACATTTTACTTCACGAAAATTTTCTTAAATTTAAAGAATATAAGCTTAAATTACATTCATATACCTTCGGCTATGGATTTTTCCTTTTCCAGAAGTTCTGGAACTGGTTACTTCATGCATGAGTTCGAGAGAATCATATCATTTGTACACATTTTATTAAAATTGCTAGATTTTAAAGAACAGCCAACACAAGAGCCCATGGTTTCTGATTTGGTTTCCCCGAAGCACGAAACCTTTTTGAAGAACATTATCACTTTAAAACTATCTCTTAATTCAGGTTTAAGAAAAAAGAACGTAGCACCGGGTCCCGGCGGTCTTGAGGATCATTTGAAAAACCCTGGATCTACTGATTTATTTGGGCAAGCCGATGCAGTTGTTAAACATGTGCTGGAAGGACATGATCGAGGAGTTAATTGGGCCAGTTTTCATCCAACTTTGCCATTGATCGTTTCTGGTGCTGACGATCGCCAGGTTAAGCTATGGAGAATGAATGAATATAAAGCTTGGGAGGTCGACACGTGTCGTGGACATTATAACAATGTTTCATGTGTGTTATTCCATCCGCGACAAGAATTAATTATCTCCAACAGTGAGGACAGGAGTATTCGAGTGTGGGACATGACAAAGAGGCAGTGCCTGTACACTTTCCGAAGGGATAATGATCGCTTTTGGATATTGGCAGCCCATCCTTCATTAAATCTTTTCGCCGCTGGACACGATGGCGGTACTTTTGAGTAGTAATTTTTTAAATAAATGTATATTAATATGAACTTCTAAAGGTATGGTTGTCTTCAAACTCGAAAGAGAGCGTCCGGCGTACGCAGTGCATGGAAATATGCTATATTACGTGAAGGAAAGATTTTTAAGGAAATTAGATTTCACCACCACAAAAGATACAGTTGTTATGCAGCTGAGGGGCGGTGGAAAATCTCCTGTACATAGCATGTCTTATAATCCTGCATTAAATGCAGTTTTGCTGTGCACAAGGACCAATAATTTAGAGAACAGTACGTATGATTTGTGTACCATCCCCAAAGATGGTGAAACACAAAATGAGACAGAAAGCAAGCGATCTTCGGGAATCACTGCAATTTGGGTGGCTCGTAATCGATTCGCTGTACTTGATCGAAACAATCAGTTGGTGATTAAGAATTTCAAGAATGAAGTCACTAAAAAGATCCCAACGTTCTGTGAGGAAATTTTCTATGCCGGTACTGGAATGCTCCTCATCCGCGATCCGGAGTATGTGACACTCTACGAAGTACAAAGACTTGTGGCCGTAGGATGTGTAAGTATTAAATAACTTTTAAATTGAGTATATTATATTATTAAGCAAATTTTATTATTTTCGTTTTGCAGATAAAATTGGCCAAATGCAGATACGTCGTGTGGTCGGCCGACATGTCTCTGGTAGCTCTTTTGTGTAAACATTCCGTGACGATCTGTGACCGCAGGCTGCAGTATTTGTGTACGATTCAAGAAAATACCAGAGTCAAGTCAGGAGCATGGGACGACTCGGGAGTTTTTATTTACACCACGAGCACTCACATAAAGTACGCCATCACCAATGGGGATCATGGAATTATTCGAACTTTAGACCTACCAATTTATATCACTCGCATTAAAGGAAATCAGGTATTCTGCTTGGATCGTGAGTGCCGTCCTAGGGTTTTGAACATTGATCCCACAGAGTATAAGTTCAAGTTGGCACTTATTAACCGAAAATACGAAGAAGTGCTTCACATGGTACGAAATGCTCGACTTGTTGGTCAAAGTATTATTGCATATTTGCAACAGAAGGGCTATCCAGAAGTAGCTCTTCATTTTGTTAAAGACGAGAAAACGCGATTTGGACTAGCCCTTGAGTGTGGTAATATAGAAATAGCCCTTGAAGCTGCTAAAGCTCTTGATGACAAGGTCTGTTGGGATCGTCTGGGTCAGGCCGCGCTATTGCAGGGCAACCATCAAGTAGTAGAAATGTGTTATCAGCGCACCAAGAATTTTGACAAACTCTCCTTCCTGTATTTAATAACCGGGAATTTGGAAAAATTGAAGAAGATGAACAAGATTGCTGAAATTCGCAAAGATGTATCAGCGCAGTACCAAGGAGCATTGCTTTTGGGGGATGTCGGCGAGAGGATCAATATACTAAAGAATTGTGGCCAGCTGTCGTTAGCTTACTTAACTGCAGCAACTCATGGCTTTGACGAAGAAGCAAGTCAATTGAAAGAAGTGATTTCTGAAAATGGGCGAGAACTGCCAGCTATAAATCCGAACGCAAAACTTCTGAAGCCTCCTACCCCAATCCAACAAGCTGAAGGTAATTGGCCTCTTCTGACCGTCTCAAAGGGCTTCTTTGAGGGTGCAATGTTAACAAAGGGACACTCCAGTGTGCAAAAGGCGCTTGAAGCTAAGGAAACTGTAATTGATGATGGAGCTGCAGAAGGCTGGGGAGCTGATGCCGATTTAGGACTAGAGGATGGAGATGAAGATGAAATGAAAGATGCCTTAGTTCCAGAAGGAGAAAGTAATTTGGAGAGGATATTAATTTTTAAAAGATATTTATATCTAAATTTTCTAGATGAAGGACCGGGATGGGATGTTGGCGATGATGATTTGGAATTACCAGAAGAATTAGCATCGAAGATAAAGACTGCAACAATAGGTGATGATGGTTATTATGTTGTCCCTAACAGAGGCATCCCACCGACACAGCATTGGGCCAATAACTCTCCACTTGTGGCCGATCATATTAAAGCGGGATCATTCGAGTCGGCGTTCAGGTACATTACTTTGGGTATACATTTCCTATTTTTTAATTAATCGCAAGAATTTTACAGACTTTTGCATGAACAAATTGGTGCTGTTAACTTCGAACCATTTAAGCCACTTTTTATGGCTCTTTACACTGGCTCAAAAACTTCTTTCACCAGTATTCCAAATTTACCATCGCTCTCAGGTTATCCTCAAAGGAACTATAAGGAGACTAATCCCAAAAATGGTCGTCCGGCAATTGGAGTTAAATTAAATGATCTTGTGCAGAAGCTTCAGGTAATCTAAAACAAAAAATATTTGGCTCCTAAGCATTCAGTGGTTTCTTTTTTTTTTTTAGATATGTTATCAATTAACTACTGGCGGAAAGTTCTCGGAAGCAATTGAAAAGTTCCACTCCATTCTTGTAAGCATTCCTTTGCTTATAGTGGAGTCAAGACAAGATATCGCCGAGGCGCAGCAATTGCTGAAAATTTGCAGGGATTATATCGTTGGTAATTTCAATAATATTTAGATAAAATCTAAACAACTGTACTGTAACTAAACTTGTAATGCAGGGTTGAAAATGGAAACAACAAGGAAAGGAATGCCAAAAACAACTCTAGAGGAGCAGAAGCGGTTGTGCGAAATGGCTGCCTATTTCACGCACTGCAAACTGCAGCCTGTGCATCAAATATTAACCTTGAGAACAGCACTGAATATGTTCTTCAAGTTGAAGAACTACAAAACAGCAGCTTCGTTTGCCCGAAGACTACTAGAACTGGGTCCAAGGCCAGAGGTTGCACAGCAGGTTAGAAAGATTCTGCAAGCGTGCGAAGTCAATCCTGTAGATGAGCATCAACTTCTCTATGAAGAATTTAATCCATTTAACATATGCGCCATTACTTTTAAGCCTATATTCCGTGGAAAACCGGAAGAAAATTGCCCATTCTGTGGAGCCTCATTCGATCCACAATTCAAAGGTAATCTCTGCACCGTATGTGAAGTCAGCGAAATTGGAAAAGATGTGATTGGTTTGAGGATATCGGCTTCACAATTTCGATAAAATTATGTAATCAACACATATATATAAAATTATGAAGCAAGTTACAAGTAAAAAAAATCGTTTTCAATTAAAGAAAAATGCATTTATTTAAAAAATAATTTACTTTATTAAACCTTACTTACAAACTAATTTCTTTGTAAAACCCAGAAGCCTCCACACCTGGAAATATTTTATATAGTCTCGTTTATGAAAGGACTGGAATTGTAAGAGGTAGCCTACCGGCAATTGTTAGCCCACCGTTGTTCCCAGGCCTTCATTGCTGCTGTCTTGGCCACACTCCCCACGCTGCTGCACGTACCACATCTCAGGCACTTACGCACTATCGCTGGTTTCTTCCCTAACAGTAAATTTCGTACACTGTCCACCATGCCATCGTTTGACAGACCTCCTTCTATTGGCGGTATATCTCTCCAAAATTTGAGGCAGTCTGGCTCGATGTTGTACGTAAACTGAAATTTATTGACATGTGGGGATATTTCCTTTTGTTTTTGAAAACTTACCTGTAGCGGAAAGGTGTTGAGGTGCAATACTGGGGAAGTAATGGAAGTGACGGAAGAGACAAATTGGAGTTGAGGTATTAAAACTTGGCTAGGCAATAAGCAGCATTCATCTGGAAAACAAGTTTTAATTATAATAAGACTTTCAATTTGGTTCTTTTGGATAATTTTGAATAATATCTTTTCGTTACTACGATTTATCTTGCATACATATTATGAAGTTTTGGTTCAAGATATTCAGAAAATTTTTTACACGAAGTTTCTACTATATGTAAGCAATTCTGTGATAAAGATAAATCTCTGACTAGTGTGAGTGTCATTAATAATTAAAAAAGCTAAGACTGACATCACCAGTTCAGTAATTTTTATCAGACCCTTTATGAGTTTAGTTCCATTTCAAATTTGTTCTCTTTTCATAAAATTATAGTTTTTATCTTTACAGTTTTATTTTCTAATGTATAGAGACCCATAAAAACTGAAGAATTAGGCTTTAGAAAGAAAAGCAAACATAAACAAGTTTTTGGTTGAAAAAGTAGAAATCCTAACGTTGTTGCTATGCAATTTAAAACCAGGTTGTAATTTTTGCACAAAGCGAAATTTATTTATTAAATAGCGAAAAAATAAATAGGCACAAAATAACTCGTGAGCACATTTACTACTGCATTTCTCAATTTTGGTGAATTACTAGATTCCACAACACTAAACAAGTGTAGAAGGCATTGCAAATTTAATAAATTTCCAGCGAAACAGGCTTAAAAAGTTTACGGCCATCATAAAAGAGAATCAAAGTGTTTGCTATCCTTAGCTCGCCTCCTTTCCCTTTGTAGTCACTGCAGAACGTGGAATTAGCCCTTTCCTCTAAAATGAACTTCGTCGTTTGGTGTTTATCGTAAAAAGAATTACACTTTATATTGCGCAGCATTCTACTCGTTTCCGAAATGCATGGGCTGATGCTTCTGAACGTGGGTAATCGCTCATCTGAATGATTGAAGGTAAAACTAGTTTCCTTTTCTGGTGCATCGACGAATGCTAAAATCAATTTTTGTCTCGAAGAACTATGCAATGTTCCTGACTTTCGAAAGAACTCAGGAATGATAACGCGTTCTGGATCCATGAAGCCATTTGGATAACTTTTAACATACAAAATCGCCAAATGCAAAATTGCGTAGAGTAAAAGGCACACAATCCAAAACAGAAAAGCCTGCGCTGGACTCAGGTAGGAATGTATCTTGTACCAAATAATTGGACAGGCGATAAACCAGTAAAATATAAAGAATATTATAGCAAACAACGGCAAGTAATTTACTCGAACCTTTTGGTCTTTCATTCTGGTGAATACTGAGCTTAATAAGTCGGCCAACTTTTACTTTATTCAAAAAATTCAGTGCTACTGAGGGAAGTGGTTTGCGGTTACAATTAATAAACAATTTTAACTCACCTAAAAGCATTTCATCTGGCTCTGAAGGATTTAAGGCCAAACGAGTAAGCAGCCGAAATAATGTTGCAAGAATATCCAAATTCTCTACTGATCTGGAGAACACCGGTAAACATAGACTGTTGAGCAGTCCCCATATTCTTATCATCACCAAAAGCTCCCGTATGCTGTTTAGTGCCACAATATCTTTACTTATCTCATACTAGGAGAAAAAACTAATTCAGTTTACAATGTTTACTACATGATAAAATATGACTTACGCCCCCACTTTTCGTTTGATTTAGTTGACATCCACTTTGAGGAAGTTTCGCTAGAATGTTAAGAGCCAAATCTGCGACCCATTGAATCAACTGTTGTAAACTTTGCAAGGTCGATGGTTCGACGGTGAAATCTTTGGGATCCAAATTAAGTAAAACTTTATCCACATCCGGTACAGACGATTCCGACAAGACTACTGTATGAGGACGGATTTAGGGCTAAGCAAAATTTTTTGAGAAATATTTACGCGATTCTACTTACAAGCCAAATTTTCAGCAGGTCCTTTGTCATGGCTGGTAAGATCTGAAGGGCGTAGTAAACTCTTGAATGCAATTAAAATGGAATGCAACATAAGCAAGCACGTTAAATCGTTTGCTTTTGATTGACCAGAAACTAAAAGCCTTGAAAATAAGAAATCGGTTAAACGGCATTTCATCCAAGGATTTTCCCATACCTGTAGAGATTCGTTTTCATGGTTAAAAAGTTAACGTAATAATATTGTTGAACTGGTGATGGTTGCCGTGTAAAGTTTTCCGATAATTTGTCTATAATACCTTCAAGTAGATTTGGGCGAATGGATATGAACACATCTGAAGCATCATAGCCAGATACAATGCTGTATTCCAGCAAAGATGTTACATGTGAAACCAGCGCCATTTGGTTTGCTGTAACATGGAAGATAGTAATAGTGTTTGTAAAAAACAAATTACTTAGAATATAAAAAATATTGCGAATAAGTATTTTACTTCATAAACTTTTACGAAATTGGACATCTTTTAGCACCAGAAGAATTAGAGATTGAATTCCTAAACATTCTTTCTTTACTTTGAAAGAAAGTGGCTCTATTTGATCTGGGTCTCTAATAAACGGAGGAAGCTCATTGCCCATCTTAAAGAAACCAATTTCTCCCCCAATTGCGAATATATAATTTCCTCGTGATTGTCAGCGAATATTTTTTTTAAATTTCGAAGAAAAGATTCTATGTCTAAAATGATACAACTTTTTCTTTTTTATAGGCATTAGACAATGATCCAAACGAGAAAACTGAGAAAGTTCGACTAGCCTGATATGGATTAAATTTAGTTCATAGTCTATTTGAATTGTTTTTCGCAATAGTGTACGTGTACGAATGATTATCTTTACATAGACTTACTACATTGCTCTTGATACAATTGAGGAACTTTGAAACAGTGTATCTGTCCTTGATTGTCGATTGCCAATAACAAGTGTCCCATAAATGTAACATCATGAGCGACTATATGAATTCCTATGCGAGGCTGTTTGCAGGAATGTTCGTTATCAAATGTATGAAGTGCTGTGGCTGTGCATCCAGCAACCTTTATGAAGTAGATAAAATTGATATTTATAAAAATTTAAACACACTTCACATTTCGTTACCCTTTTAAATTCCTTGGTCAGAATCTGTATTGTATTATCCACCATCGTCAGAAATACGTAGGAGTTTTCAAAGCTTAGTTTAGAAATCGAAATATCAGTCACAAGAGATGAATGCCGAAAACTATTCTGATTTGTCCATGCCTAAGTGGGGTGATTTAAGATGTTTGTTTGTTTAAACAAATAATATATTGCAACTTACAATTGACTTGAAAACTTCTGTCTTGTTGGTTTGTAGAAGCTTATGAATTGGTGTAACCTTTTCCACCAAACTCCACAATTCAACAAAACTTCCAAGAGGGCTTTTGGCGACAACAATCAAGGATTCTGCGTCCTCATTTGTTGTCCAAGATAGATTTGTGATTTTTAATTCTGAAAATTATAAGGGAGCATTAAAACTATTAAATATACATTTAAACAGGGAAATTTCTACCGGGCAAATCTCGTCCGGAGCCTTCGTGAAGGAAAAAACTTGGTAAAGATTGGCTAGTTATCGTCAATTTTCCGTCTATTATTTTAACTAGAACTTTAAAACATTGCACCATGACGGAGCTCTTGTTTTTGGTTTCACCATTTGCAATAGCAATGCGAAAATTTCCATCCATGTAGTTGCTGCTTTTCCCGAAAGAAATAGCTGCAGCTGTTAAATAGTTTCTGGATAGACTCAAACTTTGTGTTGTTGGTGTTAATTTGCAGAATCCATTAAGGTTTCCCTGTGTTCCGACATGTCCATTTGTGACATTCTGCCCAGCGAATGATTGATCTGCAGGTATCAAGAAGGCTCCAAGTAAACCAGTTGCTGTTAGAATCAGGCACCCTTCTGCTGCAACTCCACTGTGAGTTGTATGTTACCACGTATTATAGTTTTGAAGACCAACTGAAGTTAGTAAATAGACTTGATGTCTTACCCAAATTGTCGCACGCTCGAAGCGAATTTCACGCGTTGGAACTTCTCCATGTAGAGGATAACATCTCTCTTTTCGGTCGGAAAAGTTATTTTCCGACCATTGTGGAAGAAAACTGCTTTTATAATGCGCTCTCCGGGGAATTGCACAGTGTACAGTTGGATCCATTCTGACAATAGGTAGTCTTTTTGAATCCATATCTGCACATTACCCTCCGTATCAGCGATCAGAAGATACTTGCCGGTAATGTCCCACTCTAGTACAGTAATCGCATATTTGCTTGAAGTAATCCTGAAAATGAGGTGTTCTATAGCTATTATGGGTTTAGGATTTGGTCACCTACTTAAAGGAATGCCAAGGCGAAGAGATGTCGCATATGTAGACATAGGTACCCCAAGCACTAGGCAAGTGCTCACTGATATCGTAAGGAATAGCAAAGGCCAAGATATTCGCTGAAGAAAGGCGACATAAGGATACTCTACAAGGATAAAAAATTCAAGTCCATAGAGGGCATATAAATAAATCTAATAGCGGTTAACCTACATGTTGTTATGAGCTGGCAAATTTAGTTGGGAGACTTGCTTTTTGTGCACAGAGTACAGCAGATCCATGCTGTTGTTTAACTATATATGAATGGGTGTAGAGTATGAGTTTTATTGCGAGAGTTTAGCGGAACCGAAGAAGCATTGCCAATCTGTTGACGCCGGGATAATGTCAATCTAAATGACAACTACTGTCACAGACGATGTTTGGAATGTTTTCATCTAGTAAGCCTTTTAAATATCTAACAAAAATCATGTTGTTATGGATTTATAATATAATAAAAATTATATATTTAAAAAACTATATTTGTTTTCGTGGTAAAGTTGAGCAATTTCGGAACGCTATTGACAATAGCGAGTCGTGATTTCACTTCTGAACGCACTCTAGTTCAGCTGTTTGTATTTTCGAAGGTGGACGTAAATAAAAGTTCGCTCTTGTTTTAAATTTAAATAATTTGATATTGGTGAGTGGTTTTACTCTACAAGATTCATTCTACGTAATTAACACGTGAAGGATTTCAAAGATATCTGAATTAGAGTAGCTCTGCATCGATTACATAAGTTTATTTTAAGGGATTGTCTCACTCACGGTGGCTTTAGAATATCGTGCAAATGAACTCCTCAGTTTACAAGCAGTACGTCACGGAAGAGCATATAGGTAGGAGTTGGTGCTAATTAGTCTGCAAGTGGGCTATAACTTTTTTTTTCAGCAAATGAGCCGTGGACTGATGATGCCCAATTATTCCAACCCTACGAGGCCGAGCAGATTCTATTGGCTGAAAATGCGAGTTGCCTGGCAGTTAAAGCCTACTTAAAGGTATACAAATACATTTTATACAGCTACTGCCATTATATTCAGTAGGAAAAGCACTTTAGAGTGGAGTATCTAATAAATTAGAACCCATTAATAGTTCCCGGTGCTTTTGGTTCTATTACAGGTGGTCATTGATTATAGTTGAATTACAGACGAAGTTTCTATATAGGACCTTAAAATTTAATTCAATTGAGTGGTGCAAATGAGGCGAGTGCCTTAAGACTTTAAATAAGGGGAAAAATATTGTGTTTCCGATATCCAAGAGAATAGAACCAGTTTTGTTTAATAGAGTAGTTTTATATAATTATTTTGATCTCTGTTTCGTAGGAAAATTTCTTTTGATCAAGATCGCACTCAATGTGTGACCTATTTTCATGAAATCCCTCTATTTATTTTTGATTTGATTTTCGTGAAGTAAGAACTTTGCATTCGTTGTTTCTAATCTCATAAGAACGATAATTCTTGTTCCTCGCGTGAACTGTGCTAGTGATATTATTAGCTTACTCAAAGACTAATATAGACAAGCTCAATATTTAAGAAGTCAAGTTTACTCAACTAATTTTTCCAACAAATGATATATCAATATTTCAATGCTATATACATTTAAAAGGATTTACAAAAACCTATTTCTAATTAGATTGGATGATCTGAAACTAAAAAAATTTAGTATAATTTTGCATTCCTTTTCATCAGTATTTTAAAAATGTAAACCTCCAAAATATATATCCTTTTTTATAAAAAAATCCTACAGTTATGCTGTAAAAACATAGGGCCGTAGCTAAAGGTTTAGGGCCCACGATAAAAAGAGGCCGAGGGGCCCTTTATCCCACTTCTTTTGACCTTCCTTGTTCAGAGGCCCCGGAACACTGCCTCGGCTGCCTTTGCGGTAGCTACGGTCCTGGAAAAGCAATTGAACTCGATACACACAATAGAAAACCGAATGTGGCTTTGTATAATTCTTTAAAATTTTTCTAGACTTATTTTTCCTTGAACGAACGAAATAATTTGATAATCTTAATTTATTATTAAAGACGATATAAAAATAATACTAAAGCGGATAATTTTCTACATTTCAATTTTTGTTGTTGCAGTTTAATTATACAAGAATCTATTGCTTTGAAATGTTATAGTATAAATGCAAATAAATATTGTAAATTTTATATTTTTTTCAGATGTGCGATTTACCTTTTACTGTAAGATCGTGCGCAAATGCAGAATTCATGTCGCCTGGTGGACGGATGACAAAATTGCCTTTTATAAAAGTTGGTGCTTTTGTGGTGGCAGAATTTGAGCCAATTGTTAACTTGGTCGAGAACAAAGGATACTCATTAAGCAATTGGTTAGACGAAGATCAAAGATCAGATATGAGAGCGTACATGTCTCTAGTAGAAAATATTTTCACAAATTCTGAAGTAAGGACTCTGCATTTTTTAGCTCAATAAAATGTATTTTATTGATTTATAGTTATATATAACATTTGTGGATAAGACAAATCTCAAAGAAGTGACCTGTCCTCGCAACGGTTCGGTGTATCCCTGGCCGCTTAATTTTTATCAAAATTGGTGCAAAAAGTGCAATGTACACAAACAACTAGAAGTATACGACTGGCGAGATATGAGGGAGGACGAAGTAGTAGAAAAGGTATGAACTGTTTGCCAGTAATGTAGTTTATACTTAAAGTAAGATCTTTTAAGGTTCGCAAATGCTGCGAGACTTTGACCGAAAAATTAGGCAACAGCAAGTTCTTCTATGGGAACAGGTAAATTAATAGTAGTCTACAGCAAACTTCAATTGAAAATATTTAAATTTTAGACCCACTGAACTTGACGCCGTTGTATTTGGACACATATTTACAATTCTCACAACAAAATTGCCCAATGATGTTCTGGCTGTAACTATTGGAGGATTCAGCAAATTAACTGCATTTTGTGCAAATATCGATAAAACCTATTTCAAGAAAAAATAAAGGAACATGTTTTCCGAAAAATGTTGTTATACTGTATTTGTACTAAATAAATTAAAACAAAAAAGGAAAACGCTTTTCTTTGTTGAAATCCTATAAATGCTTCCTTTTTATTTTGCAATGTGAATTAACAGTGTAGTAATATCAGTAATTCTTCAATTTTAGTTTGGGAACAATGTTCATACTGGTCAACTCTTGGAATAGCAACTTGCATGCGTATGGCATAGATATTTTAGAAACGTTAGCAGATGATTTGCAATTGTGGCACCAGGACGAATATGCAAGCCTTCCACAGGAATTACACACGTCTACTTCAAAGGCGTCCGAAGAAATCATTAAACGCTCCATTATGAGCATACTATTAACAAAATTCTTCTAAATAAATTTTATTACTTTATCGAATGGACAATCTTACTAACCTTGCACCATATGATATGAGACAATCTCTTTCCATCTCTCCCAACCGAAGACCACCCTCTCGACTTCGACCTTGTGTTGGCTGCCTGGTCAAGACGGCTTTTGGACCTCTAGCGCGGGCATGCATTTTGTCTTGCACCATATGTTTCAGTTTTTGGTAGTACACCTAAAAAGTTTTATATTATTGGGAAACCGATTAATATGATAAATATTATTTACCGGTCCGGAATAAATATACGCTTCAAGAGGTTCCCCTGTAATACCGGAGTAGAATATGTCTTTTCCCATGTAATTAAAACCGTGCTTGAACAGTTCGTCTTGCAAATCTTTGCATTTAGATCCTCCGAACGCAGTTCCTGTTAGCTGATTATTAGATACACACCACAGAATATGATAGAATCTTACCATAATGGAATTTTCCTTCCAGAAGTCCAGCCTTCCCTCCTAAGAGTTCTAAAGTCTTCCCAACAGTCATACGAGATGGAAAACCGTGAGGATTCATTACCATATCGGGACATATTCCGAAGTCGTTGAAAGGTAAATCTTCTTGTTCTACTATCAGCCCTGTAACCCCCTTTTGCCCATGGCGTGAGCTGAATTTGTCACCTATTTCGGGCCTTCTTGTTTGTCTTAGAAGAATTTTTATCAAGAAGTCTTCTTCTGCATTTGCCGAGACCATAACTTTCTCGATGTAACTTGGTTCAGGTCCTTTGTAGGTTATAGGGACCTAAAAAAGATAACTGATGATTGATGGTGTCGTAATAGTTAATTTACTAACCTCTCTGTAGGGTATAGCACTCGGTCCAGCTTCTTTTTGTTCTAGACGATTTATCGATGTTACTGTTGGCATCTCTTTATTAATCATAACCTGGAAATAAAAACCGATGATGACTATCAAGAAGTCGTTCTTGCAATTTTGCCGCATACTTGTTTATTTGAAACCATTTCACCTGGTGAAACTATGCCATCCGTGTCTAGAGCTTCATGTTTGCTTAAAACTTTGTTCGTCGCAGCATCTTTGGCTGGACCCATTATCCTATCGTACGTTTGATTAGCATATCTTTTCACAGTGCATTTAGAATTTTTGTACACAAGGCATCGACCATATCCTAATAATTTAGAAGTGTTATTAAAGGACTATTATTATGTATAGTACCTCTGTCAATTGATGCTTTATTTAATATCAAAGCGTCCTCGATATCGTAGCCTGAATAGCTCATTACCGCCACAGTAGCATTTTGTCCAGCAGGAAGTTTATCAAATTTAGTTAATTCGATTGTTTTAGATTTAACCATTGGTGCCTAAATAGATGAATTATAATAAAAAATAAATATAATATTTTTCACTTACTTGTGGATAGACTATATTGTACATTAGGGAATCAATTCGATTTTTTTGATTGTATCCAATAACACCCATCGCTTGTTTACCCATAGCACATTGATAGGTATTTCGAGGGCTCTGATTATGGTGAGGATAGGGGACCAAGCCTTAAAATAACAAAATCTATAACAATTTGAAAAAAAACAAGCAGTTATAATACCTGCACAAACACCCAACAGAGTAAATGGTTCAATTTCTAGGTGAGTTGTAGTTTCCGCATTTATTTCATTCTCATTCCAAGCTAGAAAAGAATCATTCTCTTCATTTACATCGAGATATTCGACTAGGCCTATAAGAATTTAATAAATTGAATTTAATTTTAGTTGCTTGTTGTTAACGTTGTTTAATCCCCACCGTCATGAAGAAAGTCTTCAAATTTCCTTATTCCTCGATTTAGTTCATCAATATGATGCTGTTCCACAGCTGGTTGTCCTTTATTCACTATTATATATGGTCGACACAATCTTCCTCCGTCCGTGTGAATGTAAACACACCTTTGCAAATGGGAGGTGTGAACTGATACGAAGGATCCGATTAAACCCTTCCTTCGCATCATTCGCAAAACCTTATGAAATTTTTAAAACTATATATTTCTTATTATAATATTAAAAAAATTTACCTGCACCAATCTTTGCGGCCCGATTGTAACGCCCAAGATATTACCATTTATAAATACCAAAAAGACACGAGAGTTATTAATAGCATCACCTCCAACTAATCTAATATCTTCAACGCCTGAATTAAATGCTAATCGTATAACTGGAGCTTCGTCAACTTCAGTGGTGATGTGAGTCATAAGGGCTAGATTTTTTACTAAACCACATGCCTGAAATTATTTTATGTACTAACATTATTATGTTACTTTTAAATAAAATTACCTCTCCTTCGGGTGTGTCGGAAGGACACAACATTCCCCATTGACTGGGTTGAAGGGAGCGTGGACCTGAAACTTTTCTTGTCTTTTCAAACTGTGAATTAACTCTGGTCATCATACCCAAGGCAGAAATGTAGCTCAGCCTTGATAGTACTTGCGTAACTCCAGCACGTTCCATTTTGAAACGTTTTATTGTCCAATTGCCCTGAAAGATTAAAGATAGTATTAAACGATGTTTAGAAAAATTCAAATTTGAAAACATCACTCACTGAAGAGATGGCTGATTCTAAGCCAGTTGTAATTACAGCCGCTCTCATATGTTTAACAACATCAAATTGTGCTGCTTTAACTTTCGGTATATTTTTGTCGGCTACTGCTTTTAGTTCCCAATTCAATCTTTTAAAGCAATCCTCAAACATAAGCGAAAGAAGTGATCCAGCCAATTCAAGGCGTTTATTCCCATAATAGTCTCTATCGTCAAAGGCAACGTGGTTTATTTCCGCAGCCATAACCCTGCGAATCTAAAATTTAAGACCTATAGTCTTGGACATCTATAAAATCGTTAATTGCTTACCATTAAAGCGACATAAATTGATTTAATTTGGAAATTGAATTCTTCAACGGGTACATGGGCAAGTATCGTTGTTGCTAGCAAATCTCTTGCTTCATCCGCTGGTGTCTTGAATTTTGCTGAGAACGTGGGGAATCTGAAAAAAGTAACTGCTACAATGCGAACTTGATGCTAGATGTCCTAATTCACCTTTTTACAACAAGCTTAGAGCCCATGTACTCTAGAGCTCTCTGTTGGGTAAACACTTTGTGTTGAAATGCCTCCAACAAAGAGGGTCCGAAACGGTTTTGTGTGTCAGCGTCCGTGCCTATGAGTTGCATTATTTCTTGATCACTTACTACTCCCATAGCCTTGAATATAATGGCAATGGGGATGTCCTATAAAAAAGGAAAAATTTTTAAAACTAGTTAGCATAATTGTTTATGAAATTATCCTGCGAACTAAGAATATTCCTATTGTATATTTTCTATATGGAAAATGTTAACTTTAAAGCTAATTTCGAAGTTAATGGTAAATAGGCCACGATTGTTCGGTACTTACATCAGTCATTGAATTGTGTTTCAAGTAGTATTTTCCATGCTTCCCAAAGATGACTGTTCTTGATTTCTTCTCATGGGTAGAACTCGTCACTTGACACTGGACCGTCCCATTAAATTCCTCTGTAATCATTTTATTCCACGACAACTGCTCCTGAATAAGGATGACTTTCTCTTGCCCGCGAACCACAAAGTAGCCGCCAGGATCATGAGGACACTCGTTCATTTTTGCAAGTTCGAATTCAGACTTTCCTGTAAGGACGCAATTGGAAGAACGCAACATAATAGGCATTCTCCCAATCAGCAGATTATTCCGAATGATTCTTTGTGATCCCCTGGTATACTCTATGTCCACCGTAATGGGTGCCGAGTAAGTGATATCCCTCAGACGGCACTCGTGCGGCGTAGTGGGCTTTGTAATGTTGAATCCATCCTCGATATCGGGCTTCCCAACAGTTACGTTTAAGTACTTCAGGTAGAACATCGGATCTGCATCGCTGAGCACCATTTGATTGGCCTGAACGATTTTTTTTATATCCACATTGATTAGGTGATTGAATGAGTCTATGTGTTGTTTAACAAGACCTTTAACTTGCAGAAAAGCCGGCACCAATTTCCACTTTTCCTGCGAGAAGCTATCGATGAAATTCCGAAATTTATTACTCAAGGATTTACTTACTTCTAGTGGCTTTATTGGCTTTCGCCATACTTTGGGATCGTTACCCCAAACACTGTGTTTATCGTGCATTTTTATATTTTCAAACTTTCACAACATATTTCTAAACGAGAATGTTTTCAACTCCATGTGCAGAGATTTTGACAACTGTCCTAAGTTATTCTGGTCTACACTAGCATTTAGATCTAGTACAATTCAGCCCCAATCAGCTGATAAACATAAACAAATCGTGACGTGTCAGTAACGAATGTTTTTTTTTTTCTTGATTGAGAAACATTTAATTATTTAAGATATTGCACAATCTTTTTCAGTTGCTGATATTATAAAAAGAAAGATCTTTAAAATTGCTATTGCTTTGTGAATAGAAAACATATTCGCTTTTCCATGAACCCAAGACTTCAATCCATTCATTTCTTTCCCGGTGTGATTTCTCATAAGAATTTAAAGCAGCTAAAAACTTTAGAATATGAAAGAGATAAGTCACCAAACAGCTTAAGATTCCCTTCCACAGTGTCTCCCACTGCTCGACGATCTCCAAACCGCAAGTCAAACCCAAGGCTGGCGAGGTGATCCACTTCTTTGCCTTTCGCTTTCACTAAGAAACTGCAGTCTGTCTGAAATTCTTGAAGAGTGTTGACCAAAACCGTGGCCTATAGTCGCGCGCGTTTAAATCTCCAATCAAAAGAAGCTAATAAACCACGAATTAGCTCATCATACGTAAATGAGCTATTGTTCGACGAAAGATTTAGGCGACAAACCCGCTCATTTCTGTGAGAGTGACTTGTCCCATGATCCGAAGTGTAGATTTCCTCATGCTCGAAATGTGAGACTGTTTCCAACGCAGCTAAACCAAGGAGAGACTCTTTTTTGCTTAGCCAGTGACCTGTTTGTCAAACCAGGTGTGTACTTACCTGTGCTTCGGAGATATTAGAAACTTACATAGCGCGCTTACAATGTCGTGTTTTTCTTTTCCGACGACCTTACCTTTGATATTTCCGTAAATCTAACGCCTCTTATCGCCTTGGTTACGCAAAGCTGTTTACATTTTTGCAAAACGATTAACATAAATACTTTTACCGTTATCTCTTATTTAACCCATTCTACTGGGCGCCGATATTACTCTCGAACTAAAGAACTTCACTGTGGGTAAATGGGGTTCCCTTTCTTTAGAATGGGTAGTGAATAATACCAGCGCTCCATTGTTTTATTTTATAGTAAAATTTTATTATATAGTAGGTGTGTATGGCACAAGACCGCTGAAGTAAATATGTAGATTGAAGGTTGCATTCCGAAATAGTTTTACGCTATCTTTTATTCAAATTAAATTTCATAAAAACTAACATTTGGATCAAGTTGCAGTAAAATATTTATCTCATGGAAAAAGTACAATAGAACCGGTTGTTAATAGCAAATTTTCTCGTATTCGCATTAAATATCACAAACTAAATAAAGCCAGTTCCTAGTTTTGGTTTTCTTACAAACTTTACTTTCTCAAGTATTTTTCCAACATTTTTAATATCATGGGCTGTGGGTAAGGTATTTTTTTAAATAAAAAGTATCATATAAAACTAGCTTATCCATATGCGGCATAAGCCAGCCAATTGAATTTTGGATTCTCTGGAATAGTGTACAAAACAAAAATAAATGAAATCATTTTCATAATACAGAAAGGCTTGAGTGATTTTTTCTTTCCAAGTAGTAATTTAATTTTCATTTTTCTTTTTATTATTTCTTTCATTATAGAAAAAAATTACTGAAATCTCATTTACACCATTCATTTGCTGAATTTCTAAATTTTTTATATGTTATATTTGAGAATTTAACATCTACCAGTCGAGGGTTTCATATAAGTCCGTGATACTATTCTCTAAGATTTGAATATCTTGTTCGAGAAGTATTATTTTTAATGTTGTTTGTTTTGTTTTGCTCTACATATTTGCAATCAATAAGTATGTAAAATAACCAAAGTAGTTAAAAACTGATTTATTAGCAATACATGTATTGCTTGTTATATAAATTACGGCTAACCAATTTTCGCCTTGATTTCCTTGATATTCGTATGTAGTTCTTTTAATTTCTGAAAACCTTTAGTTGCAAGTAAACCTTCAGGTGTATCACCGGGCTCATACACAAGCATCTGTAACGCCTCTCTTAGCAAGTTGTCACCTTTTTCTAGTTGAGACTAAAATTTAATCATTTATATATATTTTTTAAGTTAGTATGATTAAACCCACCAGATAATCCTTGCTTGTAATAGTGGAATCTTCGAAGTTCCTTTTTGCCAGTTCTAGAACAGGGATAACGTATTCGTAAATAGCAATGGATTTTAACCTGGATATTCCTGGCTGTATAATTCTAAGTACGGGAAGAATTTCCTCGCACAGCTGCAGTTTTCTTTCAAGAACCTGTTTCGCGGGTTTCGACGAAGGATTCATACAAATCGATCGAAGGATTGCCGCAACGTTTTGTTTAAGATCGATAATCATGTAGTGGTTCGGATTAAGAATCGGTGAATATTTTGCAATCACCATTTCCATTTCACGAATATCTTCCTGTGCACGAACTATTTCTTCTTCTGCAGTCGATAATATTTCATTGACTTGTTTATTTTCCAATGAATAGGGACATTTTTCACATGACCACTTATACCCCATTGATAGCACGAAACCTTTGCATTCTGGGCATGTTAAGGCACTCATGTATGTTCCCAGCTCTGTTGGATCCAAACATCTTTTACACATGCAGTTGAAATATTTTCTTATTTTTAGATGTAGCTTCCGTTGAGCGGTACCCTAGAATAAGTAAAAGACTACAATGAATTAATATATTTTAAATTGTTCTTTAATAGAAAAAGGTATAGCTTTGGTTATTTCGTGTGTGAACACGACTCATGCTTATCGAAAACAAGTGCACGATTTTGAATTTAAGAATTAAAAGTACTCACAAGTAAAGGGTTGGTGTAGTTGTTGCAAACTGGTTCCCCCTTTTGGATTGGAACCGCAGCATATATCTTCAAGCTGTAATTGCCATCAATAGTCAACATAACATTCGACACACAGTCATGAGATAATAGGGTGCCGGCTGGGTAAAGGCCCCTTAAAGGGTAATTACTCGGTCCTCGAACCTCGAAAGCATTAACGTCCAGAATAGCGCAAACTTTCTGAAGCAACTCAGCATCAACAGGATATTTTTGAAAATGCCGAGTTATTCCTGAATCAATTAGGGGTTGAACTACAGTCCTTTCGATCTCTTTCCAATCGTCTGAGCCCCTGCGTTGTTCGAGATGCGATTCCAATTCCAAGAAGTTCTTCCACGCATCTTTCATATTTGGATGCTCCATGAGAAGTAGGCATTTTAAGGGGCCATAGGCAGTAAAATTTTCAAGAAGGAAGTTCTTAGGAACGTCGGGAAGATTTTCGAAAAATGTACAATCCCAGTATGTGTGATTTCTGCAACTAATGCACAAGGGGAAAAATTTACACTTGCTGCAAGGAAAAGTATTTACAAAAATGTCCTTATCTGCAATTTCTGGCATTTACTTGCATGTCTTCAAAGACTCTTGAAAACAATTCGAGCACAGAACATAGGAGTCCCATCGTGGTACTACGACCGTTGGTGTTTCACAAAGAATTACTTCGCCAGGTCGGATATCAACTTTGGCTTCCACATATCTTAAAAAGAACTAGGTCTTATTAAGATTTTAGATTTAAAAAAAACGGATAGAACCTTCCAAGAATCTGGTCAGTTTTCATGGAACACTTTCGCAGTAAACTCGCGGTCATTTTTGCGGCACTGTACGACTGCAAGACGAAACACGTTTTATTTCGGGATGAATTTCGCGTTCCCGGTGAGCTATTGAGAATCAATTGCTATTGATCTCTATAATTAACTTGGAGATTTCCGCTTAAGAGATTGTTCTGTAGCTTTTTGTTTTAGGACTGCAATTAAAACTCAAATCTTAAATACGAAAACGATTAAAAGCCGGATGTATTTAAAAATATAGATGCAGATTGCAGGACTTCGTGGAAGGCAAGATAAAGTTATTTAACTCTATTCAATTACAATTTGATTAATTGTAAAAGAGTAATATGTTAAAAATTTTTCTAAGAGACTAAATGGCTGATTTTTATTCATAACTTCCAAAAAGAAAGACATCATTCCTAATTTTGTTAATGAGAACTTTTTGTTAGAGATTCTCATCTTTTCTGCTTTCAATAAAATTAGGTCTCCTGTTTAAATAATATTTTGGACATCTTAGAAAGAAAATGTTCATTTGTGCATAAATGTATAAAGTGCAAATGATTTTTTTTAACTATTCTGGATTTCATTTTCTCCAAATTTAACCTAGATATTTTTTACCTTACTTAAATTAACATTTGTGGGTATTCCACTTATCTGTTGACTTGAATTATATCTGAATTTTACTATTCAATATCTGAATATAGAAATTATATTTTAAAAAATCTTAGTGCAATGTCCCTGCTTTACTTATTTTTTTTTATAAATCACCTAGAGAGCAGTATTTGAACGTGATAAAGAATGGTAACAGCCACTTTTAACCTTCGAGAATTAAAGTATTCGTTTTGTACCACTGCCTACTTAAACTGCGTAGATCACCTCCCAGTAGACGTTCTACAAGACGAGACTCCGTAGAAGGTAATGATCTGCGTAGGACGATCCCTGGCAGCATCTTAACTTTACCGGCTGTATCTCACTATTTAATTAATTTGCACCGTGCAGAAAAGAGTTTCGCTTAACCCCCGCTTTACAAATATTAAAAACCTAATACGTTACTGATATTGTTAATAAAAAAATCTAAGTTGAGAAATAAACTTAGTGCGTTAAAAATAACTCGTGTCGTGTAAGTTCATGAAAAATTCAGAAATTGAAATTATAAAAATTACCTAGATAAAAATTGCGTGCGTTTGCATAATTGCATTTTATAGAAATCAAGTCAATTCAATAATATTTATAAGTGAAAACCGTAGTAAAAGCAATTGTTATTATTAAACTACAACAAATGTAAAGTTGTTAAATATGAGTAATGTGTCGCGTTCATTCGCTCCTAGATAAAACTATAAATCTTCTTGTGATTCATTAACTACTCTTTTTTTCAAGATGACTGAAATTAAATGTGTTTTTCGAGCTTTCAGAATTTTACGAGGTGGAACTTTAAGCCAGTGGCCCAGAATGTTCATTTACCGAACAAAGGCAGAATAGGCGAGAATGGTTTTGTCATTGAAATTGATACTGGCTACGGTTTTTATAGGCCTAAAACTATGTACTGCGGAATATATACCTCCAGGGCCAAGGTATAAATGCCCGGAAAGGTAATACATATTGATGCACGAAAGAGGCAGGAAAATATCTTATAAATTATTTTTAGACCCCAAGTAATATATCCCTGTGATTGCCTTCAAGGTTCCGATAAGGGCTTGTACTTAAGATGTGAGAATACAAATTTAGCTAGCTTATCATTGGCCTTTTTAAATATTGCCAGCCTTGGATCTCCTGTAGAAAATGTGACCATATACAAAAGCAATTTTGGTAAATTTATATAAAAACGAGATGGAATTTTCTCTATACATATAATATTTTTGTAGAGAGGCTTTACGGTAGCCTCTTCTTCAAGGCAAAAGTGAGGATTTTACAATTCGAAAAATGCCCCATGAAATCTATTGACGAGCATACATTTTTCGGAATTAATAACACACTTCAGGAACTGCATATAATTAATTCTAAGCTCCTAGAATTTCCAGCTGCTGCATTCAAGGTATAATTGGCCATACACGTTCAATAAATTGTATTATACAATAAATATATAGGTATTGGGAAATCTAACAGTTCTGAACATCGATGGACACAGAATTCAAAAATTAGAAAAAAGTATTCTAGAGGAAAGTTTATTAGTGCAACGACTTGAAAAACTTCATTTAATAAATGGGCCTTTGGATGAACTTCCAGTTGAATCCTTTCAGGTGAGGTAATTTATTCTAAAGACTTAATAGTCTGATTAAAATTGTTTTAGGCTTTGAGAAAATTAAAAACTCTAGATCTGCATGGTAATACATTGACCGTTTTGAAACGAAATCAGTTTAAGAATTTGAGGGATGTGGAAGTATTGGATTTGAGTTTTAATAAAATTCCTAAATTGGAGTCTCAACACATTGCTGACTTAACAAAACTGAGTTGGTGTAATGTATCACATAACGCACTTACTGAACTTTCAAGGTAATTTTAATCTTGTTGTTTTAACTAAAATTACTATAAAAATTGATATTTCTTATATTAAGAAAACAAAATATTAAAACTGTAAATAGCTTTTCTAATGACAAGAGATAGTCAAAGATAATGTTTCATTGAGGTATGGCGGCTATCCAATCGTTCTTGCAAAAAAATTGAAAACAAAAAATCATGATGTTACAAAAACTAACATTTTATTTTAATTAGGGGCACCTTCGCACGTAATTCTGTCCTTAGGGTTCTGAATATGTCTTTTAACAAAATTCAAAGATTAGACGCAAATAGTTTCAGAGGAATGAGATTTTTAAGGTAACTACCAATAATAAGAATAAAAAACTCGTTTAAATGTTAAAATACGTGCTTTAAAAGGCGTCTTTACTTAAACGACAATTTAATATCCGATGTGGGGAGAGGAACATTCGCTTCAGTGACGAGGATTGGTACTATCGATCTTGCACGAAATGCGTTAAAGAAAATTGATTATCAGATGTTCTCGCAACTTAACTATGTGGAGGTAAATTACTTAACAAAAAAATGATCAAGTTCGCAAGAATAGTATTTTTTTCCATCAGATAATTGATGTTGCTGAAAATAATATCACAGAAATACAAAAGCAATCGTTTAAGGACTTGTATCTTACAAAAATTAATATTTCTCATAATAGCGTGGACAAAATAGAGAATTACTCATTTGAAAATTGTGCCAACATTACACTGCTTGATTTGTCGCATAATCTTCTTAAAGAAATACCAAGAGATGCTTTTGATTCAACAACATACGCTACCGAATTGCAATACTCTTACAATCTATTTACGGATATAACACAGGTAAGAAGTGTAACTTTTTAAAATTGACTGGATTTTTAAAAAAGTCGTTTTAGATCCCAATCCACAATATGACAGGATTGAAGATTTTCAACATTTCACACAATTTTATTGAAAAAATCCCTAAAAATACCTTCCCGAAATTGTACGAGCTGCATACTATTGATGCGTCTTACAACAACATTTCATTCATAGCCAACGCCGTTTTGCAAACATTGTTTTCTTTGAGGAATCTTAATCTGAGTTACAATGAAATGGAAGAAATTAAATCGGCCGTGTTTGGAACTCTTCCCACACTACTTGAAATGAATTTAAGCAATAACAAACTGAAATCCATTGCTCGCGGAGGGTTAGCCAAATTAACCAGTTTACGGGTTTTGGATTTGAAAAACAATATGCTTGAAAAACTTTTCCAAATTCCGATATCACTCAATCACTTGGACGTGCGATACAATTGGCTTCAAGAAATCCCAGATAATACCTGGCCCAGAATGAACTCGCTTCTCTCTTTGGACTTAAGCGGAAACCGATTGGCTAATAATTTACAAGCCGGTAGCTTTTCGGGTTTACTTACTTTGCAAACTCTCAAGCTGAATGCAAATGGAATATCGCAGGTTCCTTTCGAAAGTCTAGCAGATTTGTCTACATTGCAGTATTTGCACCTGGAGGTTTGTAACATTACTGTTATTAAGGTAAAATGTGTTCAAACCTGGCCTTTCATTTTTAGAATAATAATATCACGACGTTATCTAAAGCAGCTTTCGGAAAATTGCCTATAGTTTTCGAATTGAATTTGTACAATAACAACGTTAACAATATAAGGTATAAGATAAAATAACTTCTCTGGTTATTTTGTTTAACATTTGGTTTTTTGCAGCGTTCGGGCATTCGATGGTCTTTTACAATTACTTACACTCAATTTATCATCAAATGCTATTAGACAGATACCAAATGATGCTTTTATCGGTTTAGTATCGCTTCGAAAACTTGATTTATCGTACAATTTTCTTGAAAAATTGGATAACAAAACAAATGGAGTGTTGGATGATTGTCTTAGTTTAGAAATGGTAACAATGATTTATTTGCTTTAAAAGATATAATCTTATAGCAATTGTTTTTCAGGTCAATTTAAGTCACAATAAAATTAGTTTTTTGACTAGAAAATCCTTTCCGTCAAATCCGTATGTACCATACAAGTTGCAAGAAATCGACTTAAGCTTCAACCACATGCCTGTGATCACTTATGATTTAACTTTTGGAACGAAGAAGGTGAAAAAATTGAATTTGTCTAATAATTTCATCAACGATATAAGGAGAGGTAATTAAATATTTACATTTTGTTCCTAAGCCATTAATAAAGCTAAACATATCATTTTAAATAAAGTAGAAGTATAGTATAAATGTAACATTTGGAACACACGTATTTTAGTCAATATTTAAATATTAAAAACAAATAATTGAAATCGATGGAAAGCGATAATTTATACATAAAATATTAACAAATAAATCAATAAGAAATCTTTTTTGATTATTATGTATATCGTCTTGTTTAAGATGTTTTTTTGCATATGTGTGATTTTATTACTAATTTTTATTTTTATTTTCTCACACAGGTGTTCTTGGCAACCTTACAGCTTTAGAGATATTGGATTTATCTTCTAATGCGCTAACAGACCTGTCAACAGAGAAACATATTTTTGATCTACCAGCGAATTTAACAGAATTATATTTACAAAATAATAAAATTGAAAAAATTCCATTTGAAGAACTTTCGAACGCTACAAAGTTATCAAAAATCGATTTAAGTGGTAACAATCTTGAAGAATTTCCACTGCCATTAACAGAAAAAGTGAAGAATGGGACGACAGTGTTTTATCAAGGTAGATTACTTCGAATTAACTGTCTTAAATTTAGTTATATTTTTTTATAAAATAATTTATTGTATTTTTATTTATTTTTTTGTTTTATTTGTTCGTTTAATTCGGCTGTAGGAAATCCTCTAAAATGCGACTGTAGCATACGGCCCTTGAAGCACTACATAGATGGATTGACTGATCCTCCAGAGCAATTCACCACGATGGAATGCTTTAGTCCGCAATTTGTTACTGGGAAGACACTCGTAGAGGTGTCTGATGATCAACTGCATTGTGTATCCAGTGTAGGATTCACGACTTCTGCAGACGAGATGTATGATATTTTGCCAGATCTACGATTCCGAGAAGTCATATAGTAGGTTATTTCAGATTATTACCATGAATAATGAATTAATACTATTATTCGTTTAGCTCTCAAGGGAAACTAAGTTTACGATGGTTGGTAACATCAAAACGGGATATAGCTGATTTTTACGTGAATGTGCGCGATAAGAAGAATACAATTTATTTCGACAAACATTTATCCTACGATTCAAGAAAAATTGAAGTCCCTGGCGAAATTCTTGCAACAGCTCTCCTCAATTCCGAACTGGTCCAAGTTTGTGTATTGGCCAAGGACAGTGAAGGTGTAATTGGACGTTGGTATGAGTCACAATGTGTCACAATGCCTGATAACTTCCCTAAAATTCTTGGGAAATATGTTTCTGGATATAAGTATGCCTATACTCTTGTCACAACGATTCCTAAGAAGCAAAAGGCGATGCAGGAAGTTTCGAAAAGTAGTTTATTGGTTTTCATGAACAATTTGTTGATATTACCTCTAATAGTAACAATTATTTAAGTTAATTTTAAAGCTAAATGTGATTGGTGCTACTTAAGGTCTTTGGGACACAGTTCGTGCTCAGGGCTCCTTAAGCTGTTAGATTTGTTTCAAATAAATTAGTACTAAGGCTTGCATTGGAAATTTTTATTTGCTCGCTTTGGAAATTATTTTTCTATGGTTTATAATTTTCATTCAATACTCTGAACCTAAGACGTTGATATAAACCCAAATTTTGTTTATCACAGTACATTTTTATGTAAAGTATTACTTTTTTCATTTTTCCTTTAAACGATTATTTTAAACTTTATAAGGTAGACTTTGCATTTAAAAGTACAAAGCGTTTATTTACACATTTAGTTCTACTTATATAAAAACAAGCTCGTAGTACTTACACAGATAAACTATCTTCAAAATTTGAAAATATTTTTTTATATAATGCCGAATGTGACTCAAATTTCAAAAAGTAAGGTTTAATAAATTGTCTTTTACAAATGATTCCATTTATTTCTAAGGCATCTATTCTGTCGTCATGCGTTTCATCTGACCAACTTTTTTATTTCGATTTATTAGTACAAAAATTGATATCAGCCAAGTAACTTTTTAATACTGTGAAAATAACAGATGAAGCTATCATTTGAGTATTATTGAAAACATCTACTCGTAGTTTACTTTATAGCATAATTTTACTAAAAGAAAAAAATAAAATGTTTCCCCAATCTTGATTCCAAAAAGTATTATATTTAAGAAAGTATTAATTTGAGTGTCCTTCTTTAAAATCTAGATTAAATAATAATAATAACTAGAAGTTGATATTTTTAAAATTAAAATATACTTTTATTTCAAAAGAAATTGAGAATTTTCCAAAACGCAGTAAGTACCTGGGGATCGTTAGTGCTACCTAAATGAAATTTTAAACCACAAAATATCTAATTAACTTTCTAATTAGTTGCTAAGTTGGTTTATTGATGAACTGGGCGTATTCATGAGTGTATTTAAACTTTTCTATTAAGCATCCAATAATTCAATAAACAGCTGAAATCCAACAAGTGGGATTATAGAGATATATACTACTCTATCCATAACACAGAAACATAAAACGTTCTTTTTAAAGAAACATATTTCAGTATTTTTGCGTTTAGAAAAATGCGGGTGGATCGATTTGGGCTGTGAGCAGTTTATAGAGAACTCTCGAGGGTATTTGACAAAACTCATAGACCGATAGTCCGATAAATTTCAGATTCTTTACCATCTCCGAAAACCAACTAAACGAAATGTACTTAATTAGGAGATTACTCTAGAAACGATTGGATTAAATATGAAGATTATTATGAACTAATCTAAGTAACTGTTGACTTGAGAGTTCGTACAGTGTACTCCAGTGTTTATAATCGGCGATAGGATAGAAATGTGCCAAACTTCTTGATCCAGTCAGTGGACCTTTTTAAGGAGGACTCTCACCCCCCCAGGGATGTCGATGGCTCCATTTGCCAGAAGTAAAATTTGGTCCAAAAAAACAAAGAGGAGGCGCGCGGATACAAGACAGGGAGTTTGCATCAACAAAAACTTATTCCGATTGCGAATGGGGCGGTAGAACGGGGGATCGGTTGGCCTGGTGACATCGCATGTTGTAAGCACACAAAAATCTCTGAGGTCCTCCAGGAAAATTCGTGGGATTTAGTACGAGGGACGGGCGGGCTGCAGGAAAAGATCTGATTTGCTTTATTGACGTTTTAACAATTGATTACATCTAAGCAATTCAGTCGTGAATCAATATGTATACAGAGTCCTTGAATTAATGTACATACGTACAGCGGGTACGGCGCCCCTCTCAATTTCCATGGAATCTACTTGGCTCAATCTGGATGTGTGTATACAATTACGTGCGATCCTTCTGGATTCATGGGATAAAGCAAACATCAGCCCCGCACTAGTGCAACGGGTGTGTACAACCAACAGAATGCTATCGAGCGGGACGGAAAATACAGCGCGATGTGGGTGCGAGCAAGAGAACAAAAGGGTGTGTAGCATACAGAGAGTAATTGAAACCGGTTACTATGGAGGTGTCTCCATTAAAAGAAATTGGCCAATAAGAAGGCCGTCCAGGATGCGGCTGAAGGGCATCGAAGGGCTCAACTAGTGCCCGCCCGGCATACGTCTATCTCGCTCGAATAGTCGGCCGGATTATATGATTGCCGTGTGGTGGTGGTGGTGGCTGACATATATATTCCAACGGGATATTTCGGTGCCCGGGATCCTGTGAAGGGTAAGTTTTACTGTGGGGTGTTTGTACATAAAATTGACAGCAAGGGGTGTCACAACCACCGCATGACTGAGGATATTTTTATGTACAAAGGTCTGTATGTAAACTTGAGGAATCCATCAAATAAATGTTTTCTTATTTTGCTTCGTTTCGAAATTTCTACCCGACCATGTTTTCACGGAGCCCCGGAGAGGGAGGGTGCGGGTGGATTGGCGTGGTAGTGGGGTTGCCTCCGCCCCACCCGCTTTTTGCACTTCGTGTTTCTGGCAGCTTTGATGACTTCTTCTTTTTGCTCTAGAGTGGGGATGGTTTGGGGCTATGGCGAAACGTGAAGGCAGTCCCTCTGCTCAGGGGAGGGTTTTGCATACGCTCTTGGGCTGCAGGCAAGAAGCTGGACTGCACCAACAAAAAGTGTTTATAGATTCTCGTCAAGTGCTTTTTAATTTTACCGTGTTTGTGCGAAAATCTTAAGATAGAGAAAATTCAAAGCGGTTCGCCTGTCGGAAAGCCCCCTTTCATAATTTTTATTACATGGCCGCTCAAAGGGAACTTTTTCAAGCGCGCTCTGGAGCTTTGCGCGCAAAATTACAATAGGCAGCGACTGTGGTGCGCGATGGCTGCGGGGGAGTGTGTTTTATTTCATGAAAATCTTCTAAAGTTATGCGAAAAAGGCAATGAACGTTTTTACTACCAAGCCAAGCCGGAATGCTTTTAATTGAAAAATTCGCTTATTCTCCCTTTGAGTGTATTATTAATGAGGCGAGCAGTACTAGTTTTTAAGACCCTCAAAGGGAACAAATTTCTGCTGCGATTTTTTCATGATTTTCCTCAAGAAAATTTTGCCAGTTCGCATGAAAATAGTACTTGGGTATAAATAATTCAAACCATGGTATAATTTAAACAGAAGGGAGCAGAACCGAGTACGAATTGTGCTCTTCGACTAAAGAAGACTACTTTAATATTGCGCATACAAAAAATAACAGGTATGAAGGAATCGAAAATGTTTTAAAGGAAAAAAGTATAGGTATTATTCTTTTGTTTAATAACGAGTATTGTTAAAAGTGGAACTAATATCATTTTATTATTAAAATACAGTAAAACTACACATATTTACAAATTAACTCATGTAAGGTTTTTGATAAAAGAGCAGTCAAAAATCGAAAAGTGCTGCTTTTTTAATTTTTGGATTACTTTGGAAAAATTATGAAATATTGTAGTAACTAATGAAACAGTTCAATTAGAAATTTGCGTTAGAAGCGTAGCCTTAAATCATATTTAAAATTTTATGTAAAGTTTTCCGCGTTTTGGATCTCTAAAACTGAACGGAAAGTTCTGCTAATATAAATTTCACCGGAACTATACCATTATGAAAGAATGTGAAATAGAAATTTAAGTTGCGTGACAAACTACTGATAGTATAGGTTATTGTGTTTTCAAAATTAATAAAACCATTGAAAACCATTGCTGTAAGGTTTTCAATCGATTTCTTATGTCTATATATTTAAAATAAAGATTAACGACTAGAATTTTCGGAGAAAATTATTTCAAATAGATAAATTTCTACTTTTAGACAAATTAAAATAAATTAGATATCGTAGAAATATTGAATATTGAATAAAAACTTGAACGTGTTTGAAATTCATAAATCGACATTTAGATTGTAGTGTTAGTTTCATGGGGAATATTTCAAATTCACAAAAATACTCTATTAACGCGTCTTTTTAGATTCTGAAGTCCTGAAAAAGCAATTTAAGACACTTTTCGCAACATCCTGGCTTATTTTATAATAGTTGTGCTGTTTGGTAACAAGAGATCCTTTCAGAATTGCTGACCTGAAAACCAATCAATAATAATTAATAAAAAGTCACTCAAGTGTGTGAATTTGAGTTTAGCTTCAACAAATTATGTTCTGCCATTTGGTACGAGTCAAGATACGAAAAAAGGGTTGCATGTTCTTAAAGAAAGCAAAATATAAAAGGAGGAGGATATGATTATTAAATTTTCTTGCAATTTTGGTGAAAAAGGGATTTGCTGGAAAAAAAGCTCATTACAATATGTTTAACGCTAACCGTACCAGGTCCGGTTAAATGACCGGTTTCAAATTTTTTTTTAAATTAAACACTTTGTAATTTCTTTTGTTCATACAATTTTATATAAATTCTTACATTGTCTGATTAATCTATTTTTCAATTTTTGTTTGTTTGTCAGTTTCTTTTGAACAAAATGTCTTACTGTTCAAGTTCAAATGACCGGTTCATCTCATTACTCAAACTGTTCAAATGAACATTTCTATTTCTATTTCAGGCAAAATAATTTTTGTAAGGTTAATTCTTAAATTGACCACGGTATATTAACAACATAGTACACCAAACCACTGAATTATATGAATTATATTTTTAATTAAAAATGCGAATTCTTTGCAAACAGATACATTATTCTTGGCTTTCTTTAATGGAGTAAATTCGATTTGATTAAGAAAATATCACGAAATTTGGGGGAACATTTCTCTCTAAAGTTGTAATCAAGTACAAGAAAAGATTGTAGTAAATTAAACAAAATTGTGTACTTTAAAGGTATCTTCAAATCGGGTTCTCTATAGATAGTGACTCTTTCAAGTGTTACTAAGAGGTAAAATCAACCCAACTCGAACTCGTTTGGGATTTTCGCTTGATTTAGCTTTCCCATTTTCTGTTTTGTGTTGTTAAAACTAACCGTGTACACAATACACTCGAGCGAGGAGCTCCAGGAAGCCGCACCGCAGTAAGCATCTCCAGAAGTCTTCTGTGAAATCAATGGATGTAGCATTTACCTCGGCTTCATTTACCCTGCCACAGAGGCACCAACAATTATTTATTATACTACCAGGCCGGGTACCGTCCTGCTATCCAGCGACTGCGAAGTCTTGAATGGCATTTCCAAGATCCGGCGTCCTCAAGAGAATTTCGAAAGTTCTGTTTGCATAAATTCTCAGCCTTTGTATTCGTTTGAGGGATCAACAAAAGTTTAACCTCTTTACAATACTAAACAAGAGGCCCGAGTACCCCAAACTTATTCATAAAGCCGATTTACATACAGACTTCTCATGACGTTGTTTACGGAACCAGCGCCAAGAGGGCAAAACGGGCTGCCAATAGGGACGACGATATGGCACCGCAAATTGTCTCAGAGGAGTCTCAAGCTTATTATTCGACGGTAATAAGATGCACGGCTGCAAAGTGCACAGTCCTAGGTTCCTCCTAGCTTCGTACCTTTTCTCCTCACACACACAAGGAACTCAGCTTAGAACAAACGCACCGCCCAGACGACTTCAAAGGATGCATATTAATTGCTTGAGAAATGTTTGCCCCCGGAATCACTTCCGCAATGCGCAGGTTGTAACTTAATCTACTACGAAATAATGAAACTCAAAATATCAGATACAAATACGTTACTCGTAAGTTAAAATTGCATAAAGCAGAATTAGGTATAATTAAATTAGAAATAGTAAGGAGTTCATGTAGTCTTTATTGAATTTCTAAGTAAATATTTATTCGATGTATGTAGGTATAGCTTTTTAATTAGAATTTAAAAAAACATTATTTAGCTCATTACCTACACCATGCTAAGCACAGTAAACTACATGGAAGCATGAATAAATGAACTGGACATAAAAAAAAGCTTTCCTTGGCATCAATAGTTTCAGGTTTTAGGACGTCCTATAAGGAAGGCCTTGTTGGCCTTTCCAAATCAAAGGTACTTTATATATAATACAACTGGGAGTAAAATATTATTTCGTCACCATATCTCTGGTCTTTTCACTTGACGATAATCAAGTGATTGGTGAATCGATGTCAAATAAGAATTTTTTAATTAAAAAGAAAAGTCATTAGTTTTTTTCCCCTCACAAAAAATCCATTAGGTCTCTATACCTACTTGGTACATTGTTCCTGCGCTTCTCTTATAAATGAACTTTAGACTTAGGATTCTAAAATTTAAATCCAAAAAATTAAAAAATACCAAAGTACCAATTGTTATAATTTAAAAAACAATAGTATTAACAACGCAATTTGAAGAATATTTGTAATAATAAGAGTTTTATCTACTCAAAGAATGAAAATGTGGTTAACTAATATTTAAAAGAAAAATTGTGTAAAGTGCAGGCGAGAAATTCACAATAGTATTTTGGCTATAATAATTTGGATATTTATTTAAACATTATTTTGAGGATATCCTTTTCAAGTTTGTCCATACTTTCATATTTATAACTATACACCGAAACAAAGAAATTGTATTCTTTTAAATTTGTTGAGGGTTGTAGTTGGAAATAAAATTATCGGTCCCGAGTTTGCTTTAACTAATTTTTTTATAGTCGTTACAATGTACCTACACATATAAAAAAAATAAAACTTGATCTACTAGAATAACTAGCAGTTTCAAGTATCAGCAAAGTGATACTTAGAGTGTTTCGGTTGGACGTCGCTAACGTCATTCTCTGTATCTCTCAAGGACCAGAAAGCCAGAATGAGCACAATCCATTGTTACTTCAAATCTTATTTTAATGAGTACCAATTAACTCACTAAAGTATCTACTGAGATGGACAAACCAGTTAAACAGATGCTCTCAAATAAGTAGAATTGGAATTTTTCTCAATTCTCGGGAAATATAGGGAAACTCGCATTCATTTTATTTTGCCATTTCTGTTGGGTTAAACTGAAGAGTTAGAATAGAAGCCTTGTTGGCCACATCGGGTTGTATTTTATATGCGGTCATATTAGTTCTGAATAAATAAGTTTAAAACCGTCAGCACCTCATCTAAGATATTATTCCACTACTCCGTTAATTAAAATGAAACTTCGTTGAATTTTAAAAGAAGTTTTTTCGTTTATATAAGAGAAATAAATGATTATAGGTAATTTAATACATGTATATGTTCTATACTTTTATTTATAAAACCTTTCTTTCTCTAAAAGTGTTCTTGAATTACTTATGAATGAAGAATGTAATGCTTGTACTAGTTCTTAATCGTAATTATTACATTTAAGGATTTTCTGCACTGACTTCTAAGAAACTTTCGCATTTGTTTTCGTAATAAATCATTTTCTTGCGAAAGTTCGATTGAACTTAAAAAGTATACACATATGTGCATATAATGAAAGCTTTTATTTTCGTCAGAGAACGAAGATAATTTAATTAAAGTTCTCTTTGTATATGCAATTTATTTCATTTTGTTTGTTTGCTTGTTTCTCTTATCGGCAACACAAAGGCATTTGTTTTATTTCCACTGTTATTTCTGTCTATTCCCATTTGGAATAAAAGAATTTGCTTTGCTTTCTCTACTTTTATGACAAAATTAAAAATTCTTTAAGGGATGTAACATGTCATCAAAGGGTGTTAATGAAAACTGCACGTGCTGAGCAGACTTAAACACGTTGAAGTGTTTATCTGGTATTGATATCTTCTTTATATTCGAATGAGTTTCAATTTCCAAGTGTACAGGGACGTGTCTGCCGTGGCTAAGTAACAAACCACTGCCGACAATATTTGCTCTCGACTTGTAATCGCACGCTTATGACATACTTGTTTGGTGTCAAATTAAACAGACGACACGTGTCAACTTCTCACTGTGGATAGCATACGTCCTGCGATATTAGCAAAATTCCATTCCAACATCGACAACTATTCCATCCTCCTTTCAGCTTCGTGCAGGGTGGTGTGCTGGGAGACAATGACCTTATTGCAGGATTCTGTCATATTTAGTTCTAGATATTCCAGTGAGATGATAATTTTCTTCGAAAAACTATTTAATTGTTTTTCTATATATGTGCAATTAGCAGTTTTACTTATCTCTTTTGCTATCTCTTTTTTTAAATATATCACGTCACAAAAGATATTTAGTTGGTACAAACCTACCGTGGCCCATGGTAGTATACAACATAAGTGTTTTAAAATACTGATATAAAATTTTGTTTGATTGAGTTCAAAAAGAAGTTATTTAACATAAAATGAAACCTTCTCCAAAACTGAGACTCTTATAAAAACTATTAACATAAAAGTAAAACCACCTTCAAAATTGAGGCTCTAAACCCTATAACTATAATTTTAACACTTTGAAACCATGTCTATATTTAAATATTTAAGGGAGATAATTGAATTCGGTGTAAAACAATGGAATGTGAAAATAATTATCCAACTTTCATTCTGAATTTAATTATATATTTTAAATATTTAAGCATAGACCCAATATATATTTTCGGAGTACAAAATTAATTTGTGCCTTTTACCTCCGTGTTAAAGGTTTTGTTTTTACGTTGTTGTTCAATTTATACTGTTTTCTAGTTGCTAGTCTGAATCTTCATTATTCAAAAGGCAAATTTAACAGATAAATTTCAGTAATATATATAAAAGCGTTGGAGATATTTCCAATTTATTTATGTAAATGCAGTTGTCATTCAAATTAGTTCTGAAGAAAATTGTTACAAACTTAAAAAGGCTTATGAGACGAATCCGACTGGATCGATTTTTTAAAAATTTGTCCAAATTTATCCATCGTTGTAACATGTGCTTTCTAATAAAAATATTATCATCCATACTGCGCTGAGCGCAGTAAAATGTTAAGCATGAATATACATACAGACTGATTGATAACTTTCTCTTTTATAGCCGGACATGCTTTGTATATATTATTTTATTTTGAATTTATATGCATACTTCAACAAAATCCTTGAAGCCGTCGCAAAACTTTGAAAATTTGTCGTGATTGTCATCATTATCACATTCCTAAGTATTTCTGAGAAATATTTTCCGAGTTCGGAAAATAATATTCTACGTGATGATTTTAAAACAAAAAGATATTATTGTTTTCTCTTCTACGTCCTAAAACTACCTCTTAAAATCGAAAATCAACCTTTTGTATTTTTCGTATGTGATTGACCTAATACTATTTACAAATATACCAAATTCCAATTTTCAATGTTTAGTAGACTTCTAGGGAAGTGATTGTAATAGAAAGACAGACATACACCCAGTTGTTAAGCTTTCCGTTTTTTTTAGGTTTTTGTAGGTATCCAAAAATGGGTCTTTTGAGAAAAAAGGGCTTAAAGTGTGAATTTAACAGCTTCATTCAACATATTCATAACACAAAAAAATGTAAGTGGTTAGTTAGCGGTTTAATGCCATTTCCCCGTGGTAAAGGAGGGTTCAAAGAATATTTTTCTGTAAAATAGGCAAAATCGAAAGTTTGACGATTTTTGATCAAATTTCACCTGTGACTGGCCTTAAATATTTTCTGCCGTTTTCGATTGCACATATTGGGGCTGAACACCCGGAAATAATTTTCTGTAAAAGTCGATACCTTCGGAATGGGAGTCTTGTTTCGAAAGTGTTGCATTTATACAAGCAGTTTGGAATCTTCAAAGGAACTTACGTACGACATTTGCTCTGCGTTTTATGCAGCACAACTGCTGAGGACTCCCAGCCTTTAATGATTATTTGATTTTGAGATGCAAAAAGAAACTCGAGCTATTTCTGACGCTTAAAACAATCGCACGCCACAATCTGCTGCAGACTGAGTCTGGGCCTTGAAAGAGAAAGCCCGGCCGTCCTAGCCAGCCTACCGACGCAATCCGGTTGCACAAAACAAAGCGAAATTGCCGAGAAAAGCAAGAGCTCCTGTTCCACCTGCAGAAAGACCCTTCGTTATCGATTGACGAAACTTTCGAGAGGAGTACTTAATTTTGTATACAAATCGGGTGCTTTATTGCGCACTTAATACACAAACAAATGGGATATGTATCGTTCGGATCGGAGGCTCCCATGGAGGGCGCGCAATTGAATGAAACGCTTTGTTTGCCATTTGCGTATTCTGCACCACCGACAGGAACTGGGATTCGAACTGGGAACCAAGTCCCGAATGGCGGGAGAGCGCGCGCGGCAACTTAAAAACCACTCGCAGCCATCCCGGAGTTCCCGGCTAAATGAAATTTCAAATGCACTCACACATTTGTTCGGCTTGAAAATTCAATTTTTCTTCATTGTGACCGGGCGGAGAGGGCGCCAAGTGCGCCAAGTGCCGTCCTGATATATTCTGCCACTTGTTCCGAGTAATCAAAATTACTCCACTTGTTTCCCTGCTAGCAAAAAACATCCCCAGCTGGGTGCAGACACAAAACCCAACACAATATTGCCACTGTGCTAGGAGACGGGAACTGGGAGGGAAGAGTGTACCCCTAGCCCTAACCAGGCGCATTGTGCATGTGTAATAACTCCGGGTGGAAGTTATTTATGGCCAACAAGTTGAAGTGTTTATAATAAATGCGAAGGATTCGAAAAGTGATGGCACTTAATCCTTTTATTAAATTCATTGAATACCGCATCGTTGTCACACCCCGCTGCAGGAGGACTCGCACACAGTCGAGTGGCCTGGCCGTTCCGGGTTCTCGCCCGGGCCCAACTTCACAGTCTTCGCACAAATATTTGGCTTGCATGTATGACAAGTGCACCGGGAGCGCCCTGATTCGCTTTTCGTGTATTAATCGTTTATTAATGGATCGGCACTCTAGCGGCGCACAGCCCAGCACCATCTGCTCGACAAGCGCCGGAGGTTTCAGCGGTCTATTGATTCTCGAGAGTGGCGAATTCTTGAAAAATTCAAAAGGACGAATGACGAGGAGGACTGTGGGAGCTGAAATCCATAAAATCTACAGAAGGTACTTCATAGATATCTCCCTTAAAATGCATGAAAAAAGAAATCACTAATTACATCATCATATTACGTAGGTAAGTAGCAAGGTACACAGATAATAAATTAATAAAACCTGCCAACCTGTGAGCCTGATTCGCACTCTAAGGATTCAGTACCATGTAAATATTTATTTATCATCGCATCATATAATTTCTGAGATGGGGAAAAAAACAAGACGTCGTCTCTCTTAATAAATATTTAATATAAATGACCATGTAAAAGCTGCTAATTTCAAAATCAAAAATAATACTAAAAAATATTCTACTTACGGTTCACGGTAACTCGAAGATTCATAAAGTCCTTCATTACGTATGAACAATTTTCTGTGAAATCATATCTCGTACTTGTCATTCAACTATGTTAGTAAAATTAGGGGCGTTATAGCATTTTACGTAACAGAGTTTCTGAGATGAACAAAATAACCGAATGCACTGTCTCCCACATTTTTATATTTTTAACAAAAAGGTTTTCATTTCTAAGATTAAATCCAGGACCTAGCATTTTAAACCGCCGTTTCTTATTTTTTCCCTTTTAAAACCCCACCGACACCTCTGGACATATATTTTCATTGTCCAGCTATAACTTTATTTTATTTTTATAATATGATGCGTTAAAATTCGTCAGAATTCCTTATGACTCAAAAAAAAAAATCAGGATTTCAGGCTCTTTTAATTTTCCTTTATGTGGCGTACGTCATTAAATTTTATTGTTTTTTTTCGGCTACAAATTTAAATAGTGGGTAAAGAACGCCTATTACATAATTTGCATCGCTCTTCTTGCAACCAAAATGAGTCTAACAATATGAAAGTATAATTTGGTGCAACCATACTGGATTTACCTACATTCTAGATACTAATCCTTATAATGCCCATTTCCTGAAGAGTTAGCGGCGCAAGGACATTCTCTGCTTATCCGATAACAACCGGAGCTCTTCAAATCCTATATCGTATTGTTTGTGTTCGCAAGGAGGCAAATTTTGCGACATCAATTCTCAATTTGGATAAGATCTTGAGCAAATAATTGTCCTTTTGGAGCCGAAATTCATTTTGCTTGCTGTTCAAATATTTGTTGAGTTGTAATCTGCGACTGTCGGGCACGATACAGGCATAGTCAGAGCTGTTAGTTAAACATATCTTGTCGTGGGGACGTCATTAGTAAGACATAGGGACACTCAGGATCCAGGGCCAGAGCTGGGTTATTTCACCCTCTTCCGTCGCCCTGCACAAGCACGCGCCCCAGGGCTCGGAGCAAATTTGATGAATTTACTCGATGATTTGTTTAAAGGCTTTATCTCCTCGGATCTAATTCTTGCGCTTCAAGGAGTGCTTTCTTTCCCACGACTGTGACATCCTTCTCCTGGAAAAATAAAAGGTCTCGCTTGCAAATGATAAATGTGTTTCAAATGGGCTCCTACATATCTCATGTAAGTATTGGAGATGAAAAGAATTTCTTATCTGGAGTGCATTTCATTTCTAAAGACATGAAAATGTTATTAAATAAGTGGGTTGAGTATGTGGCTGATGGTATGGAATCTGCCGGCCTGACAAAAGACAGATTTTCTTTTGGACTATGACCATTTGAGTTTTGTTTGTTTCTTGGTTTGCTCTTAAAAACAACTAGCTGCTAAATATACTGTCAAAGGCTGCAGGATTAACCAACAGCTTCTACTAAAAGTCTTCAGTCTTCAGTCTTTCAGTCTATTCTAAATGCTGCATGTTACTTATCTTTCCAGACAAACCCTAAAGTACAGATTATCTAGTTCGGCTTATTTTAATAAAAAATCTCACTTTGTTCATATGTAAATATAATGAGTTATAAAAACAGAACATCTGCATTGTTTTCTAAATATAAAATCACGAACTTATGGTGGATTTAGGTCGATTTCTTTACTTTTTGAGGATCCATATGGAAGGTCTAGAAATTCATGCCATTAAAAGCTCGCAAAGAAAAAATAATAAATTAAAATAATAATTTTAATTCTGAAAAAATAATGAAATGCGTTTTTTTAGGAAATATTAAGGGTTTCCTAAATTTTCATAGATACTCGTTAATTAACTACTCTTTTACTCAAATGTCTTAACCTCTAATTTGATTTGTTGAAAAAATTAATATTCTTAAAGGCTCTTATGCTGCAATATTCAATATTTTCAGTACAAGTTCAGTATAATACAAATTAGTTTTATCTTCGGTCATGTCAAATAACAAATTTAGAGATAGTTCAAGACATAGTTCAAAATTGCTTACCGGGTAAGAAAGCCAAAATCCGAAGTTCTGTTTCCAATTTTTAGTTTCTTAATACTTATACAGATTTAAATATAATACTGGATTATTTTCAAAATTTAGAATTTCCAACTACCACTTTAGCCGTCGAAAATCGCCCGATATGATTTACGGATATGAATTAATTGAAAAGGGAACAGTTGATGAAGCAATTGACTGAATCGCCCCGATATTTATCTGCTAATCCTGCGGGGGATGCGCCTATTACTCCCATCAGCAGGAATTAGGGCGGCAATAAAGACGGGCATTAATGCATTAAGTGTAAATAAACATTTTTAATATCCCCGAGCAAATATGCCCTGTGTCCGCTAAGCCGGACGGTCGTCCTTCTAGGGCGCGCCTTTCTTGATCACTTCGGTGCCCATAATCGGGTATCAACTATTAAATTTGTACACTCGGTGACAAATTCTGCGGTGTCGGCCGACAAGCAGGGCGGCAGAAGACCTAAGACGACAATAAAAGGGCTCAGCAGTGGCGGCGGCAGGAGGTGAAGAAGTATTGCTGACGGAGAAGGACCCTTGTTGTGTCTTTTGAAAGGGATAAACCGAGCGTGAAATATTGCCCTCTGATGTTTATTGCGATGGGGTGCGATTGGGGTTTTTGCTGGTTTCATTGAGGATTAGGCATCGAGCACAAAAGGCGCACAACTACTTCGCTAGCAGCAAGGATAAATATTCATGCCTTCGTCCTTAGCGTCGAGCACCCACTTTATTATTTGCACAGGAGCCAAGTTGCACGTCTCCGCAGGAGCTTCGACGACGACGAGTTCAAATTTTGACTTCTGAAAAGAAAGATTACCCGTCCAGTTGTGTCGTGAACCGTATTTTCATAAGGAGTATAGGTTGCCTGAGTGTTGGTGCGCACATCAGCAATCTGCAATACAGCATCCCAGAATGGCGATATTAAGGACGAACAATAGACAACACTGTTTTGTGCGGGGCGGATTTCGTATTCCCTGCTTTGAATCACATTCCTATTCTTGGGGTATTACGTGGTGGTTGTTCAATGATTGTCACCGACTGTGAGTGTAATCACTTGGACGAATTCTTGCAATCTCGCGAATTAAATACATCCGACGACATCGCCGGATGGGAGTCACGGCGAGGGACCAATGTAATTCAAGGATATTGTACATGCCACGTATTGTTTGTCTTCATTTGAGCGCATCATGGATTTCCTCAAGCATCTGGTGGTAAACAATCTCGACGACTGAAGAGTGGCTTTGCTATAGGGACAAGGAGGTATTACACGATACTCCTAACGTTACTAACTTTGTGTGCTCTATTTGCCAGCAGCTAATGTGATCTTACACCTATTGAAAATTCCTAAGGGGTGTTCTCGTATTGCCAATAAATAATTGAGAAATATTAAACAAACATCGAAAGACGAAATAAGATCACAATAAATCAAAGACCTCTGTAATTCGAACTATCGGTTTGCTTTCCTTCGTTCTACGCCAAAAGTCTTAGCAAGTTGAAGAAAAACCATAAATAAATGTGGCATAGTGTTAAATTAAATATTAAAATTTAACTTAACCATTAAATTATTATTACAAATTCAGGTTTCTTTACTCTCAAATTCTGGTTAGTTTTTCAGTAGAACGATTGGAAAGTGTAAAATACAAATTTGTGCTATTGGCATTTTGAGAAAAATGTTTCTTGTTAAAATAATATGTTTAATATCAAAATTAATATACACAGATAATTTTGATATTAAAAAATATATTTGAAAAATATTCAATATAATATAATATTGCCTGAAAAAAAATTAACGAATTTAAGCAAGTTTTACCTACGCATGTCTACCTGAACTAATCTAGATTTTAACCAAGTTTTTTTCGGTTACTCATTTTCTAACTCGGTGAAGAAAATAAGTTTGATTTTTATTCCGTATGTATTTTCTACATAAGAAGGGATTGTTTGTTTGTTTAGCGAAAAAGAAATATTTTTAAACATTTAATTTTTTAGTTTTTTGGCTTTTCAATAGGAAATACTTTTATAATAAGATGGTCCGTTAAAATGACATTATGTTTAGTAATTATTAATATATTTTGCTCCTAATAAAAGCCTCTTGAAAATAATAACAGGTTATTAACAATTAATGAGCTATAAAGTCAAATTTTTTGAATAAAATCATATTATAAAACTACATTGCATGAAATAAATCATAAAATTCTAAACTTAATAGCCATTAGGACTGCAAAGTAATTAAAATTAAATGAGGAAACAATAAAATTTCAATCAATCATCAAAACGTGTTGAAACTTCTAAAAATTCGAAGATTTGCCAATTTATATTGGTGAAAGTATAAAATTATCCTTGGTATCCCAGGCTTTTACACAAGGTGATTTATAATTCTTACAATTTCTGAGATAAACTAAAATAACTTAAGTGGAACCGTGTTGACATACCTACATTTAAGGAAAGAAAAATTAAAATCAAAAATATTGGTACAATGAAGAGGTAAAATTAGTACATTAAAAATCCAATATTATGTAAAAATTTGATTACTTGAGCCTTATCTCAATTTTAAGTACAAGAAACGCATTAGGGATAAGACTTTTGACAATTTGACGATTTTTAATAATTTTTTTTTTCATATTTACAGTCGAAAACTTCTTTTACTTCTTTTTTTTGTTTAAACTTTAACGCTTCTTTTCTTTTATATAGAAAGCATATACACATATTTTTTGAAAGGTTTCAATATTGTTAATAGTACTCTGAGTTATTAGGACTAGTAACTACTGATTATTTCGATAAAAATGAAAAAAATTTTGTAAATATTTGAAAATCGAAAACAAATACAAGTGGGGTAAAAATTATGCACTAACACCCATTTTATCATAATCACGACTTTACTTGTAAATACATGAGTAGTTTAAAAAGTGATAGTAGTATTATTATTATGCTTAGGTTTCAATAATAATATTTTTATTTTTCATCATAGTAGACGGCTGATTCTTCAACCGGCCGAGCAGGAAAACTTGCTAGGAGTTGGCTAAGGAGCAGTTGGTTAAATTGCGGCCATCTCAACTCATATTAACAACAAACTCATATATTTGACCGTACATACAATCATTGCTTTACAAAACCAAATAATCGAATTCAATGATATCAATAAAGATGCTGTCTTATGTACTTGTTATTATGAACTATAATTATTAAATTATTATCTTTTCCCTTCGAACGTCTTAAAATACTGGTTAATTAAAAATCAGAAAAAAAATGTTTATATATTTTTATTGTTTAAAGTTTTAATAAATTCAATTTCCAATTAGATGCTTTTTCATCTAAAAATTGTTGGTACATTTGATAAAGAGACTTGAACAAACAGATAGGATTTTTTGAATGAATATTTTACACGCTTAGTAACCTTCTTTCATAAGAAAGGTGTCTCTTTAAAGGAGATGAAAATGCTTTTTCATTGTAAGCCATGTTAAGCAAATATAAAAGGCTCAAAACAACGTTCATGAAATTATAAACATCGCCTATAAAATATAGATAGGCTTATAACCATGTGTACATTTCGTAGATGTTTGTACATGAAAATAGAAATGCTTTCAACATGAAGTTAATTCTATTGCAAATTTGTCTACAATCTTATCTGATATCATAAATTTAAAACAAAAATATTATTTCTCGAGGTCATAATTTAAAAACAGCCCATCATGTAGAAGGCAGAACTGCTCTAAACTGTGTGCTTTCTTCTCGGTGAATCCACCATTTCTTATCGTCATCCAGCGTAAACAGGGCATTTCTTTTGTTTAACGCGTTAGAAACCTACTTGTCTTGATAGTTGCCGAGATAATGGATTCTCCTATTTGCCCAGGGAGGTGTAAATTTTACTGCCGCTGGTAAACATTCGCAGCTTACTGAAATTGTCTCGTATATGAACACCTCAAAATAGGTACACAAAATGTTATTTCGCTACTTGCGTTGTAATCAGAGTGCCTCGCCCGATTGCATTATATAATACCTGGGAGTGACTTGTCATCACGATTTTAGGATCTGTTTGCTATGGTTTGCGTTTTTTTTCTACTTCATTTATTGCTTGACAACTTTGGTTGAATTGTAAATGATGATCACTTTATTATTACGTAGCTCTATCACAATTCAAATGAAATTTAATCGTAAATTAGTCCTTTTAAGATAACGCCAACCCTCAGTGTAAGCCTTTAAGCTAGAAATGAATAGATTACAACTTCCTCTATTATATTGTTTTTAGTATTACGTTGAAAGTTGTTCGCTTTTTGTTTAAATAGTATCAACGTCAAAAATAATTCTTTGTTTTTAATTATCTTTGGTTGCGTCTTTTGAAGTTTTCTTTGTTACTTTATCATGTAATGCAATTAAATCTTTTTTTACTAAATACATAACATAAAAACAAATATATTTAAACTTATCTTTTGTTTTGTTAACACCAGGCAACAATTTCAAAAGAGTCTATTTTAGAACGATTTGAATAGAGAAAGATTTTCCTTTCGATTGCGTCTTTCAGGTCAGGCGTTGGTATATTTATTTCTTTGTTCCTAAATTCTATTTAAGAATATCAAATTGTATTTGAAGAGACATTTTTAGCAGATTTTGCATAAATAATAAAAATCTTTAACATTGTTTATCGTTTTAGAGGACAAATTAAGAAGTGAATTGATTCAGGAAGTTACTTTTTCTTAGAATGATATTGTTAACAATTAAAAGGATAAAATAATGGTATATAATATACGGGCTGAGTTCGAACAACTAATTATAAATTAGAACGGTGGCGAAGGCAGCAATGCCAACCAGAAAGATTTGTAATCATATATGGCTTCAGTTTGGCGACGTAGTCAAGAAAATACGTAGTAAACAACGAATAGTACTTCAATTGGTTACTAGAAACATCGTTCCCAATTAAAATTACATAATCTGCCTAAGTTATACCGTCTTACAAAAAATATAACACAAACACCGACTTGCACAGAATAAAATACATGCTGTAAAGGATTAGTTGGATCGAAGTTTCATATAATGTTTTCTAGAATTTATTAAACTGTTACTATATAGTTTTTTTCGGGAAGAACAATTTAGAGAATTTTTTCACAATTTTAAAAAAGGCAATTTATAATATTATAATACTAGAAAAATATACTGTAGTTATAATTTATACATTATCATTTATTTGCAATTTGTATTTAAAAGAAAAAAATAACCTAGTATAATGGACAAACAACACTATACTCCTCTATTCGATTTAAAAAGTTTAAGCTTTTCAAAATGGTAATAATTTCTTTATGTATTTTTGTGGTTCGTCCAAAATTCTCATTTTGCACATATGGAAAAAACTGAAAATTTTAAAAGAGTCAAAAAGAAGACACGAATTAATATTACTAGAATGTTATATGAAGATTTTAATGAAGTGGTTGCCATTGTCCGTGTATTGAACAATAGAATTGACAGATTTTAGAAATATTGCAATTGTTTTTAAAAAATTCTTTTTGGATATACTTCGCAAATAACCTGGGATTGGTGTCAAAGGAAAAATACAGAATCAGGTTAAGAAATCGAGCCTACAACCTGTGGAATAATGAATAAGTTGCACTATTTCTGATCAACCGAAGTGCCAAATCAATTCCACCGATTAAGGAGAAGATTCTATGGAAAGGTTTTGCCTACATTTAAGTTTCTTTTTATACTTCGGATATGTACCGTGTAAATAAATAAAGGTTTTAAAACAAGAAATTTTTCCGGGTTATAACCGTAACAAATTAACTTTTATTTTCGTATGATTATCAAGCTGGCATCTGTACATATTTGTTTTACCATGTAAAAGTCGAAGTGCAAAACAAGACTTGGATGTACTTGTTTCTAATTTCATATTCTACAGTTCAGAAGGAAAATGCACCCTTGCTGTAACATAAAATCTTGTTGATTTATTGTATCACATTACATAAAATATAAGTACAAAATTTTTACACTTCCTCTAAAGCTACATCAAGTTACACCTTTGCTTAAGTTGCATTAAGCCTCTATATATACAGATTTAAGGATCGCTACACACGCACGCTATTGTTTTTTCTACACACATTACACTACCGAAATTAAAGATAAGGTCTATAAAGTAACTCACAAGAAGGACTAGTTCAATGCCAAAGGGTCGCCAGAGCTGCAGCAATGCCGTTTTTGGCGGGACAATAAATAAGGAGTTGCTTTTTAAGAGATGTTTATCCCCAATAGTGGACGAAAGTCGGGAAGGGTTATTCTTCTTCCACACTCCTTCCGATTAGGTTCTCTATACTGAAGCCTCTTGCGTTCCCATTTTTTCGCTTTTTGTGCGAAAAGTCCAGGGATAGTACCGTGGGTTCGTACAGCTTTCTATCCCACTTTGTGCCGCACTTGTCTCCTGGATAGATTTTTTCATCATCTGTAAGTTCCGGAGATAAATTTGAGACTCGATCAGGCCCTTCTTCTATTGCCCTTGCATCCCTTTTCGTTGGACTTTTGCTTCGAAGGATTTCAAAAAGTCCACTATTGGCGTGCGCTGTGTGACTATTTTGGAACAGGTGAGAAAAGGTGTTCTGTGAGGTTTTCGATGCCGCGAAATCCTCTCCAGAACCATGGAATTGCAGTTGCGGCTGACCAGAGCTATCTGGCTTGTTGCAGATACTGTCGAAGGACTCAGATCTTTGGAACTCCTCTTGTTCACTTTCGACGTCGATCTTATCGCAAGACAATTCTTGGTCATCGTTAAAGTTGAAGGTGGTTTGTTGAGGCAGGTTTGTGCTGGAAGGACATTCTGATGCTTCAGGTACGGATTGGGCGAATCTCTCTGGCTCTAGATCAGGCGACGTTGAAAAATGTTTCGTCTTAGTTAAAAAATTGTCCAGAACACCCGAACTGGATGGATGTATGCTCATGTCCTGCAGGTTTGTCATTTTTTTCTCAAGTGGCTGTCCGAACGTCTCGAAAGTGGACGAGGATCGCCTGAACAAGTCCATATTGCGGCGGAGTAGCTCAAACTTATCACGATTGGAGTATATGTCCGCAGCGATTGCATCTGTGTTAGCAAAAAAATCAATCTTTTGATCGAGAATGGGATTCCTTCCGGGGAATAAGTCGTTGCGAGCGTTGAAGGCATCGAAGTTTTCTCGGAACCCATTAAAATTTGGCGCATTAAATTGGACTGGTAGCACTGGTACCGGTTTCCTGATCCAGAATGGTGAGAAGGGTGCAAATACTGTAGGGAATGGAACTCCTTGAGGAATCGGAGGACGCTTGTATCGTTTTCGTCGTCTTAAGAAGCTTCCATTGTCAAACATGTCTTCAGCCAAAGGGTCAAGTGTCCAAAAATTTCCTTTTCCAGGGTTTCCAGGCTCACGAGGAACTTTTATAAAGCAATCATTCAAGCTAAGATTATGTCGAATTGAATTCTGCCAAGCCGGGAATTTTTCTTTGTAGTATGGAAATCTGAAATGAAAATTAAAGGGTTATTTTGCTTAATTATTATAGCATTAACTTATTAGGCCTGCATAAATTGTAAACTAAATCTTAAAAATCATTTCGTATAGACACCATTTTGTATTGAATCTAAATGTAGCTATCTTTTCTTTGTTTTCGAAAAGGATTCAAAAAACCAAAAATTATTTTTATAATCTTCATTTTTAAAAACAGAATGGTATGAACAAGTCACACCAGTATGTTTAAAATTTAATTTCATTGTACTTATAATGAAAGAAAAGAGAGCGTTGGTATAAAATAAAATGGAGCAAACTTATGTATATCAAACTGAGATTTCAGAAATCTGTTATAGAAAACGTTAGCAATATTTTAAATCTTTTATTTACTGTAATCAAGAAAGTCATCTAAATATAACATAACAGGAAAATTAAAAAAATAATTATTTAACTTATGATCATAACGATTTATTATTTATTTGTTATGTAAGTATAGTTGTATTTATTAAGTTCTAATTTATACATTTGACTGCAAAAGGCGGATTGCCGGCTTTACCATCCACTATAGATGAAAAGAACATTATGAATATTTCAAAATCAGTATTAATTTTGGAATTTTGCCGTAATGAATTAGCAACTGAATTGAATTATTAAATGTTAAAAGTTTTAATATTTTCGATCGATTTAATTGATTTTCCAAAAAAAAATTTAGAATTGTTTTGTTATAAAATATTTTGATCAGATACTTTTATTTTATAATAATTTGATAAAATGACTTTGATTTTAAAGATTGTTATCTTTCAGAAATTTAATTTGCGTTTAATAGTTTGATTATACCTATTAAAAAGAGTGTAAATTTCTTTATTGTACTATAGTTATTCTGATTAGTCTTGAACAAAATAGAAAATTTAATTTGATTTTGAGATTAAGTAGATATTTTTTTTCATAAATATTAATTCTTAATATGAAATTTAATTTTTCTGGGAAAAAATTTACCAAGTGTAAATAGTTAATTCATTTTAATATAAAATGGAACAAGTTTGAATAAATTAACTTTTACTAGGAGATGTGAATCGTAGAATTAGCTGGTATTTTTCGGTATTTGAGTTCTTAGAGAAACTTATTATATTTCGGCTATTTATATATGCAATACCCCTTACTTAAGTATCGAATAATTTATTTACGCTTTTTGTATTTTATATCGCAATTGGAAATAAAAACCTATTTGATACCGCAAGTAGAAATTTAGAACGATTTATTTCGACATTATACGCAAATGGGAGAAAATGTTACACATTAAAATTCCATAGGCAACAGAAGTTTTTATTGTGGGTATCAATTAATTAACGATAAACGAAAATTTTTCACCACTGTGATGTAAATTTCATCGTTTTTGTTGATGTCAAACAAATGTATTAATTTATGAAAAGCTTGTATTTAATATTTGGAATGAGGTTGCAAACATTTTCCGCGTTGTGTTAAAACAATTTAATTAAAATCCTTTGAGAAATTTGAATATTCGAAATTAAAAATATTTTGTTCAATTTCCACGAAATACATCAATTTGATGGCACATGGACTTGCAGCTGATGTATTTCACGGCAATAGTGTAAAATGCACTTTAAACGAAATTTTAACGACATCGCATTGATTAGGCAGGAAATTTATATAGAACTCAGTTATCTATTAATTATTCGATGGTATAGGACATAGTTTTTGAAATTAAATGTCTTCAATTCTTTTATGTATGTACGAATGGTTGACAATTTCTAAAACTGCTGAAATATTTGTTTAAAAATTAATATGGCTCAATTGAACTATTTAAAAGAATTTTAGTTAAATATTTTACCTAATAGTTTTATTTTACTTTTTATTTTACAAGTGATAAGCGGCCTTAGATTTTGATCTAGTATTAGAAATAAGTATGCATTTGATCGTGAAATAACATACCTCAAAATTTAAAAGAGTGATGGTAATTTCTAATATTAAAACTTTTTTCACACTATCATTTTTGGGACAATAATGGCGGGTATGTGTAAAGATGTATTATATTGATTCCTAGGAGCAGAATCACTTTGCTCTTTGATTTAAAAATAAATGAAAAATTTATGTTACAAATTTATTTATTTATATATTAATAAAAGTACTAAAATACAAACTAAATATTACATGGGAAATTTGATCGATATGCAAAATATTTATAAAAAATATAAATTATTTATTTTCTATAATTGATTCTAATGCACTAAAACTATTTTTTGTTGTTTTAATAGATAATCAAATATATTTCTAATTTTAGCTGTTTATTTTAAAGATCCGTATGTTTTCTAATCATTTTTACATTTACTTGCAGTTATTAAATATGCTTTTGTATGTAAGTCATATCTAATTATAAAATAGTGCACATTGATATAGGACAAATACTCTCTAATGTCTCCTTTAATTTATTTGACATAGGAGTCTTTTGAAAAACACATACAGACTAATCGGCATAACACCAGAAAATAATGAAATCCATTAAATATATTTCGTTAGTTGAATTGTCTGTAAGCATCAAATTTTCTTAAATACTCGCAAGTTTATGTACTTATTAGCTTTCTCAGAAGGTCTTACGCAATTATTTTCGAAGTTTAGTTTTTTTAATTAAATTTCACAAATTTCGTTTAGCCTTGTTGTAACACACATTTAATACTTTTTATCTATCCTTCAAGTTTTTTGTAATCAACGAATAACGTATTACTAGCTAAGATTGTTTTCATTTATTTAAAAAATACCACTTCCGACGGCAACTTTATATCATATTATAAAATAGTCACTTTTGCGACGGTGGCCAAACATTGTAAATTTTTTCTTGCAGTAGTTTATTATTTATTTAATGCTAAAATGTGAAATGATTTGCGAATGGTGAAGACAAAAATATTAATTTAAAAATTGATATATTTTAAGAAACTTACGTGAAGTGTAGAATTTAAAGTATAACTTAAATTATACTTTTAATAATTAATGGAATGTGTAAGAAAGTTGTCTCCGTATACTGAATTACAAATATATTTAATTTTTAACGTAAACGAAACACTTGCTGATCGTAATCCTATTGAAATCGAGGGTAGTGTAATTTTGCGCTCGTAAACTATTTATTTATAAAAATGTACACTAACTACTAAATCAATTGTAAAAGTTTATTCATCATTAGAACTTTCAAGTAAAATATAAATATACATATACATCATTATACTTTTTTTTTAAAAGTCAGACATGAAAATGATAAAAGTAAAATAACTCTAAGAGACACGTTTCGAAATGATATATGAAAAAATTGTATAATATGTTGTATAAATCTTCAAAAGAAGTACGATGTTATCTTCAATTAGGGATTATCTTTAATTAGCGTCTTAGTGTTATACTTTGCAGTGAACATTATTAACATAGTAATTTTAGGAACCTTTTACGGGATGAGGAGAATTTTGTGTACTAGTTCGACTTTGGCCGGCTTAATTCACTTATATTTTTCTCAAGTAATATCACAAACAGTACAAGTATTTAATAAAGATTTATTTTATTTACACAAATTGTAGGTAACACCCTTATTTTCCCAATTAAATTTTGAGCTTTGTCAATTTTTTGATAATATGATGTTATAATTGCTTTTGAATCAAATGATCAGGCGACCGGCGGCGGACGAAAAATGTTTTGAAATTGGCGAGTATTTTGTCAACGAAAAGAAGACAAATGGAATCGCCAAGCTTATATTTGCCTAGGAGTGTCACAAACATAAATCAGGCCTTGCTTTTGATATTTAAAATTTTAAAAGACAGTGGTAAGACAAGACAAGACTTCTTAGATCAACTTCAAAACGTGTTGAAGAAATAAATATTCCCAAATTTACTGCACATTAAAGACTTTCGGACCATCCTTAAACGTGATTACAGAAAAAATAATCTATAGCAAACATTTTTTTACAGCCTCCGAAGAATTAGCACAACAAGCGTGTGTCCATTAAATTTCGGGTATTATCTCTTATTTATTCAAGAGACTCACACATCCTTGTAAGGTCACAGTTCTGGCTTTCATGCAAGCCGTAAATTGTATTTTTGCAGTTTGTTATCATTATTTAAAGGCCCTTCTCAACTGAGAAAATTTAAAATTTGTTTTTTAGTAAAAAGTAATAATTTTAAGTGTGTAGTATAATTTCTTAAAGATTTATTTTTAATTTGTAACATATTTTCGAATAGAATAAAACAGGTCATCATGACGTTTTTGTATGCTGTGTGTAATCTCGGAAATTGTAATTGTGATTATTGATTTTAAATTGCCTTTATCACCTTTCAATTTGGGTGCTCAAACACATCAATATATATTTAATAAAGTTTCATTCTTTATGACGCAAATTTAGCCACAATTAACACTCTCTACAATTCCGACTTTAAAAAGAAGCCTTAGACTTTGCAGTAATTGGCATTAAAAATTATCCGGGCATAATTAATTCCAGACATAGTGCCATAATATAATTAACAATTTTACAGGGTGTGTAGGAGCACTGCACATCTGCCTTATTACTAGGAACACAGCTGGGAAAGGGATATGGGAATTCAAGTGTTGCGATTGGCCGCAATGGTATTCGCACAATCACTTAACCAATTCGCCCAGGTGGGAATAAAATTTCGCGCTAAGTAGAAAATTTAAAATCTGCACTAAAAATGCAATTAGCATCCGTGGATGGGTCGCATCGGGTGCAGCATCAGGCAGGCTCTCAGGTGCTCGTACTCACCTGGTCATTATGAATTCGCAAATGCCACTCAGCGTCAGCTTCTTCTGTGGAGACTGGAGAATGGCCATGGTGATGAGGGCGATGTACGAGTAGGGCGGCTTCACCAAGGGAGTGCGGCCCCCGGCCTTATCCTCGGCCGCGCTCGCATTGGCTGGCGGCGAAGCCGAAAGGGCGGGCCGTAAATCCAATGGCGTAGGTGAGAGGGGCGATTGGGAGTGCATCTTTGCTTATCATGCGTTATCCTTGATATCGTTTTCGGGTTTGATGGTCCCGGGGTATTGTGTTGCTCTCAGAATCCGTTCAAAATGCGATCGAAAGGGAACCAAAACGAAAAACAACACGGAAATTTCTACAGCTTCCGCTGATGCACCGGAACATCAGTAGCGGCGGCGGAAATTTATTTCACAGAGGTGTACACTTTTAAAAAGAACTGGTAAATAAACAGGGCGCACTTTCACATAGTTGTTGGATCATTATTTTCGCACTATTCTATATCCTGTGATGTGGCTAACCCTTCTAGCGAAAGTCTCTAATGCCACCGCATATAAACTTAAGAATGTCCGTATTGGATTTTTGTCCGGGGTGAAATTCCACGCATTGACTGTCTAAACTGTGTCGCGTCTAACTTGGACTAAACCCTCGTACTAAATGTTCGACTGGCCAGAAATGAAAATCTTTCACCTACGAAAATTGTATTTCTTCACAACTACCAACATTTATTTATCAAAACCGCGTGTCCCCGATAAAGAGCGCACTATAGGCGGATGGCCGTGGCGGGAAGGAGATGACGACACGCCTGTAAGGTGGGTTCTACTGATGCTGCTGCTGCTACTGCTGCTGGGTCTGGAGGAGATAAACAAAATATTTTAGGGATGCTAGCGCTATGTGCAGATGTGCTATGTACCGTCGAACGAACCCTCGAACCCCGTCGCGTACCCGCTGTACCAACGGCACCAGAACGGGAGGGTACGACGACGAACGACGGGCTTGTTGTAACCCTCGCCGAGAGTGAAGTTTTCGTATGTTTGCCAAAGTTTGTAATAGATGGCATTTATGTATACATTTCCGAGTACAGCAAAATATATGATTTCCGCTTTTCTTTGTACTTTCAGATAACATAAATAGGGTGGGCCTACCCTGCACCCTTTTGCGCCCTATCATGGACTGGGTGTTGTACACCCCCAGCTCTCGGATCGGCGTCCCAAAGCGGAGAGTCGTTGCAGCAAATCCGCTTGGTTCTCGCGCCGGATCCCGGGGGACAAGGAACAGGAGTAAGGCATCCCAACAGCAGCATCCCATGGACCAAGTGTAAACTTTCTGGCGTTGTATTGCCTTGCTCCGACGGCGTAAGGATTGGAGGTGGGTCTGCATGTAGCCCGCGGATTAAAATTACTTTCCGATTTCAATCTTGTTCGGTGTTTGTCTTCTGACTCTTTTCTCCAGCAATTTATTGAGCCTTCACCTTCCGCAGCCGCGTGACGTGATGATGGTGATATTACCTTGCCACGTCACAGCATCATGGAGTGGTTCGGTGTCGTCGGCGTGAAGCTTTCGCGGAAGCCTTCCGGGAAAATATCGCTAGATTATTGCTTCGCCCGCTAATGAAAAGAATTTTTTTTTCATTCCCCGCGCAATTGTTTGCCTCTGCTCTGCTTGATGGAATATTTAATCAGAAAATAAATATTTGACATGTCCAATGGGAGATAGGGTCGAGAAATTGCCTCCATTGCGTTTTCCTTCGGGTTTTCTTTTTTTTATATTCTTCCTTTATTAATTTTCGCAAACCGCGATGTTCGTGCCTTAGATAAGCACTATCACGCTTGTAGCGTTGTTTGCGTTCTTCGTTTAAATAATCTGAGCTGCTACAGAAATAGTTTTTCCGCATGCAAACTCTTCAAAATCGCTAGTGTTAGCGAAAAATATTTACAATTTCTTTTTATATCACTAATAAGTATAGAAATGCATTCCATAGGGATAGGTATTTATACGTATTTATTTCAGAATCTACAAAGTTTTTGCAATTTTAATATAATTATATATCGAATCTTACAGTTTTTGATAACGTGGAAATTATTCCTTAATTACAGAAAACGTATTTTTGCACCAGTTTTTGTGGTATGTATCTACTCTACAAATTTAATAAATCCAATATAAATAAGTATTATACACGGTATTATGCCTACTAAAGCTATTAAAGCTATGAAAAGCTAAACTGAAATTACTAAAAACACATTTGTTCTCTTCTTTTAAAATATTGCTTCTTCGTATTTAATAATTCTTAAAGCTAGTTTTTAACTGAGGACTTCCGCGGCTAGTTAATATTTTAAATTTATATAAAATGACGTGTTCCATACCTAGAACACTGACCAATTAATCAACCAATCAAATTCTTTCGAAAAATTGAAACACTTTAACGTGTTGAGTTAAGAATATTTCAGTCCGAATAGATTTGAATAAAATCCATAAAACTTCATAAAAAATGCATAAGTTAAGCATTAGTGAATACTTTATCTAAATTCGGTCAAGACACCACAGCAAGGATTTCAAAAAAAGCTAATAACCCTTCTAGCTGTAGGTTGATTTAAACACTTTTTAAAATTCCCATTTTATGGTCTAATAATAAAAAAACTTGTACGTAGATCTATTGATTATAATATATTTAGCACTAGTAGACACTACATTTTTTAATTAAATTGTGCTGTCATACTCCGTTTATCAGGACATGGACCTTTGACCCTGATTGACCTTGAATCTTCAGATTTACCCAATGATAACCACGCCCTCCACCTTCAATGTTTGCTTTAGGTAGAGGTCTGGAATCGGAAGACACTACGGTTCGTACAATCGTAACACCGTCCCAATAGTAGCCCTAAGATAATAAATATATATACAAATTCTTCACATCATCAAATACTATAGGGATCATATTTTACCTTCGGAGGAATTTTAATAGACATCTCGGACCCATCCAGGATGTAGTCCCGATGGAATAAAGCTCGTTCCTCGGGATCTGTGATACCTTGGTTCAGTATTTCAGTGGATTGTGCTTGCCAAATTGCACATGCTAGCAACGTAACGATGAGTGCGGTCTTCATTTGGAGAGGTCTAGTGAAGAGGATGTTCTCGAAACCGAAATGCCTGAAAAAAGCTGGTTCTGAAAATCTGTTGTTATTCTGTATTTGACTCTAGCTGCGCAACTGCTGTTGGGTCTACCAAAAGAGGAGACTATTTATGCTCCAAATTTTGCAGACAGCCCCCTAATTCACTTTCGATGTGCGTCGATTGATTATTTACAATCATTTTTATCTAAACATAAACCAGAAATTCAAATAAAAACAATTCTGGCAAATAACACGAAATTCAAGAAATGCTAGCAGTAGAGTGAATTAGGCTTGACGTAAGCAGTATAGAATTTACTCAAGAAATATACGTGGACATATTCTGCACTTACATTGGCGGTCTTTTTCTTTCATTTTTATATAATACTGCATTGTAAAAGATTTTCCTAAGATTAACTATAATTACTTTTCATTAAAACTATTTAGAATACAAGGAAAATTACAAATTGTAGTATTAAATTTTGACTAGTCATATGAATACGTATTGTAAAAGTTTTTATTATTATTTTATTTACTTATTTATTTATTACAGTTGTGCGAATGACGAAAAATCCTGAAATATACTAACGGATGGGTTGCTTTTTAAAGAGTTCCTGTTTTCCAAAGCAAGGGAAATTAGACTATCATGATTTTTGTCCTATGGAAGGCAAAAAAATAAGCAAATGTTATTAAATTCTAAAGCAAATTATGAAATGATAAAAACCCATCTTCGCTAATACTTCTGACCCTTATTTTTTTTTTAAATTGGTTTTGAGTTGATATAAAAAAAATTGAACTTTTCTTAAATGCATCTATCTCGTAATATTAATTTTAGATGATTTTTTTGTTTAAAATATTAAGATATTTTGTAGAGCCTCGAAAGTCGAAAAACGTTTAATTGACATGTACTCTTTGTAATGAAATTTTGCTTAATTACACTTCTTCATTTAGTGAAAAGTATATTGAAGAGACCGTACAAATAATAGGTGGCTTTAAAACAGGAGATTGCAGCGGTCCTGTCGGAATTTACGGCCTTAAGTTCGCTCAATTTATTTTTGTTGGAAATAAAATTTATTGAAAAAAAAAAATGACATAACAAGCACAATCGAATTAAAAGCAATAGTGCTTTTTTTGTGCTAGCCCTACATAGGGGGGCCCACCGACACGTTTGTGGCCAGAGGCTTGCCTCAGGATGTGGAGGCCGTGACTTTATGACTTCGTATTTATAGTAAAAGTTTCTGGTATTTTCAGTTTGTGTTTCTGATCGCTATATTTGATCAGTCATTTCATATCTGGAATTAAGGAATTGCCTTGTGAATTAAGGAGTCCTTAAAAAATGAAACTCTATAAAAGGACTATCCATGTTCTATAACATAAGGTTCCACATTGGATTAATCCAAGTAAATACTTGAAAAATTACTTCATTACCCACCAAAACACCTGCCAGGTGTCGAAGCTTAAATTAGACAGTTTGACAGAATTCTTTCTTTGTCTATTGTTCTTCTTTATGTTTGGATAAAATTTCAGTTCTAAGTTAAATTAGACAGTTTGGCAAAATTCTTTCTTTGTCTATTGTTCTGCTTTATGTTTGGATAAAATTTCAGCTATTGTGAAGACAGTTCCAATATGTGGTCGACATTTGCTAATTGTGTGCCTAGCAAACATGACGTGGTTTGTTGATAGTGTCTTCAAATGCTACAAAGAATTGGTGTATAAATATTCGTCTCGGAGGAAATTTTAGTATTAGAGTTTCAGCAGGCAATAGCTATAGAATAGCCATTCAAATGTAAATTGATAACCCTTTCTATTATTCCTTATTTCTTAGTTAATGTGTACTTTCAGATGAGGATCTCATTTCTTTTGCTTGTAATAGTCTGCGCTATTTGGGCATCAATTGTAGCAGCTGCATCACAACATAAAGACTATACGTTGCACCAGATCGGTACCAGGGACAATAAAAATGATGACTTACTATTTAGTGAAGAATTTATTGTAAAGGCCGCTGCTGCTAGACTTGCAATATCCCTTCTCGGATCAATAGCTTGCCCCTTTTGCCTTATTGTGGGCGATCCGGGTGTAATTCATATTAAATACCCACCTGAAGTAAGTCATTCTGTTCGAATCTCTTTTCTACATTAACTTGATTTTTGGTTATTACAGGGACAGGAATCGTTCAATAAAATCACTCAAGTGGAGGTAAAAGATTATTCAAAGAGCACTTTAGACATAAGTTTTAAATCGGGTGGTATCGGCCAATGGGATGCGGATATTGCTATAAGTGCACATAAGGTATGGTATGATACACGTCTACGTGTGAAAATATATGGGAGGCATACTAAGTATTAATACCTCTCCACTTAATTTGTCCGATTATATTTTTTATTCGTTTTCTAAAGAATTGATTTCTTAAATGTTTATTTAATAAAATGAAATATAATGTCCGTATATGATATTTTTCCAAATAAACTATTTGAACTAATTAACACAAAAACCGTGTATTAAATTTTATTTAATAGAAAATCAAGGAAAATGTTCGTAATCGATAAAATTAAATAAATTTATGAATTAAATAATGTTGCGTTTGTTTGTTTTGTCACTATTTTAGAATCTGATTTTGTTGGCTTTTGAAATAAAAGAATTGTTACGAACATTTATATTTATATATATATTGATTATGTTATTAATAATAATGTCTTGTTAAGGTGTTAGATCGTATCAAAAGGCATATTTCTAGTATAGGTCATAATTTTGCTCCAAAACAAAACACTGCTTATTAACAATTTCAGTAAAACTTTGTTTTATTAAAAAATTTCGTGATTTCGGTAAATTTTTATTGTTGCACAGTGTAATTAGTATTATTTGCTGCGATAGGAAATAGTTCACTCTGTAAGAACGGGACCAAATAGTAAAAACATGCATATTTTTAGTTTTTTCGATTTTTCAAAGAACATCTAGTTCAAACATTACGTTTGTAGTTCATTTACATCGATAAAAATCTTCAAGTAGATTTAAGGATATATTTCTTCAACTTTCTTAGCCATTGCCTTGATTATACTCCATCCTTCATTGACCAAAGCAGGGATGTCCTTAGGAAGTGGATCGAATCCCCTACCACCAGCTGGTAGTTCTACTGCAATAGGAACAGGAATTTTAGCTATCTCATAGGCGTAGTCCAGACTTGATCCTGATATTCGTTTGTATTTTACTGAAACCTCTCCTACCATATAGATCTGTTTATATTCCTCATAAGCTGCCTTTTCGCCAGCAAACACTACCGCCTGCATATTTTTAAGGTTTACTTTTGTGCTAGTTGAAAATCATAATTGAATTGAATTCAATGTTATAAATGAAAGTTTAAAATTTACTTGTTTTCATAAGTCCACGGGTGGAAGATGAACCTGCCGAAGGAGTGCAGAGTCAGATACAGTTTACAACTATTTTTAATCTCTAACAATTGATCTCGCAGCAATTGTGTTTCTATCGCAGAATAGGGTCTTGGACCGGAATAGATTTCTGAGCATGGGTCTTTTGAACTTTTCTCCAAGCCCCATTTGTGCTCAAAATTTCGATTAATATCTACCCCAGAACATTTTGACTTGGGATTCTTACCCCTTGTCTTTCTCCACATTCTGTCCTTTGTATGAGTGTACTCGTAACCGTCGGGATTTACAACAGGTAAAATAATCCAGTCGTAGCGTCTGAGTAATTCCCTGTTGGCTTCGTAGTTTCGGACCAATTGTTCAATTGAGTACAGCGCTGCTGCTGGTGCGATCCATTCCCGACCATGGACTCCAGCATCAATGAAGATGATCTTCTTATGACGGTTGTTTAAGCCATCAGTTATTTTTATAGATTTTATATAATTTTTCTTATACGAACGTCCAATTGCCTTCACAACAACGCGACTTGGATACTCTTTAGCCAGATTGTCCAAATATTTGTAAATGGCATCCAAACGATTATATTGCTCGAAGAATGGTACTTCTGATTTTTTTGTTGTCCGTTTAAAAATTTTCGGCCATTTTTGTTTGGGTAGTTCTCTGTTAAACCTTTTATTTTTTAGGGGTTCAGACTGATCAATATCTTTAGATAAATCTTGACTTAATACTCTGAAAGGTATTAATTTATTCCGTAAAAATTTATCAAGTTGATCAACATTTGACGGGGATGTAAGAATTTTCGTCGTTCCATTGATTATTTCATTTAAAAAGTCATATTCTGTATGGTTTTCGGAAAATTTACCCAATACGTTTAACTGTTCTTCAGTTACAGGTGTTACCTCATAGATTTTATATCTGCACAAAAGAATTGGAAATGGAAATTTACATTATATTATATCAAAAATGACATACCCTTTATATTGTATGTTTTCACCAAGACACGATATTACACAAAGTAGGAAGCAGAAACTCGATCTTAGGAACATTTTACTTCGAAAATGTTTCCTTAGAACTAACTAACTAACACCTTTAGGTATAGATTGACGGAGGTTTATATACACATTGTTTTTGCTCTACGCTTTTTGGAATACGTTAAACGTTCTGGACAGCTGTTTCGCCGAGAAAATATTGATTCAGAGGAATATGGCAAAACGCTGTAGGTCTTGAGATGAGGAGATTATGGAATTGCTAAACAATAACCAATAATTTGACGACATTAATGGTGTGTCACCATACCATGGAATTCAGACGTATTAAAATGAGTTTACGTAATATATTTATATACGATTTTAAGGATTTTGGGGTTATATTTATGATCATCTAGCGCTAAATTATAGTCAGTTATATTTTATGAACTATATAAGAAAGATTTTGTAAAAAACCAATATCAAAAATATCTAAATTACTTAAACTAAGTAATATTTTTAGTAATTCAAAAACAGAAAAAATCTGAAAACATTCAAAGATAGATCCCCTCATTTCAATTTTTATATGTGATCTGTGTATGAACGATTTATGTTGATTGTTAATGTGACTTCTCTAAGAAATATTTTGAAAAGCCACAAAAATTACTCCAATTTGTGAACCCTATTGAAATAGGATTTGAAGGCTCATTTAGAATTAGAGAAAGTCTTAATTCATATTCAAAGATGAAAATAATTTAGAAGAATTTTTAAAATTAAAACTATATTTCTTCCCGTTTAAATGGGAATAAGGCTCGGAATGTTATAGGGTGAAATAATTTGTTTTTCTTCAGCTTTGATAAAATAAAAGAATTTGTAATGAAAGTAAGACAGAATTTAACAGTGAAGTACGTAAGAAATTTGAGCTCTGACGCAAAAATACATTTGATGACTGAGTAACCAACTTCTGCTGTGATAGAGCCAGTTCGTTCTTAACGCTTATATAGTCTTGCTTTTGAAAATATTGAACAGTACGAGGGCCACTATTCTCAAGTAGTAGTCTTTCTGATTTTAATTGTGTACTTATACTTCAAAGATTTTTGAAAACAGTTTGATTTTCGCAGTACTTACTTTTTTTATAGTGTCTGTATCAATCACATGATAACAATAAAATCAGTTAATTAGCAACTGAGCGTAAGTGGAATGCTTGGAATTTATGGTAAGAATAGTTTTTATTAAAGGACAGTGTTATTAATTACACGACTAATGAATTTTACTGTTTGTTAAAAATGTAAGTTGCTAGCTAATTTTTTTAATTGTTCTTTTTTAAATCAGTAGATGTATTTATTCGATCTTATATCTTATTAGCAATAATTTGCCTTACATAAATCGATTAAATAAAATTAATAGTAGCCTCCTCGGCCCCGATTGACCCAAGCTTTTAAAGACCTCGATTTGAGTTTCCTTTTGGATGGAGGAATAAGATGGACATAGTAATGAACAACAATTTTATTTAAATGAAATATTTTAATGTAATATATATATTTGATATTTTATTTAAAAAAAATTATTTGTGCTTATTTATGCAGTTGTTGCATTATTTAAAGATACTTTTGTCTGTATCTTTAATGTATTTTAAGTTTGAATGTAAATTACGTAATATTTAAATGGATCAACGTTGATTTGTATGTATTTCAATAGGGTTACTTAGTGCTTTTTCATTCCGTAGTAAACCCAAGTGAAAATTTCGGTGAAGCTAAAGTAGTTTGCTTTTTCTAACAAGGTTTCAAATATCGGCTGATGAATTAGAAAGAACAGATGTTACAAAAAATCAACTTTACAAAACTATATATTTTAATAAAACTTCGTTCGAAAACTTTAAAGAAGCAAGTCCAGAGGAAAATGTACTGCGTCAGAAGCCGTTCAGTTATTTTATTTGCTTTTGAAACTAACGCCGACGATATCCTAAAAACTACTGAACAGATTTTAATGAAATTCGTTTAAGATATAGGAATCATTGTCTCTTTAAGATATTCTCAAGAGCAATAGTTGTTTTGTCTATTGTAAGGAATTAATCGATGATGTTTAGCTCAAAAAATAGCGTTTCCAAATTTAAACGCCTATATCTGCATCGTTGGTTTATGATACGATTCTATTTAAATAAAGGACGAAAAATCTTTTCTACCAAAAAAGAATTAATTACATGAAAATAAATTATGAAAAGTCTTTTCTTGGCATTCCTAGGTGTAAGTAGTCTCTTGAGTTTATTAAATAAAACACATAATAAAATTTCATTTTTTATTTTGAAAACTTTAATTAATTTTATTAGTATTATCATCCTACACACATTCGGTCTAGCAAGCCACATCTGCTGAGAATATATTTAATTTAAGAAGATTCTATCTCCTAGCAGTTGGTCTTGGTCGAATGACTCCAAATTTAATTTTACCTGTAGTTGCTTTCATGAGTGCGAAGCTCTCTGCAAAGGACATATCTTCCAAGGAATCCCCGTTAAGCTTGTTTATAATGTCACCAATTTGTAATCTTCCGTTGATGTCAGCACAACTAGCAGATGCCTATATGGATAATTTGCATTTCAAAATTAACTTTCAAATACGTATAATATAGAGGTTTACTATATTAACAATAAGAATTCCCTTTGGGTTGGTTACCATGGCTAAACCGAGATCCTTTCCAGCCTTCCTGCTAACATACAATTCAATGATTTCCCACTCGGGGGGGTCACTGCGCCAAACAATCATGGTTACCTGTAAATTCAAAGGGATGGAGTAAATGTAACATAATTACGTTAATGATTTTCTGAAACGTAACAGTATCGTAAGGCAGACTAAAGTACTGGTGAACCTTTGCAGCCGACATATCTGCAGCATTTAAAGGAGTTCCATTAAGCTCGATAATTTGATCGAACATTTGCAGACGATTGTCCAGGGCTATTGCGCCTTTCTCGTAGATGTGGGTGATTATAACACCTGTCTGAAAGGGTTTAGGGTTAGGGTAAAGTTCCAGGGAATATTGGGGTTATCCTCACAGTCACATAGCTATCCCTTCCCCCAACCACGACGCATCCCAGCGGCTTCCTATCGACTTTGACTTGAATCGTAGTTCTTTGGTTCGGTTGTATTTCAACTGTAGCAGGGTCTTCGGGCTTCTCCGTCTCAGGAAGTAGTACTAATAAATGTTAATATCTTTTAAATTAATGACTCTTATTAATAAAATGCAGAGTTCAACCATTTAGATGTTCTTCCACCTTCCCGTTTTCAGATGGATCAGTTGTGAGTTTATTGTCAGACTTCAAGTTGGATATAGTCAGTGTTACGAGTCCCACTTGTCTTTTCAGGATATCCATTACCTTTGTAATGAAAAAAGATTATAGTTTTATACAAGGTCACTACGTAGAACATATCCAAAAGGACTATATTTGCTTTTACGATTTTTTCTTGTTTATTTATAAGTTGAATACATACATATTAAGACAAGTAAAATTATTCATCTATAATTCGATTGGATTGCGTTGACGATATACAGAAATAAAGACATTTAATAAAAAGAAATATTTTCCTTTTTCATTGTAAAAAACTTACTCACAAGAAATATTCAAAAAAGTAATGAATAAGAAACACAAAATGAAGCAAAAATATATTATAGTAGTATTGCCTAATTATATCTATTTTCCTATATAATTGCGTGGATTGTTCGCGTCAGATGCTTATTAAATTAATTAAATTTTAACGTAATCAGTAAAAAGTTTTAGTAGTTTGGAAGTCCTATTTCGTCACAGAATACGATCTGAGCAAAAAAATGTGCCATACATTTATTCATAAAAATTTGTTATTTGATATAAAAAAGAAATCACATCGGTGCAAAGTTCTATTATAGAGAACAAGGTTTATAATAGATATGATAAATTTTAGCAAAAATTAATATCTGTGACACATTTTAAGAAAACTTTTAATTTTTGTCTAAAATTGATAAAGGTTAAATTTTATTCGCACGAAATATTACAATAAATGGAAAAAATGTGAAACAAAACAAATTATTTGTCACTTAAGTCCTCCTTCTCCTTTTCGATAGAATTTATTTTTATTAGAGTTTAGTCTACATAAAATATTTGTGGAGCACACAGGGTTAAAATTCAAATTACACTTGAGAAAGTGCATTTTATTTTCACACTTTTAAAACGTCTTCATATTCCGTATTTCCCCGTATTTTCGTGATTATATGTACATACTTGTCATTATTATTTTCGTTTTTAAGATCTGCTTAAATAAATTTTATGTTGAACATTTTTACCTTTATTTTTTTGTCGAATTTACTAAAAATGTATATGTAAAATTATTTTAATATCTAAAATTAGTAGACCTCAATAAAAAGTTTAAGCACCATAGTTTTTCATTCGACTTTAAAATAAATAAACATTATTATTTTTATTAAAAGCCTGTAAGTTTCAGATTGCGTCAAAAAAACTATATAGTGGTAGGAAGAGTAATATTACTAAAACAACACACCATAAAAATAATAAAAGAATTAGAACAGGCAAAAAATTATCAGTAACTTTCAATTTAATACACTTTAATTTACTTTAGTATATTAATAATTTAACTTATTTTAAGATTTATGATTTTTAAAATTGTCGACCCTTGCAATCGGATTTGTATTTTTATGTATTGTTTTTTTTGTTAGTTTTAAATTTTTTTCTAATGGATTTCTAGGACTTTTTCTTTTCTTAAGGGAATATGTAGAAGTAAAAATGTTTTTCTTCTTCTTGACAGGGCTCTTTATTAAGATTAATATTTTCGCACTTATATCTTAACTTAAGAATGTAAAGTTATAAAATGAAAACGGAGCGCAATACACAAAATAGAGTTTTTAACCTAAACTTTACGTAGTGATGCAGGCTTCTATTGCTAATGTAATTAACGATAGCAAAGATATAGTGTTGCGTGAAAATCTTAGGTACGCGTCGTTGGCTTCGGTCGAATGATCTCAAGGCTAATTTTACCCGTGGCTTGTTTAAAAAGAGCAAAGACCTCTTCGAAGGAGGCTCCTTCCAAACTCACTCCGTTCAATTTATTTATTATATCGCCTTTTTGAATATTCTTTTCGACATCTGGGCAGCCCGAATAACCCTAAAGTTTTGATAAGAGTTAAGAAAACTGTCTGCTATCGGAAATCTTAGAACTTACAATGTTCGTAACGCAAGCTCCTTTAGGGCCGGCTGCCATCGACAGTCCAAGGTCTTTTCCGGATTTTCTTGTTATATCGACTTTGACAGTTTCAATTTCCGGAGGATCATTGCGCCACACAATCATGGTTACCTAAGAAAAATTATAAAATCATTTCAAGATCGAATTTCCCCTTGATGGATCCATTACTTTTTCGTATTCCAAATAGAACGGCTGGTATATCTTAAGGACCGACATTTCTGCAGCATTTAGAGGACTTCCGTTTATTTCAATAATTTGATCAAATATCTGGAGGCGCTTGTCCTCGGCAGCTTTGCCATTATCGAAGATGTGGGTGATCACACATCCCGTCTGAGAGGAAAGTGTTAAAGATAATTTTAAATATTTTTCTTAGATAATCCTCACCGTAACAGCACTGTTTTTTCCTCCGGTCACCATCACTCCGAGAGGCTTCTTTTCGACTTTCAGTTCAATCAAGGTCTTTTGGTTTGGTTTGATAGTCGCAATTGAAGGGTCTTGGGGTTTTTCGGGCTCAGCAGCTTTTTCCTCTTTCTTCCTTTTCTTCTCTTCCTCAGCCCTGGCCTTCTCTTCGGCCTCCTTCTTTATTTGTTCTTCGCTCTTTAAGTTGGCCACAACCAGGGTCACAAGGCCTTGAGCCCTTTTAAGGATATCTGCTGCCTAAATAATGGTCGTTTTTCGTTATTATAAAAGTAATAATAGAATTTTCCAAAGATTACAAGTATTCATAGTTTTGACGATTTGTTGTGTTTTTTATCCTTGTAAATTTCGATTTGTGTTCTTTATATTAATAATTGCCATTTTTCACTATATTATTAATCTATAGATGTCTGTCAGCAAGATGTGGACCGTATAATGAATATAGGTAACTTGAGATGTGTGTATATAAAAGGTATTGCCACGTGGCATCATAGACAATTGTATATAATGATATATTGTTATATTTCTTTCCAAAATAGCATAAAATATATATTACACAAAAAAATAAAAATAATATTAATAATAATAATAATAATAATAATAAAATATATATTGAACGGTCTATAAATGTCATATACAAAAAATTTCAGTTTTAAGATATTTTTAATTTAATTTTAAATTTTAAAGCGAAATATATACTGTTGGATCTACAAAGTGCTAATAATTTATGGTATTTAAAAACATATCGTTGTTACCATTATTTATTTTTTATCAACTTATTTTTGGATGGAAAATATCTAAATTTCCATAGTATTGGGCATATAAATAAATATTATGATCGAAAGTTTCAAAAATAAAAAAAGAAAAGCTGTTGAAGTTATTTTTTGAAAAATATAACTTTTTGTCTTTTTGATTGAAAAGTATTCGAGCTTTAAGGTAGAGTAGCAAATATCATCTGAATCTACAAATCAGTTTAGTTTAGATTGTCATAATAATTCTATCTTTCGTCACTTAAAATAAAAACACTGTACTATGTAAAACAAAGTCAAGACAAACAGTACAAAAGATTGATTACTTTTTAAATAGTTCGAAATTTCATGAATTGTTTTTTTACACAACTCGTGCAAAAAAAAATTTTTTTTATCGCTGCCTAAGGCAGACTTTGGTAAATATTCCATAAAAAGCTCATTTGAACTTGTGGACGTGCTAAAGCTATGTGTAACAAATTGTAGCGTCAAGTTTTGACAAAAAACAAGAATAATTATTTTCTTGTTAATTGTTATATTATCTATAATATAGTTCTCATTCTTTGAAGTCTATATTTAATAAATTTTATTCGCTTTAATCTCTCCCAAAGTCCATACTCTCGACATTCATATTACTGACTAATGTCGGCATTGTTTTGGTTTTGAAATTAATAAAAGATTTATGCAAAAGCTAATTCTAGCCTGCGTTTGTAAATTTGTTGTCTGTATTTTTAATAAATAAGTATATCTGTATTCTATTAAAAATTAATAAAACTCACTGTGTCATAGTTGCAATCAACCATCACGTCTTTGTTTATCGCCAAAATCATTTCACCGACTTGAAGACCTGCCTGTAATAAAACGATCACAATTTTAGGCCTTTTACGTTTTCACACATACTTTCATAGCGTTAGAGTCCTCTTGGAGATCAGAAATGAATATACCCGCTCCAACTTCGACATGCTTGCCCTCGATTATCATAATGCCCAGACTACTGCCAGCCTTTTGGACTTGCACCTTCCGGACATTCTTATACGCCGTAAACAAGTATTCCGTCTGAGAAAAAATTTTCGTGTTACTTTTAAACTTTAAGTATTCAAATAAAATGAAATAAATAATAATACTTCATCAACTTGCGCCGGAAACCGCTCAACCGGCTTAACTGCCATTTCATGCCCTTTAGCCCTCCTTCACAGAGAATTAAAATAGTTTTTATGAAGTTGAATATGAAGTTTATAAATTCTTACCGTAAAATGATAAAAACAACTTTCTCTGCCGCCAAGTTCTTGAAAACAACGGATGCATTCAAGTGGCATCGGCCCAGAAGGACATTGCCGTTCACCTCTAGAATTTCATCTCCCGCCTTTATATTGGCAGACGCCGCTAATCCTGCAGGATTAACTCCTGCCACCATGCAGGCCATCTTTTGTCTGTCCTTGTGACCGGCTAATGCAAGTCCGAGATCAGCGTTTGGGGGACGTATGAATTCTGTTTTATGGACAGATCCCAATTTTCCGTATCGCTTCTTTATTTTCTCTAGAAGGTTTTATTATTATTATTATTTTTCTCCTCATGCATTTCGCTTTAAAGAGAAAGTGCAACTTCATACTTGTCGTGTAACCAAACTCATCCTCCTGTTCCGGATCAGCGGCTATTTCGTTTTTGCTCCTTTTTACATTACCCGCTGATGCTCGATCTATCTGCAGGACATTTCATGTGAGTGAACCTCTACCTGAATTTGTTGATATCTGTTTGGGTTTTACCTCATATCCAGCTTCTGTGTACATGCGACCTGTCATGTCACGAGTGTCGTCATCTTCGTCATCACTGCCCTCTGGAGATCCAGAATCTTGCTCGGGTTTTTTGTTCGTTTCTTAAAAAGAAATGTATACATAAGAATAATAAGCATAATTTTAAGTTGATCGGATTTAAATATGTAACTAAGCGTATATTTCTTACTTTTATAGATCTAAAATTTAAAATTTACTGAAATTCTAGAAAAGCAAATTTTAAGAACGTAGTAATATTCTTTTATAAAAAATCAATAAAAATGAAAAGAGAGCAATTTTGACTGAGTCTTGGTTACCTTCATTTTGTGCTCCATTGGACATGAAACCATTTTCGACAACGTTATTGCTAGTGTTGCTGACATTGTTGTTTATTTTATTTTCATTTGAGTGACTTTTTGCGTTAGTCTGAAATAAAATATCATATTGTTAATAAACACGGTAGATAGTTGCCTTTTTGGTTTTGAAAAAAAAGATATAAAACATATATAAACGTTGCTTAAGCTCTGCAATAGATCAGTTGATACACAAAGGAAATGCAGAATTTGCGGAACACAAAAATAAATACGGATAGCTCCACTAGCTATGACTAATGAATTTAAGTTGTTTTGTTGCAATCGACTATTGTACATGTTTTTACAAAAATATCTAGGATTTCAATAAAATGGTATATCAAATTTCCTTTAAATATTTACAAAAACCACAAAAGGTAAAGTAAGGATTCTACACTACTAAAAACATTTTAAGGCCCTACTTTATTATGATGACCTATTTTGGAATTGTATTTTTCTTATTTGGTTTTTTTAAAAAACTCTCAATGTTTTTATATTGACTTTTGCAAACTCTGGTCAAAGAGGAATTCTTTGGTATGTACTTTTAAAAGAATGCAACTATAAATTCTGGAAAATGTAAATAACACAGGTATTTCGAAAAAGGCAAACCTATAAAAGTATAATACGTAAAGAGCTCCCCATTAATTTTTTCCTTTGTTCCTTATACGAAATCGAAAAAATGTGGCATGCATTATTTTTTTATTTTTTAAATATAAATGAGAGTGTGAATATGATTCACTTACTTTTTTGTATCACATAAAGAGTTTAGAATTAAATAAGACCAATTATACAAGTAGATATTTTTATTAATAATTGCGCGTTTTAAAATCTATTTTTCCAATTTATGTACAAGTGTCTTATTAAAAAGCATTCAAAACAAGCCGGTTACTTAGATATGAATTTTTAAAGCCGAATTAAAATTCTTCACTCACAATGTCAAAATTTTGAATCACTAGATTTATGCACTGTCCAGCTGCCCTTATGAGATCGATTACATTCTGCTCTGTTGCATTTCTTACATCATTGTCGTTCAGCGAGAGAATCCTGTCGCCAACCTAAAAGCAAATGTTAAAAAGTTCGTGGTGGTAAGATTAAAAATGAGTACTATATATTCGCAGGTGTAGATTTGTAACTTATAAGGAAATATCCTTTATAATATTATAAATACGAAAATCTGTTGGTTTGTTTTCTATTTAATTAAGAGAATACCAAATTTTAGTAAAGCATTATTTAATTACTTAAAAAAAGATATTAGAAAAAAGTATAAAACATTATGAGGATTATTTCGATACTACACTTTGCGATTACATTTCCGTTTATATTTCACTTGGAGCAAAGAAGCTGAAATAACCGAACAAATTCAGCTAGGAACATCCATGTGGTCCCTAAGGCAACTAAATAGTTCCTACAGTTCGACTCAAAACAATTGGCTATTTAAAGTTATGGTATAAGGAACTTAGAGAGCTTTGCAGCTCTTGAGAACTAGCAGTTTAAATAATTACGGAATTCTATAAAATAATGAAATAGAAGTGTAGATTGAATATCCTGGGCGGCCGGATAAGTTCAACTGAAGCTCTTCGTCATACTTGATCTCCTAGTAATCGGGTTGTACGGAAAATGACGTCATCGACAACCCACTGAGTGTCTTCAGGTAATTGCTCTCCATTTAAAAGACCCAGTTGCAGTTTATGAAACTTCAGAAGCAGTTCAATTGCCGTAGGAGTCGCGCGTGAGCTTCTGAGTGGATTTTATTATATGTGAGTATTCAGGCTTGTTAATAATGAATTATATGGCACCCCAACTACTGAACTTATTTTAATCCGTTTTGCCTTACTTACCCTGAGTTTTCCGCAAAGTGCAGCTGGACTCTGAGGTACAATGTCCTTAATGAAGATGCCCGTCACTTTCGAAGACGGGGCATCTTTTACCTGAAAATATAAACAATGGTATTTTTTGTTTTTCTTTTTTAATTCCTTCTATTACTTCTCCTCTAACGATGCATATCCCAAATGAGGGTTTGGAGCCTTTGTCAAGTTTTACTGTGTGGGAATTTTCTAGATAAAGATATAAAGAAAATGACATCATCATTTGTTTTTATTATTATTAATTTTTGCATAGAGGTTTATTTTAAAAATATATGAACGATAAAATTATTATGCAAAGAATATTAAGCAGTTGTAGTGTTAGAAAGTAAACTTTCAAGTGGGTCTTCTCAATAATCAGGTTTCCAACATTTGTGTATGCGATTATTGGAAAATCTAACAGAATTAACGATAGTTTTTGTGGTAATAATTAAGCCTCTTTAGTAAATTAGTATTTTTAAAACAATTAGTATTTCTAAAAAATTAGTATTTTATAAAAAAAAATTAATTCCCCTTCGTAGGTTCGTTTAGGCCAACATTTTATGAAGATCACAAATACGATTTCTATCTTCAATTAAAAAAGATATGATGTACATAAACATTTAATTATATTGGCGGGAGATCTTCAACTATGATAAAATACAATTAATATTCCCTAATTATTTTGCATTTTTAAAGTTTGAAATTTCCTTCTAACTGATAAAATCCGAAACTTCCCCTTAATTTAGTTTAGCTTTTTTATTGCTTGTTATTATTTTCTATTATTAAAATTTACTATACTTGTCGAGACTTACTGTCTAGTCCCGTGGTACGTTGCTTACAATATTTGCCATATTATTTGCACAATTTAAATATTATGACTTGAAAATACATCCGGAACATTTCCACTAGTTAAGCTTGAGTCGTTATTGCTAATTAAGGACACAACTTAAATAGATTATATACACTGTAGCTCCAGAGCATTACCTGCAATTTATATTAAACTTTTCATGGTTTTGTCGGAAGACATGGAAAACAAACAATTGAACAAATGTTCATATAATACTGGTTCGAAATTCGTGTTTGTTAAAAGTTCGAAACACCTGCGCAGAACTTCGAACACTGGTTTGCGTCTAGGCTATCGTACCGCACTTGACGAATTCATGGTCAGCCCTAGGTAACCGAAAGTGGTTTAAAACTAGACTATACCAAGCATGAATTTTTAAATTTTTTAAATTTCAAATAAATTTTCATATTTAGGACCATTTTCATAGAATTCCCTCATGGAAAATATTTTCACAGATTTTGAAAGGGCTTAAACGTCCTGGTATTGCGACCTCTCCTTGGGATTTAACTTTTGAAAATTATTCGTATATTTTTTGCTTGAGAACGGATCTAAATTAATTCGGACTTTTTCCAGAGTAACACTTCAAGAAAGTTATGTTCAAAAAGTTTTCGAGACTGTTTGTTTAAATTAATTAATGATTTGTTATCTCAATACACCTCCACTAAAAATTTTTCTAGTTCTTTCTCAGTTCAAAATATAAAAATAACAAACATCCCATAGTTGTGTGATTTCGATTTAAAAATTAAACACTCTTTATTAAGCGGAGGTTCCGGTATAGAAAAGTGAAAAACGGATAATATTTAGAGTTTAGGCATTCCATTATATACCTTTAAAGATATAACGTGTTATATAATTTATTAATTTATCTCTTCATTAAGCAGGGCCTAGATTTTTAAAAACTCCGACTTAAATATTAGAACTGTAAATCTGATAACAATAAATCAAATGGATTTTTAATCCTTAGCTCCATCAGCGGGATGCAAACGTACCCTACCGTTCATATTTTTCCAAAATACTCGTAAAAGCCGCAAGCGCCGTCGCCTAGATACAAAAAAGTCTTATTTTAAAGAACAAATTGCGTGACAAAATTTCGCCAGTGTAGCTGCGGGTTAAAGTGCATCAAATTGGCTGCCAGTGTACTTATAAAAGTAAATAAAACATATTTTTCAACAACATATATAAAATAAGATGTCCTGACTGACTGACCGACTCATCATCGCCGAGCCGAAGCCGGTGAAGTTATAAATATGAAATTTTGTCAGTAGTTTTATTTCATAATGTTGAGGCTCACTAAGAAGGGATTTTTCAAAATTTAACCCTAGAGGGGTCATAAGGGAGTTCAAAGTTTATATTTAGATAAAGGAAATTGCTTTCCGAGAAGCGAAATAGAAATCAATGCATACTGCATACAATTTTTCCTTTGCACGAATTAAAAAATCACTGGACGAATTTTGATGAAATTTAGCATAGTGGCGGCTTATAATTTTGGTCAACACTGAGGATAGTTTTCATTACAAATATTCTGTATATACACAGACACACCCGCTTGTTTTTATTACCAACTCTGTTATAAACATCTCCGAAACTATTTTAATTTTTTTTTATAAAACGCGGTCTACGCGCACGAAGTCGCGGGCACACGGCTTACTCATAATGTCCATGTGTGCATATACGCGCTCTAGCGATGATGGCCAGGAGAATTGCTCGCAGAAATGCCTTAACAGGTTAGGACTTATTTGAAAATTGAAGGCGAAAATTGAATTAACCGGATATATTTTCTTCATTTTTAGGGATTAAAATTCAATACCCTCCACAACAATTTTCTAGTACTTGACCACGTGGAACACCTATTTTTGTTTTTAAATTATATTTTGTAAGGTCTACAAGACATGGCTCAAAATACATCCCAGAATTTAATTCCGTTCTATTTATTTTGTTATCACTTTTAACAGGAATTGTAAGGATTCTCTATCGACCAAGAGATAACTTTATATCTCGAAAGGTACTTTAGATGAAGTTAAAATTGTTATTATAATTATTCATCAGCCTTTTTTTTATCATTATATAAATAATATAATTTGGTCAGGTAATGAAATTTCTTTCAAAAATCATTGTTTGTTAAAATGTTTTCAAAAGCTTTAAAAATTCGCTTAAAGGAAACCTTCAATTTCTAATGGAATAAAGAGATGCGAATTGCCATTCTTTTAAAAATATTTCTTTTTGAAAAACGCAGAGAAGATAAAGAAGTTGTCTAGTTAGGTTGTTCTAATTTAACATTTTTTTAATTGAATTCTAATTTTTACTGGTTTTTAAAAAATCAAAATTTGAATTGCTTAACTATAATTTGTATTGAAGAATTAAGCTCAAGTTAGGCTTAAGGTTATTACAAGCTAAACAATTAATTAATTCTGAATAATTTCAGATGAGTCAAGGTGCTATTAAATTCCATGTAAATGCGAAGTGTATATTCTGCCTTTCACCTTGGGATAGCATTTTCTGCTGTCATTGTCCTTTCTCGCGCCACTCAAGTTAGAGATTTAATTTTAAATTCAAACTAGATAGATTTGCACTATTTACCCACTTAACACAATAAATTTGTGATTCTTTATAGCTGTTGTTTTTCTAGCACCAATTATCATTGCAGTCCACCACGCCTTGCTAATTTTCGCACAATGAACGCGAGTTCACAAACACCTACCCTCTCCTTGGATTTTCTGCAAGACCGTCATGATGATTATCTAGATGGTGTTACGTCCAAGCTTTGATTACAAAAATTCAAACAATGCGATCATTTCTACTCTCAGTTAAATGATCGCTTGAAACTTTCTACTTTGAAATGAATCGCGCGAATAATTACATCCCTTTTAGCAATGAAACCTGGACGTTAGTCTTCCTTGAACTTTCACCGGTACCAAACCGGCGGTCTTGCTGTTTCCGATCGACTAACCAGTCATAGGTGCAAACTGCGGGGCTACTAATGAAAACTGAAGCCTTGCAAGAGCCATCGAATCCACCTGCTAATTGCATTATACCTGAAGAAATCGATTCTTCTTCAGCATTATGCCCGCCAATAGTTTACCTGCTCACCTGAGAGCGCTAAATAGACCAAGTCGAGCCTCCTGTTTCCGTTTTGGACAAAAATATGGGCGCATTGAATACCTTGATTTAATTTGAGCAAAGGGCGTATTTACCATCGCACGTAAATTGTATTACGAAAAACAAAGGCAGCCATACAAAGAGCAATTTACTTCGCGATTTGAAACAAGTTAATCGCACCTTAATGCGTTTAACGCATGCTTAACACCTGGCAAAATAATTAAAATCGCTCAGGGTATTACTCAAGGTGAAATATTGTTTTAAGGTTTATAGGTCGAGTTGAAAGGGTACAAAACACGCGCTGACCCATTCAAAGCTGTTTTAAATATAAATTTTAAGCTCATGTTTTAAAGCCAAAAAGTTATTTAATTGGAAATATTACTTTAGTTTAATTATAAGTATTAAATTTATATGTTACTTAGCCCTTTATAAAGAAAATAATTGACAAGTGCTAAATTTTTCTATGATCAAAAAAACAAAAAAAATCAAACTACGTATTTCGTTTCTCTTTTATGTTATTATAATTTTAACTTTTTAAACCGAAATGTTAAGAAATGATAAGGGTGTGAAAAAGTAAAATATTTTGTTTAGGAAAAGTAAATAGTTAATTTTGTACTTAACACTTTGTCACTCTTTTTTTACTTCTCGAGAATCCCAAAGAAAAATATCGTGAATTGATTCACCAATAGCTCTAACATTTTAATATATTTACAATTAGAACAGCAAGTCTTAGCTTCATAGAAAATCTTGGCTTATATATGAATTCTTTTCAAGTAATATTCATTTCAATATTCTTTAAAAGTAAGTTATTTTTCATTTTTCCAAAATAAAATATCAAATCTGTCTTTCTCCTTAATGTTTTATAATTCCTTTTAACACGTTGGGTTTTAATAATTTAAATAAAAAATGAAATTAAACCTATATTTTATCATAACAGGGACTACGTTTCCAATTCATGCAATAATTTTGTGAAAATGATTTAAATTTTAATTAAATAGTTTTTGCAGAAAATAAACACTTTATCATATTTATTGATACGATAGTAAAACTTCCAAAGATTATCTTTTCTATTATTTATAGGCATTCATCGGTTAAAACGTAAGTAATGACGCAATTTAAAGCAAAAAAAAAACTATTGAATAATTATCTGAGTACAATTTAAATATTCTACATTAATTGACTGATAAATATTGAGGAACTTTGAGGAGTCTAACTCAAAATTCCACTTTCGTAGTTGTGATAGTCTTCCAATGGACTTGTCTTGTGGAGAAGTAGATAAATGTGTTAGACCCATCGAATTCTAGGAGAGAAATTTTGACCTTTAAGAGCAATTTTATTTTTATTATTTTGAGATATGGAGAAGTCCAATTACTTTATTAGTGTATAGGAATGTGTTTATATATATCTTCTAGGGTATAGTTATCAACAGGCTATCTGAACCTTTGCCCTTTAGAGGCAGCCCATTTACCTTTCATATTGCAGTTTTAAAATTCGATTTTCTAGAAAATGAATCCTATTATGTCTCTAGTTTATTTTTATATGTATGTGTATTTAAGTGTGCAAATTATTAATCCTTCGTTTCTCAGATTCAATGGTTTCCTACAAAATTAAATGTCGAAAAGCAATACAATAATTCTTTTTACGTAAGTGTTATTTTTATTTAAAAGTTCTATGCAATTTTAAATCTTTTTACATATTTAATTGCTTCTCTGACATATCATTGTTTTCACAAAATGACCCTTTTTCCGAAGAGTTCCGTATTATATCTAACACAAAAGTACAAAAACTAAAATCCAGAAGTAGAATTTGCGATTCCAAAAATTATTTTTGGGAAAAGTGTTCCAACAAAATATTTTTACGACCAAACCAAACCTAATAATTCTGTATAGAGGAATCTTATTTATGCCTTAATAAAAAAAGTTTCAAAAAATAGCAGGCCTATTTTATATAATATTAACGAACAAACCTTTAGAACTTTACACTTTCAGAAGATATCAGATCCCAATTATTTTTTGCTTAAGTAAAAATTCATTAAACGACCCGTGCAACACTTTGATTACCCTCTTTTTTTTATATTTTTTATTGAACGCAAAGCCACAAGCGAATATTTATCTAGTTTCGAAGTATTTAATTTTCTATCATTAAAAATAATAATATGATTGATTTCTGCCAAATGCAGTGATTTGATTAAGGCTGAATAATTATTAAATGCGGAAGATATTTCAATAGTATTAATTATTAATAATAATTTGTGTTTTGACATCTTTTTCAGTTAATGATATAAATAAAACTATAAAGGGAATGTATTTCTTATTATTTTTGATACTTTTTCGTTTTGCTAAATCCGGAATCGACTGTAAAAAATCCTGAAATCCTGGGATTACGAAGGGGGATCGCGATTGTATTCTCTAGCCATGATGCTATATACTCTTTTCCTTTTCACAATTTAAATATTTAAAATTTTACAACATGAATCATCATTTTAGATATTTGAACTATAAAAGGTGGTTCTTAAATTTTGTTATAATTTTTAATATAGACTTGCTCAGTTTCTAATACAAACCGAAATGTTCTCAAATAGCGGGCGAAAGTTATAATAAAATATTTTTATCACAAATTTATACTTGTAGCTAATACGTAAAATAATGGGCAGAAATTGCAACTGACGGCATACGACGGCTTTAAAGGAATGAATATATTTTTCACTCGCTATAATTATTTTTTAATCGTTAAAAGTTTTAAAAGTAATCGCAGCTTACTCAGAACTTTGAAGACCATTTTTGAATCGGTTTAATACTACGAATTTAAGCGTATCCAACAAAATATTCAACACAAATAAACGAATGCTTAATTCCCTACTGCTGCCTCCATCTAAGGAAAGTGAGGTATAGGTGTACAATAAAACCCATCCGAGTTTTTTTTTTAACAAATATAATTAATTTAAAATAAACTTTAAAACTGAAACAACAAAAGTTTATAAAAACACCACATGCTTTCTATGAGGTTCTGATGTCGATGAAGGAAATTGAAATATCTGCAGGAATCGTCGTCGTTAAAGTATTGCTAAAGTTGATGAGATGAGTTTTTCGATACTAATTATATTTATATAGTCATCACAGTTAGCGGAGCTGGAAGCATTGCCGTTTCAGCATTCGTTTTAGTTTAGAAGATAAAGGTAACCTCACTATTTATATAAATTCAATGATCCTTGAGTCATGGTGTACTTCCCTCGAATAGGGCACGGAATTCCCCACTTTTAGGCCTCGGTAGTCCTTTTCGTATAGTTTGACTGGCTTCAGGGATGCTTGCCTGAGACCCATCCAGAGAATTATCCTTCGGGTCGTCACTACTATTAAAAGAGAAAAAACAAACACAGTCAGTAAATGAGTAGATTAAGTAGATTAAACAAAAATTTATTTGAATCTTAAATTAAGTTTTTTATTTTTTCTGTATAGGGGAAATTTTAAATTTTTCTATTGTTTTTATTAATAAATATAAAAATGTTGAATTGTATGAAGTTATAATCTATATTTTTTATATTTTTAGTCTAGTTTATAGTGAGTAACTTACTCCTTGCATTCATCCGCCTCCGCCGCCAACGCATTCACTACCGCTGTTATTGTGTTTGATTCTGGATTGCTTAATTGTTCATCTTTTTGTGCCATTATATTAGGATTCTTTCCAATTTTGTTGAGTCTTTCGGCAGCCACAGTCTCCATTGTCTTGCGCATCAGTGGATACTGGTCTAGCACAGCGTTAAAATGATCTACGCTCAGCGAAAACAGATTGCAGTACGTTTCAGCCCTTACACTTGCCACACGTCTGGCATTCGTTAACAGGCAAATCTCTCCGAAATACGAACCATCCGACAATGAAGTCGCAACCTAAAATAAAATAAAAATGTATTACTAACAACTGGTGTAAACTGATACAATTGCAGTGTAAAAGTATTGTAATGGTCTATTTTTCCGGAAAAGAAGATTTACATGAAGGATAAGTTGATTGCTACAAATCATTCGCATAGATATTTTCATGTATACGTTTTACTAGAATCACTTATTTTAATGAATCTCTTTTACTAAAAAGCATACTGCACAAATTGTCCCTTACAAAATTTGTAAAAAGCCACTGGACTGATATTAGTGAAAAATTCTTTTTTATGTAACTAAGATAAGTCTCGAGGAAGTTTGAGTACATGTTTAGAAGTTCACCTGATTGGGCCCGTTTTCACGTAATAACTATTGAACATAGTCGACAAAATCTAAAGAAAAGTGTATGAAGAGAGGCATAAAACGATTTATAATCCATAATAGCATTTTTCCCTAAATACTTCGTTTTATTTTTTTAACGTTCTTTCTTAATAGTTTTCCTTTCTTCTAAACTGAACATCTTTTAAATAAAAGTAAGTAGTCTAAAACCTATCCTCTGAATAACGAAACTTTATACTAGCATTTAGTAAGCATTAATAATTAAAAAGTAAAAAAAGTTATAAAAAAATAAATTCCCTTTAAACCTGAAACTTTAAAGTAATTCTAAAATTTTGGAAGTGCATATTTTAGTCTATATTTAAATATTTAAAAGAGATAACGGAAGGCTCAAAAATTTGATACTATTTCTGATAATGCTACATCAAAATATTAAAATTTTGAAGGAAGTATGATATTTTTCAAGCTTTTATAATAATCTTTGTTTTGATGCACTCTATTGAATACTGAGTAATTTGAAATTTAAAATAAATATAAATATTTTGGAGCAATGACCGAGATTTAACAAAACTGATTTTTTAATGAGTGAACATAGACAAGTTTTTGTGAAGGTATTAATAAATATGTCTATCTAATAATAGTACTCTTTATGTAATAATTCTCTGTTCTGTGTACTCACCTCGCCGTTTGCCATAACAATGTCAACGACACCCTCTTGAATAAAATACATTTTTGTCCCTATTGTACCCTCTTTGATTATAATATCACCTGTAAAATACACACATTGCAAACTTTCACCTCTGTATATGTCAAAAACCTGTAGTATTACTTACCAGGTTGAAATACCTCATATTTAAGTTTAGTAACGACGTCAGAAACGAAGTTGGAGTCTGCATTAGCAAAAAAAGGCACTGACGCAACAAGAGATCTTAAAAAAAATTAATTGAATTCAAAATAATAATTTGGAAAGTGTTCAATTATAACTAAAACTTACCTGCAGTTATAATTTATAACATCCTCCCGCAATTTTTCGCTCAATTCTCCTAAGATACATTCTTCGTCGAAAAACTTGCCTTGATACCTGTGTTCGAAGTACTCCGTAATCCGTTGGCGCATGTCTCGTGGCAATTTCCGGTAGGCCATATATTCTTCAACTTGCTTAACCTTTTCCCGATATTGTCGTCGGCTGGAATCCAAACTCTGAATGAGATTCGTCGCATGACCCAAGAATAGGGCGTAGCACGTTGCTCCTGATATCATTGATAACATCGTTAACCACATGTCGGTTAATGATTGCGGTGGGAATCTGTAACGTGTCATTGGATTATAAAGGCCCAAGCATATATGCTATATATGCTTATATATTGTCTTATGGCCCACCTCGATAGTAGGAACTCACCTTCCATATCCTATGCATAACATATGAGACATGGCTTTAAACAAAGCCCATGAATATTGCTCTAACCAGTAGGCTTCCTGTAAAAGGGAGTAAAAGTACTTTAATAATTATACAAATACACATTTTTAAAGCCCACTGTTGATTTCATGTTTTTTGGCTTTGTAATAACTTAATTGACTACATCTGTAGACCCTCGTTCTGCAAAAATTGAACTTTAAGACAAAGACAATAAAAGGAATACCTTTTTTTTAATACGAAACGGATTATTGTTTTTACTATAATTTCTTTCAATTAAAGTATTTTTAATACCAATTTTTAAGAAAAGTACTAATTGATCGATCGATTCCAATCTTAATATGATAATTAAGATGATAGTGTTATACTGAATTAACAATTTGACCCAATTCATAAATATTTTTATATAAAAATAAAATATAAAAGTGATTAATTTATCAATGGGACATTTCTTAGTACACCATCTACAAATAGAAGAATGATAATAAGTCATAGTTAGTACGAAATTCGATAAAAAATTGTGGTTGGGAGCCAGCATTCACCGACTGAGTTAAAATTTGTTTAATAGAAAGAGAATATTTTTAATTCTCTTTTAAATTTTAATTTGCAAAACATTTCGGCTTTAAAAAAGAAGAAGTATATTCAACCTATTTTTAAATTCGATAGTAACTGGTTACCTCATTAAAATAAGCTATATTACAATCAGTATGATAAAATCAAATGTTCCGAAAATACACTATTCTAATTCTTCTGACATTTCTTTAAAAAAAGAGTTTAGCACACCATGAATTTGAAAAACATGAACATGATACTGCAACTTTTGCAATAAAGTTAGTACTTACCTCTTTTTTGGGTGCCTAAGTGGAAAAAAATCAAATTCGTGTATTACCTGTAATTCGTTAATTGACACCCAAGAGTTGGAAGGAAAGCCTTGAAGCATTGGCACAAGGAACTGCAAACATCCACTCCAATGTCCGATCAAGAGCATCATGCAAATTAAGTTGAAGATTCTCATAAACACTGAAGCCATGTTCAGGAACTGTAATACAATTGTATAAATAAGAAATTTGCAATGATAAATTGTCGAATCGTAAGCTACATTCAGCGCACGGTAAGCAATAAACTCTGTGAGAATGGACACGGTATTAGCTCTAGCGCGATTATTAAAGAAAATATATATATTTAATTCAGACAAAAACGCTATTGCTTGCTTGAATAGTGCACGGTATTTAATGAAAAATTTAGAAATTTTGCTCAATATTCGAGTAAAATATCAAAAAATTCATTACAGGATCAGATCCTTACGCAAACGATGTTCCAATAGTATCGAACATTCTACCTATTTCAACCACTAATTAAGTTGATTCTGCAGAACCTATAAATTCTTGTAAAAAGGAGAACAGAACTTGTTAATAATATACAATAAAATATATTTACGAACTATAAATGTAGACAAAAACTAAAGAGTTGCCGAAAAATATATTATAAGGGAAATTAAAGTGGTATAAGTTCGTCACTAAAACTAATTAAAATCCAAAGAAATTCATAAGGAATTTCGAAACTATAGTACATGTCGAATTGTTGCCAAAAACGTGTGATGCTAAAAACGTGACTACTCGAACCTATCAATATTTATATAACAGATATGTACGAATTAATATGCGTCACTAAAAACAATTAAGCCAAGTTACAAAGCAGAACAAAAAGGATTCAAAGGCAATTTAGCACAGCAGGAATTTAAACAAAACAACTGTAAGCATTTCATCACAATTTAATATGGTGTTACCTTCAATATGAGGTTGCTTTTGGTTAAGCCTTCTTTATCTTTTCTGTGCATTCTTCCTCTTCGATCAGCACTTTTTTTTTGTAGATTCTGCAGAATCTAGAACCATACATTTAAGCTCTCATGAGCCAGACTGCTCTTTCAAAATTTTCTATTCATTCTTTAAATTTTGAACTTCTATTATCTATGTTACAAACAATATAAACAAAAATTATATGCGTAAGCAAAATTACGTATGCCTCATGTATGTTGATGTGTAAATGAACTTCTGAATTTAATTTAAAATTATAACTGTGAAGCGAAAGAGTACAACAGTCCGAGTGTTGACATCAATCAACCAGAACACTTTATACCATCAGCCCGGCGCCTACGCCTCCTTCTAGTTTAATAATAATAATAATAATAATAGTACCAATTATTGTAGAAAAAACGCTCTCTTCTAAACATTTTTCACAGTCACTGTGCACAAAATATTAGAAAAATATAAGACACCACTAAATATCCAACGTCTTTAACACACTGAGACAGAACAGAACAGAAAACGTAGGTTTTATAAGCTTGCAACAACAATGGACTACAATCTTGTGGAAGCTGGAGGTTGTGCTTGTTTCACAATTATTTATTATTATTATTATTTTATGTTTGTTCACTTCTAAAAATATTCAGTCTCGGACGTGCACTGGAACTCATTTACAGCAAACTTTTAATTTATGTACATTATTTTCGCCATTACTTGTATAGATAAAATTCCTAGTGACTTATTTTTATTGTAATAATAATACAAGAATTTGCAATAATTGCACTATGTATTTTGTGATAGTTGTTTGGTGGATAATTAATCGTAATTGCGAGCAGGCAAAGTTCTTTTTGCATAACGTATAGACATTGATTTACTAATTTCTACAACTAGTGGATAGGAATAGTATTATCTCTTGAATTTATTTTTTTATTTTACTTTACTAAAAAAATCATAAGGAAGTAGACATTTATTAATATCTTCATTCGACACTATTAGGCATTTCTGAAATTAATATTAAAGACGATAGAGACACACAAAAAATAAATCAAAAAAATAAACGTATCATTTACACGACTTCAAAAAAAATATTTAAATAGATTACTAGGCATATTCCGAAATTTAATGATTACACATTAATAAAAATAAATACATCAAAAGAAATGAAAGAAAAACGAAAAATAAATTAATAGACACAAATAGACTTGCAGTTACGTAATAGGTTTCTTGTTAAAAGTTAGTTTTAGATTCTAGAAATTGGACTATAAGTATACTATAAATATGGCCTGTTATCTGTAGGATAACTATGGGAGTACGAATTTGAAAAGCAACCCTTCCATAAATATAAACTAAATTTTAAATAATGCATAGACCTCCAAAATCACATTGTTTTCAAGATTTCGACTCTTAAGTTCAAAATAAAAAATCTACCTCGTAGACGAAAAATAAAGATAAATGCATTGAAATGGCTACATCTGTTAATTTATCTTTACACGTAATATGTTTATAAAATAACATAACAACAAAAAGTTAAATTAAAACTGTGTAATAGATCTTCAATATTTAAAAATTCTATTATGTCTATTCTCTGTCAGTTTCCTAAAATTTTGATTGATGTCACTCAATAGAGTAACATTTGTTTTTTCTAGCAAGCAACAGACTCTTAGACCTCTCCCAATGAATCAGAGGAAGAACAGGTTCTGGTGTTATTAATATGAACCAATCTCAACGATAATAAATCCCATTCGATGACCACATAACCACAATACCTAATTACGTAGAATTCGCGATTCTTTTATTCATTTTCATTTTATTTTTATGGGAAGCGCGTGTTTTTTGTAACGATGTAAGAATGAATGCTGATGTTAAGGTGACATCAATTTTATATTTAATTTATTTTTGTGTACTTGATTTAATAAATTCGAAGATGTAATTCGTATCAAAAGTGTATTGTAAAATTACAGTAAACTTTTGAAGGATTAATATTAAAATGAAATAACTCAGTTACTTATTTAATGAATATACTTAAGTAGACTGCATGACTAGAAAAGTACCGATTTAATTGAATTGCAACAAAGGTAATTGTTGTCGTAGTTTATTCAGTTCATTAAATTTTCCAGTTATTGAGGATTCAAAATACAAAGGAATAAAATTATAATTTTGATGTCTACAAACCGCAATGGAAATTCTTTTGTTATTTCAATTTATAAATAATTAATTCATATTTTTTTAAAGACCGCATTAAATGACAATCAAATTAGTTTTGCGATTGAATTTTTAATAAAGAAAAATTAATGTGCGGAAATGAACTATTAAATTTCAAGATTCATGTTTTAATTGAATTTCATTAGACCGAATGAGATCTATTTCAAGATGACTTTTACAAAGTACTTAAAAAATTTTGGAAGGTTCCCTTCTTTAGTTTTAATGGCAAAGAGTGGTTGTGAGATTAAGTCCTTTTAAGTACTAGCCCAATTCCTAGGCTTACGAAAATGTTTTTCAAAGGTAATTCAAATCATTAACTACATTAAATTTTATCTGTTTGCAAAATATGTATTTATGGCTGTACGTCAAATTTCAGTTTCCTATTACATTTTATTTTTACTATTTTAAAAAAAATGTTTGATCCAACTGGTTCGTTTGATTTAAATTTTAAATCTAAGCAAAATACTGAACTTCGTAAGATTATTTAGTTTTTTATTATAAATTCCTGCTTAAAAATTCATTGTGCAAGTACTTAAACCCAAAATTTTAAATCGCATTTAGTTCTAAATAGCAAACTTCCCCAAAATGAATTTTGACTAGTATTTTATCGACGGCATTTTCATTTTTTATAAGCAAAACATCTTTTATGAAGGAAAATTAAGACAAGCATTTAACTAAAACGAATATATACCTTTTGTTTTATTTTCAAGTATTTATGTGTATATGTCCATAACTCTTCAAGTATTTATGTGTATATGTCCATAACTCTTTATTAAAGCATAAAAGCGATCTTTCAAAAATCATTTCAAAATATAACATATATAATTTGAATTTTTAAACTTAACATCTTATTCTCTTTACTTTTATATTATTTTATTATAAAGTTTTTTATTTTAAAATCAGAATTGTTATTTTAGTTTGTTTTGTTTTTTTTATGTTAAATATGTCTACATACTTTCCGATGTAAACTGTTATGTCTTTGGTTTTTGAGGATTTATTTTATTATATAATTTCATCACAGTTGTTGTACGCAATAAAGAAAAAAAATTCAATAAAGAAAAAAGATATTGCAGATCCGTAAGGATAAGATTACAAAAGCAATTTATAAATTTCTATTAATGTACCATAAGCCGGTAGTTTGGTTATTCCATGCACACTTTTCATTATTGTACCTGCCGGTAATATTTCGCAGCACAAGATCCTTACAACGAATTTTTAATCAATCGTAGATTCACTAAAGAAGCGTATCCATTAGCACTAAAAGATCACGAGAAAAAATGTTGAAGTTCTTCTCAATGTATCAAGAATAACATTCAGTGTTATTCTAATACACGAGGAGATATGGAAGAGATCATACACAGAGCATAGATATAGAATAGGCTGAAGTAATTTCCTTATAAAATTGTGTGCGTTATTGGCGCATACATTAACATAATTCTAACAAGGTAAAGGGCGCAAAATAATCCACTTAATACAACTAGCAAGTGCGTTCTAGTTCATTTAGTAAGCATTTCATAAAATTTATATTTGAAATGAAACAAGCACAATCCACTACAGACTTCTGCAAACTATATCCGTCCAAAGAATACTATGAATACTGATTTACTGATCTAGAAACACATAAATGCAGGGAATCACATGAATATTGAACAAAAGTATTAAAAGTATCAGAAGAAGCCCTGTTGTTAGGCCAAATCGGTAAAGCTTGCTTTAGCCGTGTACGATATTCATCCGTTCGTAATCGTGACAAAAGATCTATGCATATTTTTCAATAATATGCACGTTGGCAAAAGAGACTTCAAGTCGGAGTCGGAGGAGCGTCCTCTCAATCCCGGGCGGAAAAAGGTTCGAATAGGTATACTAGGAGTGATATTGTGTAAAGTCGCTTCTGGAAATTAAGAGCTAAAAGATATCAACTGAAAATGTTTTATGATAAAGAAATAATAAAAGAAAAGCGGTTGCACTCCACTATAACAGAAAATAATTCAGCCTCCATAATTTTCGTTTCAATTAATTTGCAGAATAAAAATGCTTACATAGACTTCCTCCCATTGCGAAACGTAACGTACAAGCCTCGAAAGACGTAGAAGCCTGACTAGAGATAAAAGTTTAGCTAAACGTAAAATACGTAAGGCTCTGCCGGCATGCAGGATTTGAAACGAATCCGAGAAATCCTGCAATTTCATAATCTTAATTAAAAAGTCGTATGTATCCAAATCTCACTACTTACTTGATTGAAAATCAGGAAAATATAATCGAGCGGTATTGACGAAATTAAATCGAGAAAAAACCAAGTTTTTAAGTAGTGCTTCGCTATCAGCTTTGGATCCAATATCACTTGTTCAGCGTTGTCTTGTTGCATAATTCCTGAAAAATATTTCGAATTATTTCAAAAATCAATTGAAGCTTTCGTTTTCTTAATTTGTTAAAAATGGATATTGATAAATATGCTATAATCACAGCGTTCCACGTGAAGGGTTACATAAGCCTAGGAATACAGAAAAAACACAATTTTCATTTTTTATTTTTTTCATTTCATCAATTTTAGTAATGGAAGCCCATGGTTTATGTATGATGGCATATAACTGAAAAATATTCTTGTAAACAAAATCTATAACTATTTGTTGTCTTTTTCGCGTTAGTAGAAGTTGATTCAAGAAGGACACAATTTAGAATAAAATGTGAAATTTTTAATCTCCAGCATTTTTTGTTTTTTTATCGTGATCAAAACTGTTAGTATCTGCAGCTCTTGAAAATCCCTTGTACATGCTAAATTTAATCAAACTAGTTTTAAAGGCGGCAAAAAGAAATATAACTGAAGTCTAATAATATTAAGTGGTTTGTGTGGTCTCTAAATACTTAAAAAATTGGAAAAATCGATTTCTACGCTTATTCTGGAAATAAAGACTTTATATTGCGTGTTTCTCAAAATTAATTTTTTTAACTTGTTCGACGCGATAATTAGGCGCTATTTGTGTAATCAGAGTTTTCTTTCACAGAAACACTTAACCCATATTATTTTCAAAATATCGACTTTTTCAAGCAGTTTAATTTTTTCGAACGATTTTCTTTTTACTACTAAAAATTTTATAACTAATTCAAAGTATGTTACTAAACAAATCGTAGATTATATCTTTCTTTTTGGAGACAAATTCAGGAAGTCAGCCCAAAAAAATGAACGCATAGAAACGAACGAAACAAGTAAAGCCTTAAAAATGAACCAACAATCAAGAAGATAAGTTTTGGTCGAATTGTTTTTCTCAAATGTTATAGTTATAAATGTACATACATAATTTTTAAAATACTTACAGGGTACAGGGATAGATAAAATTACCATAAATATCAAAAATATTAAACAGTCAAACCGGGGGAACATGTGAATAAATCAACTAAAACATCCCAAAAAGAATTCGCATTGAAATAGGTATCTTGAAAAGAAAATCTATATTTATTCGTATCCCATTTTCTAGGCATTGAAATGTACTTGTTTGCTTATTTATTTCTATGCTATCTTCTGACGTCTTAACTACGAAGACGATCGATATTAAATTTAGCTTTAACTTTTACCTGGCTTTAAATAGAATGCAGAAAAAGATATGTAATAATAGTTTGAAATACATCTTTTGCAGGTAATCGCGAGCATCGGGAAATAAGTAACGAGGTGGTTTATTTTCTTACCTGTTCTAAAATTGACTACGATATCTATTAAGAAAATAGTATCACTGAGGCAGTTAAAGGCAATCCATCTTGTGCTTAGATCGTCATTAAAAAACGAGATCGCGACAGGCAGGATAATAAGATTCGCGACTAATAAAAGCAGCATGCAAAGGTCCCAATAAAATCTGTAAAAATGTCAGAAAACAGAGTTCAATCACACAGTTAAGTGGGTTATAGTATAATTATATTGGTGGACGGATATGTTGTCGACCGTTCGTACCTAAATGAACTACAGGGGTGTATAACCCAGTGGCCTGATGTTTTTTGTCGTATTCGTTCTTTCACTAATGCTTTCCGACTGCCAAAGAGCTTCATAGCCAACCGATTGTCCGTTGGTTGGAACCATGATTGTAGCTGGTTCTTTAAAAAATTGGCAGAAATTTTCTCTGTTACTATGGGTATGGAAGGCATCGGCTCCTCCTTTGGAGTACCGTATAGTGATACATCGTCAAAATGCACCTAAATTGAAATAATTTTCAAATAGATAAGAAATTAATTAATATCAATGAAGCATATGTCTCTCTATTGTAAAAAAAAGAACTAAGCATTTTCATTTGCGGGTTAAAGTAAAATAAACCTTTGTTCTTGCCATTTCGTTTCCTGGATCGCATATTAATAACGCTTCATCATCAATAGCTGTCACCAGCGAATCAGTGCAGGTATTTTCAACGGATATCCGTAGGTCGCTTTCGTTGAAATTCGAACAGTAAGAACATCGAACTGATTCTGTACTAGCAGCACCCAACGACCTGAAAGGAGATAAGAATTCTCTTAAAAAATATTGGTAGTATTTGGTGGAAAATATTATAAGGAAAATAAAATGTATGATATATGTGGATTTCGCTATATATGTACATTAGTATCCAGGATAATTTTGAACAATTTGCCGTTTCACTAGACGTGACATCAGTAGAACACTAAAATTGCATAATAGAGTTTTAAAGTTATTTACAAGAAAGATGCCATGGATAGATTTTGAAAAAAAGGATAGATTTCTGTTTAAATACAGAATTTTATTAACATCAGGTTTTTTTAAAAAAGCCATTGTTTTCAACTATTTTAAGATTATTACGTGTATATACATAAAACTACAATGAATGAATTTGAGAATGTTATATTTAGCCAAGGTATTATTGGTAGAACAATGGGTAATGGATAATTTTATATCCCATCGCAAAATTTGAGATACAATACAATAGTATATTACTGTGTTTTTTATGACAACTTCATCATTTTACATCCATATAAATTGATTTGTATTAAAATTGAAAGTGGCGAACTTTCAGGATATAACTAAAAAAAATTTGTACATCAGCATAATTTTTGTTAAGGTACTAATTATGCCTTTTCCTTAAAACATCCTTGTATTTGATGCTTTCAAGTCGTTTATTCCGTTATTCAAATTTATTCCTTGCATTTTTGATATTTCTTTCTTGGTGAGGTTTCTTCGTAGCAGTCTAAAGGTGGTTTTAAACGAAGATCTCAATAAGGGGAAAACTAAAACGAGAAGAAACGCAACGCCCATCAAGGTGGGAAATGAACCCACATCTTCTTGAATGGTAGACTAGTGCACTACCACTTAATTCATCGCCAATAGCTAATAAATTTTTATAAAAATTAGTCCAACCTAATTCATAGAAAGATGACAGACTAGAATTTAGTAAAACTAGCAACTATACAATCTTCCCATGTAATATTACTCCAGAAAGAAAATAGGTTGAATAATTTAATAAAATAAATAAATTTTTAGTCAAATGGACGCCATATTCGTTACGTATTACGATTTCGTGTTTCAAATGGTTTAAGTGCTCTCTATTAGTATTAGAATAAAATATTTTATAAGTTATATAAAGCTTAATCTTGTGAATGCCAATTTGAATGTGTTAAATAAGTCAATTCGGGATAATCTTTTTGCTTTCTTACTCAGTTAGTCCAAATTTCAAAAGGGGAATGCCTTTATTATTCAAGAAGGTATTACGATTATACATAGAAGAAATGTTATTAAGTACCTACGAAGAGTGTCTTGCTATAGTCTCCGCAAGCAATTCAACGGGATGGTGTCAAATATAAGCGTATTTCCAAAAGATACCTGAAATAGAATTAAGGAAAAAATTGCACATTTAAAAATACTGTAACATTTCTGTATCGGTATGGCATCCAGACCAAAATGAAATAATGCTGCATAATAAATATTCTGAAGTGCACGTGGATTATGGGGAAGAAGATTGGTAAAAAAATTTTTATCAGGCAAAGAAGACAATGGTAAACTCATGCAAAGGAGTGCTATATTAAGAGCATCAAAATCTAAGATAAGTTTTTTAAAATGTATTACAAAACGGAAAATACATCGTTCATTATACTTACGCTGACGCGTTTGTTAGTAATAGATATTTTTGCAACCACCAATGAAATGTGATATTAGAATATTTGGGCCTGATTTAATGTTAAGCAGAGCAGGTGTGTGTGAAACACTGAATGTTTATCAGTAGTTAAATGCATAAACTTATGTGCACATAATTTTATATTTTATCGAAAGACCCTTCATGGATGTGCAAGCAGCATTCATTTTTTTTTAATTTTTTAGTATAGTTAGTATAAAATTGCAAGGAGAAGATATTAAAGTCTTGGCAATGAGCTCAAGGAGGATTCTTATAGAAATCATCGATCTAACCATATTTAAAGTAAATAAATTGTCTAATACGTGACTAACAAAGAGAAGTCATGCAATAGTAAGGGAATAAAACCTGCACAGTAGGTCTAAATATACGACAGCAGTAACATTAATCGCTTATGACGTGTATATAAACATTAAAAATATATTTCTGTATTTGATACAAAAAACACTTGAAAAAGAGAATTGTTTGCCACATACATAGGCTCACAGCGGTGCAGTAAAATCGCATGTCCAATCCCACTAGCCGGAAACTCTAGACATGTGAGCGATTACAGACAAGTTTGACAAATACCTTTTTTAGATTGCTTGTCATTTCATACTTCAAAATGCTTATCCTTTTCCTACACCAAAGGTTGCAGTAACACGAACTAGATATGGAAATTATACTACTCATAATTTTCTCCTCTTTGAACACGCCAAACAAAATATTGCTTTTGAATATCATACTCGTGTGTTCAGTTAGATGTATGTGTGCACTAGTTATTTTTTCATAATTCCTTGATACACCAGGTACATCAGTTTTTCATACCAGTGTGATAAACGTTAATATACGAGCTTGTACACCATTGGACCTTGGAATATTTTACATCTCTGCGCTTGTAAAACGCAACAACTGTTTGTATGTCCACTTAAAACTCAAAAACCACTGAATTTAAACGCAGTTCTCACTATTACGTGGAGAACCTTCGAAGAAAGGTTTTCGTGTATGAATCATTGAAATATAGAGCAAGGTTAATATTTGAATGAGAAAGTAGTGCTAGGTACGTGTGTTTGTTTATGTGATTTATTTCACTAGTTTTGTTTATTTGGTTTTCACAGGTGAAACCTCGGGCACCAGCTAGTTATATATATTTTGTGATTCTGCAATTCAAAATAAATAATTTAGTCAACAGCTAATATGTGAATTATTTAACCCTTAAATATTTTAGTGATTTTTAAATTAAGTATGTATGTTCCTTAAAAAATTTTCTCATTATACTACATATAACTACATCCTTTCTAGAAATATTAAAACCAATATGTAGGCAGTCAGCACATCTGTTTAAATAAATACAAAACGAATTTAAGGAATGATTAATTACAGAGAAAGTTATACTAGGTCCATTAGAATGAATCCTCAGAAGAGTGTTACAAATGCTTTAAAAATAAAAAAGTTGAAAACGCAAAGCTCGGTTTTCCTTCAAACTTTAGAGGAATAACCATAAGTTATATAAATTAAAGATACAGTTTAAATAAATGCACAAACAAACAACAAAAGTTACTAACGTACTCTTTAAAAAATATCTTTTCAAAAGAGCGTATTTCTAGTGAGGGGTGGTAGAATTCTTGTAAGTACCCTCGCCCTGTAGCCTGCAGTGCCATCTTCTAATTCATCTAAGTGACCAGGTTTTGTATCACACCGTTGCATTAAAAAATAAGAAGATTTTAGATTTTCGAAATCAATTTTTTTTCAGATTCTCTAATTTATAATCTAAACAATATTTTATACAAATTTATATTCCTTGCTCGTTAGCAACAAATTATCTCAGTATTGCATCACATAAATTTATATTTTGTCTAAAATATTAGATCGCAGTTAATCTAATCATTAAAATGACGAGTTTAAATTATTTGCGGAACTCTCGAAAAAGCGAAATAGTCCTTGAGACTTCCATAATAAAATAGAATGTATTATGTATGTAGGTACCTTAAACGAATCATTGGCAGCCGCAGATTCGTTTGGTACCGTCCATGAATAATTAATGTGAAGCTCGAATCTCGGCTAATGCATCGTAAATTGTGAGAGCTTTTATAAAGCGATGACTAAACGAGTGCATTTATTAGCGAATCCGATGCATTTGGATTAAGGAAATTCAGAAGGCTGTAAATAAACACATGGCTATTTCGGTGGCTATATTTACAATGTGAGCTTCTTTTAGTTGGAAATGTGGAGAAGTTTCCTGAAATAGGAACAAATAGAACCACTCGTAAGATCACTTAAATAAAACTGCCCGAATAGAAGCTTTCGGAGCATCATGGAGCTTAAGTGGCAATAAAGCAACAACATTACGATCCACATCGCGTCTGCAATTTCCGGAGTTTGGATGTTTCACTGTAAAAATTAAATGACCAATGGGAAACTAAGAACTACTAAGAACTACTTACTTATAGTACCAGACGAAAATAATATTAGACCGCAATATTTAACAAATTCTAAAGCATGTTTTGGGTTTGCGAATTTATCAAAATATATTTTCTGAATGTATTCTAGGCAAAGTCTTTCTTTTATCTAAAGATCCTTGAAATCAAAATTGCAATGTTCACGATGTTTCAGTTTTCCGTGCTTTTCCTCTGTTCTAAATTTATATTTTCGCATATGGAGCGGCCCTGCGAAAACGGGGATAGCTGCTCTTAGAGCTTTTATTATCGTTTTTGTTTTAACAATCGCTTGGACATGAACATTTTACTTTACAGGGAGAAATATTTTTCATTTTTCACGTTAAATTCTGGGTTGGGCGTGGATTAAGGTGCATTACTAAAATTTTAAACAGAATGGGAACTCGAGCATCAACTACTTCTACAACCTGTTAAATTCTAAAATCATATTTTAAATGTAGTAACTGAAATTCTTACGCTTTGAGTGTTAATTTATTGAATGCGGAGAATGGTTATTAAAAACTTGCATATGATAAATTATTTATCTGAGATTAAAAATTTTTGCTATTTTACTACTCAACTAGGTACGTTTAATTAAAAATGGCTGCCCATCGTACATTTTCCTATTTCTTTGGTAAATAAGCAAATGGAATGTTGAAGTTCTTATCTTATCTTAATAATACTACAATGCATACGTTTTTGAGAGAAAAACAAAGGACAACCGCAATTTTATGTTATCGAATATTTACCAAAAACCGACTACCAACATGTACGATTATTTAGTAAACCAAATATCACGACCTTCAGCCGTGCCATACAGAAACACTGTTTCATTATCAGCAAATTCTTTAATAAAGGCATTCGAATCTTGAATTTGGTAAGAGGCACGTATTATAGAAAATTTTTTTCTTGAAAAACATATGGGCCAAGTTCATTTACAAACGAGCCAGCAAAACATAGACCTTTTAGTTAATGGATGTTGTGCCTACTTTCTATGGTAATTTACTAAATGGCATCATCCTCTTTTGGGATTTCTTTTTTATTAATCACAAAGGCACAATATTAAAAGTGTTTTAATAACTAGTGGGTGGAACCGTCTGCTCCACGAAACAAAAAATAATCAAACATGTTCATGCGTACACGTTTAGAAAACGGTCACAAAATCTTTGAGGATTCTCTTAAACCTTTAAAGAATTTCCCTCAAGACATGATATCAGCCGTTAGGGCGGAGGAGCGGGTTTCACAAGCCTTAAATGACCTTCTTATCTGGGTACGTCACTACCTCTACGTCGCTGCACTAATGAGGCTGATCCACAGTCGTCCCAGCTTATGATGTAGCATCGTCAATTACCATAGCTCAGGGAAAATAGAATAACTCAAGTTAAAGTGTAAAGCCGTGTAATACCATGTTTCAACTTTGCAACGTTACGCGACGATGCGAAAATGAATTTGATGGGCGTTCCTTGAGTTGTACTCTTGAAAAATTTCAGGGCAAAAGGGAAATGTCGAAGTTTCTTGCTAATAATACAGACTTTGCACTTTATATCTGTTTATGGGTTCAATGGGGTAAAAGATAACTCGATAGACGTTTAATATTTAATATTAAAGTTATAAAGACAGAAATGTTTCAAGCGAAGTGATTATAATTTGTTCTCGAAACGAAATATTCCATTGTCCATTCAATTAAGGATATTTGATAATCATTACAAAGTGTTAATTATCGAATCAGTTTTGCTGTGTAAAATCTTTACAATATCTTTTGCCTCTGCATGGATCCTTTTACTTTCACTATAAGTATAGTAACACGTGGGTGTTACACTACAGTGTTTTGAGCTAGATTCTAAGTGAACCAAAGTTTATATTTCAGCCAAAGTTAGTTTCTATAACCCTGATCAAAAGCTATTCATACAAATTCAATTATTTCAAAGCTTAGCCTTAAAAATGAGAAACTTCAAAATATGAAAGAAATACAACGTTGAAACGAAGTCTGTGTCTCTGAGATTAGCTGTCAACTGTTTTTTTCTTTTTAAATCACAGAAAAACGTTGTGATGAAACACTACATCATGAAATTAAAAACTAAAAGTATTTTGAAACCCATTTCCACTTATAAAAATTGAATGCATTTGCTTTTTCTATTTTAAAATTATGTTTATGTTTTTATGTCAATTTCAAATGCTTTTTCAAGTGAACATGTTTCAATTGGAAACCTTGACACAAATTTTAAAATATAAATTTCAGTTTATATTCGGCACAAGTTTCAGTTTGAAACAAAATTATATCATTTATAAAATATTTCCAATATTTAAAGAATGTTCTATCACAAGAGTGTCGACAGTAATTTCCATATTTTATTGATCATATTTGATTTATCAGAAAATAATTGAAATATTATTTTAGAGTATAAAATGAACACTAGTTTTTACAATCGAAGGTTTTCAAATTATGTTCTAATATTTCAATATGGATTTTTGATTCTAACAATCCTTGCTGTTTGCTGATCTCTATAGTTTAAAGTTGATATACCTAAGTGAATAAAAAAAATTTCTTGGAAATGTTACCTATCTTATTACCATTCTACCGCTCAAAAGCACCTTATCGTTCAATTTCCAAGAATAGGTATTTTTAAATAAATAATAATATTGAATTAATTCTGAACAATTCATTAATTTATTGTCATCATCACGTTTCTTTTTTTCTTCAGAAAAAAACTCCAATTATGGTGGAATCGCAAAAATTCAATTGATAATAATAAAAAAAAACAATTTATTCACTTAGATTAAAATAGCAGCAAATAGCATTGGTGAAAATCACAACTATTATACGGCTAATCTGAGCAGAACGTTTTTTTCCACGTTCCGTGAGATAATTTTGTTTCAAAAAATTGATTGCCAACTTAACTCCCCCGCTCAGATATGAGCGACACAATTAGTTACGGAAATTATTAGTTTGAAAAGATTCGTTACATGGTTGGTTAAACAATTCACCGGGAGAGCAAGTGAGGCGTGAAGTACTCCACTAGAAGCATCTAGTACGCCCGTTCTGCTTAGCATCGGTAGCATACTAAGAACACAGTCGCATTACAATCTATGCTGGTCTAGCCCAGTATTTACGTGACTAATTCTCTAAACAAATTTAATGTAATTAAACATTTGCTTAATTAAAACAGAATTCGGTCACATGAAACGCTCGCATATCGCGTTAACTAAAGGAGAACACAGGCTGCAGTATATGGTGTTAAAAAGTTTATTTGCAGTTTGCTTAAACCTAATGAAATTCAATAATAAATGTTTGCACAGTCATAATAGATCAATATATTTACTGCCGTTTTTCCAGACCACAGCGCATATTGGAATGGGACTTATTTTGTGTTATTCGCTACTTTCGATTTTATTTCGCGTATTGCATCACTAAAATCTGCAAACGATTCAGAGATTTTCAAATTTTTATTTTTATTTCTTTTGTATTATGAATTTATAATTTTTTAATCTTCAAATTAATTTTCATATAAAAAAAAGCCTTAAGGTAGTTATTTAATCTTAAATATTTAGCTCATAGAGTTCTATGTAATTGATTACTTACATCAACCAACTGGGTAATCAGCCCTAATTAACGTAATAATTAAATGATATGCTTCTACAAATAGATACTACTTCATATTCTAAAACTAATCGATTTATCTTTAGCTAAAGGTTAGGAACTTGTAAATGCCGTTTGAAGATAATATCATTTAATAACAACATTTACACAATAAACAAATTTCTGGGTTTTGTAGTTGGGGATCACCAAAGATCCACTTATGGCTATTTAGTTGGAATTCGTAATTTCCGTAGCATGATTTTTAAAACAAAGGCGTCAAACGATATCGCGATACAAACGATGAATAAAAAACCAGTCAAGTGCTAGTTTAACTCGCACGCTAAGGGTTCAATACGGAGTTCAACTGTCACGAATCTGAATGTTAACTAGATTTAATAAAAATAATACGTTAATGTCTTTGTATATAAATACCGAATTAGATTTTTTTTCTAGGCTTGATGAAAAATGAATAATTGACTTTTCGAAGAAAACTTTAAACCGATATATATTCAGTTTTCTGTACTCTTTAACAGCACTAAATTTTCTGAAATTTTTTCACTAGTTAACTTTAATATCTTAAAGTAAAACCTTTCCAAATGATACCCCATGACCGAATACAAGAAATCCTTTTGGGAATATCAATTTGGGGTTCCTCAAAACTCACGGTAAACTATTTTCCACGTTCTGACTATTAGGATTAGTAAATTTTATAACTAACCCTAAGACGGTTTCGTTTCTCCTTTTGAGACACACAACTCTAAAAACTGAAGTAAAAAGAGAAAAGTATGAGTAAATTAAATTGTTTGCAATTGTCGTAAAATTTAAGCTAAGGCTTAAATCTCAGTATAATAGAAAAATCTTTAAAATATTGAGATTTGTAGTATTATTTTTTTATATTTCTATACTGTTCCTTTTTCTGTGGACTTAAAATTAAACGTACAACAGTAAGAGACTTAAATTGTCGACCATCGAATTCTTTGTGAAAAAGCCTGGAAACACAAATTTCACAAAAATTTAGATCCTCATAAAACATAAACAACAAAAATTTATTCTAGAAAAATCAATCCGGATTATCCTTTTCATATACGCATATTTTAAACATGAAGACATTTATTGAGGTGAAATATTTCACTCGGCAGATTGAACTCCAAACTCATATTTTTCATTTTACGGCCGTTAAGATTAGAAGTAAAAATAAGAAAGGTTTCAGGTATACGTAGATTAAATCTTCTACATAAATCCGCTCATGTGAGAATGAAATTCGTGTATAAGAAAATTTATTAAAGTTAGATATGATTTAATAATTCCAAGTGTTTCTGGGTATATCAATGCAGTGGATTTTTAATTCTAAATCATTACAACGCGAGCTGAAATTGACTAAATCTCAAAGACTTAAGAAAGCAAAGTGTGAACGTATTACTTAATGTTTATATGCTTGTACACACATCATGCATGATGCCCGCATCGGACCCACAACCTCTGGAAGGGTGCATAAGTTGCGTCACCACTAATCGCCGAGGCTGCACACATTAAATATTACATTCTGCTCAAATATACAATGCGGTAATAATATTAAATTGCAAACCACACGTCGTTTAAATAAGAAATAACAGATATTTAATTGAACGGCGTAATTTTATTAGTTGCCTATTGAATAAATACTTCTTCATTGACATTGATCGAAGTCTTATAGACCGATTTTAGGCCAAAAAAGAAAGGTCAGAGATCATACAATTGGTCAGATTTTAACATTGAACTATTATAGAAAGGTGCATTGCACTGTAAACCTATACAGAAAGGAGTCAAAAATGCAATCAAAACAAAAAGTTACTCAATTTTTAACAATAAAAGAATTTACGTTTTCCACTCCACTGACTCGTCTCAATCGAGACAAGCTTTTATTATTTTGGTGACCTCAGAGTCACACGAATTCGATTGAAATAATATACTTAATAGTAAAAACGCGACAGCCATATAGTCTTTGCTTCATTTGATTTAGAATGCCCACAATTCCACTCCCAGGCCATTAGCAAATATTTGCAACTATTATCTCCGAATATCGCTTCTTATTATTCGTTGTTTTCCTTTTATCGATATTGCTATGTTATTTTAAAACACGCTTTGCACGCGAAATAGTTGAAAAGTTACGGAACAAACGTGGTATTATGCAAAAAAACAAGATAACATAAAAATAAGAAAAACAAAAAGGCGAAGAACTGGACGAGTTAGAAATAGACGGTCAGTCATGGCCAGCAACGAAATTAACGTGTGTAGGAGAGCGCGGCTCATCGCGTTAAATTGGGTTCATCACTGAACTTGCAAACCGCGGCCGCGTTGACCTTGCATCATATAACACTTTATACATCCGGAGTGGGGTTAGTAACAACAAGGGAAAATAAATAATAAATTTCGTGATGGTTTAATAATAACAATAAAAAAAAATAACAATTTATGGTCGTATCCCAGGAGCACCCGCACTTAAATCTGCTGATGACACTATTCCATTGAGACCCCACTTGATGACCCTTGGAGCCCTTAGCCCAAACCTTCGGTTGTCGCACACGGGCTGTCCAATTTAAAGATCATATATCGTTTTATAATGTCGCCGCTTATTAATATAATGTATGAATCCGCCGTCGAGGTGCAGAGTACAGAATATCCCCCGGTTCGGCGCAGACACTGGCCACTGGCCACTGTCCATTGGTATTTACAAATAAAAAAAGTGTCACCATGCAATCAGCGCAAATTAATTTATCAAGTTGCTGGCCGTCAGCTGCAGAATACGAGGAACTATCATCAAAGCGATTTCGAACAACGAGAAATAATTGTCTGGTTCGAGTTCGAGAATGTAAATTGAAAACAAGTCGCGAATTGAACCGATATGATGACCGGAATCGGGAAAAAGTTGGTGGCGCTGCGGCGCATGGGAATCGCTTGGGACCCCAGAAGACCCAGACCCCGACCGATTTCATTAACTGACAAATCGAAATAAAAATTGGGTGAAAATCACTACGAAACTATCCCGGAACGAATCACGCGCATCCATAATGGGCTGATTAGCTTCTTTAATATGATTTATACGATTGCAATTGGGTCAAGTACATGGCACTTTACCGCGGGAGGAATGGTCGAAATTAATTTGTCTCTCATTGCCAATACCATGGGCAAAGTAAAGAAAGCACTCGACAGGCGGAATTTAATTAAAGACCAGATTCGGATTCCCTCTGGCAACCGCACTATTTATCCACTGGATAATTAACCGTAATTAAATGGGAATTGCCACTCATCTTAAAGATAGTAATTAGCTACTTAAGGAAATTAATGAATTAGAATGAAAGGATGTTGCTTAAACTTGAAACTGTTTTGCACGTGCGTTATCTTTACTTATTCTCAAAAACTGATAATACACCGTAATTGTCATCATAATAATTCCAAAAATTTTGAATAATTTAATAAATTCGCCAACTAATTAAACATGTTAGAATTTAACATTTTATTGTTTAAAAAAATTTAATTTACACCTTGTTAAACTTCGTACTGTATAAAATATAGCACTAAAGTTATATGTGTCCAATGTACTACTACAAATAAATTGATTTGTTACATTTATAGGAATGACTGATTTGCAAATAATATTTAATCATGTTTTCTGATTTATAAAAATATAATATATAATTGTGGTTATATAAGATATAATATCAACAATAGTAGAATATTTTTTAGTATTGCGATTTTCCGTTCCAGAGCGAATCGCAATGTTTGCATTGCATTTGCACTTAAATATAATTTTACCTGAAACCTGCAGCCCGTTTGCCCGGCGTCTCTGACATCACGCTGTTTTGCACTACACTCGCATACTACATGCAATATTTTCTGGGCTTAGAATTATTTGCGTCTGCACAGTATTTTGATCCCATGCAAATTATGGACGAAATTGTGCAGACTACGCGCAAAAGAGCTGTGGGTTCATGCAAACGTACTAAAAATCCGTGCCGACGTACTGCAGACATCGACCTGCTTATTCACTTTGCAAACATGCCGCACAAATGTAGTGTGAACGGTCTGCAAATGTTTGAAAAATTGGACTCGAGTTACTCTGCCAGGATGTACTACCACTTTAGACAGACGCTCCGGTATCTTCGGTATGGAGCATTAAACTTTCACGTCAAAGTCCCGAGTTCAAACTCTAGATTCGTTTTATGATACCGAAGATACCTTCTGGTAGTATTGCTATAAGCGTTTTAGTATAAAACACTGTGGGCCATGATGCTATACTTTATGACAACCTCATATTCGCTTATCTAGATAAAGTAACATAAACTTTGGGACACCGGCCTAAAATTTCTCTCAGTGTTTATATTTCATTGCATGTTGCCCCCAGGAGCCCTTATTTATGTCGTTGTTGTTATGTCTAATGTCGTTAGATGAATCTTTTAAAATAATACAAAACCTTCCAAGATGTAATATCATTTTAGCACCCCAGTCACGCACTCTTAGACTGCAAAGTAATTTTCAATTGTACTCAATTTTTTCAATAGCTACGAAACTTCAGTGCGTGTCCGACACGCACTTGACCGCGTTTATATTTCTTTATACTGTTGTACTTATATCGAAAATTACGTGAAACGAAAATTCTCGTTAGTTTAAAAAAAAAAAAAAACGATACATGAGTTCAAAGAGCATACACAATTCAATTTTTAATAACTATGTTTGTTTTTAATTACAGGCTTTAATTAATTATTCAATATCTTTAATATTATTTTAAACTTGCATCAGGCTGTTATCTTTCCATAATTATGGAGAAAAATTTTATAAAAACATAACTGTGAAAAGGAGAAACGTTGAACAACAAAAGACTCCACAAATGTCGTGGTGGTATAATTCCAAACAAACGGATTTTCACAGTGGAAAATTCGTATTTTTATAACGTGTAAGGTCACAGCCGCTGTCGTTAAAATGTCATACAATCTCTTATTATACGCATTTTAAGACCTAGAATTATTTTTTCTAAAGCTCTACAAATGTGAGGAAACGTTAAGAGTTTAGCTAACTCCAAAACCTCCGTAGTTTCAGGTCTTTCTAATTAATAAATTCTCTAAATAATGCGACTCGTTAAATGAAAACAAATGATCCGGTAAATGTGCGAAAAACTTAAGACAACACGCCAATCGTGCTCCAATTCCTTTCGGTATTTCTTCAAAGGAAACATGAAAGCACGAGGTGTGGCTGTGTTATGGGTCACGATTCCATTTCCCTTTTCGGCCCATTCTGGGTAGAGGCAAGTTTTATCTTTTACCTGAAAGAATTAATCTTCTGTCTTGAGTCTCAAGGGAAATTTTTTAGCAATTGTCTTCTGAAATGACCTCACGAACACATGGCTTGTTAATGCAGAGGTGATGTGAGTGATTTCTCCCAAGGACGCCAATTGACTTTGAAGTAATTGACCACATATTTCGAGAACTGAAGCACATTGGACTGGAAAAAAAGGAACAAATTCAAGTGAAGGTGACGCGAATCGAAATTATGCAATTTTATCAAATAACAGATCACGTGTTGCTATTAGAAATTTATCTTTTGACGAAATTAACTCATCGTTCATAAAATAACAAGTCGCATTCACAGATTTAGATTTAGATTATATGATTTTTTAATTACAATAGTAAAGAAATAAAATAAATAAATACTTCCGTAATTGTGAATGAAAACAGGTCATCCAGAGAGAAACGCTTTATTGATTTTTCATACTCAAATACCAAAAAAGGCAAAAAATATTAAAACTGGCTAATACTGGCTAAATCTAGCGATTTCACTTTTAGACTCAACCGAATGTTACAAGTTTTAGCCGAAAAAGCTGTTGTAAATAGGAATAATGTACGAAATGAACTTATTTTCAAAGGAAAAGGTAAATTACCTATAACTGAGGTCAATTATCTTGTACCGGGATAAAAATACAACACTTACATGCCCTAAATTAAATATTTGAAGTATTTGCCCTTTGCGTTTAGATGTTAATGATTCAAAAGAAAGTAAACTCTCCTAAGTACGGTTTGAGTATTTTTTATTGCAAATTAATAATTCAGGATCAGTGAAACAAATTATAAAAACAAATATAAAATTTTAAAGAATTAACATGTCCAAAATCTGCACATATAAAAAAATATATTTATGAAATTTGAAATTAATAATAAGGCAAGATTGGACTAGAACTATGGGAAGAATAATTGAAAAATTACTCTGATTTTATATAAAATTTTGCACGCATATTCGAATATTCATCAACTCCAAAAATTAACTTTTGAAGACTATTGGACTTTTTTTATATTTATTTATCCCTTCTTGACTTAGAAAGCCCCTTGAATCTTTGATATTTAATTGCCTATATTTACACTACTTCCAAACTAACCAAAGTTCAATTCACACGTTTAATTTCAAATTTCAAATTGCAAATCGTGGCAAAAAACATTCTCCGTTGTTTACATCAGAATAAAGTGTAACCTCCGATAAGATATTTTAGCGATTAGTGTAACACATAAAGCAAAATCTATTTTTCTAAGGCAATTGAAAAGTATCTCTATACAAACTTTGACACGAGGAAATTTGGTTAAAATTAGGAAAATTGGTGTTAAATTGAAAGAGTGCAAGCATGCGCCATGTCTTCAACATTTCAAGCGAACTTGTTACAATATGCATCATATACACGGTTTGAAAAAGTACTACTATTTTGAAAAGAACGAAGAAAGTACTTTAACCTTCACCGATGCAATAAAAATCGTTAATTTGTAGGATTTTCGTTTTAATTTGTATTTGCAAAGTATCAGAAATATTTTGGTACCTTTATATCACTAATTGATTTTTAATCGCCTTTTGTATAATTCTCAAAACTTCTTTTTCACTTGTCATCATTATAATTTTTCGCTTCGTGGAAATATTTACCTGGGGAATTGCATAATGTCAACGACTACAGCTCAATTTGGAGAGGTAGAAAGTTGTACGCAAAGAGTTGTAACAAGTTTCAGACAACTCCATGAATATGCATATTGCATTTTAATTAGAAGTCATTATCAGTGCTGTTGCTGACAATTTGTTTAGGGAATAAAACTGTTTCTTTAAAATAATAAATATAAAATTCATAGTAATGTTTCAACTATTAATTTTAAGCTTAATTATAAAGAATTTTGTTCTGTAAAAGCAATTATTTTTGTCCTGGCCTCGACATATATATTTATCTATATTTTTATGTGTTGACTTTACGAATTATACAGCTAAAGTTTTCAATTAAATTTATCGACGTACAGGTTTTTTGTTATTATGTGCTTTGAAACATATTAACATACCGGAAATGTTAATAATTACCAGGTGCGACATCCGCAAGCTGCCTTAACTAACTTGAGCACTTGTTTGCCTTTAAACAAAAGTCGCAGTATAATACTCTATATAAAAATGCACTCCTCGAGATGATAAAAGTAAAAAATATTCCAATTCAATCGAATTGCCCGCTTCATTGCGTCTGAGCTCTGTCGAACAAATAGCAGGGTCTAGTGCATATTCCTTGCCTTAGGAGACGAGGAATAATTGTAAATTGACCTTGCACCAACTCCAAGTTGAAGATAGATCAGCCCGGTTTTATGGTGGTCGCCTTTGGCAATAAATCCCATTCATGTGCGACACGAAAAACGATTATCTTGAAATTCATCGGAAATTGTGCTCAATGTGATATCTTTTTTCAATGTGAGCCGTAATCAAAATTCATAAGATTCTAAGTTGACTAAACAGTAACAGTCTGGAATGTACCATGCTGCAGTTGGGCGCTTGGGATCATCGTTTTTTCGCTCGAATGTATAATTAAGCAACAATTATTTCTTTTATTTAATTGCGGCAATGTCAACTAACCGCAACCTATTAATCAAACGCGATATGCTGGCCGTTAAAACAATTTGCATGGAATTTTTTCGCTCCTGATACAAATGATTGGAATTATTTTAAGCTTTCGATGTTTTTTTTCTTCATCAACTGCTAGTGATAAAATTAAAATCAAAACTTGAATTCAACTCGGAAGCAATAAATTTACATACGGCGGAGCTAATGAACTAACTCTCTTTAAATTCGCAGATTAGTTTTGCAAAGTCTAAATATCGCGGCAAAAAATTAACCATATATACAGTGCTTCTGTGAAATTTAACCAAACTAAAAATAGAAATTAATTAATTCAGATTTCAGACGATTTTTTTTTTGCTAGTTGGAAGCAGTATATTATGCTAAATTGTGACATAATTGATTAATCACTAAGCATTATTTGTGTAAAGTAAAAAATATTCTCAGAAATTGAATACTTGGTTTATTATTTAATTTTCGTGAATTATAGAAAATATTGTAATTATTAACTTCATTTATAGAAATATAAGTATCCTGTGAATCCCATTCAACCAGAGCAAAAAAAATATTCAATCCCATTTATTTTTAATGATTATTATAATGATTTATTTAAAGATATTTTTAAAATTTTCGGTTTTTAATTAGTTTTCAAAGCAATTTTTCTTCTATAATTAAACTCACTTACTTCTTTCACAAATATATATTTATAAATATGCATATTTTCTAATTAAAATATTTTCATAAAACAATACCCAGTGTTATGTATATTTTAAAGGTATATTCTATTAATACTGTAAAAAAAAACACATTGCAATCATATGCATTCATCATGTTATTAAAAATAAAATTTAAATTTAAAAATTGTTTTCACCCGGGTATAATTACTTTTTCCTAGCGTACCTTTTAAAAACTGTTTAACGATAAAATTTCCGGTTGTACAGGAATAATAAAATGTTTATTAATAATAATTTATCACCATTAGCGCAGTTTTGTAATCATAAATGCAGAGTATGCTAGCAAATTTTAAAAAAAAAAACAAATACCCTTCTCAAAAAAACTAATTACCTTTAAAACTACATTTGTTTTTCTCTTATGCTACAAATAATTTAAGTTTAATGGAATACATAAATAAGTACATTCTTTTTAGATCAAAAATGCCAAAAATGTTTAATGATATAGACATCAATTGAACACTTGATAGCATATAATTAAAAGATATAAACCAGATGATAATCGACTATTACCTACATAAATATAAATTTGTGTAAAATAACATTTTCATAACTGAATAGCAACGAAATCGAGAGCAAAACCCCAATTAACCTCCGGGGTGCTTCAATGGAAGTGTTTTAAATATTACTCCGGGTACTGTTCACAAAGAGATCTGCTTCCCGTGTGTATGGTATGATTGTATTTTCGTATATTTCTTCTTCGATTAATGGGTCTATTGCATGACCGAAAGCTTCGCCCAGGTGAGGTGATGCCGAAAACAAACGTGCCTTAAATATTCATTCCCACGGAGGCTCAAATTCAAACGAAACGTTCGCTGATGAATGTTTATGTGACGCGCCGAATTATCCGAAAGCAGCGCACGTGCCAGTTTCCACATGATTCTCGGGAGTCTTCATGTTGTAACTTCCAAAAAAGAAATATGGATGGTAGTAATTACCATTCACGGTCTATTGGGGGACTTTATTGCCTTTCGATTCAGCTAAAAATTTATTTTACCGTCTTTTATCTTGTTCGCGTAAATTGAACTTTCAGTTTATAAAAAATGTGTTTGCATTGGCGAATTTTCGCCTCACCTTTGATGCTAGAAATCGGCTTTAAAAGTTACGGCTTGAACAGCTCATGCATGCACTAAAATTGGTAATTTTTAAATTTCGCCGTACGAGAGCATTAAATTGAAATCCTGTTTTCTAAATTAAACCATATTTTCCATTTAACTTTTATCTGAGTAGCAGAGCCCAGAGCCGGGCAATTGGAGTATTAATTGTAAGAATCCCATAAATAAGAGAGCGTACTATTTATAAACCTTACTCAGCGCAAATGCATTCCCCTCATATCTTTTGACTACGCTTGCTTTTAGTTACCTTAGTGTCTATTACAACAATTTTGAAATAATTAATAATTGAAGTATTCAGAATTGGTCCAGGGACGAACACGGATTTTATAACGGACGACTGAGGATAGGATGTGGACTAATTAACAACACGTTTTCAGATTTTAAGCACAAACCGAGAGCTTGCTTTGAAATAATTAATTTTCCGAAAGATATGATGCCCCTTTTTCCTGAATACGCAATTTAGTAGCCGTCTTTTAAGCCTTTGAACAGTCCTCATTATGTTTTCATGTTGGGAAATGGAGAAAAGGGTTCATTTCATAAGTACCTACAGTAAAATTGAATACGTACGGTTTTATGAACGCGTATAAAATGAGATATGGTAAAATTCATTTGCACAGCTCTAGGGAATCATTTTTGGAGATGTGGTGCAACAACGATCGGTTTATATGAGAGACATTTGAGTAAATGAAGTATCATTCCGACGAGTGCTAACGACTTAAATAAAACTTTCTTTCCAACGTTTAAGCTCATTTTATGTGCAATTAAATTTGCGCACGATTTTACTTTTTATATGCAACAGCGATAAATCCTGGCATCATCTAAAAGGGGTTTTTAAAATAATGGAAATGGTCGTTTTTCAAGCTAAGTAGAAAACTCCGACATAAATCTTGGCACGTTTCACTAACAATACTTACACCGATTCATTTCACTTTATTTACGTTTGGCATTCAAAATTATCGCATTGCCTTCGGGGTTTTAATTTTTGCATTTTTTAAATTAAATTTAATACTCGGCTTTCCTTAGAGATTTTACGATTCTCTAATATTTTGTTATTGTGAAATGAATTTCATTTCAGATTTATATTGTCAGAACCATTTAAAGTGGAGCATCATTTAAATTTTTGATATCCACAAAGATGTTATCTAATATTTGATTAAACTGTAACTTAACTAACAATTTTAATAGACCAAAGTTTATCAGTTTAGCTATAAGCACCGGAGAAACTATAGACAAATATTCAAGATACCCACAAAAATATTTTAGCAATAAGATAGTATTGAACTGCGATATCTAGTTGTGTTAAAATATTCCTTTACTTTTTAGAAATCAATGTTTAATTTATTGACACATCAAAAATATTTTACTTAGCTTACAAGCTTAACTCAAGCATTGAGTGTTCTTTACCTCCAGTCATATTATTTGCCTTCAGGAACTTTATAAGATAAAACAATGTCGTTGTAGTTGTCTTATTTAAATGAACTAAATTTTTAGAAAATCTCTCTGCTCCTCCACATAACTAATTTTTTCGAAAACTATGTTACATCCAATTAATCAGAAAAATATAATAATTATAACTTGTTTCCAACAAGGTATTATTTTCTAATTCTTTATTTATTTATTTATATTTACTGGAACTGAAATTCTGTTTTATTTAAAGCAATTATTTTTTACGTTTTTGTTTATTCATAATAAAATTCAAAACTTTATTTATTACCTTTAGATATGACGTAAGTTGTAAAATAAAGTATCACTCAGAATTTCTGCTTCTGCACTTAATATTAATATACTGAGTGTAACTAACAGTTCATGTTTATCGCAAAAATTCTTCTTTTCTTTTACAACCTTGACATTTGTTTTCTTCTTCAGATCAATATAAAACTTATAGGCACTAAGGCATGATTTGGTTCAATTCTTTCAAGAAATGTAGAGCCTCCATATGGTGCCACCTCAAAATCGATTCTGAGTATCTGCCATAAGTGTCCTCTTTCAGGCTTTTACGTGATGGCCAAAATTACGACGTCCCTGAGAGGTTCGTGTTATTATTTGGTTGCTTCCCACCTCTCCAGGTATGTAGGTTATTTCTTTCGGATATATGTATCTATCATGACATTGGGAAAATACTTGTTCTTCTCGGACTCAGTGAATTGTTATACATGGGATCCTGATCATACTAACCTTACCTACTCCTTAGGATTTAGATCGAATAACTGTTTTTGTTTCCAATGAATCTAGGTATTGTAAGATATATATTTTGTTCTGTTTTCATCAAGAAATTCATAAGACGGTATATCGAAAATGATACTACATTTATCTATCAAAGATATAAAAAACTATGACAACTTTTAAAGTTCTAAATTAAATTAAATTTAATTTCAATTTAAATTATTTAAATGTAACGAATGTAATTATTAAGAAATTCAATAAATTATTCCTTATCAAAATTCAAAAGCTGCAATAAAAAGCTACCACAAACCGCATAAACCACGTACTTCGCCGTTTATTTTTTCCTCCCCCCCTACCAAGAGAATGAACCTTCTTATTGGCAGGAATAATGCTTAATTTATTTCCATCTACTAATAGAATGTTTACACGAACGTGTAAAACGCAAATATAACGCAATAAATTCCAGTCAGTAGTAAATATTATCGCCGTGAAATTCGCAAAGGGGCCAAAGTCATCATTTTACATAACAAGGTGACAAAAATACTTTTGGCTCATATAATAAAAACATATTTTACCACGTTATGTTTCAAACGAATTCCAATCACGAATACTACAAAAAAAAAGAAACAACTTACAATAAATAAACAATTATTTAAAATTTTTAAATCTTTCCACTACTTTCCTAAATACCATGAAAATAACGTAAAAACTGACGAAATATAAAATTAACATATCAATGGAGAATAATATTATTAAAAAAAGTGGTAAAAAAACTAATTCTTATTGAAGAATTTTAAAATCGGTAAATTTACGTTTTATGGAACTAAAAACAGTTTCCATGCTCGAATGAATTAATTAAAAAATGTAATTTGTTGCAATTCTTGTGACCAAAGTTCAATACAGAAAGCCAATTACAAGACGAAGCTTACAATTAGATTGTTTAAAACTAATGACACCGAATTCAAGCTCTTTAAAGTAATTTTGCTCGAGAGTGTTCCAAGTTATGTAAGCCGCTGTAATTAATTAATAAATCAACAGCCAGAGTAAACTGCAGATTATTTAATAAAATTAACTAAGCTGAAGTTGGAGCTTGTCTATGAAAGTTATGTAGCCTGTATTGTATCATTTTCAATTATCACAAAAAGGTGTCTTTTAAGCCCTTAAAACAGATCGCATATATCAAAATTCAATTTAATTAAAGAGATTTTATAAGTGGTAATAAAAATCAATCAACGAGGCATACGGTGTAGGATACACAACTATATTTTCATTCATAAAATAGTCACACATCAGCAACAATTTAATCAAATGGATACAGATGTTACGCTCAAACAAAAGTGAGGGACTTTTCTGAGTAAAGTACGCACTAATTATGAGATATTAGTTGGTAAAATTACACAAAATTATTGATTGTCACCGATTTCGATATGCAGAATGATTTGTTTGAGAGTTTATAAAATTTTATATGACCCAAAAATATATTTAAAGTTACAGACATCTGTAGAAATGCATATTTTTATAATAAAAAATATGTGATTTAGGAAGCATCTGCTTTCTACTACATTTCCTAGATTTAAAGAATAATAAGACAATTCCAACAAAACAGACTAAAACGCATATTCTCATATTTTTTAAATTATTTCTTACATTTTAAAGCCTTAGTTTTGAAAAAAATGTAATTTTTCAGTTTTTATTTGCATGACACAAGGGCAAGGAAACATTTACAGTCTGTATTTTAAGTTTGTCAAAATTTATTCAGTGGTTATGGCATAATATAAAAACAGGTATAACAAAAAAGCACACAAAATTCTGGTAGTGTAAATGAATCTCGTGCTAAATTTGATGAGGCCTTCTCAAGTAATGCGAGAAAAGTTTTATACTGACCGGTCCAACAGCTCTTGAGAAAATCGCAAAAAATTCTAAACCTGACAAAAACAAGATCAGTTTGTAAAGTTACTAGAAAACTGGGCTAATTTTTCAACAATTTTATAAGATTACCAGCCCAAACGAAACTAGAACTAAGAGTTTCAGAGTGGTCGGAGTACATGTACAAGAATTGAGTAACTCCTTCTTCTTTTGAAGAAGAAAATAAAATATGTGACTAAATTGTAGAATTTTGCAATTATAAGTGAAATAACTCCTAGTGGTGATAGCTAGTTAGTTAATATAACTCCAATGAAATACTAAATTGGCAATTTAGTTATATTTTCTAATATTTCGAGAATGCAAATACACATGTTGGTTTTCTTTCTTTTCGATTCTACCTTCTTCAAATTGCTTTTAAGAAATCAAGAAACTTGCATTAGTTTATAAAACCATGTTTTCCTTTTGAAATTGATTATTATTGGATATTTTTTAATAAGGATTTTACTTTGTTTCATGTTTGTACGAAAGGGTAAACGAAAATTTAAATTTGTATAAAATGCTTAAACTGTGTGGTCAGTTTGCGCATCCACACAATTTCGAAATATGTAAAATTATAATAAATGTGAATTAATCTGAAGAGCCGGGTAGCGTTTAAAACATAATTTCTTAAATTCGCAATACGCCAGATATTTTGATTTTATGTAAAAACGATAGAGAGAAAAATAAAAATCAACAATACAACAAAGGACGAAGATTCAACTAATAATTTAAAAGATCAAACGCGTTTTTCTTTTCAAACCCATCATCACCACATTTTGCAAAATGAAATGCAATTTGTAATGTTTTTACAAACTTTTTTATATTCTATTCATAGTCAAGCCGGAATTTTAAAATACATTTAATGTACATGTTTGGACTTCAACTTTAAAATTCAGTTTCTATTGAAAATCTCTCATCATACAAATGCTTATAAAAACAAACTATAAAAGGCTTTTTCTGAACATCATGTCAAAAGTTTTGTTAAAAAGCCATTAAAATTTTAGGAGCTATTTTGCAGACTGGGGTGAAAATAGTGAATCTAATAAATAAGTTCTTAATGCTTAATGCAAAGTAAGATATTTAGACCAAAAGTCAAAGTCGTTTCTAGAGTTTTATAATTATAAAAGGGAATCCAACTGTTTTAGCACTTATTTCAATATTAGTCAAAAGTTTTCTTCATTATACCTTTCATTAAAAAGTCCTCATTTATAAATCTCTACGCTTGCTAAAAAACTAACACTTTAAAAGCCACTGAGTTAGCAATTCACTTCAAGACATCATTGTTAATATTTATATATAAATAAAAAAATAAAATAAACGCATTTGTATGTTATTGGAAAAACAACGCTTAGTCTTAGTCTTAGTCGTATTAACAAATGTTAAGATTTCCAGTCCCTAAAAGTGTCAGGCGGCCTTAATTATGAATTCAATAACAAAGATCTAAATTGATTTAGAAGGGGTTTTATCAAATTTTGTAGGTTTTTTTAAAATATATCCTATTAGAAAAAAAAAATTTTATTTAACAATCAGAAAATTACATTGTTACAGTATAAAGGTCCTGACTTAAAAAAATCGAATACTGAAGTAGATATCCTGTTAAAATTAAATGGGATATGGAATAAATATAAGTATAGTATTGTCTAGACTAACTTTCGTAAGCGGGACTAAAATCCTGGTAGCATGTTTTCATTACGTTAGAATTGAATAAAGTTTCGGGGATTCGGTATCTTCAGTAAATAGAAAGGGATAAAATCGAATCTTTTATAGTTTTTATAGGATCTCAATAAAATTCGTATACAAAAATTGGTTCATTTTCCGAAAAGCATTGTGTTCTACAGTACAGCTTTAACCGATAACAATAAAATAAGAGAGACACAATGGTGAAGGATATTCTTTGAAAATGTTATGATTATATCCCCCGGTATCTTTGTTATCCAAATAAAATTCAAACTTACTCGATAACTATTGGAGCATTAAAACATTTGGACAAAGGACGATCTCGATACACTACAGCAAAGCAAAAAGGTGATATTCCCGGATCTTGTTTTTGCGCAACTTTTGCTGCATAATCCGATGTCCTTCAGTTTCGTACAACGAAAATAATTAAAAAAACAAATTTATTTCACCAAAAACTTGGTAGCACGAAAACTTCAGTTGCTCGGAACACTTGTCAACATAATGAAGTTTTAAAAACACGATAAACGGTCGAATTGAACAGAATTAAACTTTCTGCCGAGCACTGTAAATCAAATTGTACATCACCGAGTCGCACGTTATTTGCTAATGGCGCTTTTAACGTCTTCGGCCGCGTTTTTATCCTCACCCTTTTGCGGAAAAATGAATTACCCGAAATTGCTTATTGATATATCTTCGACGGGGCTGCGGGGGCCAGGACTGGGGACGGGGCCTGGTACTCCCCGGGATGGAAGACCCGACAGCATCCAGTAGTAAAACTCTTCTGAAGTTCGGGCAAACACAAAGTTCGCAATCAATCAATCCTCGAGCTCCCACCTCTGTTACGTAAGTTTATCTCGATTCTCGAGCACACCGGCACAGGAGCCAGAATTCGGCGGAGAACATTTATGTATATAAAAATTAATAATTGAATCCTGCAACTCTTTACCATGCACTTCAAAAGTCTTCTCAAATAGTAATAGATGTTAAAACGAGCAAAAGGTTAAGTTGTGATTCAACAATGGGCTGTATGAAGAAAAGTTTCAAGTACCAACGAGTAAATGCTAACGCTCAGATATTCCCAACACCGATTGAAAACTAATACTTACTGGAATATTCTAATTCAGGTCTTTTTTGTATTTGGTGATTCCATTCCATTCCTTTTATTATAATTTAAAACTTGGAGGCATTTGCAAACATTCTTCAAACTAAAAGAGGTTTTTAAACAAAAATTAGTTGTTTTCAAGAGAAGTTTTCAGAGATCTGCTTATAATAAAATTGGTAAAGTGATACTCTTTAAGTAAAAAACAGAAAACTCTAAATAATATAAAATGCCCGTATTCATGATAATCAAGATTGTTATTACCTTCTTTTAGTATTTTTTACCGATAAAAATATCCAAATATAAAACTAGAAACATTCGAAAACACTACTAAACGCACTTTGTTCATAACTTTGGTTTTTTAAAGGACTTGCATTAGATAGTTTCATTATAAAATTTTCATATTTTCATTAAAAATTGTTAGAGATTTCTTATTCGATAATGCAAATTATTTTAAGGTACATTTCCTGAATACGTCAAAATTTCCTCACTGCATAAATCAGAAGAACACAAAACTTTATTTAATACTTAGAACTTCTAATTTTCTCGATCTGTAAAAATTTAAACATCTAAAGAAACTGAAAACTTAATTTTGATAGTACATTTTTCTAGAAAACAATTTGAGCTGAAAATTTGAAATTATGATAAATCCCAATCTCTGTTTTTACCCGATAAATACATTCTTAAAAGGTAAATGTAGAAAATCGTTTAAAACATGAAAAACTCTATTTAAAAGCTTTTGTTAGAATCTTATTATTTGTATGTACTTGCACTTTTTATTTGATGAAAATTTTCAGTGACAGCTTTTAAGTTTTTGAAGAAACTATTTCATTTGCGTGCGTACGTTTGTACATACTCGACACTTTACACCTTAAACACTAAATGTAAAATGCGGTTAAAACAAATTCTACATGGACGTTATGTGAGTAATGTAACTCCCCAACAATGCTTTTCTTAGAAATACCATCCATCCAATCAGAATAAATCATATGGAAAAAAATGTTTTATAAGTTATATTAAATAAAAAGTGTTTGTGTAAAACCAGTTTTAAGTCTATTTGACTTTCTTTTTTATCTGTGCATATTTTAGATAGAAAGAACATAAATTAAGTGCTCAACATATCTCAATTTAATAAGAAACTCTAAGCCCTCCTTCTATTCGATGAGTAACTATTGTTAACAAAACGATTTGTATCCATTTATTATTAGGTTTTCGTTTTGAAACAATCTTTTTCTGTAATTCTAAAAACAAGGAAAGATATTTCAAATGAGTTAATTTTTTGAATTCTTAACGCATTTGATAAAAACCTTAAACTTCGAAGTGTACAAATTGTTTTTTTTTTAAATTCTCGATAAATTACCTGCCCAAAATTTATACATCGATTCTAGAGATATACAAATTTGAAAGTTGTTCTTTCTGCTATAAGCCGAGTTTATTATATTTGTTTGTATAAACATCTTTAATCCCTAATTATATTATTAAAAACGCTCAATGTCTACAGAATTCAGTAGCCAAACTAAAGTCTAAAAGAATTATAAAAATAGACTCAACCCTTACTTAGAAATGCAAAGTTTTATTAAAAATTTTAGAATTAACATAGAGGGTTAACAAGTGTTTTGATAAAAAGGATTTTTACACTCAAAATCTTTGGGAATTAACTACTTTCATTCTTTTGCCACAAACACACTACACTGAAAAGTAAGCATACGAAGGATCCTAATGGGTAGATCTATTAAATTTTCTATTTTATATTGATAACGAAGGAGATTGTCACCATCACCACTCTACAGATACTTGAACGCTAGCATTTACAAGTGTTTAGCATTTAATTCATACGACCCAATGACTCATTATTGTAATGCGAAATGGAATTTGATAAATAATAATAATAATAATAATACTGTAATAATAATGTATATTGTAAATTGTGAGCCGGACAGTCCCACTTACCTTCCATTCAGTTTGAAACCCTTCTGTTTCTTGGTGGGTCTATTCAAGCTGCTGCTGTACGAGAAGCAACACGACGAATGTTTCGACGAGGGGCACGTCTGGACCTTCGTCGGGCTGCTGTTGGGCCGGCTAGATTCGATCGGTGCACTGAATTGTCGATTGAACTCCGTCTTACGTCGATTTATATCTGTCAGGCTGTTCTTGATACCGTTCAGACCGCTGCTAGAAGACGTATCCTGAACGGTGTCGCTCAGAAGGCCTATGTTGCAGCTGGTGTCGATCTTACTGGCATGCTTCTTGCGCGAGTCCTTCGAGTCGCTCTTCACCCTCGGCCGGCAGGCGGGATATGTCTTCACAGTGCCATTAGCCAACAGAGGTCTAGATTGGCTATATTGTTTTAAATTCTTCTCGTCCAGGTACAAATTCAGGTATTTATCGGTCGGCTGTAGTGAATTATCGGACACAGTATTGGACTTAACAATTATCTGATTTTTCTGATATTTCTTTTCAACGTTACGAGCTTTAAGCGAGAAATTTCTCAATTTACGTGATTGCTCCTTAATTTTATTGGCATTCAAAAACGAAGGACTGTTCGCAATGTTCTTAAATATGTTGTTTGTCTTTTGTACCATGTGCTGTTTGCCACTGCCGCAATTGCGCGTAGCATAGATGTTACAATCACTGTAGTGACTCTTCAGGATAACATTATCTTCCAATTGACTATAACGCGATATCGGATCGGAGTTACTGAGATTATGTGCAACTACGTTCTTATGTTGATTCTTACAATAAACGTGACCATCAGTGAAATGTAAATTGTGGAAGTTACTCGTATCACCACCAGTACTAACCGTACCACTACCACTACTATTGTTTACAATTGTTGTGCAATCCAAATTATAATTATTAATATTTTTGCTTTGATGTTGAACGTTGTTGCTGCTACACAAATGTTTCCTAGTTGTGGCGGTACTATCGACCGTCTCGTTTGAAACATCGTCGTTATAAACGCTGCACAAATCAGAAGTAGGCACATTTATATTATCGCTACTTGATGAATTCTTATTGTTTTCATCTCGCAAACATATCTTATTAGTTTTAATTTGTTTAAACGATTCACAACTACACGAAGCTGATTTTAACAAATTGTAATTAGTACTATTATTGCTGTTGTGCCCACTCGTAAGGTTAACCAAAGACTGGCGGAGTAGATGGTGGCTCAATCGGTGCTGATCGCTCGAATTTTCCCCGCTGAAAGTATACAAAAAAGAAAAAGAGTATTGCGCATGAGAACGAAAGACAGGAGAACGTTTTATATTAAAAAGCATGGAAGCATTCATTTCCACGCCAGTGCCAACAGCATCGGCATCGGACGAAAAAACCGCCAAACCAAGATCATAGGAGCGGCGCAAAGCTCCCGTGAAAGCCCTGTTATATCGCGAAAGGCGCACGAGCTTGCCCGCTACCAGTTCACCCGGCGGCATTTGTTTTAATCAACAAAAACAAATGTTCCACGACCCACAATCCACACCATCCCCCACCAGCGCAATGTCGCAATAAATCTTATTTTTATTCTTACCTAATTTTTTTACACTTTTTATACCCCCCCCATATGTCCGAGCAACACGACGAATTCATCTATCCCCGGCTGTCCAATCCAGAGATGCGAATTTATGCTCTCGAAGTGGACCAGTGTCCAGCACAGACCGTGCTTTCGGCTTTAGCTCTCAGCCCAAAATCAGCAGTGCTGTTTGCACTTAACTATCGAACCCATTTCAATTAAATGGGAAATTCCCGAACTCCTGGAATTCCCGAAAAGCACCATCGCCTGGACCTCTTTTGGTGTCCGTACTTGACTTTTTTCTTAAGCATTTGCTGAAAATTTGTTTAAATCAGAGAACAGCATTTAAAATTAATTTCTTTTAAACAGTTCCGAAACACTCGTTTAAGCACTGTTTGAATCAAAATCTGTTTAAAATTGCCTTCCGGTCGAGTGGGCTGTAAAAATAAAGTTGCTTAACACTTTTTCGCAGAAAGCTCATAACACCGAAGAAATATAAAAATACAATTTCTCGCTTGTTTATTTAGATCAACAGAACGAGAATCCGTGTAGATTTTTTAATAAACCTTTCGAAAAGAAGTCCATTTTCCTATGATGCCAATAATTAGCACATAATCCATTACCGCTATAAATTAGTAAGACAGTTATGGGCATTTTTATAAACATGCTCAAAATATCATAAAATCTTAGTTAGGCTAGGTAATAGCATTAAATAGACGCAGAATTTTGTTATGTGCTAGCATTACTTCAAATGCGAAGTTTTTAGCAGCAACAATAATAAACAATTTTCATAGTTATAAAGACTAAGATCATAATCCCCGTTTTTAATTTGAAATTTCAATTAGATTTTTCCGCCAGAGCATTTTCACAAAATAAATATAAAGCAAACAAATCTAGTTTTGTGAAATATCTGTTCCTTATAATACTTTTTAAAGCACAAGCACGAAAATACTCTACAAATAACTTTAAAATTTAGGAAAAGAATTGATTTCTTTTATTAATTTATGAAAATACGAACTTTAGAGAAAAATCTGTTAAAGTTTGTAGAACGCAGAAAGTTTTCCATTTACAATAAAAATGTTATGAGAACTGCAAATTTATTTTATATTTGTTCGAAATATTTGAGACATTGTTTTATTTATGTATATAATAAAAAAAATTAACCAATCGGCTTAAGATTTTAACACAATATTTAAAATCTTGTCCCTGTCTAGAATAACAAGCGTTATTTAACCTTTATAACTTTTTAATACTTCAAAAATAATAAATTTAATAATCAATTCAATATTCTTATTCTTAACAGCCGTCACTTTGATAATGTTTTGCTTAAATACTCAAATAAAGTTACAACAAAACATAAAACTTTTTTAAGTTTCTAAACCGAAAAATTACCAACAAAAAGGCCGTGAGTACTCTTCAAAAACAGCGGCTTTAACAGCTAATATTTTGTTAAAAAAAGGAATAATATGTAATCATAATTAGAAGACGCTGAAATAATTCCCATGGTTCTTATTTACTTCGTCATTGTCATCAAATAATTACCACTAAATAAATTTCTGTCGCGTTTTTAGCATATTACGGCTTCGAGACGTAGAAGTAAATTCTAGTATGTATTATCTTAACATGACACCAAGGAGTGGAGAAATTAAGCAGCTATTAATTCAATTTAGCAACGTTACAAAATTCGCGTTACTTAATTAACTAGACAGGCGTGTATCGTGCTTATAAAGTTAATATCAAAGAGATTATGACATATGACCAAAACCAGAGACAAGTAAATAAATCAAACGAGTAAATTCACTTGAAAATTGTCAACTATCCAATATAATATGTTTTTCTGAATTTTACGACTGGATCATGGCCAATATGACCTCAATATTTTCTTTGACTTATTATAATGTCTTTATGTTCAAAATTACTCTTATTTAATGACGAGTGTATCGCAAACAACATACTACAAAATATAGATCTCTATTTATAAACTTCAGAAAGTACAAAAGTATCGAAGTATAGAGCTTTAAAAATGTCATGACAAATTCTACACATTTCAACAAATCCTTGGTACTCAAAACTTGAAATATAAGCCCTAAAAGTGAACAGGGGTTAATATGACCTCAGACATTTTTTTATTTCGAATGCCACTGAATCCGTGAAGCTAATCTTAAATCCGTTCAAATCCTTGTTGATCGTTTTGCTAAAAAAAGTACTCTGGTATAAGAAAAAAAGCTATTTAGACCCAAAAGAAATACTTTCTTATTTTATCAAAAAAAAAAAAAAAATATTGTACTTCCTGAGAATGAATGTTGTCTGGGGTGGGTTTTTTCTCGCGTGCACTCTAAATTTGGCTGAGGAGATAGGCACCCTAAGGTTTATGCTTGTGCGTCGAAACGCGATAGCACGCTAACAATTTAATTTAGTCTCACCCTTTCTATTCTTTGCACCTTGCTATAGCATAAGAAAATATTTAGTAGGCATCATACAATTGAGAACGATGATGAATTCATAAAACGTTTTTTGTGTACTTGGAAAGGTCGTTCAATTCATGTTTAAATACATTTTAAAAAATTAAGAAAGTAGATAAAAAGTTTAAAATAGTTCTTCTTTCCTAAGTACAATTTTTTGGCCATCTTGAGTTTGCATAAAAATGGCAAAAAGCGGATGCAGCTTAACCTTCAAATTAATATGCAGGAAGCCCCCAATGTGGCTCGAAGAACCTACTCTCACTACAGCGGCCGCGGCGGCCTCGCTCTTGAATTTTGCACCACCGTTCCCGACCGTTCCCCTTGGAACTCATTAATTCCACAATTTGGCGTAGGTACACATGCGACTCGAGGAAAAAATAATTAAAGTAACACTCGGCCGGAAAATTCTCCGTTCTTACGTTTTTAATAAGACTGAGTAAGATAAATGGAGAAAGAGGTAACTCGACCGGGAATCACGGAAATGGAGAATTTTCCGTTTGTCGCATATCGTGCAGATGAATTATGCTCGCAAATTCTTAAATGCCATGGAGCGTGATGGATCAACACTTTAAAAAATCATTAATTTCTATGAGCGAAAATACTCCCAGATGGTACTGCTCGAAACGATTCTGTAATTTTAATATAAATTCTAACCATTCTAGTTTTGATCAGTCCACAACACCAACATTATTCCATCTCATAGTATATTTTTTGGTGCGTAAAAAGTATGCTACTCATGCTTATGCACATAAAAAACAATAATTATATTATACCATAACACTTTTCGAAAATAGAGACCAAGTAGTGTTAAGAAAAGTAAAGCAAGAAAATAAAATGAATATAGCAAATGAATGAATTTAATAAGAATATACCTTTATCAAAACCTCGTGGAAAATGGCCTGTAGTCAAATGTAGCAGTTAGTCGATTAGGCAATCAAGCGGTCAACCGGTCAATCAAGTGGTTATCCGATCAAAACAGTCAAATGGCTAAGCGATCAATCAGTTAGATCATTACATTTTAAAATCAGCTATTCTTTCCCTGCTTTTTAAGTTTTAATTTGTTTTAAATTTAGTGTATGCATAAATTTAGAAATCTATTTTTCTTATTCCGTTCATTTCATGTAAAAGCGTAAAAGCATCAATAATTCTAGTTCGCAATGTTCGCAAGTATATTTTAAAATTATTTATGTTATTATTCTAGATTATCCTATCATCGTAACGTATTTAAAACGTAAAATTTTATATGAATATCAGGAAAATTTCTCAACCAAATGTAAATCAAAGTTACACTCTGAACCCATGGTATGATTATGATGAATCTAAACTAAACGTAATTTTATTCATGTTGAAATGTTACATTTATTATTTTGTTTAAACTTATATTTTGTTTTAATTTCGTAATCCATGTTTATGAAAATATTTCACTTTATATTCTTGCATGCGATAAAACTACCAAATGAACGAACGATTGCTGAATCTATGCGGAATTGAAAATGAATATTTCATACTCATATATTCCGAAAGGATTTCAAGAACCTGTTTCACTTTGAAAAGCGTGCTATTTGTTTCGAAAGGGAAATAAATGATATATCCAAACCATATTGACTCTGCGTGCCATAAAATAAAATTTTTCTGTTTTCCGCCAAAAAGCAATCTAAGTTTTCCACTGAGTTAAAAATTAATGGAGTATTTTGTTAAACCGTATACTGCGCTTATTTTCCACATTTGAACAGGACTTCTCCATCTACTTAACATAATTACTTACTTTAATAGCATTACGCAATATTTACTTTACCTTTTTACTTTCTAGGGCGGAAGTTCATTATTGCCGTAGACCCACGTCAATTAAATCGGCATACGAGATTGCTTTGAAATATTAATATTATAAAACGATAAATTCGCAAGTACTTCATGAAATTCATACTTCATGGGAAATTTAATCATTTTTCTCGCTACGTAAATCCCTGCAGACTGTAGAGACGTAAGCACAATCGGAACAAACTGAATCATCGAAAACAAAAAGTCAAGTTAAAATGGGACAGGAGCAACCGGAAAAACAACAACAAAATTTAATTTCAGCTCCTGTTTTTTATTGTCTTTATAAATATCTTAGTCATGACCTCTGGACAGCGTAAGCAGTTTTCAAAGTCGTATCATATCCCAGAATTTTTATTCATTGCTATAATCCGTTCGAATTTAGTCATCAGTTTAAGTACAATAATTTCTGTGTTTGTTATGTATAGAATACGATCTAATGCATATAACTTACTGTGGAATTGAACGAAATCATCTCGTGTAATAAACCATTTTATTATATTTTTACAGCATCTGTAGCGCGCTTTCCAAGCTGTTGATCAAAAGCAATATGAAGGAAATGACCCCGTATTATGTTTTTGGAATTTTTACAGTAAACAGACACATATTAAAAATTTATTCAATTGAATCAAATCATTTATTACATCTTTTGATTTTTGTTTATTTAAATCCTAAAACAGATAATCCTGCTCAAGATATGAAAGTGCAAGAAGTTACATTATTTGAGCATCATGAAAATAGCAATGATATGCAAATTGGATGTATGTCTCTATTAGAGTGTAGATGACCTGTATGGAATCAATTTTCTAGTGCAGAGGACGTATCCCGACTTTGAAAGCAACAACTCAATTCTATGGTCCTTGAAGTTTCAAATGTGAATGAATGTATTTATCTACATGGGATATGTTATATGTACGAATACTTTCATTTACATATTTTGATACTACTTTGAAAGTTTCTATTCGACGATTTGTTTTATAAAAAACTTTATTGAGTTAGCAAATAATAGAGTACATTACGAAAAGCAACACTCACTTAGGTTATCGTAAAATCACTCTTATGTATAAATGTTTCAAATTTCCCTTACACTATAATACTATAAAACAAGAATCTTCTTATTCTACATTTAAAGAAAAACTTTGAAAGGCATTTTATTAGTTTGGAAATAAGTTATCTGAAAGTTCAAACTTTAATAAAATTGTTTAGCAAATGCATGATTGTAATATATTTTGTAATACATTCTGAAGGATTTAAACCTTTTTAAAAGATTTATGATACAGTATTGTAAAATCGTTGCGTTCTCATTTAACCCAAAGAAACACACAAATAAACAGACTTTCGCATTTATAATGTTAAAGTTAGAGAAAGGCTTGAAATAACTTCCAAATAGGTACAATGAATTCAGGACACAATCATGTTAGAACTTTCATACCACTTAAACCCTCCCAAAGACCTTAGTTCATCATTAATCATATTAATTCTCGCATTATCATCTATTCACAGAAAGATTAACACCCTTAATTACCTAATTTAATATGAAGATTTATAATTTTAATGAAAATTCCACTCATTAAAACCATTACTTTATAAATATATTTTTTTGAAAATGAATTCAACCGAAACTTAAGTCGAATGAAAAGTGTTTCGGTAGCAACAATTTTGAAAAGGAAACCTAACTTTGTACTTGTAATGTAATTCAATATGAAAATAATAACTATCAATACAAAATGAAATATTAATTATGTATACGAAGTTCTTGCCCACGTAAGTATAAGGTGGGCACGTGCCATCTTATGCGAAGAACAATAGAATCCCAAAGAAGGGTCGTGGGAGAAATCCTAATGGTACCAAGAAAAGCGAAAATCTGCATATGTGTTGACTTTATGGAAATGAAGGGACCTTGATTATTACATGTTCCACGTTACAGAGGGTTTATTTTGGATTAAAGGAAGTAGAAAAACAAATAACGTAAAGTATCATCTTATAAGAGAACTTTCAAATTTGCTTTAAATGAGATGCAAACTATTAATTTAATCCAAAATAAAACCCCTTACTACAAATTATCGTTATCGTAGTTAAAAATTATCTTTGTTTGTTGATACATAAAATCTACATAGCTTTAGTAAATTCAAACAATTACTACTGAGCTAATCAAAATTTGCTTCATATAATACAATTTCTTCTAAATATGTAAATAGATATTCTGACTATGAAATAGAATTGAGGATTATGAGACAAGCATCTTTTAATCTATATCTGCCTTTTTTCAAAATGGTCTGCATACGTATAATATAAAAACAATAGCAATTTGTGGAAATTATGTCGATCTGTTTGTTTGTGCCTGTATTATGTAAAAACAAATGAAGAAATGTCTATAGAATTTCCTTTATTAAATAACACTTTAAATCTATTTAGATGTGAGTCGCATATTGTTGTCATAATTGCAATAAATTTGATTTTTACGTTTACTTGAAGTGTAAAATAAAATAACGACAAATCTGGAATAATTTCTATAATATTCGGCACATTTAAAGCGCACGTGAGAATGGCAGGTAGCGAAATTTTGAAGCGAGCTCTTTTACACCTTTTTGAATAAAACAAACTTTTTTTTCAAATACAACTTTATAAACCCACAGTCAATATGATTTATTACAAAAGTAGACACCAGGTTGACCTACTTCAGAACTTCCGAATACACATGGGGGCTGTTTGTGGTGGCTTGTGGCATATGTGCTTTCATGTATCAAGAAAATAAATAATTACCAACATATGTTCACTGTTAAACATCAAAATAAAAGCCCGCTAAGCTGCAAGGGTAAAGAACCAACGTTTCCACGAATTGTGTAAACATGAAAATATTGGCACACCAAAAGAGGGAGCGAAAATTTTAAAATGAATCTTTAATAAGGTAGCCTACCTCAGCAATTCTACCTGAAAAATAAAAAAAAACTCCAGAAATTTTACTTCTTGAGAAATCTTCCAGGTTTTATATTTCGTTTTCTTTGAAAATCTCTAATTAACTACTTTTTTAAACCTTGCTTTACAGGCTGTGCTTATTTTTTACAATGGAGTTAAATTCGACGAAATTTGAAAAAAACCCCCGTGATTGCAATTCATATTGCATTTATTAATTAAATGATCATTCGACGTGACGTTATTTTGCAATAAACAAATTATAGTGAATTCAAAGGAAACGCCTCAGATTTAATTCTTTATATCAGAAAGCTATTACATTACGTCAGATACAACTTAATTAAATCATTCCACATTTCTTTCCGCATTGGTGGTTACGTATTTACAATCTGGTTATATAAAATAGTACACTGTTCAACTATGCACATACCACAATCTAGTCATCGTTTTATATATGTAGACTCGCTAGAATCTCTAAAAAGACTGCATTTTCTTGATTTTTATTTTCAGAAAATAGACTAGAATTTTTTCCTATAGGAACGACTCTCTCTCTACATAGATCTGAGGTGTTTAGATATTTAATCGATTGCGCTTTCCAACCAGATTTCAAAAACCAATAAAAATAAAAGATTTTGTTCATAGTTTAAAAGGAAAACTTAATGAAATTTTCGCGCAGGACGGTAACTTTGACCCTGTGGCAAGAAAAACATCGTTATAGTCGTTCGGTCATCTGCAACCAATTGTTTAATGATACCAGATCGATAATTTTATTGGGTTGCCATTCTCTAGAAAAAAGAAACTTAAAAAGCAGCAATAGAATTCTACAAAACACTTCATGAAGGAAAGTAATAAGTAAGTAAGTAATATAAGCTGAACGTTCCCTGATCATGCGCTTCTATACGCAAACTCAGCCTTGAGTAAAATTACTAAAGAGATATTTACATTTCAAATTTTATTTCTACTAATTACTACGTTACTCGATTATTTGGCTGTAAATCTTCTGCCTTCCTTGCATAAAACTACAATCGGCTATGATACACAAATCCTCAAGCCTTAAACGTTTGAGATAAGCAAGTATAAGGTGCGCATTTTTTAATATTTTCAATTAATTGTTTAATACTTAATAAGAAAGTGCGAAGCAATTTTCTGACCCGAAACGTCACATATTACGGAATATAACACATGATCGCTACAAAGTCTATGTCTATCTGTATGCAAAATTTTAACTGATAATATTAGGCAGTTTATGCGTGAAAGAAATACAAATTGACAACGCTTTTCCTTTACATTTCTATGATGATGATTTATTATTAAGGCTTATTTATTTCATCTTTTCGATGTCTAACATTTTTTAATATAAACCATAGAATACAAAAACAGTAGGTAAGATTGCTACTTATAGAATAGTTTATTTATTCTCATAATCTATCTTTACCTCCGTAAAGCCAAAAGGGATTTATCAAAGTCTGAAATGCATTAGAGTTTCAATCAATTTGTCAGCAATATTTGATTCCTTCCACACTCCGATTGCATTTGAATTCGGCATTCAATTGGTCCCATCAATAAATAAATTCAAATTCATGTCAGGAAAGCAGCCCATATTTTTCCCACGATTTGTTACAAACATAGTGGCACATATTCGAACTGCTTACGCTAGTCAAGAGCTTTTCGCGGTTTTTCGTTTTTCCACCCACAACTTGTAGTGCATATTGACGAAGCCTTAAGCGGCACTTGAAAAGCACTTTCACGTGACCAAATCCAATAATAACCTATATTAAGGTCTGGTTGAAATGCACGATTCTCGTTAGCTTGAGACCTTCCCGAACGGTGGTGCAATCATACTAAAAATAGACGGCAAACAAGTCAATCGTTTTTGCGTACACAAAAGGAGCCTCCTTCGGGAAAACTTTAAATAGATAAATTAATGGCATTTGGTCAGCAGTCCGCCGTTTACTACCGCCACTTTCCGAATTTGCAATAAATCAAACACTTAAGACCTGATCTCGTTTAATTATGTAAGTAGTTTAAGTAAGCGGTAATGAACGGAATTAATAAATTAATGAAATACTTAGTCAATTTAACGAGGCTGTGATAAAGGCGCAAAACTGATGGGTCGATTATTGCAAGGCAATCCATTAGAAGTCGGTTTCAGCGGGATCCAGTGAAAACCAATTATCTTCATTGCATTTGCGCCAAAGCATGCGAAATAAAGTAAATTAATTGTCTCTAATCGCAGGCGTTTAATGCTGCCCGTAAAAATAAAATAGTAATTATTTCACCGGGTTTGTCAATTGTCTTTCAGCTCATCATCATCGAGTCAATAATGGAAACTTAGCAACAATAGGTCGTCGATGCAACTCTGCTGCATTGTGCAGAAAGCCCACAGCGCTTCCAGAGTTTCCCACTTTCCCGTCAATGACAAATTGCTAAATCGTTAGATTTGATGGTTTGGAAGGAAAATGTTTAAACTCTATGATCTAATAATACTGACTCTATTAAAACCGGTGGCAAGATTATCTCGAATGGAGAACAATTATCAATCGCACGGTTTCTCTTAAAATGTTTACTCTGAACTTTCGACGAAAACTTTTGTTACGCTATATTCAAAAAAAGATCACTTCTTATGATGTGCGAGATCTTTGGAGTGTTTGTTTAATCGTTTCGTTATGTTATAACATTGGAAGAAAGACGTTGATACAAGCAATCAAAAAAATTGGATATAAATGGCACCTATTATAAAATATAGTGAAATTAACCAAATGTAAAACATTTAAAAATTCGAAATAAAGTTTTAATCCACTTCAAGCTTAAAGCGAAAAATGGTTGAATTATGAAAACTACTTTGAAAGTTGTTTTGAAAAAAATAAATAAAAGTGATTAAGTATTCTTAATTGATCCTTAAACTATACAAGATAAATAATAATAAAATTTCTTCTCAATGGTGCTTACTTGTCTGTATCAAAACTGTCGCAAAAATGATCGAATCTGCAAAACTCAGAACTAATCTTGTAGAATAGCGTTGTAGTTACAATGTAAACTGTCGAGGAGGAATTTTTTTCAAAAAATAAGGAAAATTATGGCATGCCAGAGTTGAATGTGTGATTTTCGGAAAAAAAGGTCATGTTTAATTGTTTATAAAAATTTGTTGAACAAAAAAATTAAAAACAAACACGACGACAATTTGTAGAGAAAGCGACTATAAAAATTTTCCAAAAAGTTTAATTAAACAATATCGAAAATTAACGAGAAAAACTCATTTAAAGTTTTCGGTAAGTAAAGGTTACAATTTGCCATTATATTTATTGCCATAACTTCGTAATGAAGTGGAATTTTCAAAAAAACAGTATACTGAAATTTTCTGAGAGGTAAAAAAGAATAAATCTACTTTTAAAAAATTTCTGGGGTATGTAACCTGCGAAAGTGGTTAAGTAAATTCTTAAAACATGTGAGTCTAGAAATTTTCATAATATTTCATAATATTTCTAGAAGCAAAAGCAAGTTAAAAGAAACTGAAAAATGCCTCTAAAATAAAAGTTAACTATAAAACAATTTAACTCAAGTTTAAATACAAATGTTTACACAATTTTTAAACCAAAATAAAACTCTTGGAAAAAATGAGCCCGAAAATTAAAAAAAAAAAACTTCAATAAAAATAAATTTCTAGTGAACTTTTCACTTAAAATTACATAAATTAAATTTTTATCATTGGATCTGGATACATACACGTGTAACGCTCATTTTTGTTTGCACTTTGAATAAATGAAGAAACATAAAAAGTAACCACTTTCAGTAAGATCATTTGTTGTACTCACAATTTAGAAACTTAAATTGCAGAACAATAAAATAAAGAACAGTCAACGATAACTAGAAATCTCGCGCTGAGAAATTTAGATAAACCTGTATTAATTAAATACAGTAGACTCTTGTTTCACGCGGATTTATTTTGTACGGTTTTGATCACACACGGACGGCTATTTCACATCATATTTTTATCTTAACTAGAATAGCTTTGATTATACGCGGACAGGGCAGGCGGCACAGCCTAAAATTGAAACAAGAAATTATGTACGCGTTAATGCCATATAAGGAACTCCAACGAAAACTGACTAATGCTTGTAAACAGTGATTTTGATTTATGCCTTTTTAGTTTGTTATTGATTATATTTTCATTTAACAGTGTACTTTTGTGATTTTTAAATCTAGTATATATTCCCCTGAAACCTAATCTAACCTATTAATATGAATATCAATCCTTTATATACGCGGTTTTGATTTACGCGGCTTTTCCGTGGAACGTAAAGTTCATAGTATTTTTGTGGCTGTTCAATTAATTTAAAGTATTTAATATGATTCCAGTAATATATTCGACATTACCAGTTTCATTGTTTAAAAAGTGATATTTTAATAACATAAATGTAGATTTATTTCACCAACTATATAATCGGTTTTTATCGATTTCTTGAAAACTATAGGTGTATTCGAAAAACGAGTCTTTCAGTAAACTTCAGAAGTATGTTTTATTTTATACTAAGGAAACTTTATAGAAATTTTGGGACAGACAATTCGAAATTTTCAGAAATTTCCCGAATTAAGTACTCCAATAATTGAACGACATTTTCCGAAAATCTAATTATTCATCTGTCATAAAACTCCGGAAGGGGTAAAAATACTGTTCTTAATTCTGAAAAAGAAGTCCTTCAAACGATGTCGTACTCATAGGCAGAAACAATTCTTTTTATCATCACTCTTTTTTAAATATGTAAAAAAATGTACTTTTGTATTTCTGACCGTGACACACAGACGGAGGGACTAATTAACAAGGGTTTCTTTTGTACCTTTCTGGTACAAAGGCCCCGAAACGGCAATAAAGCACAAAATTTACTTGAAAGGAAAAAAATACGAGTTTGATGTTTTTGTTAAGCTGTTATTAGTGTAACATAGAAATAACTTAGTTTTTATAAATTAGTTTGAATACTTTGAAAAATAATAATTCGTAAACAGAGAAGTTCAAGTTGAAGTCTTTCAAATATGAGGTAGTCTAGTTACACGGCGATATCGCAAACTCATATCAATCATCTAATTACTCCATAAATTGCTTATTCAGCAAATGAAAAACAAATTTGCAGTGCGAGAAAAAATTTCCCTGAAGCACTTAAAATTGTTACGCCATTTTAGAGTGCATCTACTGCAGCTAATTAAAAAATTGCCCACTGCAGATAGTTTGCAATTTATGAATTCATGGAGAACTTTTAAATAGAAAAAGTTTCTGAATTAAGGCATTCATCAGATAAGCTCGAAAAGGAGTTAGCTTGGTAAATTCAAACCAATCCCCGGCACCCAGAATCTCAGCAGCAGAGAATACATTTTTCGAAATCCGTTCGCAGTTAATTAACTCAAATGCACTTCCATGTTACTCCTTTACATTTCTACTGCAACTAAAAAGCATCAGTTCTTCTTTTTCGTACTAAAACCAAGATCATCCTGTTCTCAGTATGAACTTTAAGTGGTTTTTTTTCGGTTTCAGTTTCTTGAGCATTAATATTCAAGCTCATATATATTCCAGGTATTGTATTTATGGTTCCCACATGGCAATTTGCATTAGGTACTATCCCTTCACAATGCAGAATATATAATGGATGCGTATGTGTGTGGCTATAATTTATTTTTGCTACCGTTTCTTTCGCAAATTGGTTTGCTTCCAACGAAAAATTAGGGGTGTGCTGGTTCCCATGTGAAAATATTTATTGAGCAGAGCAAATCAATATCCTTAGCAAATATTGCTACCTATTCAAAGCACACGCAATTCTATATTTATCCAACTGATTGCCCTACTATTACCCGCTAAAAGATAGGAATTATAGATTGGAACTATCAAGCCAACCTTTCTAGAGGTAATTACTATTTTTTTCCCTACTTTCCTTACCAAACTTTTTCTGCTAAATGTGTAAGTAATTTTGAAGATAAAAAGGAAAGGTATTTAATGCAGTATTTTCTAAATTTAGAATGAATGTAGGTAATTACGTGATAAGCGAACTATACAATTTCGCAAAAGAAGATATTTTTTTTTATTAATTGTCTTAAACTAGTTCTATTATTATTTATTTATTTCTTAGCAAACAAAAATACAAAATTTCTTTAAAATATATTTTAAATATTTAGAAAAAGCAAGATTAATAAGCAGACATTTTTTTTATGTCTATTCAGTGTCATACTTAAGTTTAAAGCTACAAATAAAATGTGTTAATAATACAAAGTTCATATAAAAGTTAAACTTTTTTCCATACTTAGAAAAAATACATTTTATTTTATTCTCAGTAAAGTTCTTCTCAAGAACACATTTATAGGTAAAATATTATTTAAATGTAATAATATAATATCAGTTCTAAAAAAAGTTTTTAAAGACAAAATAAAAGAGTCCATTTTTCATCTATACTGAGTTTATTTATTTTACAAACCACTGTCACACCATGTACTTGAACTTTAAGAAAGAATTTTACAAAGTTATTCTTTAAGGCTGTTCTATATTACAAAATTACTTGCGACGTTCCGCGAGAACAAAAAAGCAAATTTTAATTCTTTAATCTGGATAGGACTCATGTGAATGCTGGCTTACTGGCCCACATAAGACAGGTACTCCCCCTCATAAAAAAAATCGGAAATAATAATCCCAACATTTCGAAAAGGGTGTAAACAGACTTATCCCTATTAAAGGTTCACATGATTCACATTACCAGTTATTGGAATTTGTATTACTCCGAAAAGCCTCTTGCATCAATGAACTCAGACGCGTAATAATTGATGAGTTCATTGATTTATAAAGGCGACTGGAAAAACGTTGAAACTCTTAAAGTGGCTCACTCCTATACTTAGTACTTAAAGATCGAGAACATAGTACACATATGGAAGCGGTGGCAAAATCCTGGTTTAATGGTTTCCCTTTAAAGTGTTCTCCAAATTTCTCCTTGAAAAACTTGAAAAGGTGTAACATCACGTGCTGCTTCTAGCAAAATTAATTAATTATGAGTATGCGTTTATAAACATACGTTTTCGTATAATTCGTAAATTTGAAGTTTTTAAGTTAATTTATAACGACACCAACTTATAAATTTACATATGCCTCCTCAATCAACATAATTCAGCTACATATAAGAAACCTTACTCCATTCACTTTTTTTATAGAGCAGCTGTACAGAATTAACCTATAAAAATAGATAGGCCCGAACAGCTTACTTCTACAAAAGGATCATAAATACTCATCGTCCCTTCTTTTAACCATTTATTTCGTTAAAGCGAATTTGTGGTTTATTATGTAAAACAGGACATCCTCTTAGCTATCTCATCATCATAAAGTAAACCAAGTACTGGAGGAATTTGCATCATGATGAAGTACCTAATCCTGCAAGATGTATTTTACGTTTTTTTGAGTCTGAAAATTAAATTCTCAGCCCTTATCCTTGTGGATCCGTACATAATTTTATCAATTTTTTATCAATTTGTAATCACGGTTGATGTCTTTTTAAGGCTATCAATTTAACATTTAAAAGTTTCAATCTGAAAAATCCTTTTGAGAATTTAATTCTTGAGGTTGTACTTCAAACTAAATATAGAAGAAATTTAAAATGGAATTACTGCAATTTTTAACAAGATTTGTAGACATTACTTTGAATCTTATTTTTCATTTCTAGTACGAACTTTTTTAAATGTTTGGCAATTTCATTTTTTGGTACAAAAATCGAATTAATACTACTTTCATATTTACTATCACATTAATCAGACTTCATGACGGTATCAATAGACTTTTTTAAATATTTAAATATATTCAAAATAATAAAATTACTTTATTTTTTACTTCCTCACTTTGGAAGGCAACTTAGTGTCTTTTTTTTTAAAAAAAAACTTTTTCAATATTTTATTTTGGAATAATGTGGACCAATTTGTATGAAGAGTGTTTCGTGTGTAATTAAAAACAATTGCAATATTCTTAAAGAAAAATATAAAAGTATAGCTCAAGTGTTAATGTTTCAGATATCTAACTATTGCATTTTATGTTGCATAAATGGCTTCAAAATTAGGGTAAATAAATGCGTAAATTACTCAAGGTATCAAGAGCATTTAATAGCTTTTCAATACTGAAATCGATAACCTTAATAAAATTAATTAAAAAAAATATTTCGACGGAACTTCGAGAAATTTGCTCGATAAAAGTTATGAAATCTCTTACGTAAAATGTTTTCTCAAATCACGCCGGACTGGAGCAATATCCATTCAGGATGGAAACAATACCCAAGTGTGATTATGCAATTGCACCGAAAGCTCCAATGCTCCTATGATCTCGGGGGTACAAAGCTCATAATAAAAGAGGACACACAAACAATAAATAGGGAATGCCTCTGAAAACCCTCCGAACCCTGAAAACAAGGAGTACGAGAAACGAAAAATCTACGGAATACAATCTCTCTAGGTATTTGCCATCCATATCCACCGATGGTGCTATCCCTGAAGCAACATCCAAGGAGCAGGAGACGGTAAACATAGTTGCTGAAAAATTAATGCATCCCACAATAAGTGTGTGGCATCATGGAGGCCGGGGTTACTTTAGCGGAAAATCAATAGTCCAGTAGTGGGTGTTACAACACCTTGCCCCTTTCATCCCGACACACTACATAGTGGCTTTGTTCTTTCCACTATCCCAAAGAAGGTTCATAATGATTCTCACCCTGAACCACTTTTCTTTTCTTCTCCTTCCTTCTTCGCCCGCACCTTCGTCTAATCTTGTCGTTGCTGGTGAAGACGTCGGAGGTGGAGGAACCTCTCAGGCTAGAAAGAGTACACCCTGTGCACCTTTATTGTTACCTTTTAACCTTGGTATCCGCTTCATTTTGCATGACATAACCCAGCTACGTTGTAGAGCTCACATACGCCCGCCGCCGACCCAACGAATTTTGAACAACGGCGGCGAGCCCATGAATAATGAAAAGGGGTTTTAAAAATAAACAGGGCGTCCGTCCGCGGCGTGTACCTGGTGGGTTCCGCGATCAAATTTTTATTGCACATTTTGAATTCGGTGGAGCTTTCCAGTTGGCAACAGACCCACTACCCCCTGTCCAGGCGTCCCTCGCCTAAATGCAAACAAGCTTTCCATCGATTTTGCACTGATTTAAGCCGATCTAAGAAGCCTGAACTTCTTCGGTAGTGCACAACGGCCTCGATGCCTGCGTTCTTCTAGAATAAGAAATCGAATTTTCCCATTGACCTCCCTCACTCGGCTAGCAGTTAGCATAGGGCTTTAGTCAAGTACCCTTCTGTGCGAGTGAACTAGCACAGGGGCTCAACGCGACCTTCTGCGGCCCTTCGAGCTTTCACCTACATTTTCCCATCTTACTACCTAATTGCAAAAATTACCTCGGATTTCATGATTGCTTAAAGACGGAACTCTGATTGTTTATCACATAATAACACTTGAATATTAAAGCTTTACTTGACTCGGTTTGTTCGTGTTTTGGATTTATTTTTATATTTTTTCCTTACTTTTTTTTATTTTTTTTAACACTAAAACTAAATGCGAAGAAATTAACTAAAAATACTTGGAACAACACAAACGTCCTACCAACTCATTATTGAAAAACGAAATGAAACCTTGGCGAATTCCTGAGCTTTGTAAGCTTCGGTAGTCGTCGAAAACCCCGAACGGAAAGTCTGTCTCTCCCCGAATCTTGTTTTTCTCCGAAACTCCAAGGAGGGCGGCTGGGTCTTCCATTTCGCGGGTATTTGTGTTACAAGGGAGTTACACAATTCTAATTCCCGATGCTCTCCTACTCTCCTAGTCGGGAAAACGACACCTACATAACTACTGGCTCTGCTGGTATCGCCAGCCGCATGATGGGATACTTCAACGGTATATTCGGCACCTTGAAGGGTATTAGACCCACTTTTGACACCTGAGCCCATCCGTTTGGGATGAATTAATCCAAAACAGGAGATGCCGGGACTATGGTGATGCAGCTAATTAACAGGCATACAGACACAGCCGCACCAGCCACATATTAGGAGTTTTTTTAGGTTAGGAAATAGGGTTTCTATACTTACAGTGAGTAGGTGGTGCAGGAGGACGTGCCGTATGCTCCGGGTCCGCTAACCCTTCTTTTGAAGTATTTAACGGGCATGCTGGCGACACTAGGACCTCTAACCTCTGTCTGGGCGAAACTTTCACAGGAACAAGCTGGGTGGTGACTAGCAGTCCTTTTCGGGTGCATTAACAGTGTTTCATAACGATTATTAGACGTATCAAATCAACTATTGACGCACATACGCACGTCGACGCTACTAGGTTTTATTCTTCTTCAACACTATAGGCACAACTAAGAGGTTAAGGTTCCCACCAGCTCTGTGGGCTTCTAATATGGTTTCAACAACTTTTGCGATAATGCGATAACGTGTCACTATATAACAGGGAACGGGTTTAACATCAATGCGCTACACCGAAACGTATACGTAAAAATGTGCATATTGGATAAATGGATATAACAACACTCTCTGGATATAGTCCGATAAATATATTATTCTTTTTTTACTACTCTGTAAGCCTTATTATAAACTATCGCTGTGAGGTCCTAGACTATCCTAAATTTAGTGCGGCGAACACTCGGTCTTCCTGCGTATTCGTTGGGCTTGACTTATAACCACAGGTAACGAAGCAAGTTGGTTATGTAATTTCTCGGGTTTTTCAACTTTGTTCAATTCCTCGGGGCGGCGAGTGGACCTTATTACATAAACGGGGCACTACGAGTCGTCCGGAATTGTATTCAATTTTTTCCTTTTCTTCCCTTTTCAATCCTTAGTACTCCTTTTAATTCCTTTTGCTACTGTTCCCTGATCCCGACTCGTTACAAAACTTTGTTATCACAGACCAATTGAACCAAAAATTTTTCTACCGTGCCACTACTATGGTAGGCGATGCACCACCATCCGTCGTCGTTCCATGTGTTGACGACAACCACGGCCAGTGTGTCCACTCGTTTTTTGGGCAACACCTTATAATCAAAAGCACGTAAACTTTTATATAAAGTAGCAAATTAAAAAATCACAAAACTCCTAATCCTAGAAATTCCTAGTGTGACACACCAACTTCTCGTGTGCTATCTTATGTAAAAAAAGGACACACAAGTTCTCAAAGCGATTGCTGCGATTTCTCCCGATGGCAAACGATTTGGGAAGCGCATTTAATAAAAGAAGGGCCCCCGCAACACACAGCCAAAACCCCCGAAACCCGAATATGAAGAGCGTGAAAAATCAATAACCTAAGAGGGATGAGAGCCTTGAAAGAGAGCAAGAGCCACTTCATAGGGCTGGTAGAGTTTCAAATTTCTCCTTGTGAAGGCGTAACCCCAAACCCCCCGGCTATGGCCTATTCCACTTTAGCCCCCGGAACCTTCGCCGACTGCACACGGAGGCCTTAAATGTTCTGTCGAAGAGGGGAAACCAGAGCCATAGCCCCATAACCCACAGGAGTCGCGAGCGAAAGCTCCTTATCTCCACGGGTCCACGCGCTTGAACCATGCCTTCCATTCATAGACCACTCCTGGCACCAAGTGTAGGTTAAAAATATAAAAAAAGTACAAGTAAAAATAAGGTCAATTGACGGTCCTTTGTTGGCAACTGCCCTGGTGGGCCCCTGCCGACCTGGCGATAGTGCACAAATGCATGATTTACTTTTTAAATTGAATATTGGCCAAGGCAATGATAGTGCCCCAGAGCAACGGGACCCCCGCATCGAATCAGTCCTTGAAATCGTCAATAGGAAAACTCAGCCTATCACGTAACCTTCCTTCATCAGGCTAAAAGCTTTTCACAAAAGATCCCTTTTGTCCCGCTTAAAAGCTCTTAGGGCTGAGTACCGTCGACTACAGCTATAGCCTTTTTGCATCCGGTTGAGCACGTTCTGCCCGTTGACTTTGTACCTTTAAAAAAGCTTCGGTGCCCTTCTTAAAGACTCTGAAGAATGAACCTCTAAAATAATGTCACCCCGGCTCCAATATCTAATTCTCAGCATAATTTCCTACCGCTCAAAGGCCTTCCAACTCCTCATTGATATGTACATGTGTTTCGAGTGCTCAAAAGTTATTAAAACTGTGGTTTTTATCTTAAATGGGCTTAACGTCTTCAGGCATCTCTTGAGCATCCTGGAAGATTCAAAGACGGAGCTAAGGAAACTCCCAATGAAGCTTTCCGTGGCCTTGCCGAAGAGAAACTCGAGAAGGAACAAATATTTAAAGAGCAGAGATTCACTTAAATCTGTAAAGGTAAATATTTGTATGATTTAGAACATCGATGGGCGTCTTAAATTTATTTCGATGGAGAAAACAACGATGGCCATTTCGATGCACTTCTCGTTAAAAGGGAAAGCTCTTATAATTCTGAACTGTCTAAATTTCGAACAACGGATATCAGAAACATTTCTAAAAGTTATATATAAAAATACTCAATTTTATCACTAACACAAGCTAATTTTTAATAATGCAAGAAATGAAATCAAAATCAATTAAAAAAATTTTAACAATTGACATATTAAAAAAGTATTTTAAATAATTTTTAAGTGAAGAAAAATCATTTTAATTTTTCTATAATCTTTCAATAAGTAATTTTAAAATTACATTTATTAAACTTTCTAGCTTTAAAATTTTAAAATAAATATTGACCACCGAATTTTGAATATGAACATGAAAAAACGTATATACACCAAATTCTAATTTTACACGGTAGATTCGTTCTTCGTACAAAACAGTGTAAAAAATACACTGTACCTATGGGAAAATAGAGATGGTTCCACACATAAGAACTCAGAAAATTAAAACAACACACTTTTTATAGTTTGGGTGTTCATTATTAAATCAAACCATGTAAAAAGAAAGTACGTTTGTTCTTATTTGTCTTCAATCAAACAAATCATATAAAACTGAAAAAATAACTCCTCTTAAATGAAATTCATGTAAAAACAGAATTGGATATATTCCAAAATAGTTTTATAAGTTATTTTTCTCTTGCTTATTTGTTTAAGTTTTCCTGCATCACTTTAATAGACATATTTTACAACTTTATTACAATCTTAAGCTTTATACTTTAAACACTTTTGAAACCTACGTTTTATTTTTTGTTAATTTAAGATTTATATTTTGCTTTTCTCCAAATTTTATACTTTTACTTCCAGATATTAAAGTAAAATATAGTAAAATAAAAAGTTCTCAAAACTACGTAGAAGACTTTAAGCAAACAAAGGAATGCATAGTTTTAAAAAAAAACAGATATCTTGTATGTATTTTTATCTCTCAACTAGTTGTAAGCATCTAACCTATAAAAAATAATTCAATTGTTGTAACTTGAGTGCGCTTAGTGAACTTCTTCTATCCTTTTTGCAATTTTTCCCAGTATCTCTTAATAAATTTAATAGGCATCTTTATTACTATGTTATACTGTAGTTTTGCAGGCTTTCCGTTTCCAAATGGTACTCCTTTTAGTGCAAATCTCATCAGATGAATAAAGCCTACCTTTTTCTATTTAAAAAAGAACCCCACTGGAACAAGGAAAAACCCTAAAAGAAAGAAGAATTTGTTTGTAATTTTCTGGACAATTTATTAAAAACTTTACCTTGATTATATTTTGAAGTTCTTTACTATTTCCAGTCTTATTTCATATTTGAACTTATTTCGTGAAAGCATTGGTCATAGCTATGATTTATCCGAGTGGAGTTTGAAATTTTAGACATATTATAACTAACTCAATTTATAATGAATTACTATCTTCATATCTATGTTAATTTTAAAACGTGCTAACCAATAGAGGAAAACTCCTACTATTATTTTATTCAAATTAAACATGCATTTCAAATTTTCGTTCCGAAAATTAAATAAATCATATTTACACTTAAACTTAATCAAACATGGGCGCCATCAGAATTACTTTTAGGGTGCACTGAGTAGAATAAAGATTTTCGCCTCATAATTTTTCACTATAAAATTTGTTAACTGATACATTATTTATAACTTATTATTATTTTGTATCAAATTTAACTTTTAGACGCAAGACATTGAATTATTTCATGTGTAGAATGCACCTCGACACCCCCCTCGCGACACCCATGTAATCAAATAATATAATATAAGAAATACATAGTTTAATGTAATTTTAGGAATCTGATTTCTAGATTTTATAAGTATAAAGAAACCTCGCATTGTAATATGACTTTTCGACCATCAATCATTTGTTCTCAAAAAATATTCTTACACACATCTTTATTTATATTCACTTCAAACACTTCTGTGAAAAACTTGTATTGTCTATGCTATAATCTATTGAAGTAATATAATTTGCAAGGCATAGTTAGGATTTCTCATCATTCTGTTTCAATTAAATCCACTATCTTCATTTCTATCCGTTTTTTTCTGTAATCATATACACTTTTATTTTACCTTAAGATGAACAGATTGAACTTTAAGAATGAGAATTAGAAATATCTACCATCTTACAACTGATATATTTTATAATAATGAGAAGTTTTACATGCACGTACTAAATGAATCTATTGCCTTAGTTTTACTTATACGAACATAATTAAAAACATAACACATTTAGATTTACATTTCCATACCTTTACCAATCAGCCATTAACTACTTTGTGATATTAAATTGATCGACGAGTATAAGATAATTAAATTTCACGAAACAAGAAAACTTATTTTTCTGATTGCTACAAAGTTGTAATTACCTGAATTAATACATCAAGTACGTTAAAAAAAATAAATAAAACAAAATCATTATCTATACATTATACAGATTTAAAAAGCAAAAGCAATGTACAGGCAAACATTAGTTCAGCTAATTAGAAATCCATTAAATTGGGAGGAAGTTGTATGTAACCAATGGACTTATGTATCTATTGAAAAATAGATATGAATGAATTTGTAACAGGTTGTTAGATTTCAATAAGAATTTTATCAATTATCAAAAGAATATTCAAGCCAAATATTAATATAAAAATGTACGACATTTAATTTTTATACGACTCCTTCGCGTAGGGGTATTTTTCACGTTCACGTAAGTAGACGGTGATTGCGAGGTTCAGCGCATTATTTTTGTACACTTATTGCTCACCAAAGGAACTATAATTAAGCAAAATTGTTTATACTTTCAGCCCTCAAAAAAAAGGAAAAAATGAAGAACTATGAACTTTTCCCAAAAACATTGTTTTTAATTAACCTTTAGAGAGTTTTAATAATTTCAAAATCTGAATCCTTCGTTATCATTTTTTAAAAAAGTCTCCAAAAATGTCCATTTTGTATTACACTTGACCGAATTATTGTTTTAAATAAATTTTATTTTAGAAAACATGCAAGTGTTTCTGAAATCAAATAAGTGCCTAATTTTATAAGGTTGCCATCAATATATATTTATAGTAAGTCTAAGTTGCAAATGAGGTTCGAAATTGCAAACGTTATTTTTGAGATCAAATTAAATAATTCAAAATCAAATAAAACTTGGTTAAAAAATGTTTCTAAAAAACTCATAAAATTTATTATTCAGTGTCTGTAATTCATAATAACTAAAGTCTGAAAAAATTTATTGACGTTAGATCGAGAATATATAAATATGAATTCATCCTTTCAGTTTATAGTAGGGAGCACTTACCACGCGAGTTCAACTCACACTTGAACGTGTTCTTAAGTAAAATATGTATAAATGCTAATGTAGGGATTGGTAAATGCATATTTTGGCTATTTATAAATCGCGCAACAATCGCATGATAATTCAAAGATTGATTGTGTCTCCTGTGTATAGAAATGCCGGATATCCGGTTATCCGGTTTTCTTTCTAAAGGCCTAAACCCGTAAGTACGCGATGTAAGAAAATTTTCTTACTATGTCGTTGAAAGACCAGAGAATGTTCCTAAGTCCACTGTACAAGCCACTCTCAACTATTCTTTGCATATAAGAGAATTATTTGGATCCACATCTACACTAAAATATTTTTGAGACTTTATCATTTTTCTCACTTACGTGTGTGTCTTTTAAAACTGCTTTATTCATTTTGCACAAGCGTCTCGATAGAAAACGATTTGCCAAGAATGCTAAGGTGTGAAGCCGGATATACATACCAACGTGCGTAGACGGTTTGGATTAGTATAGCCGAGTGAAGACGAAAATAATGCCCGCAGCCCGCAGTCCTTACACATGTTTTCACTCATTAAATGGTAAATGCCTAAATGTGAGAATTCTCATTGATACGAGAAATGATCGATCATGAGAATGGCGAGGTGCTTGCTAAAAGTATTACTATTGGAGTGCTAACAACCTGGTAATGTTTTTAACACACAACAAGGAAGTCGTTCATTCGAATTGGTGACGTTAGCAAACATAGTTAGGAATAATTCTGAAAAATTAATCACATATTTAATTTTCGTTTTTACCCATCTTTTGCGTATATTTATTTTGAAGAAAAATGAATAATTATAGCTGTTTTTAAAGATAAATATCCAATGAAGTTGTGATGAACAAAAATCAATCGGTCGTTTAGTGAGGATAAAATTTTTCGGTTTTCCAAACAGCAAAATATAAAATTATTTTTTGCATTGTGTAAATTAACACGAAACAAAAATTAGACGCTACACTTAAAAAAGCACTTTCATCACTAAATTTAACGAACTTCTTATGAATATCACATTTCGAAGGACTATAGGGATTCATGTCCTTCTCTTTGTAAAATTTGTTGATCTATCTATTGGGAAAATTGACTGGATGTGGCATAGCCGTTAAATGAACCTCAGCTATGCCGACATCTTGCCAACCCACCAATAGGGAATATTTTTAGCCCTACGTAGAACACAAAAGATTTAAACAGAGGTTTGTTGCCGCTCGAATGCTCATCGACTACTAGTTTTTAACTGACTGTTAACACCGAGTTAAACACGTAAAACTGATAGTAGCGAATCAAATGGAAGGAGATTACTACGTCAGGTGACAACGACGAATACCAGTGACCATTGTTACCTGTCTACACAGTAACAACAACACGTTATTATTAGGATGAGTCGTTTCGAATACTTTTAAAAAAATAATCACGCCTCGACCTGCGTACGCAAGCTGCGCAACTCAGGTAAGGGAGATACTCGGACCTCGCACCTCGAGCACTATGAGGTGCATTACACAACGACGACTTTGCGGAGGTACCCGAGAAAATGCCAATTGACAACCAAGTGTTAATGAAAAAATTGAAAACAACATTGAAAAATTGAGCACATTGTTAACAAAAATCACCTTTACGAATACACGATGATCGAAGAAAAGGTCGCATCCAGATTTGTATGTGCAGGCGAATTTTCGACTATGAGTTCTGGCAGAGCGAGTATGACTACCATAGCTATCATTTTAATCAAATAACTTCGCCCCTTCCCTAATAAGGTGATCCATTGAATTTTTTACCAATTATAAAATGTATTGTCTCTAAGGTAGGTACACAGTTCAATACCTGTGCTTGTCGAGCACAAGAATGCGACCCATGATTGGCCCGTTATGCTTAACACATGCAGACCAAAAACACAACAAACAAAAGAACGGAAGTCTCAAAAACCTACGTGCATCTCATACCAATTAGATTGGCTGGACTTTATATGCGTATGATATTTAGGTATTTCTATAAATTCATTTCAACGCTTCGCCACCTGAATACAAAATCATATCTGAATTTTTTCGGGGAGATTATGACAATGTGTAATTAAAAGAAAAATTTTAATATACGGACTGGCCGCACAAAGTAGGCACAGTGGGGTCCCAGTTCGATGAACGATTTCCGTGAGGGCTTGAGGAAGTGCTAACTAAATCGACTTGAAACCACCTGCACGTACTAGATTTCCTCGATATAAATTCAATATGAAGCGGGTTTTTGGGCAAACGGCAATACATCAAAAGATTCAATAACTATTGTTCAGGAAACATTCAAAATTGGAATCTACAAAAATTTCCTGGAAGTAGCAGACACTTTTCTGCCCAATTCGAAATTATTCTTTCTAGGCATTTGTCATCGAAATATGATTAATTTTTTAAATAACTGGACAACTACCAGGATCACATAATTCGATAATTTGTAGGTTTGTAGATCATATACAATATAACTTCGAAAATTTCGTATTGTCTAACCCAGATCTATATTTTATTTGTTTTTGCTTAGACTTATTTTTGGCCCATAAATTTTGGTTTAAAAAACCTGTATTGATTCTTTGATATTCCAAATTTTTCTTCATTTACCACCATTAATACCACATAAGCTTATGCCTTATAATAATGAATTTAACATTGCCATTTTGTTTGCTCGTTAAAAAGCCTTTATTTACTTTTAACGCAGGAAAGGTTAATACAGAGTAACTGTTATAATTGCATTAATAATAATAATAAGAAACAAAATAACTGACAGAAAAAATATTTAAAATATAAAACTTTTAGAGCGCTTCAAACTGAGCGCTACCAGTGATATCTTCCAATTCCCTTGAAACAAATGTAGCGATTATAGTGAACTCTCCAGGTTTCTACAAAAGGAAATATTCAAAATGCCTATAATTTCGAAATAATCACATATAATTATACCCTTATAGGAATATCGTACTGAGCTTTAACCTCGGTTTTAGGCTCAATATTTCCCACTGTTATTGGAATGGCTCTGGCCAAAATCTTTGGGCAAGATAATCGAAACAGTCCTCCAGTTATCGCATGCGGTAGAGGGTTATCGAAGAATAAAGTGACACTCTGTTTTCCTCCGATTCTGACCTCCGAAGATGCCTAAAGAAATGTAGAATTATTTAAATGCACATTTCAGGCTGTGAGAGCAAGGACGACCTAAACAAGAGGTTCTTATTCTCTCGATTTATCAAATTTTATTAAATGCGTAACCTACTTCTACTTTGATTGCGGGCTTCACAATTTGAAAGTCATCCTCAGCTCCCCATGTTTGGTTTGTTTCTACAACGGTACAAATCGCGTATATTTTCATGTTGTTGTACCTATAAATATATTTCACTTTTTTAACATATTGTTAGCTAAAAGCAGATAAAGAAACATACTCCACTAGTCCATCAGTGTATTCTTGTGGCTTTATTTGCATGTTAATATTCCTCCTGGATTTTGGTTCTAACTTAATCTGTCCAGAAAGCCTTTTCACGACGTTTGCCCGATTGCCAGTATAGTAGACACTAGCAGCAGTCAAGGCCATTTCGACTGTTCTTTTCTAAAGAATTCGCAAAATAAGTAAATAGTAATAGTTTATATTTAAGAACTCCCATGCCTCATTCGAAGTGTTGTTCATCTTAACGACTGTTTTGATCGTATCCCCAATAAAAATTTTATCGAGATCTGCCAGCTCAAATTTAACGTCTTCCTTAATCTCGTCTGGTATATCAAAATACCTAAAACCAACAGCCTTAAAAAAAATACTTGATAATTTTTAAAATTAATACATTTTTGCATTTCTGGTGTTCCTCGCAGCATTGTATAAAGCAAGTCGTTCCTCCTTTGTTCCTTCTGCATGTTTATACAGGCCAGTGATATCTTGGCGATCTTTATCTCCATTGGGATCAAACAAGAAGGGTTTTTTGGTCAAAATCATTTTGCCAATGCTAAAAATGTTCTTGTGTATTTACAACAAAAATTTCTGATGCATTCTTACTGGTTAATATTGCAGAAAATTTTTTTATATCCCAAAACACACGACTGGTCCCTTTTCCATCTAACATAATCAGCGTTTACTGATGATACCAAAAACGGTACATCAAAATTCAGCCCCACTTTTCCTACAGATAAATAAAATAAATCTTTTTCAAATTCCATTATGGACCATATTATGGAACCTACCTCTCCTAACAGCTTCCACTGATGCTGGTCCACATTGATAAAAACCATCGGAAGTTTCTTGAGGAGTTGCATCGATAGCCTGCCAACCTCCGTAGCCTAGAAACAGGATTTTTCACAATGCATATAGTATAATCTTTTCTTTCTATACCCTTAGGAAGATCTGGCCGTGCCATATAAACATCATTCCAAACATGGTAGTTCCATACAGAATCTTCGCTCATCGGGTTATTGGGATCACCCTCGATTTCATTGTTGTCTTCATCATAGTACTTATCGACTGTTAGTGATAAATTCGAATCATGTGCAGAAACCAAATTGGACACTGGGCGACAAGGAATGCCGATGGCTCGACAAACTAAAATTTAAGATTTAGAGGTTCCATGAATAATATAGGGTAACTTACAGGAAATTGAGTGTTTTTGAATGGCTATGACTATTTGACGTCAAATTGTAGAAATTAATCTTTCGTTGCGTAGAAATCAAATATTTTTTTCTTGAAAATCAACTGAGTACTGTTCATTCGAAAAGCGTAAGTTTCCTGTAAGTTATTTGTATTTTCAAAAATAGAAATGTATTTAGAAAGATAGATTTATTGAGTTTTCTCTTGACAATAAACATTTTAAAATCAAGATCGACTAAAAATAGTTATGTACTAGAAAATAATAATCACGAGAAGTTAGTATAAAATAATACTTAACGTTTACTTACCCGTGGTTACTACTCCAGCAAATACCCAACATTGACCATATTTAACTTCCTGTTTTGTAGATAGAAACTGCTCCAATATTTCGGACTAAAAATTACCGTGATATAGTTTTAAATAAATGATTGGTGATAGAGATATACTGATCCTGGCCACGCCGAGGGCGAAATACCATCCACGTAATTTCCATCCCAACGACCAACAACAACTCCGTGGTCATCGTTTGAATTCACAATTTTCGATATTGCTCTTGAAATTCTTATTGGGTCACCACGACTGCAAGGTCACGTAAAAAATATAAAATTTTCTAAATCAGCATAAAGTTGTTCTCTCACTGTTGATATGGTACTCGGGCTCTATCGAACATGAAAGCACAAGCTGGGAGGATGTGTTTTCCAAATTGTCCATAGGCCCATTCTCGGCCTCTGGTTGTTGTATACGGTCCAAGCCATATTTTTCCAACATCCGTTAGAATAAACTCGTCCAAGTATTTGGTGTCAGGCATATATACCAAATCACCTGCAGCCGTTAGAGTGCATGTAATTGGAATTGTACTTTACCGTTTGTAAAAATATACCTTTGCACCATGGATTGTATATAAGCCACATATTTACTTCGTGCTTATAACGATTAATATGTCCACCATTTTGGCAAACGATCTGGACTGCATACAGTCCAAAAGGGGCATTCGGAGCAGTTGTAACCTATTCAAAAAACGCTTCCAGCTTATACCTTACATAGTATATCTTACTTTAAAGTGCAATAAATAATTTCAGAATTTGCGATTTTCTAACATTTAAAAATTGTAGCAGATTATTAACTATATCTGAGTGTGGACATTTTATATACACTTTATTCGTGAATTTTGAAAATTGAAAAAGGCATCTACGATTGAGCCAATTACAATTTTTTATGAAAATGAAAACGATTTCTTGTTTTACTATATTCAAATTCGTTATATAGACCTGCACTAAACTGATTTAATAATGTGTTATTGTTGGTGCAAACAATTATTTAAATTAGCTCCTTATATTTAAAATAAGAGGGAAGCGAATCTTTAAATAAAAATACACCATTATTTCAAACTTACATCAATTTCTACGAAATTTCCTGTTTGTTGCACAACTCTTCCGTGCCATTGATCCTTTTCATAATCTTGTTGTTGGTGTAGATATTGGTTAACACTAACGCCAATAAGAGTATCTTTCGTAACATCAGGGTTTGGACCTTCAAAATATAGTTTAAAATATAAAAACACGTAATCTCGTAATCTTCTACATACATGACACTGAATTGTTTTAATCAATATGTATTTATAATACATCGATTTGTAAGAATATATTTTATGTATTCCATTCTAGAGTTACTCCCACTTTCCCTTCTCCCTGAAAACCATAGAATTTACCCAAGAAAAACGATTTTTCGTGTATAACTATTATTTTTAATTAATTTACGCAATATTTTTATTGCAGCAGCTTGACGTGTGCACAAGTTAATAAGTATTTTTTAAAACTCAAAATAACTTCCATTCCTGGTACAGCCATATTTTGAAAGCACTTTGGGAATCCTAAATTTATTTACTTTAAATATTCATAAATAAATACAAAATATTTTCCATAAAAAATGCTCCTTTTGCAACTCATATATCTGGATATGGATTAAAAAAATTTCCTCTTTAACACAAAAATAAACCTAGGAATTCACTTGCTACTGAATATTAAATAAATCTTCTATTATAAATCTACATTGTGAACAAATTATACAAAAACTATTTTCGCAAAATAAGCGTAGAAATGTATAAATCATAGTTGCTAATAATCCATAAATATGTTACAAAAACAACAACATTTATTTTTTATTGTTCATTTTATATAATTTGTTATTGCTATATATTGCCATAGCAATACTAGTAAATTAACGGAATTTATATATTTATATATTCGAAACCAAACATAATGTTAATAATTCACTATTTATATTTCACTTTATGTATTTCACTGGATTTGAAAGCAGGAAAAAAGACTATTCACAACCAATTAAACATGTTACTCACCTAATCCAAACAATAAAGTTATTTTATCCTTGCTACGATCGAACGGTCGATTCTCAAATTCAATTTCAAGTCTAAACTTCTGCCCGCGTCTCAACACTGGAGTGTTTGGATAAATGTAAACAAGTTCGAACAAATCTGTGTTATGATCTCTAGCATTGTCTTCCGCTTTGAGATCAACCTTCTTTACACGTAATGCCATTTTTGCAAAAAGCGTATTGTATTCTACCGAAAGAAAACTAAAGGACTCTTGCTCGGGAACGCTTCTTTTATAGGAAAGTTCTTATCAAAAGAAAACCAGAAAAAAAGGTTAATTAAAAACTTAAGAAAAATTTCCCTTATCGGATTAGTGCATTGCGGTTTTGGTAACTCAGTTTTATCAAGATATGTAAAGTAAGCAATTTTGCAGCCTTTAAAATTTCTACTTATAAAAAGCATATAAAGAACAAAAGTGGATATCAATTCAATTTTCGTATAAAAAGTTCATAATTCTTAATAAGCAGAAATTTTAAATGTATATGAAATTCTCACTTGAACGTAAAAATAATATCTATAGAAATATTTATGTTACAATACCATTCGATTTACCTGTTGGTATTGCTTTGAAAATGGGAGAAAAACATTTATAAAACCAAAACTAATTATCTATAACATCTGTATTTATTTAGATTCGACTAAACAATGGAATTGGAAGTATTTTTTTACTTTGATGTTGATGGTATTTTACTGTCTTCAGAGCCACAAGCTTCCTCAGTACTGGACTCGCTAGATTCACTCTCAGAGTACTCTTGATCATCGTCAGATTCCTCGTCATTGTATTGTTCTGAAAAGAATAAAGAAATAGTATATTGATATGCAATAATAGCAAATGATATGCAATAGAATTTAATTTTTATAGTAATCTCTAGCAACTGGAAGGGATAATTATTTTGGAAATTCAGTTAAAGTACAGCTTTTAAGATAAAAACTTTATATATTAAATTTTCTTTGTTCGAACCAAAATTATCCCTTTTTAAGAACGCTGACTACTTTAATCTTACCTTGACCATAAGTATTTCCATAGTCTTGGAAATGATCATAGGAAGACTCATCATCGTCATCATCGTCATCATAATGGGCTTGTCGTCCGAAACGATGTGTACGAACTGAAAGCAATTTGCATATTATTTGAAGCGGAAATGTTTATTTTTAAAAATTCGTATATACTCGACATGCTAAGATCTTTCGTAACTGAAGTATCGTAGTTACACTTGGGGCATGGAATTGGCTTGTTTTTATCATACTTGAAGCCTTTTCTTCGCACATGATCCTCGCAATAGCAAGTTTTACATCGTAAACAGGAATATTGACCTAATCGATTGCACGATTGACCTGTGAAATTTTTTCTCGTTAAATGGATATACCAAGAGATAAATTAAAATATAAAATACATTTATAATTTTCCGATTCTAAAGTCTGGCAGGAGGCCTGATGTTCAAATTGATCATCTTCACATAAAAATCCATTGCAGAAAGAACATCTGAATATGCGACCTCCGTGCTCCCAAACACCTCGTTCACACTCAACACAAACGGCGTTCTGTAAAGATTGCTAATTGTTGGCATACTTTATTTCCGAGAGTATTCCTACAATAATACCTGTAAAGGACAAGTGCACGCATGCGTCTGCAGACACTTCCTGCTGTGGCAAACCCATGCTTCGCAGAAGTCACATATGGCTCCAACCATACCTAGGCCAGTTGTAAAGACTCCGGGATGGCGGACAACGCAGTCTCCAGTTTTAAGCATACACTTCACTTTGCCACATTGCGCGCAAATAGGAAGACGCTGAAGACTTTGACAAAAGTAACAGAACGCCCTTGATTTCTGTTTCCTGGAGAAAATAATAAAACCTCATTATTTGTAAAGTTATATATCATTTTTCTTAAAAAGCCCAAAAAGGATTATTTGTAGTTTCAGCCCATAATAATAGTATGAATAAAAGTATTAATTAAAACCTAAACATTACTATAAGTTGGTATTTTTTCTATCTTTTTTCATAGGCCTTCTATTAGAAATTTTCCTTTTACACAAGGAGAAATATTCGTTCTTCCCATTTGCTTGATCAGCAACAAGCTCAGAGGGAACTCCGATAGTTCTCTAGAGAAGTACGAAATTCATATTGTGATAGCTCCTGGAAGTTAAATAATAGCTATATTTTTCCTGTAGTTAGTAAGAAAGAGATCCACGAATTATTCCCAAGTAACATCATAAATATTTTTTGCACCTTGGTGGTAATTCTAGAGTTAGACTCTATTGGATTTTAATTTTGATGGCTACATTTGGTGTCTCGAATTTTGCCTATTGTCATTACATTAACTGGAGGGCTCTAAATCACTAGATCCTAATCAATCATTAAACATAAACCTACACAAACCACTCCATTAAACGACCCTTTACTAAAAGAATAAATAGTTTTGATACCATTCATGTTAAACGACTTAAACTACTTTTATACGAAAATTCTAAAATTTAACCTTACTTCTGGCATTTCTCGCATTCCATAGATGCATTGCATGGATATTCGGGAAGCAATATTTCCTTATTTCGAATCTCCTTCTGTCGCTGCTTCTGCTTTTCAGCTTTTTTTCTCTGTCCGGTCTTTTTTTTAGGCATTTTCAACAATTAACTTCTACGAAACAAAACCACAACGATGAGACTAAACCATGGTCCGAGGAATGAACCGATTTGTCAAGTTGATGTTGACTGCACACATCACAAAAGAAAGTATCTAAAGCCAATGTCACATGCCGACAAAAGTTGAAAACGGCGAAAAACATAGAAAAATAAATTGACTGAGTTTGACAGTCCGCGAATTCTGACAGCGTTGTGTTGTTTATTTATGTGGAAGGGGTGTCGCGCTTTTTTGTGGAAAAAATGGAATTAGAGAACATTGCAGACGTAATATTCGTAATCGAGGGGACTGCTATTAATGGAGCCTATATAAATGACTTGAAGACGAATTACCTGATCCCGACATTGGAGTACTTTTCGCAAGGTTTGCTCGATGAGAGGGAATACTTAATATCGGATAGAAATGCTACTCTCTATGGAATCGTGCTGTACAAAACCGCACAAGCAATGCCGAACAATTCAGCGGTGACCTATGGGCCATTCTCCAGTCCACAAAAGGTTTTGAATATCATCGACAAATTGGAGTAAGTAGAGTGACCAGCTGAGCGCCCGTCATGAAACGCTACCCTAATTGGAATCCAAACACACTCCCAGTATTGGAGTTGATTAAAATGAAGTTCATTCCTTATAGATTAACTGGGGGAAAAAGCGAATCAAATGCCAATCTGGCCGAAGGTCTAGCAACCGCCCTAGTGTGTTTTGATGATCTAAAAGAGCGGCGGTTCGGGGATTCCAACGTTCAAAGGCACTGTATTCTTATTTGCAACAGTGCGCCGTACACAATGCCCGTATTGGAATGTTATCAGTACGAAAATAAGACTGTCGAACAACTTGCATCCATCTTTCATGAGGTAGAAGTTCCCGAAATTCTATGCATTTATTAATGGGGCTTTCTTGCAGAAGAAGATCAACTTCTCTATCATATCTCCACGGAAAATTCCGATATTGTTTAAACTGTTTATCAAGGCTGACGGGGACTTACCATTAACCACTAAGAACTACTGCAAGGACGTACGACATCTCGTGCTGCTTAAAGGGTTCAAGTAAGTTTATATAACATATTGTGGATTGATTTAAATTTAAGCCTTTTGGCTGTATATTCAGTTGCTCGGAATTTCCTTTTTAAACTAATTTTACTTTTATTATTTATTAAAGTCTCAAAGAAAGACCAGTCAGTCCAAGCTCCCATCAAATTACTGCAAATGCCCCAAGTCCTTTAACAACAGCACCAAACGCAATGGAAAATCAAAGCAATCCCATCATGACCTCAAATCAACAAGCAGTCATTCGTAAGACTTCTCATATATTTGTTGTTGTTGTATTCTTATTATATTATTTTTTTAATTTCAGAGAATGTAAGTATAAAAATAAGCGATACATTTTTGAGTATTATTTAAAGGCTAACAATTTCGACCGTATAGCAAGCTCAACATCCTCAGCACATGAACACGCAATTCCAAAACAATCCTCAGGCTGGCATTCCGAACAATTACAATGCAAATGTTCCTCCAGTCAGCAGGTATAACAGAATTTATATTAAAAGGTTTGCAGTTTGTAAACTATGTCTATTACTACCCACAGGTGGCTCTTTACTTCTCAACAGCAGCGGCCGTTTATGACAGGACCTGGTCCTAATCAACCAAATGCTATACAGTGCCAGAATCCCAATTCGGCGCTGATCTCACAGTTGTCAACACCACCTAATCAGACAGGTAAATTGATTGAGAAGATATAGTACATGTTTAAAATAATAGCGACGCACGGAACTGTATATTATATATAATTAAATTTTTATCGCGGACCCAAGTGGATGCACATTTTTCGCCGTAACATAAATATTCCTTTTAGGTGGTCAAATGCTCACTCCACAACAACAGCAGCAAGCACTTAGAATGCAAATGATGAGCCAGCAACAGCCACAGCAACAAGCTCAACAGCAATTGAATCCGATGCAGCAACAAAACTCCCGTAAGTTGTTAATCCCCATCTAAATTTAAATAATATGTTGTCTACTCAACAGCAAGTCAACATGCTTCTCCACAACAGCAAGCTGGTCCTCCCGAAAATCCAGCTATTCGGGATAGGGAGAAGATCTGGTCGGGAGTGTTGGAGTGGATTGAAAAAACGAAGCCGGATCAAACTAAAGTTACCCGGCAGGTTCCATGCCACGTAACTGCAACCACTAAAGAAGGAGAGCCAGAAATGTAAGTCAATATTATAATGATATTTTACGTTTTCTAATATTTTTATTAAATATTTAGCAAAGCAGAAAATTGGCCAACAAAACTCATAATGCAGTTGATGCCAAAACATTTAGTAGGGAATATTGGAGGGCAGTATTTAAAGGATTCAAAAATGGTGGTGTTCAGACCTAATCCTTGTGAAGCCCTGGATGCACTTTCTAAAGTTATGCTCTCGGGATTTGTAAATTTAAATCACTACACTAAAATCATTATTTCTACAATTTGTTAATGGGTTCTAGGCTGGATGTGTTCACTTTACTTCTGGCTCCTCTTCACCTTGTGATATTAAAATTTTAATTTTACTATATACTGCCGAGAAAAAGAGCTTCCTAGGTTTCATTCCGAACAACCAGACAATGTTTGTGGAAAGACTGCGCAAAGTAATTCAACAGAAACAAGGACTGGTAAAGTTGATGCTGTAAATTTAGTAATTGTTTACAGACTATAATTACTAGGGGCAGCAAACCGCGGTTGCGAATCAACAACAACAGAACCCTCACGCAAATAGCATGCAGAATCAGCATCAACAAGCGCCTCAGGTAAGACTCATGAAAAAAAATTTCTTTGTGCGTTCATTAAGACAATCCCAACATATCCAAAGGAAAAAATGTTATATACTTGAGAATTTTGGCATTATTTTATAAAATATTATTAAACGTCACAATGTATCAACAAAATTCTAAATATCATTTTTATTATATTGGGCTTTAAAATTGGGGGCTGTAATTAAGCACAGAGTCAATCAATTGAGTTAAATCTAAGTGGGTGTAATTTTTTTCCGCAGCCCAAACCGCCCACAATGGACCCGAATATGCAAATGCAGGAGCAACAGCACTTCAACACGTACTCACAAATGCCAATTCAAATGCAAGATAACATGGGAGCGGTGCAACAGCAGAACGAGTACAAAATGAATATGATTCAGCAACAACAGCAGAGGACACTAGGGAATATCGCCACACAGCAGTCAATGGTAAAATGAAAAATTTACTAATGGAAAACAATATACCCACAATAATAAATCTTACAGCAACAAAATGCAGCTGTGCCTCCACAAAGGATGGTGCGTCCAATTATGTCTAATAATCCTGGACTACGACACCTTCTTCAACAGGTAAGCACTCGTACTTGTGTTTTATTATTACTAAACTTTACTTTTAGCAGCAAACTGCTCCACCAAATCAGTATAGACCCCAAATGGGGGCAATGCAAAACCCGAACATGGGCGGACCCCATGTCCCTACAAGACCCAACGCTTTCGATGACTCCAACTTTGACTTTATGTAGATGTTTTTATCTCGTTTTCTTAAACGTTATCGAAGAACTTCTCAATAGGCCTTAGGATATATTATCACTAAAGTGATTTTTTAAACTTTAAAACTAAGTAAATAAATTGGTGGAAGTACAGCGATTGTAGAATGAACACTTTGTAAATCATAATTAGAATCTTATCTAAGGATAATAAAATAATTTTCAACCGGAATTTTTACTTATATTTAACTATGTGGTTAAAAGAATTAATATTTATTTTTACTTTTACTACATTTAACAATTGTCTATGTTACCAGAACATAACTTTTTTATTTTCCAAGTTCGATATTTTCACATTTTAAATCAATTTAATTCTACTTGCACTGTTTTTGTATTTAATGAATTATTTAACAAAATTGTTCGTAGACTTTTTGTACAAACTTCACGTGTAAAATTCGAAAATGATTTACGGGAAAACGTGAAGGACACTTATTTTCCCAACATCTTTGTTGCTCATTAAATAATAAATTACAATAAATTGGAGACGATGTACTGAGACCGTTTATTACGAGGATGGTTTAAAAAGTCTGTGTGAAAATGAAAGCACTTAATTTTCCGAGATAAATCTTTATTATCATTTATTTCTCAACGTAATCTCCTCTTAGGCTTATACACTTCGTCCAACGTTGCTCCAGTTTGTTGATCCCTTCCGTATAATAGGATTGGTCCAATTCCACAAAATAAGCATTCGTTTCCGCAATTATATCCTCTTTTGAATAAAATATTTTTCCCACCAGGCATTTTTTCATATTGGGGAACAAGAAGTAGTCTGAGGGAGACAAATCTGGAGAGTAGGAGGGATGTGGAACGGGTTGGAATTCTAACTCCATCAATTTTGCGACTACAGCTCCAGAGGAATGAACTGATGCGTTGTCGTGATGGAAAAGGACTTTTTTGTGTGCCAATCGTGGACGTTTTTCTTGCAACTCAGTTTTAAAGCGGTCCAATAACGATGCATGATATGCATCTGTAGCAGTTTTACCCTTTTCCAAATAGTCGACGAAGATTATTCCTTGACAGTCCCAAAAAACAGTCACCATAACCTTCTCGGCTGGAAGAACAGTTTTCGCCTTTTTCAGTGCAGACTCTCCGCTGGCAACCCATTGTTTGGACTGTTCTTTGGTTTCAGGCGTGTAGTGATGTATCCATGCTTCGCCTACAGTGACGAAACAACGCCTAAAATCCTCTGGATTCCTCTGAAACAGTTGCAAACCATCCTTGGAACACGTTACGCGATTTCGTTTTTGGTCAACTGTGAGCAATCGGGGCACCCACCTTTCGGACAGCTTTCTCATGTTCAAATGTTGATGCAAAATGTTATGTACCCGTTCACTCGAGATGCCTACAGCACTAGCAATCTTACGCACTTTCACTCTTCTATCACCCATCACCAGATCATGGATTTTATCAATGATTTCTGGAGTAGTGGCCTCAACAGGACGTCCAGAACGTTCAGCATCCCTTGTGCTCATATGACTACACCGAAAATTTTGAAACCACTTATAAACCGTCCTAATCGAAGGTGCAGATTCGCCATAATGTTTATCAAGCTTCCCTTTAGTCTCCTGAGGCGATTTGCCTTTCATGAAGTAATGTTTTATCAACACACGAAATTCTCTTTCTTCCATTTTTTTGGAAATCACTCGACTTACATGATCGTAACGAACGCTAAACCCAGAGTAATAAACGGATATGGCTGAAATTCGATGTGTTCCTCCAGGAGATGCTACTAACTGAAAATAACCTCAATGCGCGCCAGTGGTGCCATCTATCTCCGTTTGCACGGACTTTTCAAACCACCTCGTAAATCTTAGGTTATGCTTTTAATTTTTTTTCGACCCTCTATTTCGTACTGTAGTTTTACAGATAAGGACAAAATCTACAAATAGAAGTAAGTACAGTTCATGAAAAAACATGGTATTATTTAATAAGTTCTACGAATTTCGCAAATTATAAAATTGTATAAATTTTCTTGAAAAAGTGTTCGATAAATCTTATCAAGATTTTAAAAGTGTACAGAAAAAATTTTACGTGAATTTTAAACGCTGATAAATTTTTCCTGTGATAATATTTTAATAATGTTATTCTTTTTAATTGTGTTCTCTTATTTTAAAACGTGTAATTTGGAAATAGGGCTTTAAGGAATGTCATTTAACTTTTAGAAACTAACTTGTGCTGTGGGAGCTTTAAGGAAACAAGAAGAAGAAGTTTGTTTTCTGCTTTTGCGAAACTAATAGGCTTTGTGAAGTGATACTGGTTTTTGTTAAATTTAGACTAAAACTGATAAGGAAATAATGACCTCTAAGGATACTGAGAAAATGGACGTGGACGTAGAAGCGATTTCTGCAGAGAAATCCAGCCTCAAAGGCTCCAATGCTAACATCAGCCAGAATGTGATGGCTGGAACCGGCACGGTTCCGTCTGTTACCGTCTCGCTGCATCCTTTAGTTATAATGAATATCTCAGAGCACTGGACTCGAATACGATCCCAGGCAGGAGAGCAGAAGCAAGGTAAAACTGCAGAGGTGAAATAAAGCAACGTAATGCTCATATCCTTTCCTAGTTTTCGGGGCACTAATAGGCAAACAAAAGGGGCGCAACATAGAAGTGATGAACTCATTCGAGCTGAAGACAGACGTGGTAGACGACGATATCATCATAAACCGCGACTATTACAACACAAAGGAACAGCAATGTAATCTAACTAGTGATATGCTTAACGTGAAATAACAACCACCTTTTACAGACAAGCAAGTCTTCAGCGAACTGGACTTTATTGGATGGTACACTACGGGGGAGACTCCAACTGAGAAAGACATCAAGATACATAAGCAGATTTGTGAAATCAATGAATGTCCAATTATGCTGCAGTTAAATCCTTTGTCCAGAAGTGTTGATGTAAACGAACCTTGGCACTCCTCGGAACATTTAACTAATTCTTATCTATACGCAGCAATTACCAGTAAAGCTCTTTGAATCTGTTATCGACATTGTCCAAGGAGAAGCCACAATGCTTTTTGTGCCGCTAACTTACACACTGGCCACGGAGGAAGCTGAGCGAATCGGTGTTGATCACGTAGCACGTATGTCCACAAACGACTCTGGAGAAAAATCAGTTGGTAAAGAATTTTAGATTTTAGCCCCAAACTAAGTTCAAAATCACTATTATAAATATTTTTCAGTTGCCGAGCATCTGATCGCACAACATAGTGCTATAAAAATGCTTCACTCCCGCGTCAAACTAGTATTATTGTACATAAAGGCTATAGAAGCGGGCAAGTTAGCTCCGAACCAAGAAATATTGCGGGAGGCTTATGCGCTTAGCCATCGCCTTCCAGTAGTTCAGAGTCCTCAATTCAGGGAAGAATTTTATACTGTAAGTATTTCTGCGTATTCCAATCCGAACATGTTTTACCTTTGGATTCTCTAGCAATCGAACGATGTCGGTTTGATTACTTACTTGGGTGCTCTAACTAAAGGATGCAACGACATGAATCATTTTGTTAATAAATTTAACGTGTTGTACGATCGACAGGCCATGGGGAGAAGAATGCGTGGTCTATTCTTCTAAAAAAATTAAAAATTGCTTCGTTGAAATATATTTTCTTTTTCAAACTCGCTTTACTAATACTAATTAATTCGCATAAGTCGAGCTCTTATTTTGCTTTCACGAGTCTCCAAAGTGTGCAGTAAATTCAACAATAAAAATAAGAATAGAAATTTTGTAATTATGGAGGTCACAAAGAACTTTATTCGGCGGGTACAATAAGGCTTCATTGTAAAAATATGGGTCCAAGATTAATTATCCTTTCGCAATTAACGGTCATCTAATTCATTAAGTTAAGGGGTTAAACAATTGGTAGTTCTCAAGTAAAGGGAAAAACAATTTTCATGTGGTCGTCGAGACACGATAGGTCTTGAAGACCTATGAAAGGATTTAACTAGTACTGTGTATTAGTAAACATTTTTTATTTCTTAACCTCATTATAATACTACTTTTTGAAAAACGAAGATATACTTTTCGACCCCTTTGCTGCTTTGGCTAAGGCCTTTTCTTTCGTACTAATTTTCTTATCTTTTTCCTTCGGGAGTGGTGAATCGATCTCTTCAATTTTCACTTTTTTTGAAAGCGGTTCGAATTCTGCAGGTTGTATTGACTTTCTTTTCGTGCCAACAATTTCTTTTTCTATAGAAAAATAAAGAAATAGTTCGTCTTGAAGGTCCTCCTCAATGTAAGTTCCAATAATACCGCAAGCATATTTCAGATATTCCTCTAAAAGAAATAGTACGCTGATTTATGGAAAAAATCAGCTTAGCACTTGAAATAATCTTACCGTTCTCAACTGGCTCAGTCTTTTCGCTTTTCATGTAATTCGCGGAAACAGCACTCGACCCTACGTAAACATTTCTCTGTTTTAAAGCCTCTGTTAAAGATTTAACTTTGAGTGCTAGCCAAGCAAGAGATTTCTGTTTGTTGTATTTGTACGCGACTAAATCGCTGGCCTTTTTCACGTCTGAAATCTTCAAAGAAATAACTACTCCCCTGTAGGTCTAATTGAGGCTACTTACTAGTTCAAGCATTGATTCGTCTATTAATTCGCTTAAGATTGGTATTGTCTTTGAGTACTCTCTCTCCTCCCATTGATCCAGAGGTATCGCTTGTTTCGAGCAATTCTTTCGAAGATGGTACAACACTAAAAACATTATGTCGAAGGGAAGGACCATATAACACTTCCCATCCGAGGATACGCTTTGATTGATGAACCAACTTCTGTGCGGTTGGTTAAATTGAAGAACCTCGAAGAGACATTTTTTCTTGCGTGAAATGCCATAGAGTGCACTTTTTCCTGATCCCGGATGCCGGAAGCGTTCGATTGTAAAACTATCTGCTAGTAATTCATCTGAATAAGAAAGATATTTGTTAATTACGAAAGATGGGGGAAAGAACAAACAGCTGCCCTCTAGTGGCTTTAATCTCTCGTCGCACCTTTAAGAATAATCACTTTCTTCGTAAACGCTACTTTCGAATTTTCCTTCACATTCCCTTTACTACATTCATTCGTTTTTCCTCTACGACTCATGATAATTGCAAAATTAGTTGCAAAATTTGAGCAGACTGGCGCGCTAAAATGTCAAATTTCAGATTTTTAGATTCTTCATTCGGCTATACAAATAACGTGGAAAACTAGTCATCGATATAGCTTAGCACTGCGGCTGCATACGAGCTGCTCTTATTTTACTGTCAACAAGATTCAAAACTTGGATCTTCTTCTTTGCAAATAGTACGTCCACAGATGAACTAGAATGGGTAAGATTTCGTTATCTATACTTCTAGATATGCTCATTTGCTGTTTCTCAAATAATTTTAGGAAAATATAACAAATACTACAAGTATTTAAAGATTTGGAAACGGCTACCAACTCTAACATTTCTTTCCATTAACATTCTTAACATACTTTAGTTATGTCCTGAACCTATAGCAAAGATGCAGGGTTACGTTTCGCGTCTGAGCCAAAAGCCTCCAATCGGTGAACTGTCAAATTTGTTTTTGCACCAGCTGGAGGAGGACGGAGTGTGTTTAGTTGTTGTTTGTTCCTTCAACTACGCACGGAGCAAAGTCGAACATCTCGCTGAGTAATGTGCATTTTATAGTTTTTGCCCTTTATATATTTTTTAACTACTTAAAGTATCGCATAATATTGGTATATTGTTTTGCGTTTTTTCGAAATTACAATGGCAGAAACAGATTTACCTGTCAACAAAAGTGGAACGTATGTATTCCCAAATTTTTTTCTCTTTAAATTGCAGCCTGGGATGCATGTTGTAAATAGCACTGCTTCCCACTATCACATTATGTTACGATTTGTTTTAAATGCTGTGAGTCCTTCTAGTCTACGAATTTTCCTGTTTCGTGGAGATTTTAGGGCAAAGGAGTTTGACCGTCGTTCAAGTAGTTGACTCATAGCGCGTTTCCCGGAATCTCGAAAGAAGTTCAAGGTTGCCTATTCAAGGCCATTGATAATAACAAGAACTTCCGTAAACACCAAATTTCGCTTTTTTCGATTTACCAAATTGCACTCTTTGTAAATGCTGAGGCATTAAAAAAGTTTAGTAAATTTTAAAAATCCCATCCATTATCTGAGTTAGAAACCGCTTAAAACAGGTTTCAAATCATTTTCTAATCTGGCTTATGTTCATCTATGAGTGGGCTCATTTACGCTTAGCTTGGATCGTAAATTCCTTAACTGCGTTCTCTTATATTGAGTTATTTCCCTCTAGAGAAAATTAAAATAAGCAATTCTTAGACAAAATTCCACCGTTTTTTATTACTCTTTAAAATTAATAAAGGACAAGGTTTTCGCATAGTCACCGTGATTGTAACTTTGCGATTCATGTTTTAAAATTTAGAAATTGACTGGACAAGTCGATCTCGCTCCATAAAACACAGACAAATTTACCTGTGGCATTTTCTAATTTTTTGCTACTAAAGCCATAAAAGCTCAAAAGTAAATAGTCTACGATTTACAGAGAGAGAATTTTCTATATATTCGCATGAAAACAGAATACAATACTTTAGAATTAATTTTTTTCAGACGAAGTCATGCGCATTTAAGAATATAAAATATATTTTTAAAATCTAATACAATTTCAAAATCTACAAATAAAGTATTCCAACCTCTTCCTTTGTCCCTAGTGTAGTTTGTCCATAAGAAAAATCCCATCAAGCTGAAACTTTTATAAGTGTAAGATTGCGCAAAAGTGGTATATAGCATTTTGAACGTCTTACCCACAAATTGCTTTATCGCATCTTAGTTATGTGACTTAGGGTTAGTCTGGTCCTATTATTGCCAAGGACAAGTACAAGGTTTAATTTTTTTAATTTGATCGCAATTCTGAACTGTTTTCCGGATTATTAATAAAAAAAACTAATAATAACATGTCTAACATTTAAATGAAAAATTCGGTTCGCTATAAGAATGTTGAACTACCTGCCTTTGGCCTTTACTTGTATTGTATTAACCTCTACTTGGAATGAGCAAGGGAAGACAGGTAAGAATTTTGCAAACGATTACTTGCTGTATAGATCTAAATAGGTAATAAAAAAGATGAGAGCTACATTACCTGAAAATAAAAGTATTTAATGATTACCTTGAAAGGCAAAAGCCGAGCCCTTTTTCATCGTTATCATCTACAACCGATTACTTTTTAGTCTACTAAAGGCATCAGATCGAAATTTAGTTTTCTGCATATTATAATGACTACGCCTAAACCTCTCTTTACGCGAAAATAATATATATACACATTTATATTTTAGAAAAATTTTAGTGCTTCTTTTTGCTCCCAATTTTTCCTACTGAGAAGTGCTTTACATGTGGCGTGCACTCAAACACCAATTTTAAACTAAATGAGCCGCTCCGACAAATTTTTGGATTTCTTCAAAAATATGTCTCTTTTGTGGTTGTATGAATAATTAAAAAAATAATTTAAATATTCACCAAAAAGTCAACTTTATTGCGAAAAACATGGAATAAGAATTATTTGTTTAAATAATGAAATAATTATTAGCAGTATTTTCTTAATGCAAAAGATTAAAGTCGTTACGATTAGGAACCCAATGAAGAAATCCCATGAGCGCTACCTCGTAACTATAAATGACGGCAGTGTTTGCATCAAATTCAAGTGCACAAATTAGCATATTTGTTTACATTTGAATAATTTGCTCAGTTTGAATGAACGAACATTTGTAGAGCGTTTGCTTAGTGTACGCACTGCATTTTATAAAATTTTGGTTCTGTTGTGTTTGCCGCAGGAGTTTCTTTAATTGCGTTTGCAACGAACAAGCAAATTTGTTGCACAAATTATTTTTCATATACCAATTCGAGTAACTCCGAATCCGCACACGAAAAATCGCAAAAGGTTTATTGTATTGTTTTTAAATAAAAGTAAAGTAAAGTATTGAAAGTACGAATAGATGCACGGGTCTGTTTTACTCTGTTACATTTAATACTAAATAAGATTTGCATTTCGCTATTTCACCTTGGAACTATTTTCATGAACTCTTACAAACAGTTTCTAGTAAATCTCGTAAGATGATTATTAAAAACGAACATGATGTTTTTCAGTATATACACTTAATTCACAGCTACGATATTCTAAATTCTAATTTTCTTTCAAATTCCCTGCTTGCTTTCCTTGGTAATTCCATTATTCTATTTCTATAAGCTCTTCAATTATTTTATAAACACTCATTAGAGTTATTGATTTCCTTTCGACATTATAATGGAAAGTAATGACGAAATGGTAGTAATAATCTGGCTGTTGCCACGTTAGTGAGCTTTTACTCCTTTACTGTTAAAGGCCATGAATAAAGGCTTCCAAAAATCGATACTGTAAGAAAACAGAAAAGTTGGTGAATAACAATATGCGAAGAAATGCATTTGAAACTCCTGCAAAATCGCCAAATTCGTGGTGTCAAAATGAAAAACGTTTTCAATTATGTTCCAATTATCGCCAGTAAGTATAAAGAAATCATAATTAAGTTTTTGTTACTGTTTGGTAAATCACTTTGCATACAAATAACATCTATATCTAACTGAAGAGGTAAGAGACAGAAAAAAGTTTACATTTTCAAGAATAGTCTATGTTCCCTTATCCACTTTACTATCTACTTCTTCCATTCTGCTTCTAACACTTTATAAGGAATTTTGGAATAAACCGCAAAGCTCTATTATGAAAGAGAATATTTATTTCAGATCATGGGTTTGGAGCTGGTTTAATTGGACATCAAGCTGCCCTGTAATGTTGCGAACAATTGAAAAGAGAATTCTGTCATGTATTGTGTATCTAGGCCTTAATTCGAATATATTTTTAACGAAATTAAACTTTTTAAGACTTGAAAACATCGTATAGAGGCTTCTACGTAGACATTGGACCTGCGGTAGGAAATGCAGATAAAATATGGACCTTAAGTTTAAATCCGGAATCTATCAACACCCCTTTAGTTCTCATGCACGGATTGGGTGCTGGGGTGGCACTTTGGGTTATGAATTTAGACGCTCTGGCACAAAACAGACCGGTTTATGCAATGGACCTCCTAGGTGAGTCCCGACTGCATAGTTGTAATTAGTTTTAATTTTATGGGCATTTTATTTAAGGATTCGGAAGAAGTAGCCGACCAAAATTCTCTACTGATGCGCTTATAGCAGAAAAACAATTTGTTAAATCTATTGAAGAATGGAGACGAGAAATGAACATATCAAAAATGATATTGCTTGGACACTCTATGGGCGGGTTTTTAGCGGCCAGCTATGCTCTTTCATATCCTGATAGGTGAGTAAATGAAAGTTTTTCCTTAATTTTATTATACTTATTTATTTCTTTAAGAGTGAAACATTTAATCCTTGCGGACCCATGGGGATTCGCTGAAAAACCACCTGATGCAGGCAAAGGACAGAATATACCACTATGGGTTAGAGCAATTGCTTATGTCGTAACGCCACTTAATCCACTTTGGGCACTGCGAGCAGCAGGACCTTTTGGACAATGGATCGTCGAAAAGACCCGCCCCGATATTATGCGCAAGTTCGCAACAACTATAAAAGAAGAAAATTTGATACCCCAATATATCCACCAATGCAATGCTCAATCTCCAAGGTAATTTAATGCTATTTTTGCGCAGTTGTTGAATTAACTATTACATCTTGTTAGCGGTGAAAGTGCTTTCCATTCAATGATGGAAAGCTTTGGTTGGGCAAAGAACCCGATGGTCAAGAGGATTCACGACTTGAGACCTGACATCCCAATAACATTGTTGTGTGGTTCCAGATCGTGGGTAGATAGTTCTTCGGGAGAGAAAATAAAAGCATTGAGGTCGGAGAGCAAAGTGGATATTCAGGTAAACGATTTTAATTACGTTCTATAACAAGGAAACTTCATAAATTTGTTCCAGGTAATAAGTGGGGCTGGTCACCACGTATACGCAGATAAGCCTGAAATCTTTAACCGATACGTAATCGATGCTTGCATTGGATGTGACAGTGAAGAGGGTGAAAATTATATCACATTGCAAAGAGGTAAGTCTTAGCCTTCTTTGTATTTTCACAAACTACAAATAAAATTATTTTCTTTTTATTTTATTAGAGCCCAGTGGAGAAGGTACAGAATCTGATCAGGAGAACGATCCAAATATGAATAACAGAACGGTCAGTTAAAGTTCACAAAGCTACGATTTGCTCTGTTGCGCATAGTTGTATTTTTAGCTAAATATGAATTGTGTAAATATAGTTTATATATTTAAATCTAAAACGATAACTTTTAGATTGTGGTTTTTATTATTATTTATAATTATTTATCGATTCATTTTTGGTCAGTCTTAAGCCCTTAAACTTGATTTCTGAAGTAAAGGAATAGACGCTGACGGATTAACTAACTTCTAAAAATGTAAGACTAGTTTCTACAGTTGAAGGCAATAGAATAAAAAGCTTTCCATTGGTTCTTAATCTTCATTCTTTAATAAAAGATCTATGAATATAACATATAGTACAGTAATGAAATAAAATTGTATATGTTCATATTTCTATTCTATTATAATTAACTTAGACTATCTTGAAACTTTTAAAATATACAAATGCTCGCCTGGGATCCTCCGTTGCATGAAAATGTGACTACTATACCCGGCATCTGTCAGGCTATCAATAATAGCTTCCGGATTATTTTCTTTCAAAACTAAAAGGTACAAGACACCGTGAGGTGACATTATTTTGCCCAAAGAGCTTAGAAGCTTATTGATAGTTTCCCGACCATTGGTCCCCCCATCCCAAGAGTAGATTAAGTTCTGATTCTTAACGTTGTTTGTAGAAATGTAATCATCGCCTTCAGTAACAACATAGGGCGGATTAAATACCAGCAGATCAATGGAAGACGGCCTAATGCAAGTAGTTAAATCCATATGTAAGACATCCACTGACGCAGAATTTGTCAGAGCTGTCTGCTTAGTTGCCTTTTAAAATATGGAGGTAAGTATGAGAACTTAAGTTAATAGATAATAGTACCTACCAAACAAGCTTTATAGTTTATATCGGTTGAAAGGCAATATGTGGATTTTAACTTTTTTGCTAAAGCCGTTATTAAAACACCACTACCTGAACCAATCTCCACGCAAACTGCTGGTTGTAGTTTTTCAATAAACGGCAGATCAGCTTCAAGTGCATCTAAAAGGAAAAAACTATCCTCCGCCGGTTCGTAAATAAACTGAAATTCGTGAACGTACGAATTATAGCTATAAATATTTTCTTAAGTTTAAATTACTTCATAGTCTTGACTCGTTAAGTGGTTTGTATAAGGTGTTTCCATTATTTCAGTTTGAGGTCCCTGCCTTCAATAAACTTTTCCTTTTCACTTGCTCCTTTTCAATTTGTTTGTGGAGCTCATTTAAGCGATCCTAATTTGAAACGAAATATATCAAAGCTTTCTAAATTAAAATAATGCAAAGAATAATTTCTAATGATAAATATGGATCATTTTAAAAATACTATGGCATAGTGTGTATTAAAATTTGTATCAACTACACAAGTATAATTAAAATTTAAATTACTATCTAGTTAAAACTATTAAAAATGCTTTTGCTAAAATATTTACCTGACAGGTCTGCAAAATGTTGGCTACAACAGTGACCTTATGCTTTACAGTAATTAATTTCTTTACTTTTTCGTTGTAGTCAGGAATGGCTCCTTGAGCCTTTTCAATATCCTTTAATTGCTGGCTTAAAATATCTAACTGGAGTCGTAATTCAGCTTGTGTTGCTCTAGAAGTAAAAAAATACCGAATATTATAATCAAAAGTTTAAGGAACGGGGAAAAATTAACATTATTTAATTTCTCAAATTAATAAAGGAATTAATTGCATAATACAAAAAATTATCATATTAAAGACTCGTTGTTTTCCTAAAATTGTTCAAAGAAATACAAAATATGTAGGTCAGCTCTACAAATAAATTTCTTTGCTGAAATACAGGCAACATCAAGAAAGTCGTTCGAAATAATATGTTATCACGTTTCACAACAGTTCACAGATGCTTTTCAGAATTTGTACATAAAAGAACAAAGTAGTCACGCACGATGTACAGACTCCGACATGTTAACTGATAAAATTGTAAATCTTTTCCTGGTATGACGCAAATCCATCTCAATTTTTATAAATTGTTCTCAAATTACGATAATGATTATATGACCACGATTGGGATCTTGTAATTGCCGCTTTTGTTTGCAGAACAATTTTTACAGCGAGGACATGTACTCTAATATAAATATCTCTTGTTTATTTTATTTTTTGAAAACCAATTAAATATTCCCGCAAACCTCGAATAACTGCGTATAAATAAAATAAAAACCGTTGTTTGCATTTGAATTTAGTTTCTCGTTTGAATTTAGAAAATTTCAAATGAAAGAATTTCATTTACTGGGAATTCCCTGAATGGCATTAATCAAATAAAAGCGGTTTGTTTAATTTAAATTTGGTGTTTGAGTAAATGACACAGTTTTTCTCGATTCGATTTACGTAAGTTTTCGCAATATGTTTCTCGCGAATTGAGCATTCTCATATCATTTCATTTAGATTTCAATTTAACCACTCCTGATACTGTGCAAAATATAAACATTTTCTGGATTATAAAGGTATTTTTTTATAAAATTGTTCAAAAGTACTGCAAAAAACATGCATGTTTTATATAGTCATCATTTTTAAACCAGGAGCTGTATTTTCTCTATTGAGCAATTATTTTACTTTACAAAATTAGGCAATTAATAGTTATCTATGACTATACGGCAAAAAGAAAGAATTCAAGTTACTTTGTAATGAAATCTTTCTGTTAAAAAAGAAATCAGAATTGAACCCTGACTAATTTGTAAAAAAATGTCCACGGGTGAGGTCTCATGAATGAAATTCATTTCTTCACCTACTTTTTATTTGTAATGGTTATTTAAACAACAGAAATATTTTCATTTAACATGAGATGTGCTCTTGTCCAGAGGTCCTTTCGTTTTCTTGAATTAAAATTGTATCCTAATTCCGACAGCCTCAAGAGTTTACACTGATGAGTTTTAATACCAAGACTTAAATATAAATATTTTAGTAATATGAATAGTTTCCCTAACGGCTGCATTGAAGCCACTTTCCGGAGCGAAGTAACATCTCTGAGATCCACCCTTTTCACGAATCCCAGATAAGTATTCAAAAATATTGGCATCAAGTGCTTTCTTATCTAGACACTAAACGGCAGGGAATCTGCTACAGGTACTCACCTTGTCAACCGAACCCTCTCATCTAGACGGTCTACAGTTGGTTTGAATAAGCTAATTATTCCTTCCGCTAAAATGTCCCTTGTGGGATTATCGCAAAAATTTTCCGTGTTTTCATCCAGTGAAGTAACCGTGCTATCCGTGTCTTTCTCCATTATTCACTTTGACATTTAACTAAGTGTCAGATTGACAACCGAATTCAAAAAATACTAATTCGATTTAAAACAGAATTATCCTCTACTGTTTGAACAATTGTTTCTGGTTTTAAAAACAATTTGTATAATTTATTCAGATTGTTAGTAATTAATTTACAAAGACTCGTTTTTAGTTGAATGACTTGAATATAAAAATGCGTTTGACATTAACTATTAAATAATATTCAAAATATAGATGTCGCTGTAGGCACTTTAGAGGTTTCTACGTCCAACATAACCATCAGTGCAAGGGGAAGAAAATTGTGGCATCCGCACTAGGTAGAGGTCCAGTCGGAATAAGTATTTAGCAAGTAAATTCCGTAAAGATTTCATTTTCACAATTAAATGGGCCTTAAATGGCTCTCCGCATAGCCACTATAAAAGTGTATTTTAGTAGGCCCGCTGCGGGAACTCTTACATAATAGTGGTTATGGGGCTTGTCGTGCGGCGGTGTGGTGACATCTTTATCAATGTTCGCTCTTTTTAGGAACGATTAGAAATGATGCAACGGGCCGTCTCCTCAGGAAGCTATCTTCTATTGCCGGTGCTGCAAAATGGAAGCCAGCAACAACGCGGTATGGCCACCTTGAAGGCGATCTCTATTCGCCTCAAGTCCGTGAAGAACATCCAGAAAATCACCCAGTCCATGAAGATGGTGTCTGCTGCCAAGTAAATCCATAGAATATTCTCTTTGAGGATGATGGACTAATACAGAATTCCAGGTACTCAAAGGCTGAACGTGATTTAAAAGCGGCCAGACCTTACGGGGAAGGAGCGAAGCAGTTTTATGAAAAATCAGAGATCGCCCCTGACAAGGAAGCGGAGAAGAAAAAACTGCTGGTGGCTATCACTTCGGACAGAGGTATTCAGTGGGTTTTGGAGCTCCCCGTCCTCCATTCAAAATTTTTTTTTTTTTTATTCAAGGTTTGTGCGGAGCCGTCCACACAGGCATCGCTCGTCAAATTAGAAACGAATTGATGGAGGATGCGACCCACACTAGAGTCTTCTGTGTTGGTGATAAATCACGTACCATTCTGCAGCGTGTGTACGGAAAAAATATCATAATGGTCGCTAATGAAGTCGGCCGACTGCCACCAACATTCTTAGATGCCTCGAAAATCGCAGACGGAATTATGAAGAGCGGGTATGATTTTACCGAGGGCGAGATATTTTACAACAAATTTAAGACTGTAGTGTCTTACAAATTGACTAAGATGCCAATCTATGGCCAAAATGTGGTTGAGGTGAGTATATATGTTCTGTACATCTTCAATTTAATAGCCTTAATCGTTACAGTCTTCACCCAAAATGCTCCTTTTTGATTCTATTGATTCCGAAGTTATTCGCAGCTATTTGGAATATTCACTTGCTTCTTTAATATACTATGCCTTAAAAGAGAGCGCCTGTTCTGAACAGTCTTCAAGAATGACTGCTATGGATAACGCTTCAAAGAATGCTGGTGAAATGATTGAGAAGCTCACACTAACCTTCAACAGAACTAGACAGGCCGTAATCACCAGGGAACTTATTGAAATTATCTCTGGTGCTGCTGCCTTGCAGTAAACAATCCAAACCATCCGCTCTTAGGCTATAAAGTTGCATTTGTTCTTTCTTTCTTGAAAAACCTAGGAACATAATTTGTCTAACACAATTCAGTCACTGGCTAGTTAACATCATAAAAATTTATTGAATCGTGTTGGTTGAATTATGTTACAGCGCAAGATTTCTAAATTACATGGAACTTTGATGCAATCTTTAGTTTTATTTGAATCCCTCTTTTTAATGTGACAAGAAATACCTTTTGTATGTAACTAAATTCCCTATTACAATTTTACGGTAATTTTTAGGCTATAATGATCATTATAAAAAATCTCTCGTTCTGTTAAAAACTCAATAAGTAATTATAAAAAGCCTCGTCCGAAAAATAGCTCTTCATTAAGTTGTGGAAAGCCAAGTCTACCACTTACTTTGTACGACTAAGTTTTATATTTTAAAAAGCAAGCTTATAAATGTTTTTATTTTTATTCGTTGCAACAAACACAAATTATTTTTTCTTTTTCTCCTTTGGAATATCCGTTGAACCGGAATTTTGTTGAATTTTATCACCTAACGACTCCTTGTCAATGGGCACATCTTCATCATCCTCTAATAACACTTTACTTTCAGTTGATAATTTGTTTAGATCAGATATATCGGGTTTGTCACTCATAACACTTTTATAAATGCCTAAAGATTGTGCAACTAAGGAAGTCACATCTGCACTGTTTGCTGGCAAAATCATAGTGTTATTTGTTTTGGCCAAATTGTTAAATGCTGAAATGTATTGCTCTGCAACAGCTAGTGAAGCCGCATTCTTGCCGTTCTTGAATTGAAAATAAATTTACTATGGAGTTTTGCACTAGGTTTTTAAGTATTTAGATTACCTGTAATCCCAGAGACTTTGCAACTGTTAACAGACTCTTAGCCCGAGCGTCTGCTATTGCTATCATTGCAGCAGCTTCTCCGCTCGCTTTGTTGATCTGCTCCTGCCGCTCAGCCTCTAAAAAACACTTTCGCTGGCTATTCATGCTTTAAAAATAACAGTACAAAACCGCAGCTGGTTTTTAATAATAAAAGCTCAGACGCTTTTACCTGAAGCCAATATCCTTGATTTCCGCTTTCCTTCCGCAACATTTATATCAGCTTCTCTTATACCCTCTGATTCTAAGATTGCAGCCCGCTTCCTCCTTTCGGCTTCTACTTGCATTTGCATAGCTTCGTGAACACGCGTGGGCAACTAAAAACGAGAAACAATTGCTGATCACAAATGCAAAGGCCTTTGAATCCACTGCAATTAACCCTACCCTAATATCTCTAATTTCGTATCTGAGGCAGGTCATTCCCCAAGCTTCGCTTGCCTTGTTTATCGAGTCAACTATGCTAACATTCAATGACTCGCGCTCCCTGAAGACTTTGTCAAGAGACATCTTTCCAAGCTCTGATCTCATAGTGGTTTGAGCCAACTGGGTGATAGCAAACTCAGGATCTTCGACGCCATAAGAAGCTAGAAATGAATATATAGAACGCATAGAATATTGTAATTTGTCGGGAATCAAATAAACCTCTGTATGGGTCTATAATCCGTAAGTACAAAACTCCGTCTATGCTTAGAGTTACGTTATCGGATGTAATTGCGGTCTGCTTTGGTACGTCAATGGCTATTTCTTTCAAACTTTGAACATACTTAATTTTATCAATTATGGGGACGAGGATGTTGAGACCAGGATCCAGAATTCTGTGAAACCTACCCATCCGTTCCACAACCCATGCCTAGAATTACATCATATCTTCAGTGTCCTACAATTCGGATTTAGATAAATACCTCCTGTTGCGGTACAAACATTACGACTGTGTTTATGGGTGTCGAAACCTTCTGCCGATATGCATTCCAAACTGGGATACCTGCGCCTCTGAGCAGAGTGCCCTATTAAAATGAAAATAAGCAAACGAACCGAATGTGAAGTTGACAAACCTTGGCGAAGCTGGCATATGCACAAACGCGAGTAGAAGCGAACATATTCTTGATGTTAATCTTTTCAAATACGAATTAATCCCCAGAGGCCCTTTCCCTTTGGTTTTGGCGATACTTTGCTCCTAGCTCCCAGGTCATGAACATAACCTGATCGAGTTTTGACGTTCCGCTAAGAAACTGTTAAAGACAGGGAGGTAATCGGGCTGTCAAGGTGAAAACACATAGAGCTATGTTTTATAAATGGAGAGTCTGAAAAACAGGGAAGAGTTCAAATTATTTTATTTTATCGTTAATAATTCCTCAGGAGTATAACTTATGAGTCTTGAAATTATAGTTTATTATGTTCCTTCAAAAACCTTTGTCAAGACGACAAATTTCATAGCTCAGTTATTAATAAAAAAATTTATTTTGCGTACTAAGTCTTGGCACCTTACCCACTGAAATATACGTGATATGTATTTTATTCCGAAATAATTCTTTTAATTTTTCGATTTCAGTATTTTTAATGTTAGAATCAAAAGTTTGTGTACTTTGCAAAATGATTTAAATAAATGGCGACAGCTGCGAACTACCTTACCGGCAAGAATAATATCACAATTTTCGAAATGACAGCTTAAAGTATTTACGCTTGTAAACAGTGACGAACTTACGCTGTTTTATTCAGTCCCGCAGAAACACGAGTGGGGCGATTTTCGTATTTAAGGCAAGCTATCACCCGTGTAGGAATGGATCGTGGATTGCAAGAGATAAAATTTGTTATAAAGTCTCTGATCGTATCCTGTCCACAAGGTATGACAATCGAAAAGCTGAACAAGGATTATCGGGCGATGGAAGGCCAAAATATACCCTATTCCCGGCTAGGATTCCCTAACTTGGAATTATTTTTAAAATCCCTGACCGATACCCTTTCAGTAAGTATAACTATTTGTGACGACACTAGTAGATATGAGTATTTCGTCGCAAGGTTTACGGCAGCGGTCCCACTGCGAAAGTGTCTGCAATTTGTGATGAAAAAATTCAACATATTGAAAAAATGGTTTTGAGGCAAAAGAATACAACTCGAGACCGAAAGAATCTGTCAGTAATTAGGTAAGTAAATTCACTTTTCAGCGCTTCCATTTTTTTTATTTAATTTGAACTCGTAATTCCTGTAGCGCCTCTTCGGTAATATGAAATATTCTCAGCTCAGCTGTGCTTAGCAAGAAATTATATTAGTTTACAGGGCAGAAGCCCAAACACAATTTCTTTAGCACCGCTGTGTGCTACTCTTAAGCGCACAAAAATTTTCGTTTTAAAATTTTTATCTGATAAGCGTTGTAATTAAAACGTAAAGGCTTTTCAGGTTTCAACTTTCTTTATTTATCAAGTATCAAATAATCCCGTGTAAGTCTCCTTCGTTGGTTATTAAAAAAAAATAAAAATCAAAGAAAAATCGAATTGAGCAAAGATTATATAATTTTAACGATATTGTATGTGTGTATATTTAATGTTTAAGTTAGTAAATAATTTATTGTATGTAGTGTAATATTACTAACTGGGCTTTAATACTTTTCAGTAAAAAACCCCAAAAAACAACGCCTCCACCACAATCATTGTTAAATACACTCCCAATTGTTACCTTTAACAAACCTCCTGTGTATTACAATACACATTATACTAAACCAATATTTCATCCAAGCCTAAATATGTGGGTGCCATTTAGCAGCTTATATAATTACACTCTGCCTAAAAATTATCATTGGAATGTTCCGACGGATCAGTTAAATCAGCAAATTGTAGATATGAATAAAAGACTGAATAAGCTCAACATTAATAATTTCAATTCGAAATCATTGCCTGCTACCAGCGCGCAAGTTAGTAAACAGAGCCATTGCCAACCTTCACGTCCCAGCTCAATGAATTCTGTACCCACCACATCGAAAGAGCTCGTGAACATCACAAAGGAGGAAAAGAAAAAAATTGTAAGTCCAACAAAAAGCAATACAAAAAGGATTGAAAATCCACAACAAATCGATCCGCAAAAGGTCGAAGATGAGCAAAAAATCGATTCAAAAACTGTTCAAGATCAGTCAAAAACCAATACAGAGACGAGTCAAAATGGACTTGTGAAAATCAAGGAGGAGTTGTGGTTCGAGGAACCTAAGAAATCTTCTAAAACTAATAAAAATAAAAAATTCAGGGGTAAAAAGAAATCAAAGTCTTCGACCTCACAAGCCGAATTTTGTTCTGGAAGTAGCGAAAGTATTCTGACTGCACTGAGGAATGTTAGCACAGATCTTGACAAAACGAAAATAAGTGATGAAAAAGAAAAGAATAGCAGAGATTTTATATCTGATAATGAAGCAATTCCAGAACTTGCACATGTAAGAACACAAAATTATTAATATCTGAAATTTAAATTATGTTTACTTTTGGCTTGCTTGCAGAACGACATCATCTTTATGTTAGATTATCCGACTGGTTCGGTTCCTTTTGGCCAGAAAATTCCTCACTCAGAAATTCCTAGTAATATTTTACAGAATTCTTGGTTTGGGATTTTCGTGACTGAGGTAATTGATTTTTTAACTAACATATCCTGCATTTTTCTATTTACTAAGCATGAAAACAATTATCAATATTTTTTAGAATATATAATAAATATCCTCTTTCTTTAGGTTCACAATCCTTACAAATTTTGGTTCCATATTTACAAACAAAATTCTGAACTGGACTCTCTCATGCAGGATTTAGAGTAAGCAACTTACGTAGGAGAGAGATATCGTTCAATATACTTATATTAAATTTATTTTCAGCAATTTTTACAGACAGCTTCCCGTAGGCGAATTCCAAATCCAAACTCTTAATTTAAAATGTGGACAAGTATGTGCTGCACTGTATCTTGGAATGTGGCACAGAGGTGAAATTTTGGATAGCCCAGTTGCAGGAGAAGTTAAGGTATTACAAAATCTATTAATTGTATAAACACTTTAAAAGAAAAATTAATATTTTTAAGGTGTTTTTCGTTGATTATGGAACAGTGTCTAATGTTTCTATAGAAAATGTGAAATATTTGCTACTTGAATATTCAACACTCAGTTGCCAGGCATATCGAGGATGCTTATCGTTTATAAAACCAGTTACCCATAGATGGTCAAGGGATGCTACTTATGCCTTTTTAAATATGGTTAGTGATTTACTCCTATATGCGAAAGCTACGGATATTGATGAAAAGGTAAGTATTCACAAATAGTATTACATTAGGAAAAGGAAACTGGCACCGATAACAAATTAAATTTAATATAATTCAATAGGTATTTGTAAAAAAAAAGAGAATTATAATCGTGTATCTGAATAGAAATCATCTAGAACGGGTCTTATTTAATGCACCTTAGTTTAGTTACTTGCAAAATGTTGCATATCATCCCATGTCATTGAATCATTTATCTTCAAACCATTAGAAATTGGCTTATTTTTAAAAAATTTCGTCATTGTGAAGGGATTTTTGTGATAAAGGTTTATTCTCCTTCATTATTGGTATCAACCAATATCAAGCGGGGTCTCGAATAAGAAGTAATCCGCCATATTAACTTATGACGACATCACATATCCTACGTCCTTTCTGAGGTTTCAAGCTGCCTATCTGCCAAATTTCAATAAAATCGGTTTGCGCATGATAGACAAACAAACTTACACATTTATAATATTCATATGGATACAGTGAAGTAGATTTAGATAAATAGAATAGAAATTCCTCGATTTTGTGGAGTTAATCAGTTTTGAGAGTAGCTGGAATTTCATTTTTTGTCACTAAATATATCGGGTGTAATTGATTTCCATATTTTCTGCATCCTGTTTTCAGGAAAGAATTGTTCGTATGATCCTTACAGACACAAATGACGAAAAAGATTTTCAAATTAATGAGGCTTTAATTGCAAAGGGACAAGCAAGGCTTTGTGAAGAGGATTTTAAGCGGGCAGAGCAGGGCCAGGTAAATAAAATAGAATAAGTAAAATCACTTGTTGCTTCAACTCACTATATGATATTATTTTGCAGACTTCGAAAGCTACCGTCTGCTAAAACTGAGAACAAGTTGGATGTGCTTCTTTCCCTAAATAATCTCTGTATAATATTTTAGTTGTATATAATAGTATGGAAGTAAAAGTAATATCTTAATTTTAAACGGGTTTGAAGCAGCAATAAATTTTATTTATTTACTTCGTAAACACCAAAAATATATTGTGACTCGAATGTATTTTACAGCCGTTAATTGCAAAAATACGACACTTTCAAGAAAAATATCCAACGTAAGCAAAAATTCTATATTTAAAAATAAAAGGTTTTAAATAATTGTTATAATTTTTTTATAGTTTTGATATGTTGGAGTCTGGCGAGTATCCCTCTTTTGCTGAAATTGGTCATTTGCTAGCTAAAGGCATTGATTTTGAAGCACGACAAGATGAAAACATTTTACCAGACGTCGACGCAGATTGTAGTTTAGAAGAATTTACGAAAGAGTTAACTAGCTTTCAAGTTAGGCGAATTTCTGTTTCTAACTCCGACTGTGAAGATGTCGATGAAATTTCAATCACTCCTGATTTTGAGGATGAGCCCAGTGATTCAGCAAGCAAAGTTGAACCGAAGACTGAACAGTTTGTTGAGTCAAAATCAAAGGTGAAATTAAATCCAAATACTAACCCTTTTGTTCCAAGAAGAGACTGCTCTAATGTTGAAAATGCTTCTCTATCAAATCAGACAAAAGCAAAGTCTCAGTATAACACTGCCCAAGAGAGACAAATGCCACCAGGTCTGCAGCAAAATCCGTTCAGTGTAAACCAGTTTAATATACCCATGGTGAATAACATGCAGCCTTATGTCCCTTCTCCATCCTATTATAATTCAAGTGTGCCTCCAATGAATCAACCTTATTACAACATAAGTACGCCAGTTCATCCAATGCATATACAATCTACATCTGTATACTCTCAGAACTGGACTCAGTTCACAAATCTTCCCGGTTCTCAAGATTGGGCACAGACCCAGATCACAAATGTTCCTAGCGTATCTGCTGGATATGAAAACAATTTCCCCCAATTTGCAAAAAATATATATTATTTTAGGTAATCTCAACAGAATATACTGATGACTAATTTCTCATTGTCCGGAGAAATATGTTTATAAAAAACAGTGACCTAACAACGACATTTTCGCGCAATTCACCGGAGATGAAATATTTTCTAACATTTAGGATACGAAGTCCGTTATTATTTTCTTTTTTTTTTATTTAAATCTCAAATTGCCCGTGATTTTCAAATCAAAGATATCTTATTTAAAAGGCATTAATGCAAAATGATTTTATTTTTAGTTACATTTTTATATAATAGTTTGCATTTTTTCAACTTTTCATTAAAAACTTAATTGAAATGAATACTGTCACAAAATACTTATCACCTTTGATAACGTTAATAAACGTTTTTTTTTTTTGTATTATTTGTCGACTTAAATTGCCTGCCATTTGTTTTGTTATATTATCAAGAAGACGATGCAAAGTGCTGTGAATGATATAAAAAGAAATATAGTTTTCATATATTTTCGAAATGTATTGTATTTATTTTTCAGTTTATTTTATTGAGAAAAGGGATTTTTAATAGTAGAAAAATTTATTATTGCATACGAAGAAGTTCAAAGGTGATCATATCACATTCAGATAATCGTTTTAGTGTATGGCTATTGATTTAAATCAATAGCCCTCAATTGGCCGAATATTGACAGTAAAATGTACATTTTCTGGGCACACACGCGTCTACATGCTAGGCTATAAGTCCACATGAAGCTAATCTAAAATGGCGTATACTTGTTACACTTATAATATTCAAACGTATATGTTTAAATGTTTTAACGTGCAAGTAAACGATAAGACGAAGCGTATAATTCGATTTAAATTTTAATGTAAGCCAAATTTTAATCTGTGTATCAATCGGTTTATTATTTTTTTTCTGTGGTTTTATTCTATTGCTGCTTTTCCCCTAATACCATATGCTTTATATCCACATAGGTTTAGATTTATTGTTTGCATATCTATTGTAATCACTTATATGGATATATCCTATTAGACTAATGAGAAAACTAGCACTCATTTTATTATCCTAATAATTATTTGAACCATTATAATCTCGGTTTATTAATACAGTAATAACATAATTTTCTATATATTTATGGAAGTAGTCCTGTTTCAACAATTTGATAAGGAAATGTGAAATAGAAAATTTGAATTGATTAGATTCTGAATTGGGTTCAACTTCTCGTTTCTGCTATATTTTCAACCAAAACCAATAATATTAGTTTTTTTAAAAGTAGAGAGTTTAGATAAACCGGAGCTCTGTAATTTGCTTTAAGCATGAATTTTCCCTGCTTGCATATCAGCAAAGATTATTCTTTCCGTTGTTTAAAAATGGCTCCACGTAGTCCACAGCCTCAAAGTTTTAAGGTTAATTAAGAAGTTATGTCCCGATAATTACAGCATTGATCATCAAGAATCTCCGACCTAAATCTCACCTACTGAAATTTATCTTTGACACAAAACTTGTCAGGCTTAAATTTTTAAATAAACAAGAAAAAAACGAGTATGGAGACGAGGTCATTCTACGATAGTGCGCTTTGACTAGGTTTTATTATACCAAAAATAGACTTACTAAACAAACTAATTTTTGTCTTAAAGCTAGAATTGGCTACTTATAATTATATTTTAGAACATTAAGAAAATGATAAATAATTTTGTCAATTTCCTAATTGTGTAAACTGCTAAACTAAAATAAATGTTGTGGATTGTTAATTTTATTTTTATTTTTGAGGATATATAATTTTGCCAGGAAAGATGCGTTGGGCATTTTCTGCTAAAAATATTTATAACTTGAAATTGAAAAATTATATTTTTAATTATTTTTTTCAAAATAAGAGCAATTGAGCGAATTCAGAAGTAGTTCAGGCATTCCGCATGGAGAATTGAAATATTATTTAGAATAATTGTTAACCCTTAATTCTTAATAGTAATATTTCCTGATTATTTCTGCATATAAAGCCCCAAATAACTTGTAATATCGTTTATAAGCTTAGGGGATTTTGAAATTATTCCCTTCAAGCAGCCGATAACGAGTTTTGGTAACAGGGGATTATCTCCTATCAGAAGAACAAGACTTTGAAAAAATAAAAATTAATAAAAACTAAACAAAGCCTGAATTTTCAATAGGTAACACTCCTCCATCACTAAAATTCTTTGATTTATTATAGAACTTAATTACATGCAATATTGACTATAAGAACTTTCAGAGGAATCAGCTATAAAATGAGAAGAAAATGCACCCTTTTACCGTCCATGTACCGCAGGCATTATCAAAAGAAAACAAATCTGTAAGGAAATTGATATTTATTCTTTATAACTAGAAGTTTCCATCTTCATTGAATAAAGTTGAGGTTGAATTGATAAAAATAACGAATTATCTCCCAATTTTCTGAATTCCAGCATTAAAGTGGGCAACGTAGCAATGCTGGTTCCAACTAGGATTACTCGCAAGCAGAAAATAACAATTGCGGAAATTAGAATAATTCAAAGTTATAAAAACTGAAGAATGTAATTGGTAATATCTAGGATCTTAAATTATATTCAAAAAACATTCGTGCTTGCCAGCTTCGCATTTGACTACGTAATTAGTCTTAGTCCTTCGCGGGAACCTCAATAACTCGAGGCTTATCGATAATCCGAGCAGTTCGGTTGCCCTTTTCTACAATCCCAATAATCCAAGCCTGGTATCCCTCTTGCTTTTCGATGTCTTTACAATATGCGGCTGCTTGTTCGCGCGGTAGACAAATTAACAGTCCACCAGATGTTTCAGCTGAGTGACCTTGCAGTAATTGGAACATATTCCCGCAGGCTTTCGCAACGGCTGCCATTTTCGCAATAACAGGTAAATTGTGGATAACAAAGGACACCTCCTTCTTTTGGTGTGACGCTAATACTTGAGCGTGACCGAGTAAACCAAAACCGGTCACATCTGTCGATCCGTGGGCATTGTATTTATGCATTAGTCTTGCCGCGGTCCTATTCAATCTGGCCATTGAATCCATAGCACGGTGATACGCTTTTCGGACATCCTCCTCAGAAACTACAAGCTTTATTCTGTTCCAGCGTTCCGGCTGATCAAGCCACTGGTGCGCATTTACAGCCACTTGGGTACCTAGAGGTTTGGTGAGTACAAGTACATCACCAACGACAGCGTTGTCTGGGACAATATATTCGTTTGGCTGGCATATCGTTGATGCAACACCGCCAATTGTGCACCAAGGATTCACAACACTTTGTCCACCGGTAACAGATGTGCCGGCTTCAAGAGCTGAGTCCTGAAAAATGGGACATTATTCAAAATAAAACCGATTTACTGACTCTACCTTGAAGCCTCTCATGATTAGAGGGATGACGACGTCTCGTTCCTTCTCGGTCATCTTAGTGCTAACCGCCAGTAACATCAGCATGTTGTCACAGTCAGTGACTCCCATAGCATACAAATCGCTTAGAACGTTCGCACAGGCGATCTTGCCCATCATATAAGGATCATCCACAATTGGATAGAAGAAATCTGTCGTCTGGACCAAACAGAGCCCACCATGCCGCAGAGGCGTCACAGAACAATCTAGCCCAATTCCGATGCGGGGGATAACCATGTGCATGTAATGCGAATGCTCATGCTCTTGAGAACTGTAATCCTGCTGCAGGGAAGACACTAATTTGCTCAAGACCTCCTGGGGCACCTTGCAACCGCGACCCTTCAAATCGGCAAATCGAGTAAGCCGAAATGTAGGCTCCAGGTCATGAGCGGTCGGGTCAAATGGTCTGCGGAACCCCACCGCGTTTGGATTACCCGTCAGCTCCAACTGAGCCGCATTTAATGCATCCTGCGCCACTGTCTGATAGTCACTCATTCTTTTTATATTTCAAATGTGTTTCAGTTGGAACTGGGAAAGTTATCGCAAAGGCAGAAATATTTTGAAACGACGCTGGCAACAAATATGGCGAACTGTTTATGCTAAGTAGACAAATGAAAATCGCGTTCTCCCTCCTTCGCGAGCTCCGAGGAACGATTCAGAAATGGAAGTCGCTAGTAAATAGCGCAAAGTCAAGCGGATTCCTTGTGGCGTTAAGACTGAATATTGGGATATGTGGCCTCTATTAGACCTTAGGAGTGCTCTTTGACTCTAAGCAAGATCTGAACATTGAAAATAATGGCCTTGCAATTCCACAAACTGCTCGTAAAAAGTGAAACTAAATATTTTAATCTACGTACATGTTTGGCACTTTAAGGCCGGTCTACTTCAAAACTGTTCCTCGAACTTCGGGAATGACGATTGTATAACGGTGTGCAGACATATGAGTGTGTGTAACGCTGTCAATAAAATAATTCACAATTGTACATTTTCCGAGTTGGTATTATTTACGAAAAATAATTTATATTAATTTAAAAAATTCGATAAGTGTAGTGAAAATTACTATTCGTAAAGACCTTGAACACCGTCTGAGTGCTGGAGTAAACAAAATTAGAAAGTATGTCGAATGTACCGGCTTTTCTAGCTAATGGCTAACAGCTAATCAAATCAGCTGATCCAAACTGTCATCTAAAGGGGAGCTTTGTAAACAATAAAGAACTGCAGTGTTTAACAAGCATAATTCGTTTGATTTGTTCTGAAGTGAATAATTCACATATTACGCTTTCCTTATAAACTCTTTTTCAAAACTCCCCCAATAAACACTACACTTAATTACAAAAAATGGATGAGCAAGCGTGTCCACGGTGCAAAACTACAAAGTATAGGAATCCTTCCCTCAAATTGATGGTTAACGTTTGTGGCCACACATTATGTGAAAGTTGCGTTGATTTACTCTTTCTAAAAGGTAATAAATGCCATCCTTTCTAATGATAAGTTTATTTTCTAAAATTATCGAAACCAACAGGCTCAGGCGCCTGTCCAGAGTGCAATGTTCCATTGCGGAGGAGCAATTTTCGCGTTCAGATGTTTGATGATCCTATGGTGGAAAAGGAAATCGATATTAGGAAGAGGATCCTGCGGGATTACAATAAAAAGGTTTTGTAAAGGATATTTCAGTCTAGAGTAGTAACAATGTTTTGCTTGTTGCAGGAAGAAGATTTCAATAGCGTTCAAGAGTACAACGACTATTTGGAGGAAATTGAGAACATTATCTACAACCTGTGTAACAACATTGATATAATAAACACCAACAAAAGAATAGAGCAATATAAAAAGGAAAATCGGGAAGTGATAATGCGAAACAAAACGAAAATTGGCCGGGAGGAGTACGAACTGGAAGAAATGCTGGAGATGGAGAAACAGCAGCAAAAATTGAGGAAGATGGAACTAGAGGAAATCGAGCAGGTAAAATTAATTAAATTGTTTGTAAATTCTACTAATATTACATGTATCTATAGGAAAATAAAAAGAAGAAAATTCGTGAGAAGGAGGCTCTAATTGATGCCCTCATGTCCAGTTATGAAGACGCGTCGAAAATTGTGAATGCTTACGCGGAGCAAGCTGAAAAAATACGAGAAGAGGCCAAAACGCTACCAGCAGTTAAAGTATGTGATATTTGTATAATCTGTTTGCTTTTTGTTACATTTTAATTTTACAGGCGACTCAGTTCTCAACAGGAATAAAATTTGCAAGCTCTGAACAACAAGGATATCTTCCAGTGCCTAAAATAGAAGAGGGTCCTTTGTACGTTCATACACTCCCGAAAATGTGGAATGATGGTCCTATTGTTCCTACATCGGCAGAGCTAGAGTCTAAGAGATTTATCGATCACATAAGGTCTAATCTACTATATATTGGATTGTTATCTAATATTTAAATCCTGTTTTCCCTTAGATCCGAATATCCTGTTGAACGGGCGGGGGGATACCGATCTGTGATAGCTTGTCAAAGGGCACTTCAAGAAGCTATGCAAGGTTTATTTCATGGAGGTTAAATATTGTATGAAATATAAGTGATTTGATCGTGATTTTTGCGTTTTAATTGGGGAATTTTGTCACATATAAAATTAAAAATTACTATGAGGAATTTTGCGAAAGGAAATATTCCATGTAGAAATACGATTTTTACATTGTTTTGATATTTTGAATGTGTTCCGTTGTTGAATAACTTTGTTCTTTTTATATTTCTTCATGCTTTCAATGCTATAAGAACAATTCTGCGAAATTACTGACCCTTTTTTAATGTCTTTTTCATATTATTCTTTTTTGCACTAAATAGGATTGGTGAAACAACACTAATTAAGAAAGAAAATATGAATAAATATTAAACCACATTTCAAATATTAGTAAGGTATTTAATCAAAAACTGTTTGTTATGAAATTTTGTTATATAGCAGATTTTCTACACAAAGTCTGTATTCTTATTTCCCAATTGTTGGAAGGTGAAGTATATAAAGTAAACTATATATTTTGTTTTTAACTTTTAATAGAATAAAAAGTGTAACAGAAAAAAAAAATGAAAACTGTAACTAATTTTTATTTTGTCTTTCAGTAGCAAGGAACAACATTTTTAGATATAACAAAATTCATAACAATTGTAAAAAAAATGTATATTAGTAAAAATAAAAATGAGTTGTTCGATTTTACATGAATGAAATTAGTTTTGACCCCATCTACGCTTTTACAATCACAAAATTTATACATAACAAAGATTCTTTCAGTTGAATATTTTGCTATTGTTGTTAAGGATATATTTCCCTGGATGCTAATTTCAAGTTCTTTTATCTGGCCCCTAAGGGAAACGTCCGTAAATAGAACAATTGATAACTGAATACTACACGAATAGCATAAATGTTACATAATCAAGTTGAAAATAACAAAGTAATCATTCAAACGAGGTAAATTGCAACAGAAAGCGCAAAGATGAATAAACTCGCTAAATCCCCGAGGCTAGTACAGCTTGAAGAACTTGAAATTGCATGGGAAATTTGTCTGCCCATGAAAGTTTACAAATTTTGTAAATTTGGTAAAATCAGAGCATTGCCTACAAGGACCTAATTAGCTCGTGTAACGAAAATCTATTATTTTTTAAATACATGAACGAAAACACGGAAAGAGGATCAGATTTAACGCATATAAAGTGGGAAAATTGGGGGCAGCAGATTTCTTTCAACCGGAGTACAAAACGAACATTTGGTAATTAAAACCAAGTTCTCAATCAAACATCTGTTTAGTGTTCCGAAAAAAATCGTTGCTAATGATGTTGATCTATTGTTTGGCCAGAAACTTAATTACCTGAAAATTTACTTACATTTACACTATCTCATTTTTCTCTATTTTTGTTCACACCAGATCGGAAAAATTTTTTTAAAAACTAATTTGTCTGCATAGATAATAGGATATGATAATTAATAAATTTCCGGGAATACTACTTGGTTTATAAAGTATCCAAATACTTGGTAATATTAGAGTGATACATATCGTTAAAGATCTATAGAGGACCTACGACACAAAAGAGATTCGAAAAAGTAAGTTACATTATTTATTTCATTGATAACGGTGAAAATTTACGAAAAGACTATTCGAAACGATTTAGATATACAGGGTGTTCAAAAAATAATTTAAAAAACCCTACATATTGGTACATTTTTTGACACAAATTTGATATGATCCAGTAAAAATTTCTCACCAAGGATTTAATTTTTCTGTCTCTCCCTAAAGCGCTATTTATAACAAAAAAAAAAAAAGGATTACCTCAATATCTGTAGCCGGTCAAAAATTATTAACATTTTTAAGTTACAAGAAAAATGGATAAAGTTGGAATTTCTTGCAGCGTACACATTTGTGCTCTTGTAATGAGGGACCTTTCGGTAGCAGTTTTAAGCCCAAAGTTATTTCCGATCTGGTCGCAAGCAATACACATTTTTTTTGTCAAAGTTGCTCAACTGATTTTATATTCATTCCATAAAGAAGACCTTTTAAGTGACCCTATAATTAAAAGTCTAACGGATTTAGTTCAGGATACCTCGCTGGCGAGGAACATGGCCCGCTGCGAATAATCTGGAACCAGAGTTGTTGACAATCCCCACATAGGACTTCAGACTTTCAGTTGAAGAGCAGATATGTGGTACTAGAATATCTTGCTATATTAAACAGTATTTGCTAAGCAAACCGCGTAAATGGCCTTTTGAGTTATATTTGCCTTGCAGCCTCCTAAATATCGCTATATATTTGAAATGTATTCCCTGGTATATCTTGCTTTAGTCATCTACGTAATTGCGAATTGCCGGAAAAAAATAAAATAATGAAAACAAAAGTATCTAAAGGGTTTTACAAGGTGAACGTATCGATGCAAGTTCTATCGTATGGGAGCGTATCCACGAACATTATTGCAGAAGACGGAAAAAAAGAAAGAGCATCTATTTCGTTTCATTTTATCAATTGCTGAAGGTAATCATAATGAAGTCGTTGATCATTTGTAAGAAGAATTTAGGATGCAGATGTACAAATTTTGATTTTAGGAAATTCACTGTAGTTTTTGACTAACTAGGCTGGAAATACTTTTGATTGAACCCTAAATTTCAGAAAATTTCAGGAAATTAATTTCGAAACTAGTTTCTTTCAATTACATTCTAAACAACGTTGTGTTGAAGTTTTCTGAAGGTGACTTAATGTAAAGAATTATGCAGTCTCGCGATGTTTTTGCAATGTGAAATTTAGAATTTTTGTTTTGCCATAAATCAGAAGACTTGACAATATTTAATCAGATTTTTACCACTTAAAATTTTTTTAATGTTCTCTTTCACGGTGATGCATCATGGATCATGTATTAAAGGCCCTTGGATAAATATATTATGATATGAAATAAAAAACTATTGATATAAATAAATGTATGTACATGTAAGATTTTTCAAAAAAAACATATTAATTTAATTACGTCAACGACGTCGTGTTCAATTATTCATAGAAGACATAATCGATTTCAAATCTTTATACGGCTAAATTCAACTTGCAATCAAATTTTCGATATGTCTAAGTTAAGTCGGTATATGAAATTATATTCAAAAATTCAAAATAGTTATTGGCGCGTAAACAATCTTAAGTGTTATATTCTTTAAATTGGATCTAATTTTATTGCTTGAAGACAGAAAAATGTTAATTATTACGAATATGACTACATGCTCGTGAATTAACTAATTTATTACAGAAGTATCAAATGATCAAAGCCGAAATTTTTTCGGTGTTTTTGATGAACGAAGATATGAAACGGAATGACACTTATTACATCGGTTATTTTATTACTATAATCAGCACAATTTACTGATGTGTAAAAGAGAGAACTTGTGAGGTGTTTCTTAATGAACGTAAGCATTTGAGCCGCCAGAAAAATTGGGAAAGTAATCTTTTGAATTAGTCTCAGTGCAAGAGACGTTGGGTACATTTGGTCTATTAAAAAAGAATCAAGGGAAAAAAAGTTTTTGTTTTTGTTGAATTTTATGTAAAGAAGGAAAGCATATTGAATATTGTTAATAGAAAAATTGTTATTACTATTCCTAATAAAAGGGACATCATTTTTGTATAAGGAAAGCAGTTGTTTCGATTGATGCAAACAAAATGTTATTTATTTTGGATATAGTGCCTAAACATTTATTTGTGAAGTTGTGAAATTGTAAATCCTAAATAAATAAGTTTAAATAAGTATTCAGTCATATCATATGAAATATATACATAAATAAAATAAATGCAAAAGAATGAAAAAATATGTCCTAAGCAATTATTTTATTCTATTAATTTTTTGAGACCCCAAATTCGTAAGGATTTTGACTTATTACTTATTTTTCCTTCAGAAATTCAAAGCCTTATAGCCAGTAAAAAAACAAAGCATGTTCAAAAGAAGTACACAAACTACAACGTAAAATGTAAATAACGTAATTGAGCCCGCTAACTTGAAAAACTCGAAACTAGCTCGAAACAAGTTTCTGTTAGTAAGTCCTGGTTCCGAAATAGGCTGGGAATCTCGTCTGTACGTAAAAGTTTACCAATTTGGTGTAATCAGACTTTTGTTTACAGCGATCTAATTAGCCCGTGAAACGGAAACCCGCCGTCTCCGCGGGACATGTGCGAAAACAAGGAAGAGTTAGGTGAACCGAAGTTATATGGTTCTGTTTATTTTCTCTGGGTAGAGCGGAGTACCAGAGTGGAAGTTACCCACAAATGTTGCGGTACCATTTGGAGCCTGAAAAGCGATAAACTAATTAACTGGAAATTAACGAATCTTTTTTCGAAGCCTTTGAGCGATTTCGGACCCAAAGCAGACTCGCCTTGGAAATAGCCGGACGTTCCGTGGCCGTGTCATGCCGACCACGGCTGCGAAGGTACGAGAACACCAATCGCAACCTGCAGCTGCTGGAGCCAAGGTGAGCCGGCGCATGCGGTCGACAAGCTCTGAAATTCGTCACGCCTTCCGGTTCCAAGCCCTCCTCCGCGCATGTTAATTAACCGATAACGGGAGTGACCTGTTGCCATCTTGTTCCCTCGCACAACCAACGGAGGGAGTGGGCGATATCAACAACTCTCCGCTCACAGATCCCTATACTCTGCGTGGCGTGTTGTTTGGTATTGCCGCTGGTTGAGCTCGATTGCATCCCCATGTGAATTACGCATATCTGAAAAAAGTTGGATGCCGAGAATAAACTTGGATGACGTTACTACGCATCACACCTAAGCTCGTCTTATCCTTGTAGAGCTATTTGATTCTGCTCAGCTGTTCTCACCTTTGTTACCTGTCTCCGCTAAAGAGTCGAGCCTACCCCCCACCGACTCCTCCTCCGCGCATGTTAATTAACCGATAGCGGTGGTGCTGCTGCCTTTTTTCGTCGCATAGTACGGACGAGAGAGTGAACGATTTGACCGATTCTCCACTTTTTAAGTGCTGAAAAACGTGTACGGAGATTGTTTTAAGGGAGCAACAACCGACCTTTGAATTTTTTAAGAGAAAATCACCATCAAAACGAAATCAAAGTAATTATACATCGACAATGTTTATTCTTTGTAGAAATAGCATCGTTACTTTGTTGATGCTTTAAAAATCACTCAATTGCTTCCATTTTTCGTTCTTATTATGCTTGCGAAATTAATAAATGTTTATTTTGCCAATGCTGTAGATTTGGTATTGCATTTCTTGATTTTTCGAAAGCTTACGATACTGTAGATCGTCTCATATTAAAGAAATTATATTTCAAATTGCGTGTCTTTAGTGCAGTAGTCAAATTTGTAAGCAGCTTTTTGAAGAATTTGCTTTTAGCATGTTAAAATTGGAAAATGCACGCCTAGACATATGGCCTTCGTTTTGTGCAGTCCCTCAAGGTTCCCTTCTTCGTCTACTTTTATGACATCGTGTTTTATTATTCCAGAACTTCTTAGAGGATTGTTGTGCCATAATCAATGATGAAGTAGTTACAGTTTATAGATGCTCTGAAGAAATATCACACAGTTTAGCTCAGTTGTAGTTTATTGCTCTCTGCCTCAATTTAATGTTGTCCCTGGAGGTTTCTTCCGATTAACAAACCTATCCTGCCGAATTTACGCTCGTACGGCGAAGATCTTGGTTGTTTGTTGACGTGCTCGTTTTAGAATTACGTTCATACGTTCTACGACTCTTTTAGTCTTACCCATTTCACTCCTAATCTTAAACGCTTAGGTATGTAGAAATCTTTTAAACGAATTTCTACAGGACTTTTTCATTAGTCTAATTTTGCAGTTTTTTTGATAACACAAAGTGGACGTTAAAATGAATAAAATAATTGAAGAAGTAGATTGTATTCCAAGCAAAAATACGATATGCAATTAATTCTACATATAAAATAAATTAAAAAAGTTAAAGAGAGGTTGTTGAAATTGAATTCACACCATTGGATCGAAACAAAGCATGATATAATATTAATTTCCCAAATAAAAGTTTGTTTCTGCTCTAATAATTAGAGACAGCTGAAATGGAATTCACATTATGAGGTTGAAAAAATTAAGCTTATAAAATTGGCGACATTTTTGGCTTGCCAAAACTCCAATTATTACTTCTTCTTGCTTTGAACTCTTAAATTCCATTACAGTAACCGAAGAGTACGGGAGAGAATCAAGGGGAAACGCGCATGAGAATCCTACAACCGGTTATATTGTCCAATCCCCCAACCGGTTGTGTTGTTCAATCCCGCAACCGGTGTTTTGTTTAGTTGAATTCTTCCATTGTCGCTGAGTGGATGTTCGCTGGCGTCTCGTCCTGTTCTGAAGGTGTTGTTTTCACGTTTTTTTCAAAATAAGAAATAAACAAAAGAAGTGGCGAAGTGAAACGATTCGAATAGTTTAAGACACTTTTCGCTGTATCGTCGCACTAATTGGGCGATCGAGGTGAAGTGTGCTGAAGTGAAAATTGTGAGCGAGTTCGAGTGCATCATCACCTGCAAAAGCCTTCTTGCGACTGTTTACCGATACCGCGAGTGCAGTCAGCAGCATCGTCTTAGCGTTGTCTTGTTCGTTCTCCGGTGCTGGCTGGATAGCTACGTTTCAGCGGTTTGTTTGATTGATGTGAATTGGCCGCTAATCGATTGATTGGCCCAATAATAAATGATTGACAAAAGAAACCAAGTTCGCGAGGTGAATAAACTGCAACTACTGAAGCGATAAAATGCGTTCGCGGATCGCGTTCGGGGCGAGCAAGTTGTTCTAAGGGCGAAGAGGGCATCAGCGTCAGCGACAGCACCGAGCCGGATCCATTCTTGATCGCTGCGGCGGCGCAACGAATTTTTGATCGACTTCGAAATCGAATGTTATGTGCGTTAAGTGCTTTTCCGTAACGACGCGAAAAAAACAAAAAATCGACTCTATCAAAGAAGCCAGGTTAGCGCTAGGGAAAGGAAAAATGGTTGCAATGCCTCCTCAACTAAACGTGGGTCTAACCGGCTGCCTGCTGCATGTAAAACACGTTTCTGGGGCTGCCGTTGCTGGCCTCTTGCTTCTGCTCCTCGCGGATTCGGCCGCGGCCAATTGGTGGTAAGTCCTTAAAATCAATTTGAACAACTGCGAAACTGCGGACACCTCAAAAGTCGGCTCGGTGCCTGCGCTACCGACCGCGTACTGCCCCACCGACCAACCAGCCCAGCCGTGCCAGACCGGCCGCAAGGGTCTAACTTCTGACTCTCGGCTAATTTGTACTGCCTTCTGGTCTCGGTGCGCTCGGCGATAGTAAATAAACGTGACGGCTTCGTTTGTTGTTTTTGAGCCCACAGGGGCACCTCATAAACAGCGTGTCACGGCCTCGGGCTTCAGCCGCAAGGAAGTCATCACCTCTTTGAACCACTTTCAAGTTCACTCGGTGGGGCGGCGACTTATGAGTTATGTAGTTTAGATGTAGGCCACTGCTTCAGCGAACCTTCTGCACTACTTGCCTTCTTTTATTATATTTGTCCGATCTCTAGAGTCTAGAGCATTGTCTACCAGCAAACTGGGAGGTATCAAGAAAACGCAACTATTGTCCTCCAGGTTTCAGAGAACTATAATGCATAACGTCCATTTTAAATAATAAACTTTTTGTCACCTAAACCGATCATTTAACCGGAATTAGATCGCCTAGTAAAATGCTTCGCGAATTTTCCACTCGTCAGATAAAAGTATTGGATTAAATTTTCATGTGTTGCTTTTGATAAAAGTACGACTCACGGCCAGAATATGATTTCTTATATATTTCGACTTGAAAAATACTACAAAATTAGTTAAAAGATTCCTCCTCATTTCGTTTTGTAAATATCGGGTGCTAACCTAGTTGTTTGATTATTATTTTACGCAAGAATTTTTCGAATATTACTTGTAACTTATATGTATGGAATCCGCCCTAAATCGTTAATAAAATATTAAAATATTGTACCTTTTACAAAATGTTAATCTACAAATGTTAAAACGAACAACAGAGCAAATATTTTACACATTTTTTAAAAGAATTATACGCATGTGGTTACAGCGGTGTGTATTCATTGCAAATCATGTACTCTACGATCTTTGTGGTTCTTGATTGTTAATCTCAATTTAACGCACTTAATAGGTCTTACTAAAGTTCGATGTAAAAACTCAACTATTTCAGAAACAAAACGACATCGAATTTTTTTACTATTTCTTATGTTTTCCCTGGTGAGAGAGACCCCACAAACTGTCTATTACCTTTATTGCTCTATTTGAAATATATCAGAACAGACATGGATTTATAATTTCGTTTTTCTCCGAATGTAAGAGGAAGCTATGTTGTAGATTTTGAAGAAATTAAAACCAAATTGGATTTTTCAAAAAACATATTTTAAAAATACGTTCCTTTATTTATCATTATTATATAACTAAATATCATCTACATTTTGAAAGGCGCAGTGACTTTTCATCATTAAAATAACAAATTACAATTTGAATGATTGATTGATTGATATTGAAATTGTTCTACAAACATCTTTACTAAAAGTCGTAACAGTGGAGAATAAACTTTTGGAAAATTCATGCCTGTATAATTAAAAAAAACTTTCCATTACCAGCGTCATAAGTTCAGCACTTCATTGAAATAATTAACGTTCATATCATTTACCAAATTAAATCATTTTATTTCAATGAAATGGTCGTGCATGTCTTCAAGTTTCTTGAAATTAATTGATCAGTCAAAATGGCTACAAATTTTGATAAAACCTTGTAAATTCTTTATCACAAAAATTTGTACATCCTCCACCATTAACTATTCACTTTTACTGTCGAATAAAAAAACACTATAAAAGTGCCTTCTGTATGTTGAATTAAGATATTAGCAATCTGAATATATTCACAAAATTAAGATAATAAAACATGTGTTTCTTTGTAGCTCAACCGCCCTTTATTTGAATTATTAGCAGTTCATTTATTAAAACAAGGTGTGAAATTTTTAAAAATATAAACCGAACTATTGAACTTTGCCGTTTTAATTTTGGAAAATTTGATTGAAAATATTTGAAGTAAATGTTCTAATTCATATTCTTTCAATTAAAAAGTAAATTACTTCGTTTAAAATATAAAATTAATTAATTAAATTAAAAGAGGACAGCACTACTTCACATATAGATAAAGTAGCATTTTACTGTTTGTATTAATAGTTATAACTAAACTTCTTGGGAGGGTGGCAAATATAAACAAAAAATCTGTCGAAATTGCAAATAGTTTTAGGCAGTTTCGCATACAACATAGAAAAGCATAACTTCAATAAACTAATGAAGAAAACTAAAATGTAATGACTTATGTAAAAATCATTTGAGTGACACTTAATACAAAACTTTTTTTCCGAGTAAAAACTTTGATGTAAAATACTTATCAATCTTAAGTACTAATAGTAAATACAAATAATTTGATTGCCGGAAAAAGGAAGTAGCTGTCCATCTAATCTATAATAAATATCAGAGTGTTTATTTTTAGAATTTAAATCCACGGAATGGTTGAAGGAGAAAATTAATAAATTTTAAATTGAAATATTCGTGGGGTGGCATTCACGCTGTGGTTACTAAACTTATTCAATCTGAGAATAAATCTTGGACAAAATTATACACAAGAAAAATAATTAAAAACGACAAAAAATTGTGATGGAAAGCCCGACGTTGTACCAAACGAAACGAATAAAATCACACCTGTTAGAATATTATAGCCCCTGGTCGTCGAGCTAGGATCGTATGCAAATGTAAACCACATATTATCTGAATCTTATAAATATTCGTCTACTAGACTGAGAGTATGAAGTCGCGTGGTATTTGCGATATAGGAGAGATAAAAAACTGACACCATCTATTGTTTAATATTTAATGGTATACATGTAATTAAAAATGTAAACCATAATATTAAATAAAAGATAACAGCGCGACCAAATTAAATACATAAAAAAAAAAAACATTCAAATTGGAGGGACGAAACTATTAAAATATTCGAAGGAAAAACCCTTAAAGGGACGATATGAAAGAGGACATTAAAACGACGATTTTATGAAACAAATGTCACATGAATACGATCAGTGGAGAGGCCTTAAATATGGAGAAACCTCAATAAAGATGGACAAAGTTTTATCGTCACCTCAGCATGAAAGATTGGGATGGGATAATTAAAATTAATTTATTCTCTAAGACTTTTGATAAGCGGTTGATAAGTGATCCTTAACTCTCAAGAATGTTTAGATAAAACTTAAGAAAGAGGCCAATTAATAAGCTGATGATAACTGGAAGGATTAAATAAGACTTTTTTTTATTGATGTGAGATACTTCCTAATAATAATTATGGTGTTATGAGTTCTGGATTTAAAAATAGAATCTGGCTGTTTATTTATTCCAAGATATTAAAAATATTAGGTGCACCCATAAGCAGTCAATTATTTTGAATTCTAAAACAAATTTTGTAGTAAAATCAAGTTTATATTTCTTAATCTATTATATAATCTCCATCATTATCAAGGACAGTTTGCCATCTTGTCTACAAATTTTCAATCGGCTTCTTATAGAAATCCAGAGTCCGTGAAACAAAATGTGACTCAAGGTGCCTCCTTACATCTTCTACAGAAATGAATGTTTTATTTTTTAAAGAATACTCCAGAGATCTGAACAAATGATAGTCAGACAGAGCAATATCTGGTGAATACGGTGGGTGCGGTAGAACTTCCCATTTCAATTCTTTAACTTTTTCCTGAGTGAGTTTTGTCGTATGGGACCGGGCATTGTCGTGTTGCGGTATTACACCTTCTCTGCGGACTAAAGATGCCCTCTTTTTCAACAGTTCTGAATACAGTCGTTCTAATTGTTGACAATACAACTCAGTAGTAACTGTTTCTCCAGGTTTCAACAACTCAGAGTGAATTATGCCACTACAGTCCCGCTAAATACACAGTAACACCTTTCTCAGTGATTGGTTTAGGGGTTGGTACTGTGATTTGATTTGCAGAGAGCCATTGCTTGGAACGCTTTATGTTATCGTAAAGGATCCATTTTTCTTCTCCGGTGACGATTCTGCTAAGACATGGATCTCTATGAAATCTGGACAGCAATGAAGTGCAAATTGATCAACGAAGATTGTTAGCCTCAGATAATTGATGCGGTACCCATATTCCTTGTCTATGTACCTTTCCAAATTCGTGTAGGTGCCTTTATATAGTTGACCACGTGGACCCAAGGCTCCTCGATAATTCTTGTATACTTAATCTCGAATCAGATTCCATTAGACATTTTAAGGTGTCATTGTCAAATTCAACTGGTCGTCCAATTAGAGGCCTGTCAGAGAGATCATCATTATACTTTTTAGAATATTTAGAACACAGGCTGCTTTACCGAAAACTGTAAATACGTGCATACGTGTTTCCTCTTCAACGATCGGTACAGAAATAAAGACAAAAAAACTCTTTCCAAATAATTGATTACTTATGGACACCGCTAATATTATCCTATTTTCACATACTAGAACAAACATCCTGATATTACTAATGAACTAGACTCTAAACATGACAATATTTTAATATATTAACATGTTTGCGTGTTTGTTCCAGCATCACAATAACCGCGTCTCTGATCGCGTACGTCAGCCAATAAATAAAGTCTATTTAGGTCAGGTAGTTAAAAAAACACATAGTTTAGTATCACTACTATAAAAAGGAAAGAGGTGCAATTAAACAGACAGGAATGTTTCAGTGCATTGAATTCAAACATGCAATCTCATTAGATAGACATCCTGTTTTAGTTAAAACTGTTTTTACCCACCAAACATTGATACTTTTTCTCGAGTTGAGCAAAGGTGTAAGGTGATGTTTTCTAGAAATCCGCAAAGTTCCGCTAAGTTTACCTGATGATTGAGATTGTTTATATTCAGAAGAACACCTGCAGAAACATTTACAATGCAAGACTTGATTTGTTTACCAACACATTTTCTATTACGAAGAACCTTTACGACAGAGGTGACATCTGCGGCCACTAGCAATTGACTCGCAATACCTCTGTAAGTCTATACTTTTTAATTATAACTAACAAACAAAACTGGCGATTTTTTTATAATATATATTTTATTATTTATTATGTTAAGTATAAGAACTGTTTGTACCTTTCAACAACCTTTTGTTGTTTGGCTAAAATTGTATACGAAATACAACATACTGTCTTAAATTTTGCAATGACGAATCTGAAATCGCAGCGTTCTATATTTGTTACATAAGAGAAATCACATCAAAGTGAATAATCCCACTGGAAAGTTGTGTCATGATTAAACAGAAAATCAGGCAGACTAATAGAAAGGCGGACGTGCTTAAAATAGCTGTACTCCAAACTTATAGAACTGTAAAGAACTATTTGCTTTCTAATCAAACGATTGAAGTTTTTTTGATTTTAATTTTTATATAATTTGCGTAATAATTCCTCTTAAACCTTACTCATGATTGAAAGACGTACATTCATCTCGCTGTCGTCGTCTAATGATCCAATTCGTTTGCTCCCCTTTGGTTGTTGGCCAAGAACTTCGTCTAACATATCTAGTAGCTAAGGCAATTTTTAAATTACCTTTAATTAGACACTGCTCGACCACAAAAGAACTGAAAATAATTATCTGAAATGAAAAGAACGACTCTGCCGCTAAATGCTTCCTAGACGAGCTGGATTCTTAAGATGCATGCTTTGTTTTTCCACTGAAGCAGAGTCCCGCTCCGGCGGGCACAACAAGTTTTTCATATGTCCATTGTGCGAACCTATTTTTTGAGGGCATTCTACAATCTACGTAGTTATGGTTGTTGTAGAGCTTCCTTTCGCGTATTCCCAGTGGAAAAAAAAATTTGCGTTCTTCGAGTTCCTTTGAATGGGAGAATTCTGCCTTTGGATATTTGCGACATTTTTCCGTACTCTTATAATCGGTAGATCAGACCAACTAGCACCTAGGCGCTTATTCAGTGAGTATTCTTAGAAACTAGCACAGAAAGAAAATAGGAAACAATAAATGCGTACAAGATATCAACGTTCTTGATAAAAATAAATAAATAAATAATTTCTATATTAGTAATTCTCGCTCGTTGTAGGCTTTTACAGGAATAAAAAATCAACCAGTTTTGTAACATTTCCGTCAATGTATTTCTTGGCAGGAATAATCTTTAATCTGTAAAATATCTTATCCATTTTTTCATCAATTATTTATAATAATAACATTTTATTATAGTAAAGTTCTTGTTTAATTTAAAATGTATGTTAAGTTTTGTTACGTAACTGTAAATTAAGTTATGTAAGAAAACAGGTCCTACTACCTTTAAAATATTGAGATTAAACAAAGTTTACACTATGGATCTTTATTAATAGCGCGTAAAAACATTACTAAAATTAGCCATTTTTAAGATTAGTTCTACCAAATCCACAGACTGAAAAATATAAAAAGGTCCCGTGACTGAAGAATATAAAAAGGTCCCCCCAAAAACCTTAGAGATACGGAAGTTAAACAAAATTTATGTTCTAGTATTTGATGGCCTCTATGAATTCGTTAAAAAGTTATCAGTATCGACTTAATCGTTTCCGAGATTAGTTTGAACAAATCAATAATTCTAAAACCGTTTCTAGTTTATGAAAAAATAAATCAAGCCAAATACAGATGTTTATTCAAAAATCACAAATAGAGACTTCAGTTTTATTTACAAGCATACAATTTTATTTTATTATGCAATTTCCATCTTCAAACGATAACTTACTGAAAGTATAAAATCCTTGAAAATGTGCAAAATGATACCCAATTTTATCTAGTAACTGCTAATAACAAAATGATAGCATTGGGAAACTTTTTGGTTAACCCTCATAAAACGATTCAAATTACAAGGCGACTGAAATGATCTTGAAAGAGTACCTCGCTTCCTTTTGATCGTAGTTCTGATGGAATGGTCTTATTTTTTATTAAAATCACCAGAGAAATCCAAGTTTAAACAATTATTGAATCCCTTTTGTAATTTTCTACAGAATGTATTTAGAAATAAAATACTTCAACTAAATGTTCATACCTTTTAAAAGATTCTCCAACCTGCGTTAATTTTTTAAATAATATATTCAAAGGCCAAGACTATAAGCGCGATCTTCACCAATTGATAGATGGCTAAGTCGAAAATAAATTTGTCTCAAACCAGTTTACCTTCGATTTAAATAAGAAACTATCTAAAAATAATTCTAATAATATTCTAAAAAAATTCATATCAAAGAACAAAATTCGTTTCTATGAGAGAAAGTATTCATTTGAAACTGCTGATATTTCTCCTTTTTATATTGCACATCCTGCGGTTGTATATTTTATTATAGACTAGCTCGTCAGTTTTGACGATAGAAGTAATTATAACTCGAGTAATTTTACAAGTAATCAACTTTTAATATAACTTTTAGGAAAAAAGGAAATTTTCCTCTAAAAATGACATCATTTTTTAACTTTTAAAAATATTTATTATGATCTAAATTTGCCTTTCAAAAGTGACATGCGTCTCCATGTGCTAGCCTGTACATACATATGTGCACGCTACAGGTCGCAACTCGTAACCGATTTTGATGATTCTTCTTTCTATTGATTGCTTGGCCTATCGATTTTCGCAATATTTGTCAAATAGTTCAGTTTTAATAAACAAAACAATTTTCTACAAAAATTTCCTTTTTTCATGCTTGGCGACTGTTCTCGACTTCCGTTTTGTGCGGATCATCTTGCACCTTCTATCTGCTAGACGAAAAAAAAATGCGGGATGTGCACTTTCGGTTTTACCAACGTTTAACGAATTACTATAACAAAAAGCACTGCTAATATTTAAAAATATTTGGTATCACAAAAAGAAGAAGTGTATGCAATGTAACAAAGAGCCTTTTACAAAAAAATATCGTCAATATAACGTCTGCAAATTTATACTGTTTTTTAAAGACTAATTATGATGACTCATTTCATTTCTAATATGACATGAATCACATAATTCTTTCCCATCAGGTAGAATATCGATATTTTGATTTGGAAGTTGTTTGATTGGTTCTCTTTACAAAAGTATTTGTTCAATGATGTCAGCTGAGAGTACTTCTATAGTAAAATAATTTGGTCCTAAATCTTGATTGCGTCTCAACGCAAGGAATTTGCTTTTTTGAGCAACGTGTAGGCAGTTTAAAATAGTAAGGAATGGAAATCGCCAGAGAAATGGATGAGTGTTTGCTTTTCTATGTCATGGTCTGGCGATTGGATTTCAAAGTGGCCGCACTTAGATCCATCTAACGAAAATTCCAACGAGTGCAAGAGCCCAGAACTTACAAAAAATGAAATTTTGCAGAGCTGTGATATCAAAGAAATATGTTTATACATGTTTTCACTTATCTCGGGTTTTCTGCTTCAAGTCAAATTTCGGAGCCTTCTGGGGCTATTTTCGTATTGCTTTGAAATGCCGACATTCTAACAGCTTCTCTGGCAGCCGGGTGCGGAGTAATCAGAGTATGTGACACCGCCAGCATTCCCTTTGAGACTTCAGCAGTCTTACTTTCCTCAAACCGAACTAATTTTATCCGCGACTTAGAATTTATAAAGAGTTAATTACCAAAATTAGTCCCGGCGGCGCGCATTTGGTGGCAGTCCTGCGTTGTCGGCCGGTAATGCAGTCAACGCCGAGGGCAATGTTTATTGCGAGAAGTACACAAACCTATAAAACCTATAAAACACAGATGTTGTTCACCTTTCGTCGTTTAGACAATTTCCGTTTGGATACTTAGCCCAAGTCTTTAAAATTTAATTGCTCCTGCATCCCCGCCGTCAAATTGCGTGGATTCGTCTGCGGAGGCCGGGAACATCTGTCAGCAACCACAGAACTGTGCACCCGAACAGTCCGGCTAACAATTTCAATTCTAGATGAGTAGAATAAGCATACCCCAAGATATGAGCCCTTAAAATTATGTCTGAACTTTCTGGCCAGGTTCAAGCGCGTAAATTCTATTAAATTCCCGTCTTGTCCCGTGTTGCGTCTTGTGGAGTCCATTAATAAAGCCATAAAGGGCCAGGACCACCACGTTTATTTCAACTCTGAAAATTTGGATTCGTTTGGAAAGCTTTGTACTAATGTGAAAGTAAATTTTAGAAAGGTTTTCTCAATTCTACAACCTCAGGCAATGACGCATTTCAATTAATAAAAGTTACTACGACATTGGCTATTTCAGAGAATCTTATAAAAAGTTTGTCAGCAATTAAGAAAGTTTTACATAAGTTTCATTTTATTTTTTTAAAAAAAAGCGCTATTACTTTCGTTGCTGAATACGATATTGCATAGTTTATAGCGATCAACGGAAAATTGAAGAAAAGGCCTATTCATTTCATAGAATTAAATCAATTGAGGATATTTTTTTGCACCTCATTATTAGCTTTCCTTAAATAAACAATAAAGTAAAAGAAAAGTAATATAATATTCCAAACTCCTTTTGGATATATCTAATATAATATGTATATGGAATGGGTAAAGCAAAATGAGATTAATTTATTTTATCAAATGACTGTCTACGTGAAGCAATTCATTATTATGCAGTATATTCTAAAATTTAAAAAAAAAGCATTTTAAAAAACATCGCAATTTTTTTGGGCAATTTTGGGATAGTGTAGATTTTCAGTACAGTAAATTTTTTGCTTTCTCATTTTTCCCAATATTTTTCTTTTGTTGTTAATTTTTCGCATGCCTTGTGAAATTTTATAGGTCGAGAAATTATACATTTTTGAATCATGGTTCTGATGCTGTCTTTATAAGAGTATAGTTTACCTATTAAAAAGAAATCAAGATATTACATTGATTAAAGCGTTCATTTACAAAAAGAGTCGTTGATGCTTGGAAATTAAAAAATAATAGTACAAAATAGAGACTAAAAAATCAATATTATACAGTAGAAATAAAAGTCTAGGATTTTTCGTATTATTATGAAAAATTTATCTGAAATTTGAAAAAAGGTGGTTTCACCTCTTTAGAATACTAAATATGCTATCGCTCGTCCTAATTTAGTTAAGTCTGTGAAAAATGTTCAGGCTATACGTTCTTGTTCCACATAGAAACGGGGTTAAGTGTCCTATCCAATTCTGTAGGTACCATGAAGCTAGAGCTATTGAGGCAAACTGCAACAAAAATTCATTCAATTGGGAGAGACGGCTACATGGATTTTATGAACTAAATAAATCCATGAAGAATGGCTTAAAGCATAGTTCGGCTGCATAAAGTTTCTGGAAAACTGCAAAACTTCCATGGGAGAGCGAACTCCTCCAAACAACACTCAACAAGTTGTGAATAGCGAGGACCATTGAGAGCATTTTTTGCTTAGCTTCCATGCTATTTGTAGTCGCTATAGAACCGTGTGCATTCCTAGAAGTTATTTGCTAACTTGGAAAGAATACTCCACTTGGAATCATCAGGGGGCGCTTTAACCGTAAATTTTTAATTTACTTTAAAGTGATATTCAATTCAATTAAATTGCACAGGTAAGGCTATTTCTTACTTTTCAATAAACATGATTTTCACTTTCTGAAGATTAAGACCTCCCATGTGTAAGTTGCTAGATGGTTATTAATATTTTAGAAACTTGAATATCGTGTAATTTAGGACGCAGTGAAATTAGTAATGAGAAACGTAACACTATTTATTAGATATGAATTTTATTCAACGAAACGTTGCAAATTATACTTTATTAGATTAGAATAATTTTACCAGGGGGTCATTTCACGTAAGGTCTTGGGAACTTAGAAATTAATTTGTATGAAATTTTAGAAATTTAAGGTTGCTTGGGAAAGGACAATCTTATCAATCATTCCATTATAAGGTATGTAGAAAAAAGCTGAACTTAAATTATCTGCAGGATTATTTTGAGATAAACGACGACCAAAGGATTCTTGTTTTTCCTTTGTCAATCGATTTTTGTCAAAAGAAATATATGTTTTCAATCATAGTCTTATACTCAAATTGAAATCTCAGCGGCGAACGATTGTCTGATACTGCACGTTTTCAAGACTTACAAATAACATTACATTTGATAATTTTCTGATTAATTAAATCCTGATCATCGTGTAATTAAAATAAAAGCAGAAGAATCTTTCTGGGCTAAAATTAGGTGCTATCACTCGGAAGTTAAATGTTGTTAAAAAACACTAGCTAGTTTTTCAAAGCCATTAGGTAGGTAGTTAAGCTTGTAAATGAAAATATTAACACTGTTTTGTCTTAGGATTGTGTGCGGTGTTGTACGGACTGCATTAAAAATTATTATTAATTAAAGACAGTAAGTTAAGATGGTGCACTAAAAATATGTTACGAAATATTACTATTAGAAAGTAAGTAACATTATAGACCAAAGTTATCGTGACATAAAAATAAAAACTTCACCTTAAGAAATAACATTTTATGCGTTGCACTTTGCCACAAATAATCTTGTCTATAAGCGTCGCCCCGTCAATTTTTAAAGGTGATTTCAAAAGATCATATCAATAAATTTGCGAGCTGCGAGTTTTTTTTCGGAGTACGCATTGTCGTTATCTCCTCAAGGATGGGGTTGAGGGTTGATTACGTTATTCTACGATCGTCTAAAAGTTATAGGTCTACCGCCAGTTCTTAGGTGTGAGTCATTCACCCCATCTGCGTTTACGCGAGGCAATCGTAAGTCGAAATATCTGCGTCGCGGCGCTTGGGGACCAATGTTGATGGATTTCGGGGCAGCGAAGGTAATAAATAACCACATATTCATAAAAATTTTATGAACGACTTAAGAGCCTCAGACGTATTGGCATACATATTATGCATATGCACGTACCAGAAGGGTCAGCCTCTGTTTACGACAATTTATTTTCCTCTTTTGAGGGACGGGGAATCCCGTCACAACCCGTCCTTCAGTAGTAACACCACACGGCTTGGCTTTATTGAATTACTTTCATTAGCTTTGTACGTAGCGATGACTGTGTGTGCCCTATAATCCTCATGTTTGGTTTACATTAGCAAATAGCATTACAGTTTTATATCAAGTCTGCATTGTAGCATTATAAGCGACAAAAGTTCCTCGGCCACTCATCCTTTGTCGCCGCATGGCTCATGTGTGCGGGACCTGCATACACCATCAGTAGAGAGACAGGCCAGCGAGCCCTTTTTATGTTAATGGGGCTTAAGCCAAGAAACGAGGCATTACAACTGCTATACAGAATAAATTATTCCAATTTCCAGATTTGTTTGCACAGCGCACAGCGGTAATTACTTATATAGTTTCCCCTAATCGCCTGTAACACGGATATGTTACATCGCACTCCTTGTCCGGTGCACCCTCTGCGGGTATTGCAGTTTAGCTGCGATGGGCATTTGACATTGACATCGATAACTACTTTCGTTCCCGGGCAACTTAAGTTTTTTCTTCGGATTTATTTTTTTTTATTTTATTTTTTTTTTGAGCATTCACCGAAGCACCCGGGCATAAAGGCACAGCCAATCACCGCGCATACCTGGCTCCTAAGAATCGGCTTCTTATCCAATTTTTATTATCCCCCGTATGCACAAGAGTCATTTTAATTCCTCGCATAGCAGCAGTAGTTTCTTAATCAAGTGAAAAATTCAACCGGAGCCGAGTATAATTTGTCGGTAATGCGGCCCATTAAGATCCCCATCGTCTTCGTTTTGCGCGTCCCATTAACATCTGACGGCCATACTTTCAACAGTTGGACTCAAGCCACACACATGCCTGTCGTTAAAAGTAAAATCGAAAAACAAACATTTTAATTACCTGGCCGTTTCGGGTAAGAGTAGCTCAATCAAAGGCTTAAATTATATTTTTGTATTAATCCTTGACTGGTTCGCGGTAAAACGACAAACTTGCCCATTATTTGGGCGTTTAACTCGACGGCGATAGCGCCCCGTAATCGGAGCACCAGCCAGGAGAGACGAAATCCGAGAGCACAAACAATCACTGGGACAGGGACCCGCACTTGAGTTGCAATTGCGTCTCAACCGGTCGTCGATGAATGATTAGATTTCTTATCGCAAGGATTAAGTACTCTACCGTCCGTAATTTTATTGGACTGTAAATTTATAATAAAGTTTTTTATAATTTCATTCCAAGTTATAAAGGGAAAAAATGTTTTAATAGCTGAGAGAGCCCTCACAGTCAGTACAAGGTAAGTAAAACCTTTCGACATTGACGAAAGGAATAAGTAGAATTCTTTCATAACGTTAGATCATTACTAAGGAGTCCAATATTTTCACAAAATTAGCAGTATAAATATTTAAATATTTGTTTAGTGCAGTGCTGTAGAAAGGCGCCACGACACTGGTAAAAATTTGTTATAAAATATTCTTATTCCACAACGATTGGGGCAATTTTCATGATTATTTTCTTCATGTTTGTGCCGATAGCGTGCAATAGCTAAAAATGAATTTTGATGGAAATTTTGCTGTAAAATAGTTCTGCTACGAGGGTAAAATGAGGACTGTTTGTCTGTTCATCTATCTGTCTGTTTTACAAACTGAGAAATAGATTTGTTAACAAAAAATTAAATCTTTTTCAAAACTGAAGGACAAAAATTTAAAATATAATATATAATCGAAATCTGTGGAATTGTTATGGTAGATTCTTTGTTAAAAAGTTTTTATTCTTTTTATTCTCTGTGGAAATAAAGTTCCTTATAATCATATGTCATAACATGAGTCCTCCAAAGAAGTTAGACTCACGATTAGCATCGCGCGCATTAACTTCCCAAAATGCACTCTCACCACAAGCAATTTGCGATTCTGATATGCACTAACCCTTAATGAAAGTTTTATATACTAAGCTCGATCAAGGTGCTATTAATGTTGAACTAACTATTATCCATGCTAACTTTAAAAATGCCTTGTTTATACAACTGCGGACGCTAGTCTAGGAATTATTAGCGTCTGTTTCCGCAACAAGTTACTAATGTGCATTCATGTCTATCTGACTGGACCATAAATCAAGTCAGACTCCGCTGAGCCTCCTCCGATTAGCCGTGTTCATTACAAGGGCCTAACGTTTTGAAAAATTGTTGGGCAACAAAATGGGCCCGGATTTGGGATCGTATGGGCGCACAGATGGCCACTAATTGGATATGTTAAGAGCGGTCAATAAAACTTCTGGAGCTTAAAGACGTGGCAACTTTGAAGCTTTCTCACATTTCACATGTTGTGGACAATGTGTTTGGGAACACTCGAAAACGGAAGTGGAAGGTGAAACAAGCTTACAATAGGATAAATCTCAATACCAGCAAATTCTAATGCTACAACGTTAAGGTGATTCTTTTCAATTCCGCAAAGTGGAGAAACAAGATTTAGTGGTGCAAAATAAAATAAAAACGAAAACAGAAAAATCGCACCTAAGCCAACAATAGATAGAAAACGAGCTCAGGTAAATTCATTTCACGGCAACAGAGTTTAATGACCATGACAAATTCAGGCGTTTCCCCATCGTTACCTTTTGACAAAAGAGAAATACGAAGCGCGGACCTCGCTAATCCAATGCCAAAATTGATTTGAATTAGCTCCTAATTCCGCGGAATGTAAAATAGGACAGGCTCGCGCTGACTTAAGCAGTGTAATCCGCAAATCATCGTGATTTTCGAAATCACTGGAAAAAGTACCAACTGGCTTCTGATCAGACAGCTTGAATTTATAGAAGGGCTTTTGTTGGAATTCAATAAAAAGACAGTAAAGATAGTCTTCATTGTTCGACGCGTTACACATTCTCAGTTGCAATGGTAGCTCACTCCAGAGCTAGATGTATTGAAATAAGGGTAGTAAAACTACAGCCGGATGAAAGATACCTGTATTGAAAAGAAAATCGTTGACCTGAATCAGCAACACGAATGTGTCTATTATATATCGATACCTGTGATTTTTACAGGCTATGGTCATTAATTAAATTAGAGAACTTGAAATAAGTTTTCATTAATTTCAAGTAATTTCGGTTCTGTTTTATTATCTGAATGCGTCGTAAACAAATAAATGATTATACATGCACACGTTTAATGGCTAAAATTCATATACACGCTTCTCATCCAAGTGGTTGCAAACTGCGGTTTATCGCTTTTTGTTGGACTTTATAGCGGATTGTATACAACAATATTGTAACTAGCCTGCTACTTTTCATTGCTCGGAATTGATTTTAAGTTTTATAGTTTTTGAAAGTTTTTAGACATAGAAGAAATCAAACGAGCATAATTTAATCAGGTTAATCCATCGGTTTAACAGTTGTTTATTATAATGTCGTACCCAAATGAAATCGTTGTAGTCACAGCCGATTTTTCCACTTAAAAACTACATTCAATATTAAATTTATTTAAAAAAAGCGGTTAAAATAACAAGATTCTTTTCTCTTAATTGGTTTATTTTCGTGATATATTAGTATTTTCATTATTTCATTCTTGTGAACTGAGAATTATGTATATAAAAAGAATTCGAGTCCTTTATGTTAAACAAATGCACGTACAAATCAAATCTGGCCCAAGAAGACGAAACGTAATGAAATTCAATAAGGCTAAAATTAATTAAACATCGTTAATAGTTTTTCGGTGGTAATCCTGTGTAAAAGAAACCAATAAAAAATAAAGAGCCAAGGGATCATCGTAATTATCTATCTTCAAAAAATAATAAAGCGAAGCCAAAGAGATTTTTCACTATTCTATTAAAAATAAATATTACAGGTTATATTGGTACAATAACTATAAAATACAAGCGGTAGCAAACGAGTGGGAATGGCTTAACTATTAGCAATAACATTGTTTGTTGTCATTATGTTGTGCATTTTGTCCGTAGGAAGCTGGTGGCTTGATACCCTTAATTGCTTTTTCGCGTCATACCAAAATTAAATTTTTATTAAGAGACGTAAAGCAGTAGAGATGACATTATACAGGCATATGACAATTCAATAAAGTGGTATTGACCCTATCGTCGCGCAGAGAGTCTGAAAGCGACATTAAACTGACAAAATGCGTTTTCGTTGGGCTCAATTCCATTAACGGTCACTAATAAAATCCCTTTTAGTGCAGAGCACCGAAAGGGCGCACTGCCACTGGCTACTAAAACACATAAAGCGGTATCATAAAAGCTATCAATGAGCGTAATTGTAATTCCCGTGAATTTTATTATATCAACGCGCTGGAAATTAAAGTTTGGCCAGGATAAATGTGTGCATGTTTTACGAGACTTTTACGTTCCCATTTAGACATAAAATTTTTGCTCTTGCGCGCCTTTGTATGGGATACCAAGATCTCGTCAACTATTGTTCCTTGCTATTGAACAGTACGAAATTGTGCTCATTCGTTTCTGCCCTCAGGAATTTGTTTTCGATGAAAACATCTTTTTTTCATTTTGTTTTTTTTTTTCGTCTTTTTTTTACTGGGAGCAAGGTAAAACGCTCATATTTCTTCATAATTCCCATGTTTACCTGTCAAAGCCAACAATGCAATGAAGGATACATAAAAGGGAATAACCCTTATATCCGCTCTGGTCGCTCTTTTTTATTTCGAGGAAAAATTCGCACATGAAGCGTTATGACGAGACAGGGCTTTCGTGATTTCCGTGTATATAATTGAAGGTGCTTGGTGAAGCATAAATTAGGATTATTATTGGCAAACTATACGGTGCTTAAAACGTATTTACTGATTTCTTCAAGGTATAACTTGTCTTTTTTGATGGGATCTACTTCTTTGATTGCTTCAAAGCAGCATCGAAAAATGATGATTTATATATGAGAAGTATTTAATATATTAATGTAAATTAATAAGTAAGTTTCATTCGTTTGCACAAAATATGCTATTTAAAAACTGTAATGCCAATTACAAACTAAAGCCTGGAAAGTAACAAAATAATTTAACCTATTGAACACATTTTCCTTCGACTTGACAAAATAAAAATATCTTTTCCACTTTATTTTTACATAAAAACGCAGATTAACGCTGTTAACTCAGATAAAACCGGTGTAGGTTATATTTTCAGTTGATATATTTAAGCTGAACTATTTACTCACATTTTCGTTTATATAACAGAAAGTGCAATTTTGCTGTATGAACGTTTTACCAGAAATTTTATATTAGAAATTAATTCAACACGTAATTCGCATATTATTTATAAATAAAACGTTGACGAATTTACACTAGAAATAAAAATAATGGTATTCATTTATCATTGAAATGTTTGAAATAAACAAAGTAAGTTTTAATACTTTTAAATAAATAACTTTAACAAACGGTTTTGCTGTTTTCTTTTTTGTAGATCGGACGTCTATAAACCAAATTTGAACTTAAAATTTAAATTTTTTAAAAGTCAAATGCACTACGTATTATGATTCATAAAGTTCAAAAGAGCTTATAATTTCTGCAATTACTTGGGGTTATTTCCGTCCAATTTTCCAAAAAAACATATGGTGATCAAGACACTAGTCTCACGAGCTTCTTGCATTACTTCACCAGAAAAACAAAAGGAAAACGATCATTAAACATCAATGTAAAAACTTTAGTGTCACTGTGTTTATAAAAACGCGATTGCACAGAATTACAATTATCAATTTGTAATTCATGTGAAAACTATGTTTAAGCCCTTTGGAGCTTTATGTTTTATATTTGGAAGGCTGTGAATTAAGAAGAAAATTTGTATCGGAAAAGAAGCCTTCACAAAATAAGCATTGAGAAACATAAGTGGATGGAATTGAACTAGTGGAACCGTGCGGATCTTTCGAATTTTGCAACAATAAAGGATTTATTAAATATACTTTTATATGACGTGATAGGATAGCTGAATTGAATGAAATGACGAAAGTAAGATTGAACATTTGGACTTTACGAAAAGTATCCAAAATATTGATTTATACATATGTGCACAGTATCACAAACATTCATATAATCTCTTTATATACAATGTTAAATGCAATTACAGAATTTTCCTTCACCTTGCGTTCGGGCAAGTGTATCTGTTACTTATTTTGTCCGTTAATTGTGAACGTTGGGTTTTAAAACCAAATTGTTCGACTATCTTTGTATTGCATTTGTCTATTTGGACGTTGAACTAAAATAATTTAAAAATGCCGAGCTGAATTTTTTATATATAAAAAGTTGAGTGAATTATTGAATGCAAAATTAATTTTGGCTAAACATCATTCCCATAAAATTGATATGGATATGTCTTTTTATATTTTGGTCAACTTTATACAAGAATTTCTATTGATTGAAAAATCTGATCATATTTGTTTTTTGTCTGCCTGATATCAGCAAAGGTCTATGCGTTCTTTTCTACCAATTTATACTCATAAAATGATATTAAAATTATGTAAAAACGTATGTGCATAGTAAAAACTTATGCAACAAAGTAGAAGTAGAAGAATATTATTTTGAAAGAGATATCATTGATGATTTATAGTTTGGCTTTAAAGTAAAAGTATATATGAATCGTTTATTTTGGTCTAAGTCAATTTTTTGAAAAAGTTCATTTAATATTATTTTGACCCCTTTTGGATATGTAGAAGCTAAAAATGTGTGAAATAGAAATGAATTATGAATTAATATATTAGTTCCTGAACCCTTCCTTGTCTACAATGAGTTTAAGTTCAGAATCGATTTTGAGTAAAACTCCTTTTTCTGGGACTTTCCCTTGTTAATTTTCAATAATTTCCCCAACTTGCTGTGCTATAATTAATCGATTCATGCTCTATGAAATTAGTAAATACATTTTCCCCTATGCAAAACAAAATGCCGACCGGAGATTCGATAGTACGGAATCAATTATTTCATAACAGGGAGGTGTATAAACTCCCGAAAAGAAAGTCGAAAGTAAATGAAATGCAACGAAGGCCATTAATCATTATAGTCTATGTTAAACTCGCAATTGCGTAATTTGTTTGAAAACATATTTTTTTTTGGTTAATCTATGTTAATAAAGAAGGAAGTCAACCCCTAGTCACATCAAAATTGGGAAACCGAGAAGGGAAGGCGGCACGGCACATTCATGCAGATGCTACACCACCATCCTCGTGCACACCGCACTGAATACACCAGGACCAACCACTCCTGTTCGGGCAGGCAAATAAATAATGATCGTCTTTATTGCAGGGTCGCTCCCCGGCAAATGAAATAATTAAATAAAAACCGGGGGTGGAGACACACGTGTGCTTATTAAGACAGCCATCAGGGAAGATAACGCAAATAGATATTTTCTTCGGCATTCGGTGTTCTCCATTCGAGCACTTAAATTCCGCCAGCACAGAATATGCAATAAGCCCGCGGCAGCGGACAACCGAATTTCCAATGGGACACCTCGGAAAGGGTGAATCCGGGTCTCCGTCGGGTATTCCTGTTGGCGGCGCAAATACCCGGAGGCCAAGCCAAGCCATGAATACACTTCCTGGTTGCCTCACGATGACAAAATCATGCGGGGCTCTAGGTAAATAAAATATCATCGTTTGCTTTTCGACAAATCCAACAGGTGCTTATTTGCGTTGCTCTTTTGATCAATGGCTTTGAAGTCATTCAAGAGTTAGTTTACCTGTCCTGCAGTGTCTTCTCGAGTATGTGCAGGAATTACGGCAAGACTACTAGCCATAGGCTGCTAAACTGGCACCCAGTAATTTGGACGAATTGATTGATTTGATCAGTACTGCTGGTGCTCTATTTATAGGCGTTTTCGTGTATACAGTTTACGTAAAACTGCTTAGAGGGACTTTTAGCTGCCAACACAACACCACCTTTTCGAACGACTGACGATTTTTGTTTCCAATCACTTTTCATCCAAAAATAACAATTTCAGGTGATACGGGACGTGGAATTTTCCAGTTGGACGAAAACTGTCTGTAAAGTGTACAACAAATAGTTTATTTTATAGGTATCTTTTATTACACTACAAAGGAACATAAGCAAATAATCCATGCAATTTAAAAGATATGTAAATATTTAAAAAGGGTGTGGCTGATAATTTTGAAATTAAATTGTAAATAAGTTTATTGATTCAAGAGTTAGAATCTTTGATACACATAACATAACATAATAAGTGTATACAATAGTTCAAACAGTCATTTTATTTTTCACGATTAGAAAGACAAAGGAGAAACGCTGTACGAAAGAATAGAAGTGTTTAAATTTCCAAGTTTTTTTAACGATTAGAAGGAGAAATAATTACACCAGAAAAATTTGTTCAAGTATTTTTTGTTTCAGGTTTTTTTTTTTTCTAAGGTTCTCGAATAATTAACAATAAATTCAAAAAGTACCAAAACTCATTGCTAGTTAACTTTTTATATTTTGAATTGTTATATAAATTTTGGATACTGCTTCTCTTAAAACTTCATTTCAAATTGTATGTTCATGTTGTTTTCATTATTATATTTATTTTATTATACACACAAAAAGGGTGACAATTTCTTATATATTTGTTTTACGGAAATGTTCAAGTTATATACAATCGTACATACTACATTTTTAATTAAAACCTTTGAATTTAAACAACGTAAAAGACCCTTTCAGAATTTAAAGAATTTGGTCCCAAGGCGAAATGGGAAATTAAATCACAGAAGTCCAGATAAGATCTTCTTTCTGAAAAAGGCTTAGACATTATTTAATATTTCAATTTAGTTGTCTTAGACTGGTAAAATAATTCTATCGAACTATATTTTATTATTCTTCCATATTCCATCTCCAACATTTTTGTTTTCTTTCCAAATTTCTCTTTATTTTTTGAAATTCTTCGAATGTGAAGAGATTTTTGAGAAATGTATTAAAAACAGTTACGTGATATTCAAAATTTATAAAGAAAGATTTTATAAAAATAAGACAGGACGACAAAATTTGATTGAAATCAGACTATACTTTTCAGAAATTTGTTGACGCACTGAATCAGAGTTACTCCATCACGGTAGATTTTCAAAATATCCTAACCTGAAAATGTGAAAAACACGATTTTTCATCGCGGGTTAAGTTTTTTCCACAAAACACATTATGTCATCTAAAAGTACTACTTTTTCTCTTCAATATTAATTTTGAATCGTTTTAATAATTTTTGTCCTCCCCGAGAAATCGTCTATTGAAACTGATGTGTTCCCTAATGTTACTTAATTTCCGAATATCGACGAATACGCCAAATGATAATTTTATGTTCCAGAGTAACTATTATCAGATTAGGTCACAACTTATGCTTATACATAAGAGAAACTCGCTCATAGACAAGAGAGAGTAAAGCTATAAAAATATTAAAGAAAGTGATCGCGGTTACGATCTTAGCGATAGCACTGAAAAATGCAGAAAGGACGTAGTTAACTCTGTCTTGATTGGAAAGGAAGACTTTTAACTACAGAAAATTTGATTTATGGTTAATAACAGCCAAATTAGTCGTAGCTTCCCCTTCTCAAGATTTTACGACTTGCTCGATGACCTTTTAATACGATCGTAAAGCAATCGAAGCGAGAACTTTCTGAAGATATAAAAAAGATTATGAATTTTTAATTAAGATAGCTCGATAAGAGGAATCCCTTAAAATTCTTATCGAGATTAAATCGGGAAACAGGTGTCCAACCCACGAGGACTTTTTTTACAGTAATGATAGGTTCGCTATTGAATATTAACGTACACTTTCAGCAAAAAACAGCGGAGATTGTTAAATGAAAAAATGCGCTTATTGTTGCCGTACTGGCGAGCCCCCAATCCTTCGCGATCCATTGTTTGGTAAAAATAGCCAGTTGTATTGGCAGTTCGTTGTGGCTGCCCATAAAATCGTATAACCTTATAGATATCGTAATTTGATAGCGAGCAGCATGCCAACCATTGGCGGCTACTGAAGAAATTGAATCGGTCTCGCCGATGAGAAATTATGAGGGGCTCGCTTTGAAGTTCGGGCATTTGAGTTTCCATTCATAAATTAAAGTGATTTCAAACGACTGGAACAATTTCACGCTAGATCCTAAAATATCTGTCTGAATCTGAACTCTCTGTTGGGTCACTTAGTGTATGTGAATCAAATTATTTTTATTCATAGCCGAGAAGTTATTTTCGCCCGAATCGGAGTCAACTTTCTGACAGACCGTGCATAATTTCGACAAATTATGAGACTTATTTATGGAGCTCGTCCTTTTCGTACGATGCATCATCTGCAATATTCGAATCGATTTTAGCTTCGTACACTGAAATAATGACATGAAATAATTAGTTATCCTAATATGAGTTGAAATTGAATTACATTCACTGTCTCAAGCAACTCGCGAGTCGTAATTAGATCATATTTTAAAAATAATAAATTAAGTGGTCTTCCTATAGCAATAAATACTTTGATTCGTGTTGAAAATATTGGACTCAATAAAAATAGAAAAAATGGTGATGTCGTAACAAGCCTAAAAAACTATCCACATTACCACAATTTTTGATGTTCATGGTTTATTTTGTTTTAATATTACAGTTTAAATAAAGGTTTTCCTATTACTTGCTATTCGACAACTGTGAAAAACAAGACTTTTATGATATCTGAATGATCTTTTCTTAAAAAAACTCACGTTCAAATTTATTCCAAAACTCCTTTCAAAATTATTTATTTTATACTTACCTTTTCTTTAAATGTCATCATTCAACAAATTTTTATTAAATCTCGAAATTTGTGAAGGTTTAGAATTAAGCGCGCAAACGTAAATTTAGATTTTCTGAGATTACAAGTCAGCGGGGGAAATATTTTTTAACTAACGAAATTCTGAAGTCTTTACGTTGTGAACCGGTATTTGCTACAGTTATTAATAATTTTTCTGAAAATCACATTAAATTTTTACATAGTAATAAACATATACATGCAAAAGAAATTTTTTTTAAGGTAGCGTGCTTGTCTTAATATTACATTTTTCTTTAAATTATGAGTATAAAAAGCTAAATGATTTCCATAGATTTTTTATTTAAATACCCTAATCAGTGTTCACATGCCTATTTCATAATTATTTGTATCACTAGACAATTTAATTTATTACGTTATTAATATACACTTTTTGTGCGAGTGGATACCATTCGGACAGAAACTTTTTTTTATGAAAAACATTCTGTACTTTCTCCTCCATTAGTGCAATTTAAACACTTTTCCCATCGATTTTGGGATAAATTAATATACAATAATTGAGAAATGAAAACAAAAAAGCCCAAGGATGATATAGCAGAGAAAAATTCTTGAAAATATTTTCATACAAATTTAATAACCTCGTGCATTGGATAATTGTTGTAAGATGTACAATCCGTTTAATGTCTTTAAGTTTTTATTGAAGGGTATATCATGTAGAGTTTTATAGATATTGACAGAGTTGACCGGAGTTCATTAAAATTGTTCGTTACATGTGTACGTATGTAAATTTATGAGGACGGATACATGAGATGAACAAATGACCGCTATTGTCTACTCCTGTTTTTTGCCTCCAAGATCAAACCATTATCAATTGAAAGGGTCTGGTCTTCATTTACGGCGTCTTAGTTGGCCGCCTTGTTTACTTTCGTGCACACATTCCTGTATGCTATAAACTGCGATGATCATAAGAAGTTCCGAAGAAGCCTTCGGTGTCTCCAGCATGGCAGTGATGCGTGAAATAAGAAAGTAACAAAAATGGTCCAGGCAAAGACACCGATGACCTCGGCGACTCTTCGAGATGCCAAATCGAAGTTTTTTGCGCATTAAGAGCATATTTTCGTCTTTCGTACGGGATACGTAATTCTTTTGGCAAATAAATGAGCCTGCAGCAGGATAAGGAGCAAGCGAAGCGTTAACTAAACGAGCTGCGGTGGAGTTTTGTGTAATGATAAGTAAACAAATGTCGAAAAGTCTGAGGCTGAATTTAAGTAGTGAAGCAACTGCGCCGACATCAAAGTGAAGGAAGTTTTCTTCTGTTTGTAGACATAATAACCAATCAAATAGGTACGTACCTAGGATTCGATGTTTTCATAAAGTGCGCTCAAACGAAAACATTCGGCCTGGTCGTCGCACCGCCGCGCCTCCCTCCTTGCCCGCTTCTCATTAGCTAATGGAAAGTCTTGAAAAACGTTTGTTTTTCTACAAAATTAGATACAAGGGAATAATTGAACATAAAAGGGAAATGATGCGTGGCTACGGGCTTCTTATATGGCCTGCCTTCGTCTTCGTTGTCCTCATTTTACTGTATCTGCCGTTGTCAAAGATTTATGTCGAACTGGGGCCCAACAATCAGGGTGTAATCTCCATTCGATGCGAAAATTTTTTGTTTTTCTTTTTTTTTGTCTTTTGATTTACGAAAAATTAATTCCATTCAATCATCCACCGGTGGCATAGTTTTTTACAACTTCGAACTGTTTAGACATTGATTCAATTATATTTATTCGAATCAATCGCATTATCTAAATTATATTTGATTAGTTTATTGATTCCAAAATTGATATGTATAATTTATGTATTAAATATATAATTTCATTAATTCTAATTTGTGTGTTTTACAAAGGAAGAAAATCATCTAATCTTTACAGGAGCTTAAAATTATACAATCGTAAAGATCAAAACGGATTTTAGAGCTTTAACCCTTTCGCTACCAGCGTAACATGTACATAACATCTCGATTTTCATAAATGCGCCCAATGCCATACGTAAGTTTTAAGTATTTTAATTATTTGCAAAAAAACAAACACATTTCACAAAATTCGGCTAGGTATTTATTTATAAGAAAAGTGAAGAATCTTTTCATAATTTATGGTGGTTCAAATTTTTTACACTTTTATATCAGACTTAAACATTTCCCGTACGACTGAATTCAATATCAATAAGAAAATTCTGCCATTAGTCTACAAAATATCCTTGATATCTTTAAAAATATACGTTACTTTTTTACTTATTCTGTTAATTATATTTATTTGTGGATTTTGGAAATTTTTTTTAAATCTGCGAAACCCAGGAAATTGAAAAAACTGTCTGTTTTGAATTGGATTAATTAAATTTTAATATTCAATTCCAGGTAAAACTATAACGTATACCTTAGATGCATATTTGAACACCAAAATTTCCAAAATTTCAAAATTTATTCAATTCAAGATCTTATGAAGTTATTCACCACAAAAGCCTTGATTCTTGGCAGTTAATCATGTTACTATAGCCGTACTAAGTACTCCATTGCGTATCTACATATCGAGCTGCTGATGGTAATGATATCCTTGCGAGGAGCGCTTCAGATGGAGTAGTCGTTGATTGGCCAAGATTAGTCATGTCTTCAAAGAGCCAATAGAATTTATCAAGATCAAAGCAAGCCTTGGAGCGGCAAATTCGCACGTATGACGTCGCCATACAGACTGCAATTTAAAATTAAAATATCGCGGCACTATTGCTCTTCTAGCCGAGCACATTTGCAGCTTGTTTTCAGCACAACTGTGCAACTATTTGCGCCCTTTGGAGTTTCTGTGTCGTCACCCACAAGGGGCATAGGGTACAGAGAACCCACCATTGCGGCCGTCCCTCTAAGGACACTGAATAATGAGTCTACCCCGGGAGTAAACAAATATTTCACGGGCTCGTATAAATTGCCCTGTGAATCCAAGTTATTAGCGCAATGAATTCGGATCTAATCCGGCAGTAAGCGAATTCCGTAACAAGAGGTAAAGACCTTCTTTATGACTGCACTTCCAGAATTGGCCAAACAAGTCGAATTTATGGCGGGAAACATGCGAGTCATTCGCTTCGTGGACTACGCTATCATGACTAATACAACTTCTTTTGATTTTTCAAATTTTAGAAGAAAAGTAAATCAATATTTTAATAAACATTGTGTGGATAATTATGTTAAACACTATTAAATGGGAAATTGAATGTCAATAATTACAAATTGAAAATTTCTATAGGTACAAATTTCGTATTTTTTCATATTTGTCAATTTTTCATAACTTAGAAAACATTTCATAAAAACTTTTCCGGTTATGTGCCGTTCCTCAATTGGTGGAATAATCTGCGTAGCTTGTAATCTGACAAACAATTTGTTATGCCAAAAAAAGCAGTATAAAATAAATATATTTTTACTAGAAAAAACCTTTAAATTTTATTTTAAAAGAAAAAGAATTCCAATTAGTTCAGATTTTCGTAAAAAATAGATTCAATTCAGATTTGAAAAAAAAACGAATAATCCTGGAAAACTTTCTGCTCTGCATGGTCCTTTGGAAATTTAATTCTAAATTATGTAATAAAAAATCGCTTCTGTGTATTTTTCAGTTTTAGAAAGACAATGAGTTGAACAATTTTATTTTATTGTTATAGTTTACTATAACTTCACTTCAACTTTGTATAGAATTTACCTCACATTGCATTTCCATCTTTAAATATTTCGTAAAAATTAACCTTCTTAAACGTGAGTGGATTAAATCTATTTCTTTATAAATGCGATAATTACAGAGAAGCACCTAGAAAATTTCTTAGTCTATATTTTCGAATAAAAGCTCTTGTTTGCTCAGTTTTCTAAGCTGCATGGAAGATAATGTTGTTATAAAGATGTGTCGAAAATTTGAATAAGATATTTCATCAACTTAAAAAAGTAGTTTTGACAAAAGTGCAGAGAAAAAATAATCACTTCTGTGTTTGATACACGAAGATTTTTTTATGTTGTCTTCAGCAACAGCTAATTTTGGAAATTTTTGAATCCATACGGTCTAAATAAGTCTTAATATTTTCAAAATGATGTAATCGTTGAAATGGGTATCGCGAACTTTCGATATTTCGACTTGGATAATTTCAGACTACTTAAGTATTCAAAGAAAGACAGTTCGGAACTTGCGTCTATATAGACTTACACGTATGTTCAGAATTATGAACATAAACAACCTATAAAAAAAAACTATTACTACCAATTTAACGACTGTAATCTTCCCTTACAGTAGTGTGTAGAATAATTTCAGAAAATCAGTTACTAATATATAGAATTTTAAAATTCACGGGTTCATCTTGATCCTGTTTGGCCTTAAAACTAGGATTCATAAATTGCCATAATTATAAATAATTTAAGAAATTCTTTGCTATTTCCAAAAGTGAAGGACATTTTAAATGACCAACTTTGACCACAAATAAACTCACCTCGACTTTTCGGATCTTCTTTTGTCATAAATGTGTTTCTTCACAACCGAAATCGGACATAGTTGATGATAATTACACGGGTTCCTTTGGGACACAACACATTTTTGAGGTGCGTGTGTTCCTAAAGTATACCTTTCGTCGACAATGTGTTTCGGTTTTATTTGAAGGGATTGTACCTGGCTGGCTTTTTCCCTTTGCCGACTGCCGGCAGTTCGCTTAGAAGTTCTCTGTTTTCTTTTGAAACTATCATCAACATTTATTGTTCCGAGCGGCTTTTGTGATGTTCATGGCAGTCTGGCGTGTCTCGGTCAACTGTGGCATTTGTAATCGCCTTATCGACAGTCTTCGTACGATGTCCTTCACTGTGGTTGTGGATTGTAAAAGTGATACGCTTTTTATCGCTTCCCCAGGTTATTATGCTATTACAGTACTCTTTTTTAAGAAATCAACGAACATTGGGCTTGGTTGTGCGCAATTAACCCATTTCTTTTTCATATTAAAATGATTCATTTCACAAACCACAAAGTAAGGAAAATTAATATCTTAAATATTCTGATTGCTATTTCAAAAATCTTTTGAAAAAAATGTGAATAATTGAATGTACCTCAAAATGCTCACATACGTTACTTATTTTTCGGATATTACGTCCGTTATTTATAACGCAGAATTTATTTATCGAACAGTAGAAATGATTTATATTTCTGAAGTTATAGCATACAGGTATAATTATTTTGAAATCCAGATTAGCAAATAAATTTTTGGTAACTTATAGAAAAAATTAACCGAGAGCATATTGGACAAGCATTAACTTAGGAATCTATAGCTGTTAGACAAATAGAATCCAATAATTAAACTTTCGTCTATGAAGATGCATTTGATGATCTTTATAAAATTGTTTTTGTCGGCATTCGCTGAAGAAGCACTCTTACAAATTCTGATGATATTTGTTTTTATTTTGAAGCGCTATAGTTTTTTAAATATTACGAACAATATCCATGGGCCTTGTTTGAAATTTGAACATGTTTCTTAAGCAACTAGTAACTGTATGCAAAGTGTAACACTATGTCTAACACAATGAGAAAAATTAATTTATTTCATTGTATTATAAATATTTTCTTTTAGTTTTCTCTTTGTACGGAATCCTTAGCCCATGAGTTACATTTGTATTTGAGCCGTTTTATACCCATGATAAAATTTCGAAAATCTTTAAGAAAACGAGTTTATACATAATTAAAACAATTTTGTTGCAATGAGAATTTTAATTGATTGGGAGTATGGAGCGGATCTTTATTATAAACGGCTTTTCTTGGTTCCATTTACGCGCTGTTTTCGTGGATCCATTTACCCGCGTAAATGAAGACATTATTGTATTTACAAAAGAAAAACGTTTTATTTTTGGAGTATTTAAAACTCAACACTCAAATTGATATCATATTCGTGAAGAATATTGTAAATATTAAGTTTAATTAAGCAATTAGACGTAGGAATGCCGCAAAATCTGGAAGGGTCCTTCCAACACTTAAGGAAAGTGTCATTAGAGCAATCAGAGTGCTGGTGGTGTTAACCTGTTAACAATAATTGGATAACAGAAATGTTCATTACCAGAATTAGCTTAATCAGATAATAATAGTAACTTGCTATTACAACCGCCATATATCTCATGCAAATGCTGCAATTAAAGTCAAATTGGTATCGTTGGTGTCCCTTTTAGTGGCCCATCTCGTCCAGTAACTGGATGAAAGCATAGGGGTGGAACTTGATCACATGACCTCTTCCTCTCCACTGTGACCCCTTTTATGAACTTACCCACCGAAATGGTGGTGGTCTGGCTGTTGTAGACGTTGCGGAGACTCCCTTGTTTTAATTTCGACAAATTCTCTAAATTTGAACTAGTCGAAAGGTAGAATGGCCACTTAGAATTTCATAGAGTTCTTAAAAGGACATGGATTAAGCTCCGAAAGCCCGTTGCTGAGCAGCAATTAAAAAATGGCAGGAAGAGGACACTCGAGAACAATTGGTCGGAAAGGCAAAGGGACATAGTTGCGATTCCCTCAATAGAAAAAATGTAAAGTAAGTCGTAGTGCGCCCAAGAAAGAGATTCGAAGGAATCCGATACTCGCGGCCCTCGGAGGCCCTTGAAAGGCCCTCACGTACCCCATTCCCTATAAAACCAAGAAGAGCACGAGGGCCGCGCATCTCCGCGGCTCCGCGGACTCGTCGTTGTCATCAACATCGCGTAATTGTTGCGCCCATTATTATACTTTTTAATGACTTATTTAAGGAACAACTTAGCGTGCATCCTTGAGCTTTTGAATTTTTGAATTCTCAAGTTAATAAAACAACTAGGCAAGAGACAGCGGAGGGTTTTTATTTATTTGTTTTTTTTTTTTGTTATTTTCTGTCATTTTTGTTTTCCTTTTTTGCTGAAATGACTCTGTGAACGGTAACAATTTTTTCATTCAACAAGTCTTTCTCTTGTTTTTTTGTTATTATAATTGAAATCTTAAAAATGCAGAACTAGAAGTGCTACCACGGAGTCACGGCGAGCATCGCTACATCATCCTCGCCCTTTGAAAGGCTAACCGCCTCTCGTTTGTCTGACGCAATGTGCCCTCTTTGTGCATGTCTATATTACCTTCTTGAGCATGCAAGTACCTCCAGTATACCTTCAGTACCCCACATGTTTTGCTTTTTTTACAATTTATGATGTTTTTGTTGCCCTACTGCATGTACAAGATTTCAAAGGGCTCGTCATATCCGTATTCTTCGTATGGAACACAACAACTCAGCCAGGCAAGCCCAAGCCCCATTTATGTGCGCTTTTATATAGGGTCATACAATACCTCCATGTAAATACTAATTAGCAGATTTTGAACAAAAGATGCTTCAGTTCAGGCCTTAAATTACCAGGCCGTGCGGTATTAGAATCCATTTACCCTCTTTTAAGTTTCAAGTTTCAGCCAATCAGAATAACGTAATGGTTTTCAATAAATCTTATAAAACGGATTTGCGTACACACTCGTATACTGCCATCCATAATTTGGCTCCGTGTTACTCGGGAAAAGATGGGTCCGCCCGGCCAAGAATAAAAATGGAGTAAAACTCTCTGGGGCACAATCAAAACGCTCCACTGTTGAAGATTATGATGAAGATGGTGGCAGGGATTGTAGGATTTCCTGAATATGCCGCGGGCTACCTCATTGTTTCTAAGCAACATGACGGTCTCTCCAGCTCATATCATGTGTACTCTTCTTGCGTTATAGACAATTAGGCTCTTAAAGTAGAAAAGTAAATTTACTTGAAATCCATCAAGGAGTGCTTTTGTGGCCTTCGGCGCTTTCACGATCTCCCTTTCGTATCGCTTTTCAAGCGCTTTAAAATCCCTCTCTCTCTCTCGATATTGTTTACAAATTCTATTGTTTTCAAAAAGTATTCATTTCAAGTTTGCCGCCGCCGTTTTATACTATCTCGATTTTAGAAAAGTTTTTGGCTTTTTCTTCTAGATCTTCAGACCAGCAACAGATCTAAATGTGATTACGATCTTGTATTTCTTTTTTTAAAACTAAATCAATTAGATGAATTTTTAAGACATAACAATTAAAATTTTTTCATTGATTTCATTTTTAATTAAAAATAGTAGGTCATAGAAGAATACCAGTAATGAAAGAAGAAGTTAGAAAAGTTTATAAAGTAATACTCATTTTATTCATTTAGGAAGCAATAACTCAACTGAATCTAGAGCTAGTTAAGTTCCCGACGCAGCTATTACATTTCCTCAAAGTCGTAAATATAGCTATCACGTTCAGAGATAAAACATTCCTTTGATTTATTTTAATGCCTTAAAAATATTGATCTGCAGAGATTTCCGATTTCGAAAAAAAACTATTTTAATTTCAATTTTATCATTTTAACTTCAATTATTCCTCAACATGAAAAACCCTGCCTTAATTTACCCAACAGACTTAGAAGATAATATTATATCTCGGCTAGGACTTATTTTAAAAATAGATAATTCAAGGCATTAGCTAGAACTACAGTAAATTATTTTCTATTTGTCTCATATTTTTTGTTGTTACTCAGCGATCACACTTCCCGCTCTGATAGTATGGATTTTAATGCTATTTTAGCATCAGTTAAGAATTATCAAAGTTGATCATAATCAAAGTAAACAATGGTCACGAGAATTTTCATCCAAGAACATTGGGTTCAGAGTGCCCTTTTTTTACAACAAACACAATAATTCTATAAAATAAGTCAAAATAAAATCCTATTGATCTTGCAATGTTCCGTACTCTGAACAAAAAAAAGTGAAATATATAATTGTTCATATCCAGAATTATTTTGGAATAATTACAAACTTATAATAAAATAACACATCAGCACACTAAACATATTTTTTAGAATGATTTTTTTTAAATTATTTTATTGATTTAATGTTTAATTCAAATATTTTATAACTATACATAGTAAAAGAGCATATTTAGCGCTAGAATCAAGAAATACATTCATCTACATTATTAATAATATGACCAAAGTATTTTGTAATATGTAATAATATAATACGTCTGTGAAAATAATTGTGTAAGAACTCACTATGTACCTAAAATAGCCTGACTAGGAACTAGTAGGCTTTTAATTCGTTCATTAACGGGTGTCGGAATTTGGATAAAAATAATTTTTAATATTTTATTTGGGATATTTACAATATTTGAGTATGTGTGCGTACACATTGAAACTATACGGGCCCACCATACATCATGAGGGATTGAAATATAAATTTGAATATGACAAGCTTATTGTCCCAATTTAAGGTGGATCTTCCATCTTGATTTTAATGAATAGATTTATTTAGGGACCCACCAAAGTAATATGGGTGGAAAAAGTCAGAGTTTTGTCCAGGGTAACACCTAAGTATTTAATTAAGTTAACGTTTTAATGTACTTTCCATCCGTTTATATACAGGCTTGAGTTTGTCATAAAACAATATATTACCATAATTGTAGTATAAAATTGAAAGTACGAACACTTCTCTATCCGAGTCGAACTGCATATAGTATAGCTAAACTTTTTATGCTATCCTCATTTATCAAATTCTGTAGAAAGGTCGCAACGGCATTTACACATAAGCCTTTTACACAAAATATGAAATTGAATTATAGAGACATTGTTGTATTAAATTAACATATTTTGTACGGCACGTACAAGTCGACACTAAAATTTTGATAATTTGATTTACAATTGCACTGGAAAAAAACTTCGTAATTGAAAATAACTTAGTATTTTGTTTTTGTGACAAAGTGTCAATTATGTAAAGTAAAAGTAAAGTATTCTATTGAATACTGATTTTTTCAAAGTAAAAGACTGCAATAAATAAGTACTCAATGGAAATATGAGGGTAAAGGAAATAATAGTGAATCTTAAAAACGTACTTTTACACAACCGGCGGTTGATTGACGATATTTTACGACCATTTTACGTGACTAGCACAAAATATATTTAAAACCCGTCTAAAATATCACAAGTAATAAAATAACTTAGACGGAACCGTATTGTTTTCTACACTTAACGGATTTCACTCCATTGTGAGCAAAGCCTAACCATAAATTAATAAATAATTATTGTAAACAATAAAAATTTTCTTTAAGAGAATTGCTTTAATTCATAAGGAAGAATTTCTACTCGTTCAAAGGCGCAAAATATATAAGAAAGTCGTAAAGATTTGAAGATGCAAATGTCTTACTCGTCTTCGTCCTACCTGAAACAAATGTGTTTTTTTAAAATCACGAACATCCGCGAGTTTGTTCTTTTGGAAACTTTAAAATTGAAACAAGATGTACAGGAGGATAAAACTTTAAAAAATCGATATAGCGCACCTTTCGAAACACTATTTCTTAAGATAAGACAAGTGGGCCAACCGATTAGAAAACTATAAAATATGCCTACCTTTTTACAACGCGTAATAAAATTGGAAATTGCTTATGCAACTTGAAACCCTGGGAACATTTATTAGTTGTTCAGCAAAGGAAGTTGATCAAAGTCACTTCGTTCTCAATAAGCCCATCAAATTAAACCGATAAGCGTTCTCGCCTCAAAAAAAAGAAGGAAATTTTTTTTTCCGCGCCCTGATCCACTTGCCTCCTTTCAAATGTAAACAGTTTCTTAGAAGATATCGCATTCCATCTTAGAAGTGAATCCGGGTCCAAATGTTTATAATTAAAGAGTTCGGACCGATAGGGCGGATGAAATTCGAGATATAATAAAAACTTGCATATTAAAAGTCTTGCGGGTAAACACTGGCGAAGATAGGGCCATCTCTACGTCGAAGATGGAATCGCCGTAATGTGTGGACGAATATTACCGAGGTTGTTTACTTGCAGGATTTTATGGCTTAATATCTATGTCAGGCCAGAACGACACATATGAGGTGTTCAAATCTCTTCAAATATTAATGGAATATTTGAATACATGCACGCGAGGGGGCAGACGACAGTTCCTCAAATATTATCTCCTTGTCGGCGCATAAAAGGTAAGTGCTTTTTCTCATAGATTTCGTCCGGATGCGTTTTCATATATTGCCCATCAGGAGGAGATCTTAATAACCACTAAAAACGCCTCGCACTTTTACGAGACCGTCTTTACGGAAAGTTCTATTTGATAGAGCATACTCCGTCTTATCAGTTCCCAATCAAAAATTGAATCCATTATATCTGTGGCGTCAGCCCAGGGCTAGCTGGCGGCTGCATTGGAAAAACTTCACTGGCTTTTACGGATCAGATCGTGGATCGTAGTTTGTAATAATAATTTCTCGAGAGAAGACTGACTCCTCGGAAGACCCAGAGCTCGGCAACAAAGCCCAGAAATCGAGAATCCACTCCAGTCGAATTGTAAATAACCGCGGCGGTTGTTTGCATTTCTGTCTGTGCGTCCGTTGCTGGTAAATGGTCGCTTATTTCGAGTATCTGACCATTAAATTTTATTTTCTTTGTGTTGTTTATTGGGCTATTTTTGGCGCAAATCTGCTCTTTGGTATTAATTAATTGGGAACCCCGGCTTGCGCAATTCTGACGCTTCATTAGGTGTGCTGTCTTTACGACATGCAATTGTCTCCTCACTACTTCGATGGATAATTGCCTGGCAAACACACTTTCATAAAATTTTATTATATGGGGTCATTTTGATGCTGAGGACGGAAGGAAGCGATCCCATGTTTCTCAAATATTTCAGGAAATTGTGAAATTAGGTTAAATTTTAAGTGATGATCGAAACTACAAGTGGAATCGAATTAAGTCAATAGATAAATCTTTTCTTAAAAATGAAAATATAATATAATATAAAGTCTACAAACGAACGGCTCCTAAAATTTATGGCCTCTTATGCAATTTTATATATAACTACTATTACTTTATTTGCAGAAATAAATTTTAAATTTAAAAGAAGATGCAACAAAAACATAAAATGAATTCGTGAATTACTTCGTAAATGCGGGACGAGGGAGTGTAAAGCAAACTCGACGTTTTGTTGTTAAAATTGTTAAGTTTATTACAAAACTAATGGTTAATAGCAATCTTAGATCTTCTTTTCTCCTTGTAAACGAGCGGCTTTCTCCTAAAAATACATAACTTCATTCTAACTGGTGCCTTGACAAAACATCCTGTAGATAATTTCGTTCAGAATGAATATTTTTTATTGTAATCTTTACAAAAACTGTTATATAATGACTACTAAATCTTTCTGAAACTCATAAAAGTTAAATAATCAAAAAAGAAGTATTTTTGGATCTTCTATCTACCCCTAATTCATTAATTAATTTACATTTGTGAGATCTCACATTTTAATTTTTACTTCAATGGTGTCTTCCTGTATATGACTTAAAAAAGGGTTCTCGTTTCGAGAAGAATATTTCTGAAATATGATTAAAGTGTTCAAATTTACTTTCGAATATACACAATTATGTGTCTGTGATTCATTAACCCTAAATTGTATTTATGAGAAGCAAAAAAGTCTAAATATTTACTTAAATATTCACTTATAAAAGTTTTTTAAAACATGAAGCTCAATTAAATTGCAAACCTTTATTTCAGGCAGCTCGGCACGTATACGGCACAATCAACAGGTCTGCTGGACGTTAGTAGTAGCTTACAGAGTCATTCTGAAATCTGCCAGGGCTTCAAGGACTTAACAAATGAACAGAAACGCATTTGCCTGCGGAGTCAAAGGATACTGACTGTAGGTAAAAGTTAGACGATTGCTCCCCTTACTCAATCCACTTTCTTGTAGGCCATTTCCCAAGGAGCTCGGATCGCGAAAGAGGAGTGCCAGCACCAGTTCAGGCACAACCGCTGGAACTGTACAACTCCGCCGAATACTCCATCCATTTACGGAAATATAATGAGCATAAGTAATGCCTTCACATCGACCTCAAAATACGTTTAAGAACAATTTCATTCCTAGAAAGTCGTGAAACCGCGTACATTCATGCCATAAATTCAGCTGCTCTAGCCTGGTCGATAACGAGAGCCTGCTCGCGGGGAGAGCTGACAGAGTGTTCTTGCGACAACAGCATCCGAAGGAAGCAGAGGAAGTGGCAGTGGGGAGGATGCTCAGAGGTATTTTTTTAACAACTAACTAAACAAAAAGAAAAACTTAGGGTATTATGTACTCAAGAAGAAACTTAGGACTCTTGATGAAAATAAGCAAGATGTAATTATGCCATTTGCTGACCATGGTCAGGTTAAATAACCAGTGCTTATACCGCCAACTTATGTTTAATAACACCAAGAAAATATTTTTAAAAAACCTACTGCCGTTTTCTACCGCATTTGTGATACATTTATCTAATTTCACTAGTGACTGATACCAACTCATATATTTGAAATCTTCATTTTCATAGACATTTTTACGTTTTCTATCAATTTCTTGTACTTATTGGTTACTAGATTTAAACATTGTTGCAGGACGTAAACTACGGGGTGATGTTTTCACGTCGTTTCACAGACTCCCAGGAGAGCAATCAGACCGCGGCAGGTTTGATGAATCTGCATAACAACGAAGCGGGCAGAAGGGCGTTGCGATCGCGAATGCAACGGATCTGCAAATGCCACGGAATGTCCGGATCTTGTTCGCTACGGGTGTGCTGGAGGCGCCTTCCACCGATGAGACTGGTCAGCGAAGCTCTGGGGTCACTCTATGACGGCGCCTCACACGTTAAGGTTACCTAAGTCGATCGATATGCCTTTTTTTTGAGAATACTAAAATACAATTTGCAGTTAGTCGAGCGGGATGGAAAACCGTCCAAATTAAGGAGGAGAGATCCAGACCACAAGAAACTAATTAAATCCGATCTTGTGTACCTGGAAGATTCACCAGACTACTGCGAACGAAATAATGAGTAAGTGGTTGATTTTCTTTTAATTAATCGTCTCGCCGAATCATATTCAGATCATATGATACGTCTCGAGTGAATTTCAGAGATTTTTAATTCGAAAAGAATTAAGAATTCTTTTTTACATGTTTTAAATTCAATTCATCAATTTAGTCCAATTTGAAAGCATAATTGATATAAATAGCTACGTTAGTTGATTGATATGCTTATGCGTTTAGTCCTACTATCTTTGTTTATAAAATCTATGTTAGGAAAACTTTTGCCAAAATATGATGCATGCTATACCCTTACGAAATTACAACGACTAATCGAGTATCAACAATCTTTAAAAGAAGTCTCTTAGTAAAAAATTCCATTATGAAAAAGCATTGTGAGATGAAGAGAGATTTTATTTAAAAAAAATTAGCTTTACCGACACAATTAGTCTAGCATATATAGACGAAAATTAGAATAAACTTTTGAAATGTATGTTTGAAATAAAATTCCATTGAGATTCCTGAAGCATAAAGAAATCATAAAAACTTAATTTTACTATTCTATAATGTTAGTAAGAAGCAATGACGCTTTAACAGGGTCGCATATTAATTTTTTAAAGATTGGTTCTGTTATGAAGAAGGTGAAAGTAGGTGTATATAATTTTACACTTTTTCCGACAGCTTTGAAGAAGAATAAAGGTTGCAATCTTAAGCAGCTTTTTGTCGTATTTCGGAAAAATACACTAATTAGAACAATTCTTCATAAATATTCTTTGAAAAATTCCACTGATTGAATTAGAAAATACAGTTTTGAGAATAATGCCCTCAGGTTATTATTTTATAAGTTTTTAAATGTTTAGGTTTAACTAATACATCATTTAAGAGGATATTTTTTCGTGGGACTTGAAAACGTTACTACTCCACACGTCAGGTTTTCACGCAAATAAGAAAACTTCACATTTTGAAAAATTATTCGTTATTAATTTTAACAATGTGTAGAATAAGAATGAAAAATCACATAAGCTTCAAAGTTTAGAATACGTCTTAAAATAAAAATTGTGCACAGATATGATTAAAATTAAGATAGACGGCTTTAAAATGCATAGAAAAGCAAAAAATCTAAATGCTGTGTTATAACCTTTATTGAGCCAGATGTTTCAATTAAATGTCTGGTTTCTGCCTATAAAATTTAATAAGTACACGCTAAATATTTGTAAAACTGTAGTCTGGAGATTATACTATTATTTCAATCATAGGAATATTTTCAATTCATGATTAAACGTTTTTTTCCGTAAGCTATAAATACTAACAATGGTCAAATATGCAATCATTTAAATAAATAAGATGTAAAATTTTTTAAAAAAATTGCTTGTTGTTGTAGAGAAAATTGAAGGCTCTAAGCGTGTAAATTGACTAGTTATGATTGCTTTACCAAATTCGAAAGTGGATGGAGAAACCACTAATATTATTCTTGTGTTTTTGCAGCCTCAGTATTTTGGGGACGAAGGGTCGATTATGCAATCGCACCTCGCACGGCATCGACGGGTGTCGGCTGCTGTGCTGCGGAAGAGGCTACCAGACGCGCATCCGACAGGTGGAGGAGAAGTGCAAGTGTCGGTTCGTGTGGTGTTGCACGGTGAAGTGTGAAATGTGCAATCATAGGAGAGAGGAGCATATTTGCAATTAAAGTAGAATTAGAGAGTAATGTCACATTTTCCGAAATTTTAAAGCAATTTAAGAAGTAAGTTAGGCAAAGATTATGAAATGTGTTATTTATTTTGATAACTTATGTTCTGTTGTAACACTGTCCAAAGCAGAGAAAGAAAGAGAGAGAGAAAGAGTGCCCCTCAGAGGTCGGAACGCCCAGCACCAGAGACCGCGACTGTTTTTATTCGAAAGACTCAAGAAAAGAACTCTTACTAGACGTTAGTTATATCCTTGAACTCGACATCGGAAGACCACCAGCTGCCCTCTGGTTGGTTCAGTTAGCGCAGCGAAATTAGTTCTCTTTGTATTTAACTCGATGTTCATTCCAGTCAGATTACGTGAGTTTAGGCATTCTAGATGTAGTATGAGTCCGTGACAAGTATTAAGTTGTACATAAATTTTTAACTTATTTTTACCCCCCGTAAGATCCGTGTGAACGTGTAAAATATTCTTTCCTTTTTGTTATAGGTCCGTTTAGCCCTTAAAATTTGTTTAATATATTTTTTTAATTTAGAAAGACTAAGTACTTCAAAGTCTGTAAGATGTGAACAACTCAACGCAGCTGTAAAATAACTAAGATGCTTCTAAACTATAAGAACTTTCTATTGTAAGTACTTATTGCGTACTTAAAGCCACTCCTTGCCAAAATAAATTTTTTATTGTAAAAGTTCAATGCTTTTTGAAATTTTATTATACTCCGCCAACTGGATTTTCATCACAATAAATACTTTGAATCTGGAAGAAATAAGTTATATACCATATCCCAAAAGTTTCCTTGCATTATGTTTGTAGATCCCACAATTGCGATCAACTGGAACGTAATAATTTAAAAAAAAAAAAAAAACTAAATGACACAAAGTGCTCTTATGGAACATAAAGCCAAAACAAGGAAACAAATAGTCGCTCAGCCTTTATAATACAAAATGCAGAAGGCAGGTGTCAGTACGTCCCTAAATCCAGCAGTCTAGGTTGAGCCTTTTTCATTTTATTGGAAAATACTTCATTCTGTAATGCATAAATTTGGAATAAATCCCCTAACCGGAATCGTCATTTTGACAAACTTATCTGGAATCGTGGGTCCAAATGGACCCGATAACAAAACACCCTCTTACTAATTGTTACTGTTTTAGTGAAAATTTGTCAGCAGTGTAATAAAATCAGTTTTCTTTATAATATAAATTAAATTTTATTGGTCAACATGCATACATTAGTTTAGATTTTAATTTCAACTTTTTGGTCCCATATTCTAAAGACAATTTTTAATCTGTTTTGTTCCACGATTCCGGTTAATTAATGTTAACCATTTATCGATTTGCAAAGATTTTCGAGGGTACAGATTATGAGCGCTCAAAGTTAATGTCTACACTTTTTCAAATTCATAGATTTCGAGCAAAATTAAGAAGTTCGATGTAAATGTGTCCTTCTTAAGGGTCAAATAAATTTTTGCTATATAAAACAAGTATTTAAGATTTGTTCATTGATCTGAGTTACAGTTACTGCTAAGAGTTTAAAGCCATAGTGGAATTATGAACACCTAAAAGGGAGAAAACCAAAGTGTGTTTAGAAGTAGTAAATATAAACGGTACTCTTTATAGCAATCACATCGGGTATCAGGAATTTACATGAACAAAAATAAAAGCTGGGAGCGTCTATTTATTGTTAAAAATTTAAAAATATCTCTATTTAAGATAGAGAGATCATTTTATTTCCCTTATAGTAACTGAACCTTCCAAATTCTTCTCCTTGTTGTTGCAATACGTTGGTAACCAAACCTATTTGATTTTAGAATCTTGTTTTAATACATTAATTATAATTATTTTCTAAATAAAATCTTGTTTTAAAAAGATATTTCTTGTATATGTACATGAGTATGTCTATATAGAAAGCACCATGCCTATATACTTGCACCCTAAAAGTTCTAGCTTCTCTCGACTTAATAACCGGTTCTGAAACTCCGATTTAGCTGAAAGCTCATTAAAAAGTACTATGTTAAATGAACAACGGATGGATGTAACGAATGGATACACAGAGTGGTTTGCAATCGGTGAACGAGGAATTGTTTTAGTACAAACCTAAATACTTTTAAATTCGTAAATTTAATAAAAATCAAGTTTTTTCAAAGGCCTCCATTTTGTGTTTTTCTTCCTTTTCAGTGACACATTTTCTAAGTAAAAATATGGAGATGAGGGAGTTTTAGAACCATGTTAGTCGGAATTCAAGACTTCCCCTATAGGTTTGGGTAGTCATACCTTGAACTAATGCGAAATCAAAGTTATCAGTTCCCAGTTTTACATCCCGTGCCACCCCTCAGCGATTGACTCAGGCTAGTTCTTACGACTTTTTGAAGCCATCAAATTCACATTTTTAATTTCATTGTCCTAATAGACACAAATTACCGAGCAGCTTCGTATTATAACTGTATTTAAGTCGTTGAAAAAGCACAGTAACATAATAGTAATAGTAATATATATAAGTAACAAGAATGATGAGGCGATATTTTTTATATAAAAAAACTTTTTTATTTTCTCTCTTTTAGACTATGGATATTTATTTTAAAAATTGAACATAAGAACTCGTAATGAAACAATTTAAAAATAAGATGTCTTAACGTACGGGTTGACCATACACCCACAATTCTTAATCGTAGTATGTTAATCTAAACGACCGTTCTGAATCCCTTTTAAGGGACTCGTGCATCTTTGAAATTTCGTCTATTTTAGCGGCTATTGCCGATGAAGATGATTCAATCCATTGGAGGGAACTCATATGAGCGTTTAGAATTTTACCAATTTGAACAATCTAAAAATATTAATGTAAAGGTACAGGTAATTTACATATTTAGTATCTTACAGGATCCGAGTTGTCCTGAGCCTTGTTTGCCTCATTTAAATAATCAATGACCTCTTTTAAATCCTCCGACATTTGTTTCAACTGAGTATCGAGATTTTCAACTAGCAAATACCTGCATCAATTTAAAAATCACCAAATGAAAAAACTAGCAAATAATTTAAATTATTCGTAAATTACGTTTGTGTTCGTTCCACGTCTACTTGGGGAATATTGTGTAAATCCTTTTGTAAGGGTGTAATACTCTCTTCTAATTCTGCATGTTGCGTTGCTATAAATTCCAATTCTTGCTCGAGTGTTTGTTGTTCAGTTTTCACCTTTTGAACAGCATCGTTTAAAGCTACAATCTAAAATACAATTCCAGAATTTTGTTTTCAAATTGTTTATAATTACGCTGTTATTTTATATTTCTAAAATCTAAATTAATTTCCTTGCAAAATTAGACAGTTCGAAATTTACTCTGACAATGAATAAAAACAACATTTTACCTTATCATTATTTGTTATTAATAATTTATCCCAAGCATTTATCTGGGTGGCTTGGTTCGTGAACACTTTTTCCTGTTCCTCCAGCTCCAACGTCCACTTGTTGATGTGTTCCTCCAACTGCCCAAAATTTAATTGACTTGCTAAGTTTGCGGCTGACGAGTCAGTTGTTCTAACAAAAGTAAGTATATTAGGACGTTTTTACGAACTTGAGGAAACCCAACTAAAAACTTACTTTGTAGCAGTAGTTAGATTTGTCGCTGTAGGTGTCTTTTGAGCAGTAGTGGCTAAATATATTAAAATATAAATTTGTATGTCTCAAACAAAAGTAGCAAGTGGTATTTACCTATGCTAGTCGCAGTGGGAGCGGTGGTAGTTTGCTGAGTGGTGAAAGGCTGCACAGCAGTTGTAGTGGCGGCAGCTGGCGCCCCAAATAATGGTTTTGGGGCCTCGACTTCACCTTGATTTATGTCATGGTTACTACATTTGTAAATTTAGCAAAGAAAAAGTAAACTTACTTGTGGCTGCAGTAGTTGTGGCTGGTTTAGCAGCGGCGCTCTGGGTCCCAAAACTGAAGGCTGGTTGCGACGTCGATGCAGGAGTAGTCCCAAAGCGAAAAGCTTTGGATGCTTCGGCCTCTATACATTTAATGGAACGCAATATTGATATTTATAATATAATAATTGAATTTGTTACCTGCTGCTTTTGCACCGGCATCACCTCCGCCAGTAGCTCCAAAAGTAGACGGCTGGCTTTGAGCTATGTAGTTTTGTTACAGAGAATGCATTTACTACATTAAATAGGGAAACGTTACCTTGCGTCCCAAACGTAAATCCGCCAGCAGTGGTAGTTGATGGTATACCGCCAAAACTCATGATGAACACAATTTCTACGGACCAACTCGAAAACACGTTCAAAACCCGAATGACAATGACGTCTGAAGATAAAGCATAAACATTAAGGGAAGTTTCCATGTGGAGTGTTAGTATCAACATTTTTTCGCAGGTGTCACTGGACGTTAGCGACAGTTACACTTTCGAAATGTTAAGAACTAAATCTTGCTCGGTGACTACTTTGTTCAGATGTAGGAAATAAGAGTTAAATATTATTTAAAAATAATTAATATTGTTGAATATGATATACCAAATATTTTTAATGTTACTTTGACAGAAACCAAACACTATTCAAATTTGATGTTTCAAAAGGTCCGATAGTTGTTTATCTACTTTTTAAGAAGGGTATCAATTCACGCATAGCTTTTTAAAATTAGGGCACAAAGTGAACATAAAAATTCGTGGAGAATCGGACTAATCGATTTTTAATATTTAAGAATTGTCATTTTGTAAGAATTTTAGTTGATTTCTATTACTTTTAGAACTACTGGACGAAAGTTTTTTTGATTTAAAGTGCATATTATTTTAATTTAGATTATAGATTATAGATTTTTCGTCTATTGCTTTTCTTTTCAGTGGTTGAGTTTTCTTAGAAACTACTGGACTGATACGGATTTTGTTGCTTACATACCTTGAACAAACCTCATTCATACAGTAGTGAAGAAGTTCCAACAACTAAATAGGAACTAATTAACAACTATTACTACTACTAGCAATAATGAGATAGTGAGTAAGCTTAATATTTTTGGGACAGTTTCTGCAGTTTTCAAATTCCTTTCAAAGCCAACTAATAGGGTCTAGTTAATACATAGTTCGCTAAACTTGGAAACCAGCTGGGTAATATTGTCCAAGATCTTAACTAAAAATAACATATGCATGCCCATGGCATGATAGTCCGCGCGGCGCGGGAGAGAAAACCTCACGCAACGTGCTTACCATCCTTGACTTCAATTCAGGTTCGCAAATTTTACAACGCGCGGATTAAAATAAGTCGTTTCCCTCCCTAGTTCCGCAATATATAATTTTATTATGATAATTAAAGCCATTGGCCATTTCTTCGACATTACCACGTCACACTAAGTTCAGCTATCTTATTTATTCTTTCAAATTAAAATAATTTTATTGCTTCTCAGTTTTACAGATTTCTGTAGTTCGCTCTTTCAACGACACACCTTAGCCAAGTTTTCCAAAGCTCTATTTAATAAAACTTTTATAAATCGTTAACCCTTGTTTCACTAAGCTGAACTGAATAGTTCATACTCATGGTCTTTAGAAGTAGTATTCATAATGTAAAGTAAGATGTTGCTTTATTCACTCTATTTGTAATTTAAATACTCTTCAATGTACTTTGTTGAAAGCAAGTTTCAATGAAGCCTGACTTTAAGTAACCGAAAAGTTGATGACATCGAAGCTGGTTTTAATTCTCACAACTGCGGTGTATAAGTATTTCTATTCCATTCTATTTCTTTCTATTGTAGGAACTATAGGGGGAGCTTATATTTCTAGCGCATGTTAATATAGGATAAAACTTGGAATATTGCAATTTCCTTGCCTTTTAAAGACAATTATTTAATAAACAAAAACAGTCATTTTATACAGTTCTTTATCTTATGGCAGAATTACAAGCTTTGGAAATACCAATTTTGAGCCTCTGTGCACATCCTTGATATACAATCCATTCATGAAATAAAACCAACTAAGAAAATAATGCTTTTTTGACATCAATAGAACTTCACTATCTTTAAAAGTTATATCTATTTAGGCGTCCTATGTATCTTTAGATTATCAAGAAGTTCCAAAGCAAACAAAATTTAAATCCGTGAACTATCAAAGAAAAAAACATAATTTTTGCCACAACTTATACTTTTTTCTATAAACCTGAAGAAACATTCTTAGTGCAATTAACTACCGTGTACTGACCAACTATTGCGTTTTCGATAGTATTTGGAAACGAAAGAATTCAATGTTTTATTTGGAACCAAAAGAAAAATTGTAACTACTAAATCAATAAGCTTATAAGAATATCGTATTGAAATATAAAACTTCGACCGTCAACAACGTAGAAAAAGGTCTACCTTGCCTCTTCACTTTATGTTCATAAAGTGGATTGAAATATGAACAAATCTATATATAAAAAAAGGATTATTCAAGCAGGAAGACAAACTAATAGTTGTATTCGTTTTAACCAAAAACGCAAAGGTTCACTGTTCTCATATTCCTCCTATGGCCGACTTTTTTTAATTAACACAAGCGCCAAACTTAAGAACATGAAGCAAATTTAAAATAAACGAAATAAAAGTTTATCAAAACAATGTCACATTTAGTTAAGGGAGGATGATGTCAGTGTGAGGATATTTTCAACAAATAATTTAACATAAAAGCACTAACTTCTATAAAGCAAGAAGAGGTTCATTTTGAAAAGTTTGACTAAATGATAACTATAAATTTTCCATAACAAATGTACGCTCTCGCAATCGCAGGATTTTCAACAATAAAAATGCCCATTACTATTTTCCACCTATATTACGAACTCAGTTTGTTTATGTTCGATAAATAAACTAAAATTAAAAACAATAAATTTAAAATAATGAATGAGAGAAATTTGATAAAATCCTAATGTGTATATTTAAATTTAGTGTAGATACATAACTAATTCAGACTGGCTCATCGAGCAGGATCTCAACATAAACACTATTATTACTAGCAGCGCCGACACGATGAAGATAGTAAGAATTTAAGGAAATCTATCATAGCTGCTTACGCGATATAACTCCTATAATTTCTGTAAAACGTTAAAATGTAGTTTCAAGCAGAAATCTTAAAATTACACACATACATCTAAACAGAAGTCCAATCAACTTTATACTTGATAGTTTTGTTGGTTTAAAACACATATTAACAGCTTCTGATTTCTACGTCCACGTTTTTGGAATGCTGAAAGGTCCACATCGACTGTGCATGTCGACAGCTCGGACTGCAAAATAGTAGCGCTGGCCTTCCTGGAACTGGGTAAGTGTAACTGCCATGGGCAGGAGCATTGCTTTAACATCGCCCACGTGTCTCCAAGCCTCCACCTGTGGGGGTGCACTAGTTTCTTGATAGGCGTAAATCTGATAACTAGTGACTTCGGCATGCTGATCAGTCATATCATCCATTGTCCACGATATAACAATGCCGCTGTCAATATTATTGATACGGATTGCCGGTCGAGGGGGAGGAGCCTTCCACGCGGGGTTGCTTAAAGCTGGTGGAGATTTCGGAAGTGGTGCAGGATGGCTACGTCTTTGACTTGTCGCAGTCGCTGGCATTCTAGGACCACTCTGTGTCGCAACAGGCTGCTGGGTTGGAGGTTTGGGCGCTATAGCTACTAAACCGTAAAAAACAAGGGTGTAAAAGCAGATATAAATGCTATAATAGCAATTCATATTTACCATAAGGGGATTTTGTCCTAACGACTGGCATTCGCTGCATATTTGTACTATTTTGAGTTACAGTCACTCGCTGCGGGCCGGTATTTGATTTATTAACGACGTACGTGACTCGAGTAGTTGGTTGGGCCCCTGTTGGGATAGCCACCAAAGCAGGTAAGATGTTTCCTTGAGATTTACCGTCATCTTCGTCCGTTAAATCAATATAAGATTTATTAGGAGGTGCAGGATTTGCAGGTGGAGCAGATACGGGAGTCACTGATACATTTGTCGGACTGGCTACAGTTAAAACTTGTCCGTTTGCGCCAGACTTTTTAAGAATCATTGGTGGAACACGTGGTCTGTCAGGAGAACTTTGAGGAGCAGGTGGGCGTTGACTGAAAAAGACGAGATTTCTAAATATTAAACAGTGATAATATAATTCAATATGTCTGAATTATTAGGGATCCAATCCTGCTTTTTGTTAAATAACTTTTCTTTAATTGTAAAAAGGATCGTATCCCCGGTTTCATGAAGAGAATTTCTAAGCAAACATTATGTATTTCCTACCAATAATTTTTAACCTTACGTAAAAATTTATTATGCTGCTACCAGCATATGAAATCTCGATATCGAAAAAATCTACCTGTCTTATCTAGTAAAACATTTCTTGGAATTACATTACACAATAATAACACTGAAAAATACTTCTATCTTAACTTAAGGGTATTACAATTTCAAAATTTGTCCTTTGATTCTTGCGTTAATAATATACCCATTATTTATTATCAAAGCTCCTTTAATTTTTTTAAATATTTCTCAAATTGGGAAAACAATGATTGTCCATGATTTCCCTCACTTTATGTGTTCGTTACCTAAGGATCATCAATTACGATACTAGAAAATTCCCACAGTCGATGATTCTAAAATTAATCTACTGTTATTGAGGTCGCTATCTTCTTTTTATAATTTATGCGACAAATTCATAATAAAGATAAAAACTCGAAACTTAATTTGTAAAAAATATATACGATCTGCCCTGGTGAAAAAACGAAAACATGTATCGGAAATTTGAGAAAATGAATTTAAATAGAAAACCTATTCGTAGCATTTCTAGATAGCTATTTTTGTTACACTTGTGTGTTGTTACCAAAAAAGTAACAACATTTTACTGTTTATTTCGCTCTTGTTTTGTATTTGTTGCATACACTTTTTTTCTTAGTTGTTAAAACTTCCCTACTTTTCTTCAATTATGCATGTGTTTTGCCTGAAATTAAATGTCGTAACACCTTCATAAAAGAAAACCAGACCAGAAAATCATTCTTGCAGTCAATTTATCTTAATTCCAAACATTCGATAAAATAAAAAAATTGTATAACATCAATGCACTTTCCTAATCGTATAAAAGTAAGATGAAGCTTAAAATTGTTAGCGGAATTATTCACTTCACGAAACTGCAAATCGGACCAAAACAGTAATGTAGGAAATTTAATTCTACTTACACAGTGGGCTGGGCTGACCGCAGTGAATTTGTACTTTTACGCACAGTCTGAACGGCCTGGTTCGTTAAAGGATTGTATGAGGGCTGCTGGATAATATACTGGGCAGGGGCAGTCTGCGTTGCATTTGTATTTTGCTGAGAAACGACTTGAGGCATTGCAGTTCGAGGCAGGATCTTCTGCATTGGCTTAGAGTGTTGAGTTGAAGGAGCACTTGATGACTGTGGTAAATTTGTTAGTGAAAGATTGTTCTGTCCATTTTGCATTATATTTGAAGGCAACGACCTATTCATTGGAGATTGAACTGTGTCCGGCCTGAGAGGTGTGACTTTTTGGGCACATTTCCGTTTTGTCGTTTCGATAGGATTATTTACAGAAGGAGCTGGTGCGACTGGGGTTGATGGTGCTGTGCGCTCTGATGAACTTTTCGATGACCTTTCACTCTGTTCCACCCGCTTTGGAATTAGAACTTGTAAACCAACAGCCCTGGTTATTTTCACGGGCATAATGAATTGTTGATTCCTTGTTTCAATGTCTTTTACAACTCTGTTGTGAACCATTTCCAAGTCCCGAAATTGTTTAGTAATTTCGGCTATTTTAGTTCGATGTGTTGCTATGATCTTCTCTTGCTTTTCAATGAGATCTCTCATTTCACTAAACTCACTTTTATGTACAATAGCTTCAACAATCTTTTGTAAAACTAATTCTTCCAAATCAGATTTTGTCATTTTACTAATGGACTTCTTAAACCTCTTGAGAAAGTCAAGATTAAGATCAACGGATTTTGTGGGCGTTGACCGAGGTATTAAAAGATCGTCAGGGCTTTCTTTCTTTTCCAGAACCTCTGAACTCTCTGTTCTCATTTTCTTTGAATCTTGTGACAGTGAATCAGAGCTCATCGAGCGTTTCAACGATTTTCTATTACCACTTTCCGTTTTAGTTCCATCGCAACTCTCAGTCATTAAAGAAGATTGACTTGTCTCGTCTTCTCCAGATTTTACCCGTTTTGAAAGAGGCTCATTCGAATTTTCAGGTTCACTAGCCTCATCGTTTGAACAAATTTGTGGCGCCTTACATTCTTCCAATAAATCGTTATCACCATCACCATTGGTAGGTTCTTCCTCAATTATTTTATCCGGAAATTTATCCTGTGCATTATCAGAATTATCGGATGAAATCTTAGATTTGGACTGTGATGCCTCGTCAACATCCTTTGAGGATTTTCGACTACTGCTCCTAGTTGACGACTTGGATTTTTCTCCTGAAATTTGCTCCTTCTGGTCAACTCCAGATTCCCTTTGCTTACTTTTATCTTCATCCATAAAAACTACCTCATCGTCATCTTCATCTTTATTGACATCCTTTTTCTTATTCGCGGTAATACTTGTGTCAAAAGAGAAAATTTCTTCTCCAGAAGAACCTTCCTCTTGTCTTTTATCTTTACTACTACTTTTCGTTGTTTTCTCACCAGCATCTGAAGCCTTTTTCGATTTATCCTTCTCATCATCCTCTTCTAACAAAACAACATCATCATCGTCTTCAATCTCATTAATGCTTTTGTCTGTTTTATCTGTAGGTGTAGTCCTACCTTTTTCTTTTTCGTTCAAATTATCCTGAGTTTTTTTTCTGGTTTCTGCCGTACTCGTTGTAGAGTCTGGATTTGTTTGTTTTTCCTTTTCACTTTTCGTTTCACTTTCGTCTTCGACATCGTCATCCAATAAAACCACATCATCGTCACTGTCATGTGCTCCTTTAACTTCAACAGTCTTATCATTTGAAGTTTTATCTTCTTTTGCCGGCTCAACATTTTTTAAAGCGCTTTCATTTTTTTCCTTATTTTCATCTTCGCTGCTTTTCAAGCAATTCTTTCTAGATTCACTGATTTTGATCTCAAGCTTTCCATCTTCCAGAAAAACGACATCGTCATCGTCGCTCTCGTGTTCATTGGATTTCTTCGCCTTTTGTATAGATTCATCAATTTGCTCTTTAGTTTCTTCTTCTTTTAAAGATGAATCCTTTCCTTCCTTCTCGTTCTCCAAATTTTTATCATCTAACAGCACAATGTCGTCATCGTTAAGGACATCCTTTAAAGACGATTTCCTCCTTTTCGGCTCAGGAGGCGAATTTACTTGAGTGACTTGATCTTTCTCCTTGCGATCCTTTTTCTCCCTATTCTCTCTAGTTTCTATACTTTCCCTACTGTCTTTGCTTCCTCTACTTCCTCTACTTGCTCTGCTTTCTCTTCTCCTTTTCTGTACACCAACTGAATTAGATACTGCTGTTTTTGAATCCCCACTCTTGCATTGCATTGAATTAGATATATCCGTTTTACTTGACTTCTCTTTCTCTTTATCAGCAGCCAAAGGACTATCTAAATTTATAATATCACAGACATATGATTTTAGCAAATTATGACCTTCTTTATTGTCGTCCTTATTTTCTACAACAGTTGTGTCAATATTTGGGCCCTTTTCGTTGCTTTCCAAGGACTTCACTTCTTCTAGATCTTCTTTTTCTGGATTATCTTCTTTTACGGAGTCTTTAATTTCATCCTGCACTTGATGGTCGCTCAAGCCCAATTGTTCCACCTCCTTCTCCACTGAAGTTTCCTCATCTTTGGCTGCCGAAGAATCTTGAAGTTGTTCTTCTTCTTCAATTGAATCTTTTCTAGTATGGCATTCAGTTTCTTTAATTTGTTCGGAAACTCTTTCTAAACTTCCATCGATTTTTTCCAGATCAGCAATTTTTATTTCTTGTTCATCAGTCTTTTCCTCAATTTGAGCCTCTTCAGTGTTTTCTTTATCTGGTTCTTTATCCGGCAGTGTTTTAGTTTCATCGTCTTCCTTGTTTTCCTCAGTTCTTTTTTCTTTTAATTCTTGCCCTACAGCTACCTCTTCAGTTTTTTCGACGACATCTTCAGTTTTTGTCCCACTTTGTATAATGTCCTCCTCCCCCGTTTTACTATCTTCTTCACCTATTTCATTTAAAAATTCTTCTGCCAGCATATCAATATCATCTGTATCTTCCACTCCATTAGTACCATCCACATTCAACAGATTAGCAGGATCGTAGTCGTCCTCCTTACCAAGAATATCACCAAAATCAACATCCCCATTTGTTGTACCTAATGTGGGAAGTTCTTTATTCACCAAATGAATGTATATATTGCCAATTAGCAACAAGAAACAACACAAAAGCTTGCTTACGTACCTTTAATTTTTGCCAATGTTTCAGTTTTATCGGAATCTGGACAGCATAATTCATCCATATCGTCGGATTTTTTCTCAATTAATTTTGTTGGCGCAACAACTCCATTGGCCTTTATCTTATCCTTAAAGTCCACTGCAGGTGGGACAGCTTGAGATACTTCCATCATTTTAGCTCAGTACATTCCTGAAATTACATTAAAACTCCTTATTTATTTGATGGATATAAAAAAATGAAATATTATAAATCTAGAATATTTCTTTAGAATTTCAATGTTTAGTATATACTTGATACTGAGATCTTTGAGACTTTTAAAACACGATCTCATTTAAATAAAGTGATAATATATTATAAATATAGATTAAGGTAATTTTCAATTCAAGTGTTTTGAGTTAAGCCTCTCTAATGCATAAATTTTTATTTAACCTGAGAAATTCAATGCAGACTCATTTTGGAACGAGGAAAACGTATTTGACCTCAAAAAATAAATTTGATGGACAGCTAAGACCAGGTGAGACAAAAAAAAAAAAACAAAATGAAGCCGCCTTAAGGTGAACTCGTGCAGTAAATGAAAAACATTGGTTGTAAAAAAGTAATAAGTAATTCAATATATTCATTTTTTGGTATGGAACTCATAGAAATATGATTTTATAAATTAAATTAAATCGGAATATTTCTACATTTTTCTCCAGCCCTATCACGAAACACATGGTTGAGAGTTTCTATACTCCTTTGTTTTTGATATATCTCGCCATGATTGTGTAGTAAAACACATAAAAAGTTAGTTCTCCCTAAAATGGTAGCATTGATAAAAAATCATCTTCCAATATACAAAACTAGGAAAAAAGGAGTTTCCTCTGGGCAGCACAGATCTGCCTCAAGGCGGTTTAGATTCTAAGTCACCTCGCAGCAACACAAACATCTATTCCCACCAAATCTGCACAAAAAGGTACAACTTGAGACTATATATTCTACTTACCAATAAATTTTCAATGGTTTGAGACACATAGAAGTAATTTTTTTTTCTCCTATTTTTAGTTATACGCACAAGACTTTTTTTATGCTAAACTGCTCGCAGTTGACCTAAAAATGCCTATATGTTCTAAACTGAATAGGATATTTCTGAATAACTTATACTATTAGAAACAACAAACCAAGATTCGAGTCTGAAACATTCTATTGATATTAAGAATTTTCACGTTTAGAACTAGTAGTAAGCAAAAAAGTGAAGTCCGCCTTGAGGCGGGAAAATGCATTAAAGGGAAGAAAAGGTCTTTCATTAATTCACATTTTTAAAACCCGCAGGAAACAAACAACAGGATTTCTTTATGTGTCGGACCCTTTACGCTTCTAGATTCGAAATAAACAACAAACGATTCAATCAAGATCATACACCACTTAGCAAAAGTAAAAAATATTTAATATATACAAAATATAATTTATAACTAAACATAATCTGTAACTATCTGAAAATTAAATTATGTGAAAATCATACCTAGTAAATAGAAAACAACATATTTTTTAGAAAAATCGTGTATTGAAAGAACGTCTGATCTGATTATGAAAATATGCATACAATGACGTTTTTAAAAAGGAAATAAAAGCATACTGTGTCTTTAAAAAAATTATATTTTTTGACAAAATATAGGTAAAAACTATTTACATCTTATAATGCAATAAATTTATATACTTGATCAATGATATTTGATTGAAATTATTTTCAGCCCTAAATTATCAAAAACTTAAACAATTTTTTGTCATCTTATTACTCTATGGTTTTATCTTTCTATATTAATAATTTATATATACCCTTTTATGTACCTTATTAAAGAAACTATACAGCAAAACACAATAAATAAACACTTACTTGAAATATTAGAACACCGGTCATCCCCGAATCGTATTATTTTCACGCTTTATAATTTTACGATTAAATAAAACCTAAAGTTTTAAAATGTTTCATCAAATTCTAATTCGCAAACCAAACCTCGGTACAAATTCAAAATTGTCGTAGGGGTCCGAAGACGGATCCTTCAATCTAACGAAATTGTGCAATGGCACCACAAGTGTCAAGAAGCTACTAAGATGCATTGATCACACATGGTGCATCCGACTCCTACACATATTATGTATATAATATGCCATTTATTGTATAATCTGTATATTCAAACATTTCTAAACATAAACATTTCTTTTACTTTAAATTTAAATTACAACAGATACACGAACGTAAGGTGAAAAGAAAATTCTCAATAGTTATATCGAATTGTATACAAAGAGGTTCTCTGAATGTATGTGATCCAGTTCATATATGTATAAACCAATATTTGTGATGCTTTTTCTTAAAGTCCATTAAAAACTCTCAATCCCACTTACGTCGTTTATTTCAATTAAGATTCCTATCGCGTCATATGAAGCTAGACTTAATATATTCGTTATCATTGTAAAATTCGAACGATTCGCACCGACTCTAATAACTATATATCTAATATATAAAGATAAATATAATAATAGAACACGGTAGTTTCCTTAACCACGCCCCTAAATACAAACACCCAATTCTAGACTGGATAGGAAAAGTGAGGAAAAAATTAATTAATTTCCTCAAAGAAATAAAAATAAAAAACAACTAAGTTGCTTATGTACATTTCTGTGTCTTGAACTTTTCTTAATTTTTAATTAGACAAACCGGTCTAAATTATTTAATTTTCTCTAGATGTTATCGAAATTTATGGCTTCCGAATTCCCACTCCACATTCAACGAAGAATAGAAAAAATAAAAATTCATTGTATTATTAAGAAATTTGCTTAATTTAACATTGGCTGAAAATTACATACGGAAAATTTGAGGTATTTTCATAACGCAAGGTCACAAAATGTTAAAAATGTGTAAGTCTATAAGTATTTTCGTCTAAATTCTGACCAATTAAAATAAAATTCTTGTATTTCTACAGCGACATCACGTCCGACCGTAGAATAAAACCCATCTTTGTGTGTTGAGCACGAAACTTGTTTGCAGGTAGAACGTGTTTCTGCAGCGCCGACGCATCGCTCAAATCATCGGCACGACTCGGATATTTTCGCGTCGAAAATCGAAAGTTTATCAATTTTATTGACATGTAACCAATCAATAAAAAGATAAATATATAGAAGAATTTATATTTAATAAGACTATCAATACTTTTTCAAATATTTTCAATACCCCAAAATGGATTACGTAATTTTTCATACTTGCGACTATTAAAATTACGTAATCTAATTTTTGTCAACTCACCGGCATAGATGATTACTCCGAAAAAACAAAATTTTTGTAAAGTAAATCTTCAAAAATCTACGTACTACACCCCACTGTCTACAAAACTGAACTGATTATTTAACACCAAAGTGATAAATATATGAAAAGCTTTTGAGATGGTGTTAAGCTAATAAAACTTTACCGTATATTGTAATGAGAAATTCCATAAGAAACACTCCTTTTCGGTGCAGTGTATGTACGAAACGTTCCTTGATTAAAAATAATTAAGTTTCTGCAATAACAAAATATTTAGAGGATTTAAACACGAGTCCCACCCCACTCCTTATGCACATTTCAAAATTATACTAAACTTCCAAAAAACATCTTCATTAAAGTATATAAATACTTTATAGTTTTATATTTATTTTTATTGTTATTTCATATCGCAAATTATTTGATTAGCAGATAAAAATAAACCCTTTGCTATGTCTCCCCTATCCACACAAAAATTATTCTCCATAACAATAAGAACGTATTGATTGTGGATTCCTTTTACGGACATTATCATTATTAAAAAGCCCAATTGCATATTTTGCTTTTATAAAAACACACAAGCTACAAAACATCCATTTGTTCGTTTTATAAGTATAAATGAACATGTTTTGAGAACAAATCATTCCATACAAAACGCGTTTTGCGGTAATAAACAACAAAAAGCGTTAATTATTAATCTTTCTGATATTTAATTTAGAAAAAACACAACATTTACACGTTATTTTTAAATGTTGCAAAACGCTGGACGTAACATAATTTATAATTAATTTTTTATTGATTACACCAAGCTTAAAAGCTTCGAGCTTTTAAAGCTCTTCGTGACTTCTAACATTCATTCCCAAGGGAGCAAACTAAAATTATCCTTTCCGAAATAAAAAAAATTACTACTAACTAATAATATGAAACAAGAAGTTAAAAATTAGAAATTATAAGAAATTAAAAACAAGAAAGCATTGTGCATAGATTAGACCACTAGCCAATGGCATTTACACTAATAAGCTCACAAACAAATTAATCAGTGCACAAACTATGCGGCTAATTGTTTTGCTATTCCAAGCAACTTGTGAAAAGAAATTAAAATAATTCAATGCAAATATGATTTGTATACCTTCATTCTAAAAATATCTCCCGTGAATGTATACAAGCAAATGTTTTATTTATAAGCACTAAGAACTTTGGATTAATCGGAACTTTCGATTTTCAAAGAATTAGCATTTTAAAAACCTTTTTGGAATATTGAAATTACCATGCAAAACTAACTCTGTTAGCAAGTTAAGAAGTATCTTTTTTACGTACTTCCCCCGTTTTCAAAAACATAAAAATTCATAAATTCTACATTCATCAAACATTGAAAACATTTTAGACTGGTGATTTTAAATATAAACTAATAATGAAATACTTTTAAATATTTAACAGTATACACTTTATTTCTTATTCTACCAAGTTATTGGGGTATACAGTTTATACACTAATTTTTATAAACGATCTAATGCAAATGAAATGGGACACAAAACCAAGAAATTTTGAAAAACAAATGAAGGATTCTTGGAAAAGTAAAAATAGTATTGGTAAAACCCGTACACCTTCTGAAAAAAAAGTATGTTTAAAATTTTAGATAGTTTTAGCATGGCCCTAAGTAATTTGAAATGAGTATACAAATTCCGATATTACATAATAAATCTGAAAACATATTTGCGTGCTATGTAAGAACATTGCAACTGCTCATTAGATCTATATGAAATTTGGGACGTGTACAAGATGTGTCCCGATCGAGCGTATAGTTATAGTTAGTTTTGATAAAGTTCTATATAACACGTGATACGTAAACAAAGCTAATCGATTTAAGGCAAATTTCATACGGGTAATATCACAGACATAAATGAATCTAAGGTTTATTTTGTTATGATTCTTCAAGTTATACATCATCTAATTTTTTTACCCACAAAAAAATAAAATCAAATTGAATATTCCTTGAAGTCACATTTTATCGAAAATCAAACATTTCATCCCCACTTTTCATAATATATTCGGCAATGTTTCATTGATTTTTCCTACTTCCATGCTCGCTTGGCCGATAGGGCGAAAGTGCGCAGGCTTTCTACTTGGCCCCTATAGAATTAATTGAAATGGAAAATATGTGTGTAAAACTAATTTAATAATTTTTTCTTGTCGCTTAAGCACCAGGGTGAGGGTTTCAAAAAAATTGTTTTTTTTAAAATATTTTCTCAAACTAAAACTAATCAGGTAAGTGTACGTAAAGTTTTACAAAAAAATCCCGAAAACTGGCGGAGTTATGACGTTTAGAATAGATTTTTTATATGAAAAAAAATCGAACTCAAACTTTAAGTGCATTTTTCTCGAAACGACCTTTTCAAGCTGGTGAACGCTCTATCTCAAAGAGAAATGATTCAATTAGGATCACTTTTGTGCCGACATTTTCGTAATCGATATGGCACATTGAAAAAGTGGCCGAAAATCACACTTTGAAAAATGGCAGGTCGCCATTTCGCGACAAATTGCAAAAATGAAAAACCGCTGAAAATAAACATACTTTTTAAATTCGTTTTAGAATAACTAAATCCAAGAGATTCAATTCGCCAGTCGGAGGCGATCCGCCGAGAGCCGAGGACATAAAGCAGTGCTATCTGAAGACAAATGCATATTGTTCAATAAAAATCATTACATATTTGTTAAAACTATGTTAAATAATATATATATTCCCCAATCCTACAATCCTATTCTAAATTATGGAAAAAACTAGCGAAAAACGATCATTTCTGAGTGAATCACGCTGGTAGTCCCCTAAGTTATATGATTTTTTAAACCTAAAATTTCTTTTATTGAATATGCATCAAAAAATTGGATTCAACCTTATTTAAAAAGAAATATGTGAAAAAAATTGATACTGATATTATGAAGAAGTACATCTGTACCTAAAGATTATATCAAAAACAAAAAACTTAAAGGTAATAACAACGAAAAAGGATACTAATTTTCAAAGTGGTAGATGCCCAGTCGACATTATAAAGCAATGAGTCATAGAGACAAATGTGGATATAACAGCGAGTCTACGAAGAAACAAGACTGTAAAGAGATACTGATGCAGAAGCACGATATAAAAACAGCATAGTTTCAGATGACGTAATATAAATTGCCGTAATTAGAGTAGTTTATAAAGTTGTCTTTAATTATAACTCAATCCAAAATCGTTTTTAAATACTGAATTTATATTGCGAAGGGAAAACATAACAATTCTTACAAAAATAAATACAGACATCTATAAGAAATACTGCTGTATGTTCAATGACATTAACAAAGTATGATGAGCAATAAATAAGGTTGGCAAAATTCAACAACTGGTAACTAACGCCGGGTATCTTTAAATATCTATCAAGTGTGTAATTTAAAAAAACAAAATGAGAGGAGGCGTTAGCATCAAGTTTGAAAAAGACGGGCACACAGATCCCCCTGGCAAGTGGCGCGAACGGCGAGCCAAGCAAAAGAGAACCGGCAACCCGGGCGACGCCGAACCGAGACGCACTCCATAAAACAAAAATAAAACGAAAGCAAAGCCGAAGCTGTAATCGGCCCACTTCGGGTCTCTTGTCATAAAGCTTCGGATAAATTATAAATAATGAAAATTATATTATTTATGCTTCGCCAAGTTGGTAAAGTTGCAAAAAAAATCAAAATTAAGAAAAAATATGGTAGAAAGCTTGACGTCGTAACCTTGTACGGGCGTTTGGTCGCGTTATAATTATAAATGAGAGACCGGGAGGCGATGATTGGGTGTGGTATGACAACCTATATTTTTTTGCGAAAAAAAAAAAATTTAAAAATATTTACGCTATTTACGTACCTCCATCTATGTCAGTAAATTGTATTAATAAAATATCTCAGAAATACAGCACTGAACTGAGCAAGTTCACGTGTAAAAGAGAACTGAACTGAAACGAAGCAGATAGCAAACTACGATGGTGTTAGTGCAACTACGTACACAAACCTAGCATAAATGGTATTGCGGACTGGTGAGAGGTTCTGTATTTTTTAGAGCCTGGAGCAGTTTTGGAAAAAAAAATTATAAAAAATTTACCTCGCAATTTCAGAAATTTGGACAAACATTAAACAAAACTTAATTCAAGGGAAAGATGTAAACAAAGACGATTTTCAATAGTCTCAAAATAACTTCTAGAGGAAGACTAATTTCTAACGGTAAGGATAATTCCCCACCACCCCACTTAAAATTATGTTACATCATGGTTACTGTATAACAACGCAATGTTAGCTAAAAACTGTTATAAACAATTTTCCATGCGTAATTAAGTGACAATACTTACTACTGCTTGACCCCTATGATAGAAACATAACCACTCTTTAAAGGAACACCCTACGTCACGTGGGAGTTAAAGTTCAATCTGAAACGGATCAAACATCCAAAGCAAACTTTCGAAGTCGATAAAATGATGAATTCAGTCTGATTAGCGTCGCAGAATGGAAAAAAAACATGAAAGCTCGCACGATTGACGCTAATTATTTACAACATGATCGAAGCAAAGCCGATGATAGAAGCACCTGGTACCACTCTATGAAGAAGTGGTGGGGGAGTCCTTAGCCTATTCTTTGAGAACTATATGCCTTATAAGTTTTTGTACCAACGTCGCGATTGAGGCCTGTGGGTGTCTATACCGGGGAGTATGGGGACAGATAAACTTAAAGCGAATGCAGAAAAAGAGCAGGGTTTTTGACCACCATTTAGATTTTCATTTTTTGAGTACTTTTACAAGTCAAGGTCTCGTACTTATAAAAGAACACACTCGTTAACCGAATTTAAAAGGGAGACAACACTTGAATAAGCAAAGTAACTACAAAAAATAACTTTAGAGGTCGGAGACTTAAGCCGAATAGACGACACAATTAAGGTCTTTAAAAACTAGTCAACATTACGTTACATTGCAACATTTAAGTGAATGTCTCAAACGATTTCCAAACAAATAATATTTCCCACATCGAAATTATTTTTTATTATTTCATGTTGTTCGTATCGTAAACTAGAAGCTTGCGCTATGCCTACCTCAACGTAATGTTTTTCACATAGGCGATAATCTAAAGAACAATTTCTTGGATTTGTTTATGGAACAAAGTTGCTTTTATAGTAAATAATTAAGAGATAATATTTATGAATTGTATTTAAATCCCTTTGGCTGATGATGACCTTGAACTCTTGTGACCCCAAAGTCTGTACTAACTAAATGAAAACTTATAGTATGCTTGCCAACTATAAGTAAATAGCAGTTGACCGAATTAACATTATAAGTAATATGGAAAAGCAACATTCGACTTTATAAATAATATATAAAAACCAGAAATAGTTTCGTCGGAGCAGATGCACGGACAGTTTCGTCGCCGCGCACACAACAACAGGGTCGTTGTTTGGAATGCGCTACGCCACCAGTATGGGCACTGTGTGAACACAGTCGAGTTGAAGGCGAGGGGCGCCGTCGTCACCTTAGAACAGGGCCGGCACATTCACACGGTTTTACATCTTATTCAAACTTTGTGAATGGTGACGCTTTGCACACAACCGTACCTCGGCGTTCGGGCATCTTCGGCTTTTTCCGCCGTAGATATCAATCAACGCTTTTCTACTTTGGATTTGTATATTTGTTCTTAGGTAAATTTAAAAAATTGCTAATTTGCAATTTTTAGATAAGATTTTTAGGCCGAGACTGATTAAAGTCGTAATTAATATATGCCGTGCTCTCGTAATGCTCGATTAGGCAGCTCTATACCCGCGTCACTGCGACGCTTGGTTCCCTTAAGATCCGATTAATATTTTCCTAAATAAGATTATAGCTATTACTTACTAAATCGGTGCAGTTTGCAAGGACTCCCCAGGAACTTTTGCAAAAAATGTATACTCTGCACTTAACCATATGTAAAGGGCGACTGATATTCGTAGGAGACTAGTTGTTCGGCAGGCGTGTGCCCAGCCGAGTTGTTCGATCTTCTTTCGAAGTGCCTTGCCTGTGCCCAGAAATCTCCGACAGAGAAAGATAGCGGAACTTTTTCATATGTGTCGTTGTGTGCAATTTTCATATTAGCACATTTTTATATTGGCCTACATTATACCTTGTGTTTCTGAAATCTTAATTAGCACTCTATACTCTTTTAGTATTTATTTTATAATTTTCAAAAGTGCCTAATTTACGAACTTAAAGGACGTCTTAAATATATACTAAACGTAAGTCAAATATTAAAAACAACACTTTCATTTATAAAATTGTTTACATTATTTACCTCAAAGATCATAGTCCAAGCTAAACTTAAACAAATGGCCTCATACTATGACCTGAGCATTGGCTATAAAGAAAAAACTACATAAAATAAAAACATTTGGTTCCGTTAATAAAATTTAATTATGATATTTATAAATTCCAATGATCTGTAGCGTTAAATTCAGGTTCTAATAAATTGACATGTTGCTTATTATTATATCTGAACTGTTATACTAACATTACGACATTATAGATTTTCAAAATACTGCTCTGCATCACTCATATGCCATTTTATTCAATATTTTGATACGTATACCAGTATAACAGTCTATGCGAAACTGTTATACTACCTCGTATAAAGCCCAATCAAACCCGAGGAAGGCCTTGCGAGACAAAACTCACGCTTAAGTATATTTATTGAATATTAAACTGTTATAAACGTATAACGAAAAATAAGTGAAAAAACCTCCACATAACGTAAACAAATTTATAAACGAATTGTTATACAAATGTATAGCCTATAGCGTCTATAGCAAATTCCATAAGCTGCTATAAATTTATTAACTTGATTTAACTGTTATAATTGTTTGGAAAAATATGTATTATAGTAAGATGTCATTCCGCCTGCGAATTTGAGCGTCTTAAAGTGCAAAAGCGAATTATTAACTTATAATTCCTAATAAACTGTTATTATAGTAGTGCATAACATGTTTAACTCCTTGCACGAAATATTACAAATTCGAAATGAAAAAACTCTGATTGAATGAACTGTCATATTTTGCACAATTGTTTAATATGCGCTAAATATTTCAAATTGGACAGGATTAAACTTTGGCCAAATAAAATGCTATATAATATAATATAGAGTATAACACTTCTACAATATATTTCGACAGATATTGAAAATATTTTTAGTTTTTTTTGTAATTTGGATTAATTTTGCCCTTTAGTTTTACGATTCATGGAAATTCTTATAAAAATAATCCACATCAAAATAGCACGTCAAAATTTTTAACACAACATAGATAAGCAGACGGAATTAGTACTACTCCCTTTAAAATGCATCTGTATAAAGATTGTCATTTGAAAGGTTCCAGATATGCAACGTACCACTTCAGTAATCTACGTTTTTTATTTACTTACTTACTGACGAAATAAAGAAGTAATTTACATTCAAAGGACCTGCTATTCATCGTCACTGCTTTATAAAAAAGGTTGCTTTCAAATTGGTGTAATTATTGTAAAGCTATAATGGAACATTTAAACAAAACGGCATCAAATCACGAAAAAATAAAACCACACTATGCACAGGCTAAGCGCCTTCAAAATAAGTTTCGAGCTCCTCAGAATAGCGGTCACTTAGTAGGGGTGCCTCGATTAGACATCAAGAAAGCTTTTAAGGTATTAAATTTCACGTGATCCAGCACTCAGCACTCATTTGGTAAAAGCTTCATGATGACATCACAGTTCAGTTGATACACTATAACTGAAGTATGAATAATATAAAATTGCGATACTGCTTAAGGAGAATTTACTGTTGTACAAAATAAATCGTTGTGCGTAAGAATTTTATGCACGGGCGATATAAAAACTGTAAATAAAAATGGTCGATGCTCGAAGAAGAAAGATATACTTTGCGAAAACTCTTCCCACAAAATCGGGGAGTATTAAAAGGTGATAGCATGTGTATCTTTCATGTAGTGGTTTATTTATAATTTTTGACGGCTTAGACAAGATCTCTGCTTAGAATACTCATATATTTGGAAATTATTTATTGTAAATTTATTAATTTACAGTAAACTGAAGTAGTAAAACTGAAATATGACATCAGTGTCCTCAAGGGGTACATGTGGAGTACTTAAATTACATTAAAATGCTCGCAACTGCCTACAGTTTTATTAATTTTTAAAACAATCCTAAACGATTTCTTACAAATTTCTATGATTCTTTGGTATTTGAATTTAACGGCTGGCAGGTGATACATGTGTTATTCTGCGCGATTGCCTTCTTTAATTTTCATTGGCTCCACCGGAGTACACCATCTTCGAGAATATGTTGGTAACAACACTATAGCTGGAAATGTGTTGTTATATTTTTTATAATATACAACTCAAACGTTCGTAGTTGAGATATTTGACTGAAGTCAACTGACTGCTAGCAATATTTGTACTCTTCATACTTACCTTTAAATGCATTTAAGGAATTTCTTTCTCTCTCGAACCAGCAGTACTTATGGAAGTGAGCTTTAGGATGCTTGAAAGCTCCATATAAAGCTGAATGACCTGATTCCAATAGTTTTAAATCTTATATATTTTGTATATTGATTGAGTTGAAAGCGGTTTATTTTCTTTTAGAAAACTTATGGAATGTTTGTTTACTTGTTCCGAAACTTCTTACTACAGGATATTAATACGATAGAGAGAAATTGTTGTGCTGTATGCTAATGGCGGCATATATATAGAGAACTCAGTAACATGCATGTGATATTATACGGAATGCTACCTCATATGTCGCGATAATTGCACAGTATTCATATGATCACTCATCGAGTGATCATGAAATATTACGTAAAGTGCCGAATCAGTATTTTTCACTTCACTTTCCACTACACTTCACTGATTAATTTGACACTTCACTAAAATTACACATTTATAACCCAAACAAAAAATTATCTTATAGAAGTAAATGTTAATAATATTTTCTTAGAGAAGTAAATATTAAATATAATGACGATCTATAAATAAATAAAGTGGTAATCAATTGTATAAAAGTAGAATTTCTATGACAAGGATCATTTCAAAACCAGAACTAGTTTCTGAAGTTTTAATCTGTTTGCACCGGCATCACAAGAAAGCCATTGAACGGATTTTGATAACGCTTTTCCTTAGGCTAAGTTAGAACACATAATAAAAATATTCGATTATTTGTTTATAAAATTTTTTGCTTTATTACGCCTAAACTATTAGACAAGTTTTTACGGTTAAATGTTTGTCTGTCTGTATTTTGTTTGATTAATATATTATTCTGTGTGAAGGATAAATTTGGAGGAGGTTTTAGTTAATATCTTAAAATTAATATGGCTTTACGCAAGAAAAATAAGAAACAGTATCACAATTATATATAAATAATAACTTTATAATTTTTTGCTTCTTATAATTTTTTAAGTCACACATAAAAATTACAAAATAATATATAAAAATAAAATCAAAAATAGAAAAAAATTCATTAATTTTAAAACTATTAGTAATTGACATCACATCTCTATAGAATTCCTTGTTTGTACGGTATCTCTCCAATCAAACCACGAAATATCTTGCGTGTAGCGAACCCCGAAGACCATCTTGTAGTATTTATATAAATAATAACAAAAGCAAATTTAAACTGCTTTAAACAAGTTCTCTCTCTCTCTTTCTCTCTCTCTCTCCTTGCCTTTAATTTAGTAAAGACACTTCAAATTCGTTAAGTAATATTTATAAAGTTTACGTAAAAGATGTGAGGTTATAAAGTTCAGGTATACAGAAAATTCTCGAAATATTTATAAATCTGATAGGTGTATTTATCATTCATGCATGAGCACTAAAGTTAGTCGAAAATTTTGGACTACTGAGGCACGAACTAAAATACCCGTACTGCGGGTGCCTGTGTATAGTTAACTCTCCCAGACGCTTTTACAAGTTTACGCTCAGTATAAGAGACGGAGGCCGATAAGTACAGAGAAATATATTGGGGAATATCTACCTAAAGGGAAAAAATTCAATATAAAGTATTCTTAAATTTAATTTATAAATAAAAATATAACCACTTTGTATCTACTCCGCTTTTAAATGGAGATCCTAAATAACTAGGGACTAAAAATTGGTAATATTAGAGAGTTAAAGCATGTGAAATTCCGATATAAGAAGTAGAAATTCTGTAGAAAGATACCTATTTCCTGGATGATTTCACTTGTTTAGTAGGTAGTCAATTTAATTCTTGGTGTTTTAAGAAATTGTGTTTAAAAATAGGACGAACACTTAATCTACTGTGCTTTAGCACTTAATCTAATTATGCTTTAGTTTTTAGTTCAAGGATTTCAACTCAGAATTACTATATAACTGCAAATGAATAAATCAGCACGAAAATAACTCATATAAAAATTGTTTCAACATTTTACTAGGTCTGGTTGATTGCATAAGTAAAGAATCGGGTGCTCTTCGCCCAATCCCACAGACGACGCGCGGAGCGGCGGCATATTTCCACCGTGCGCAGTTGATACGAAAGATTACCACCGCCACTGCCGGCGACTTCGACTTCGGCGGTTTTCGGCCCTGTTCGACCCTCTTCGGGATAAATATCAATCGACTCTTGTTTGGATTGTTTGACCAAAAAGTATAAATTAGTTTTAAAAAATTACTTTTTAGATGCTTTTAATTATTTGGGTCATTTGCAAAGTAGACTGCTTACCTTGACCTTGTAATTAATGCCGGAAATAACATAACCCTCTAGTGATTATTTATTTCTACTTACTGTACAAGCTTCTTAATTCTACAACTTACCAAATTCGTTCACTATTATTAACAGGGATATTTGTGAATAGCCTTGGAAATAAAAGAAACACCGCACTTAACCCCATGCAGGAGGAAACTGATATTGGTACGAGACCACTTGTTCGGCAGGCGTAAACGTGCCTGCCGAGTTCTTCGATCTTCTTTTAGCACGCCTTTGAAGTGAAAGGCAGCAGAAAGGGATAGCGGTATTTTTGCAATTTTGTATGGACACTGTGGTAATTATATTATTTTTATTATTTTATGCTATGTTATGCTCTATAAATTTCTCTATTTATTTTGCCCAAACTTAACTACAATTCTTATGATATGCCGTGATAGAATTAATTTATTTATTTTGGGAGATTCAACTGCGAAAGGCAGAAAAACCGCCCTTTCAATGTGCACAAAATGGCGGTGCTGTTGCGATATACTCGTACATGTGTGAACAATCAACAAAAAGTAAGTCTGGTAATTAAGTAGAATTTTTAAAAGTTAAATTATTGCAAACGTAGGCATTGTTCTGCTCTAATTATATTATGCCATGTTTATAATTATCAAATAGCCAATCCAGAAAATGAATGAAAAGAATTGTACAAATGCGAATAATTAGAAACTTAAGACTGAAAACCGAGACTTTTAGATACTGCAGCAAAATTCCTGACCCCGTCACCTTTCCTATATTATACAGTGACGGCAGACCGTGCACTCGTATGAATCACTCTTAATGGAGAATCGAAAAAACGATGTTCACTTCCCTAAAGAGGCGCTCAGTAGCAAAATAATTAAAATGCAAGCAAATACAATCGTAAGATTTAGTCGTAAGAGATGTTTATTTATAAATGTCTTAATAATAAAATAACACGTAGCAAAGTCACTATGAATTACTATAAACATTAAGGATTATTCTCACTTAGAGAAGAAAATATAACACAATAGATTTATACACCTAAATCTCTTTTTACGCCAATCGAGATATGAAAAATAATGTTTTCGGTCTCATGTATCTTTTGTTAAATATATGCAAAAATATTTATGATAAAATAGGAACTGAAATATCGAAATAAATAGCGGAATTATATTGAGAAATAATTTAAAATTCTCCTTAGCAGTCAAATGAATCTGGTCGGAATATTTGAAGTCGCATTATTCCAAGATCAATGTGAAAGTAGGTTTAACATGTTAGTGATATGGATAAGAATTTACACCACAAGATTCTTTTTATTTGTACTCGCTTTATTTAGGCCTTATATTCTCACAAAATAAAATTAAAAAATTTTAAAAATACACATTAAAATATTAAGAAAGAAAATAACTTTAAATATGTTTCATGGATGCTTTAATACTGTTAATAGATCTACCTTTATTCTACTTAGAAGTTGCGATCATACAAATTTGATCAAATGTTTTTGATAATAGAATTAAGTTAGAGTTGACTGCTAGTCTGTTATTCTTTAATTTTTTAAATAACGAACAGAAAAGCAGAGGTCAAAATAAAAAAGTTTTGCCTTAAATAATGAAAATTATATCAAAATCTGTGGCTTCGGCATAGTAAAATAACAGATAATAGTAGAATAACAGACAAAAATTTAGTGCATGTTTGAAAAATATAACTTTCTAAACTTGGTTAGTATTAGGTAGGTAAAAAAATAACCAAGCAAATACAATTTTTGTCTCTGTTTTACTTGCGAAGCTATGTCTTTTTTAACAAAATGTTCGCTAAAGCATATACAATAAGGTACTTTTCAATCGTGGGGTCAATCATCCTCTCGGGTAATTTTAAATAGAAATCATCATTATAAAGATGTAAACAAATTCATCGACAAGATCTATTTGTTATATATATATATATATTTGTATTTGTTCCATGGCATATCAACAATATTTGTAAGAATTAAAGATTATAACTTCTAATCTTCCGGTTTAATGGGAACGTAAATATTTATAGTGTTTTAAAGTATGTGGTTTCAAAATCGATGTGATTACATTTTTATGTCTGTTATATTAAAATTATATTAGTATAAACATGAGAGAAAATCGGACATAAAGTATTTTAAACGTTCAACTTAGAAAAAAAACTATATAAAATAATACTAATAATAATAATGTAATATTGTTTTAGGTTCTAACAAAGATAAACTAAAAATATACAAATTCATATTTTCTCTGCTAGTGCATGTTGAAGATCCCTCATAACTAGTGGTCGAGAACTACTAAGGCTTAATAGCAGTTTTTTTAGGTAAAATAAGTCTGAAAATTCGACTTTAGGGAAATGTAATATTATTTCAAGCGAACGTGTTTTTATTTGCAAGGTCATCGATCTTACCCTAAAATCAAATTCACAACACTACCACAAAGCCAAATGTAAACATAAGATATGTAGTATTAAAATCCGCAAAAATCTTATTCCAAATTAGAAAAAAAAATTGCATTGAGTAGTATTTTTTAAAAAATGCACTGTAAATACGACAAAAATGTTTTTTTTCACTTTCAATAGGTATTCTTGTCCTGTTTCAGTATAAAAGCAAAATTTGAATACATATGAATATGTATAAACACGGAATATGTTTTGAATTCTTATTAACCATTAGCAATGTTATTTTCTCACACAACTCGCTTAAAATTAAAAATTATCTTTGTGAAAGACGCGTAACTGCACCGCCACAACTACTGACGGCTGTATGTTGTGACAGCTGGCGCAGGTCTGTTCGTTTACAAATTTCGAGAACTTAAATAAATTTTAACGCCAGAGATTTAAACTTGAACTGTTTGTAGTCTGTTTTAAAAATAATCGGCAATTATTTATCTAAGCCTTAATTCGCTAAACGACGACGCTTAAGAAAATATCATTTCTTATGGCTCTTTCAAAGGCTACAAATAAGGGACTACCGAACAGACCTCTTTATGCTGTTTTGGGAATAGTTTTTATATATATTAAATATATTCTTGCATATTTACTAAAAATAGGAATGTATATCTAATTTTGAAAAATGTTTTCAATTTTTGAATATAAGTTACGTAATTTTCTCATCATTTAGTTTGAAGCACTTCTGGCATCACCGTCGGTTATTGAGGTTATGTTACCAGAAATAAGATGACTTTTATATCAATTTTAACTCGGAATAGTTTCGCCGGTTTACGTATATTAAAGTCTCCAACGACTTATCTTTTTAAATCACCAACAGTAGCTCGATATGGTGGGTCATGCGAATTACAAAAGCCGCAAATGGCGAACTTTTGCAGTCGGGCGCTAGATGTTAACACAAATGTTACAAAAGATGTTATTTTATTTAAGTACGATAATCCAAAGTTTTTTAAGATGTTGAATTTCTTTGCCATCTGCCAACTGATATTTTGGAGTTACTTATCGCACTTCGCATTTACTACATTGAAAGATGCACCCGTGAAGGATAGTTCACCCGAAGCACCTTGGTACAGAAGGATTAATCTGGGTGACAATAAGTATCGGAACTCAATCACCTTAGCATGTTTCTTGATAGGTAAGCTACCACAAAATTAAAAATAATACATAGTAATTCTCTATGAAATCGTCCAGGTTACGGCCTCCTTACTTGCACCTGGATGTTTACACTAAGGTCTGTGCGGTACTTAATTCTTCTTAAGGGAGGCAAAAAGGTTAGTATAGTAACGTATGGTCCCTTCAACAAGAATCGCATCATGGACGTGCCAATTACCTGTTTATCGGCCCAAGAGTCCCGACAGAGTGCTCGGGTACAACTACCCATCAAAGTTAAAAACAGGGCGTTCTACTACATTCTGGATATGCGAGGAGAATTCTTAAACACAAAGTTGTTCGACCATACAGCCGGATTAAAACGAAAAATTGATTAATAATGAAGTTTTATTCTAAGCCTAAATTTTAATATACAGGGTGCGGTTGTTGCGTTAGTAAAAGGCCAAAGCGTTTCTTTATTATAACTCGGTGCCGAGAGTACTTGTCTTCTGGTGAAAACCTCGCGGGATGTGCAGAGATTGTGGGTCTTCCATCGTCAGTTCGCTTCTGAAAAGTAAAGGTTGAGTTATCCATCACCGATAGAGCATTTTTCTATAATTTCAAGATAACCTAATTGTTCCATATACGCTTGTATTTCTTACCTTTAAAGTGTAAACTCTATCTCCGTTTTCATTCAGAGTGTACATAAGATACATTGCAATGCTGTTGTTTTCAAACGTTTTTAATGCAATTCAGCGAAAACTTGTCGAGAAGCACGCGCAGCACTATTTACCGTCTTCTGTTGAGAAATGTCACACTGCGACGACTCTTCTTATTTGCCGCACGGTGGCGCTAAGTGGCAATTAAGTGTGCCGTTTCCAAAACAGAGCATCAATTCGAGGAACCTCGAAGAAGTGTCAACTCCTCTGGTAGTCAAGCTGAGAACCACTATACACAAACAACACACATCCCATTCCTCTTGAAATGTAAAGTAAATTCATGTAAAATGTGGTCGGGCAGGGATAAAAATGTAAAATAGTTATATAAACTCAACCACGCCTCATTTTGCTAAATAATGATAAATTGTGGTGCCGGGTCAGAGTAGATCCCCACATATATAATAAATCAAGGGCGCCGACTACCGGTTGCCTATAGAAAATTATTTCTCTTAAAAAAAACTTTCCGAAAAACATTTTCATTTTTGCCTTACCGTTTTTCCTACTTAAAATAAAACGCATTTCTTGCTTGGATTGTTTAACTGAACATCTTACTTTAGGACTTGTCTGGACTAATTACAATTTAAAACAGTACTACCATATACAGTAAAATAAGGGGAATATATTCGAGAATCGAGAATTTTTTCTAAGGTCTCGTCTGTCAGAGCAACTGTCATGTTAGTGATAACAAATAGGAGTTCTTTGAAGTTGTTCAATTAACCAAAAGGCAAACAATACATTTTTTGGAGCTTTATAGTGTTCACATGGCTGAATATTCCTAGACAGAAAGGGGGACTGTGATTTAGAAGGATAACACATATTATAAACTCTTATCGGAAGGAAACTATCTTTGATATCGACGGAATGGATACGAGGCTGAGAAAAAATCATTAAACAACAGAGGTAATTGGACGAGGGTTTGTAGTTTTGGAACGTCTAAATTTGGGAAGAAGTTTACTACGCACCATTTCGATGCCGTCCTTGTAAAAATAGCAACTGAGGGAAGCTCATTACAAACATGGAACATTAGACGCGTTGATGTAGTATTTTGATAACGGAGATGATAGGTATTGATAGCAGTCGACTTATTCACGCAAGTGGAATTTGTGTCGCTTATCTTAATTGCACTGAATGTGAAGAATAAATGCTCAGTCCCTTCGACGATTAATAGCATTGGCTGGGTTACTTCTTGTGCATTAGGGTATTTTATTGGCGGACATGTCAGTTTCGTAAAAAAAGTCTAAAATAATACTTGCAAAACAACTTTGTTTTGAAACCAGATTGCTTCGTTTCGAAAAACAACAAAAAGCTTTTGTACTATGTACCGAGTAAATTTAGACTTTCCCAATTTGTAATACTCAAAGTTCATGTAAATAAAAATTACTTCTCGACTTTCTACATTGGGTTTCTTACATCATTATGAAATATTAAGGACTGGATTGTTGTGAGTTGTACTCACACGCCGAGGGTTTCATATAAAGAGTAGTGTAGCACTAAAGGCTTTATAATTATGCTCATGTTTTGAATAGCTTCCATTACATTTTTTCCTTAAATTTAGGCACTCTTAATATTCGTTTTCTTCTCACAAAATTTTGATAATCGTTAATTTGATCCCGGCAAGTGGTTGAAAACATGTTTAGATCTAATTTTAAGCTACAGTATGTTGTAAGAAAAATAATTATGCTTATTTTCATTCATATTTTTGCACTTGCGAAGTTTGTATTGAAAAGATAAAGAACTAATAACATTATTTGTAGTCCGGTTTTAGTTTGTACTCTAATTTAGAATGGTGGCTAAAGCCATGATTTAAAAAGTGAAATATGGGAATCTAGAATTCAGTAATTTTTTACATTCTGTAAATGTAAATAGTTATAGGGAAGGAACATGCGATTATTTCTAAAACAATTATTTGTTGATTACAGTTGATCGTTTATCTTTAGATCTTTGCTTCTTTTCTTTTACTTAAATCTTCAATATACTATTTAGTAATGAAATTTGTTTGCATCGAAGAGATTCAGTAAAAAGCTGATATTGAATGGTTGTTAGTAAAAACAATACAACTATAAGAAAATTGAATAGAATGTTTTTTACACAGAATTAAATTCCCTATTAAATATATTTCATTAAAGGTGGTTCATTATTTTTTCCAGATCGGACTACAAAAATAATGACAAAAAAGGAAACACAGGATTTTGACGAGCGCTTTCGGTGGCGCTTTATTGAGCCTCCATTGTATCAGCTAATTCGACTCAAGCAGGCGTCCATCGATTGATGTTTGCAATTTATCAACTAAAAACAGTATTGAAAAAGCAAAACTAGCACTAAATCGCCACCAGTTTGAGATATCGTTAACACCCCAAAAACAGGTGCTCTAATATCTCTCACATTTTAAGGCGAGAGAAAATATTTGTAGACCGAATATCACACGAATATATCTTCAAATTGATTCAAAGTAGAACAATTTCAACCAATCGGATCAATTATCAAAACGTTTTCTATCAGAAAGTATACCCAAAGAGCTGTTACGAATTCTGTAGTCGTCCGCATAGTTCCGAATGTTTTTTAACCAAAAATAGCCGAATAGGTTTACTTTCGCAGCGCCAAGAGTCAGAAGAGGAAACCTTTTTGCCATTTATGTGAACACTGTCTAAGTGAATGTAATGTTGTCCGATTCTTATGATTCGGACGAATTGGACACAATCGCCGATGTTATGGGGCTGCGGTCACAGAACCGCTTGAATACGTTCCGTGAGATGTGGTACCACATATTTTTGTGGGCACTATTCTCGTCGATATTTGTCCATACGTGCGCCGCCCTTGTCGCGTTCGTGACGCTACGTAAACATAAATTTGGACGTTTCTTCTCAATATTAATACTAGTTATGGGTTTTATATCGCCAGCGACCAGTGGTCTTGTTAGTAGCGCTGCTATTGCGTTCGTACATCGAGCGTCTAGTTTGCCCATGTCGCCAATATACGCGATGGTCTGGGGGATAGGGCAAACCATTGTATCGGCTTGCTTAGGTTTCACACGGATACTTGCAACTCTCTGAAAATGTAAGAAACCGGACAACCGTCTTCTTCGATTCAATTTTGCTACTAGTAAGTTTTTGAACACGAATGGAAGTGTACCCACCCCTCGAAAAAAGTCGTTCTACAGCTTCCTTTCCATTCGCTTGTTTTTTGAATTCACGTTAATTTGCTTCAATCCGAGATCCACTATCGAATTTATTTTTGTGTTCATCAGCGTTAAGTTATTGTCTCCCGGTTTAACTGCCTTGTACAGCCCGAAGGTAAATTTTATTTGCTTGTTTTAGGGCGCCCCCGGAGGCACCACACTTTCGTTGCAATTTTTATCAAACATATTTCCTTAAGAGAAGTGATATTATATATCATTAGATTGATACGACAGAATACTATTGTATATGACAAATATTTTTAAATGGATATATTTTTAAGTGTTATTCCTTTAACCGGGTGTATGCGCGTGGTCTATTCCCCGTCTTTAATGGCGGAATGATCTCCAATAATCGGACATATTAGACCCCCATAACACACTCTGCGTTCTACAACCGCTTGAAGCTGCTCTAGTTTGCGTCGCTGAATCTGTAGGAAGTTATATTTATAAATGAAATTATGTAATCGAAGGATGAAGAGAAACAAGGAATACGAAAAATGTGATGTTTTTGTAAATGTAATTAAAAAAGAGGTACTTGCACTGGTTCGTTTCGTTTCTTTTCGTTTTTAACGATATACAGACTTGAAGAACATGTAACTAGAATAATACGACAAGTAGGAATTAATAAAAAATTAAAAAGTAATACTATGAAAATTGATCATGAGAAATGTAGAGTAAAATACATTTTCTTACGTTAAGAACTGTAGTTTCAGTATTTCCTGAATTTCCCAGAAAATCAAAGATTTTTAATAATTTAGCTGCAGGGTGTTGTGCAGAAATCCTTTTCGTATACGTTTTGTAATCAATACGTGTATATGATTGGAATGAATTAGTAAATATAGTAATAATGTTATTCTCAAATCAAAGGGGAATTCAAACAATAATTTCATTTCTTGTAGACTATTAAGAAGTCTGTAACTAATATGCCAATACGAGTAGTATTTGAAAAAAATATATATTCATTTTTATGTTAAGAAGTACCTTTAGAAGATGTGATTTTTGTAGAGTAAGGAAGTTAAAAAATTATTTAAAACTATTGCAGAGTGCTTTAGTCTGCAATTTAATTTCATGACCCTTCTGCATTTAACGACTTCATTTACAAATTCATTTTGCTAGCCAAACCGACCTTTGGAATCTATCTAAAAAATTGGAGAATCAAAAGTTTTGAACACGGACTTAAGTATTAGCAAATTAGACGTAAAATATTGTCGAAATGAATAATTACTTGGAAAGAAAACTTATGTTAATATCTCTCCTCTTGATTTTGCTTTGTTTTAAAAATGTCGATGCTATTATGATACAAAGGGTGGTGGTGGTCTTTCATTTTATGCCATGAACCATATTGTAATTAAATTCTTAAATGTTAATATGAGTAGTGATTTGAATTTGACAGCGCGTGTAACGGCGAAGGGGAAATTTGTAAAATATATTTAAAACAGCAGTGTATTATCAAAATTCATTTCATTCTCATTTTCTGAACGGATACTAAAAAAGCGCCATCTGCTACACGTTTCTAAACAGAAGAGAACGTGAACGTCAAGTTAGAAGGCGAGTACGTTTGGAGGTGTGATTGGGTTTTGCGCCGTGTTTTGTTTGCTAAATTGCTTTTTATTAGGTAAATTATTCAACAAGACTTTAAGTAGTTGATTGCAGCTAACACCTAAGAGGCATTAATCAATTTTCTTGTTTTGTGAAATTTTTTCATCATGCAATTTCTACAGAAAATGGACAAAGAAGATTATCCATCTGACAGCGATCAAACCGATGAGGATTTCTGTCCGGAAAATGTTGAATCAGACGATGTCAGCGAAGAGGAATCAGACGGGGATTGTGAAGAAAGTGACGAAGAACAGAAGAAAGCTGTAAATCATAAAGTTCAGCGAAATAGGAAAAAACGTTCCAAGTTACCGGAAAAACAAACTGCCCAACAAAATAAGGTTGATAATCTTGGCTTTGAAAAGAAAGCCGGGGTAAACAATGAAGAGGAGGAGAAGAAAAGATCCGATGCATTGTGGGCTGATTTCCTAAGCGATGTTAATGGGTCATCGAAGCAGAGCACTTCAAATAAACCACAAGCAGAAGTTCGCACTAGCCATTCGAATAAAACTGACTCGATAGACAAAACGCCAAAGGATGTGGAAAAAGTGAAAATAACAGAGACATTTGAGTTTGCGGGAGAAGAAATTAAGGTTACTAGAGATGTTCCAGTAGATGAAGTTATAGAGAAATTTACGACTGATTCAACAAAAGCAAAACTACCAATTAAAAGCAGTCCTGTAATGCCAAGAGGACCTGCTAAAAGACCGGCTGGAGGACTTAGTTCTGTTCTGAGTACGATTAATAAAAAGAATAAGATTTCTGTTCTAGAAAAGAGTAAATTAGATTGGGACAGCTTCAAACAAAGGGAGGGAATTAATGAAGAGCTTCAAACATTCAATAAAGGTCGTGACGGGTAAGTACATACATATGGACATTCAATGACCCTATTTGATTTTTTATATATTTTAGGTACTTGGAAAAGCAAGAGTTTTTAGAACGCACTGATTTAAGGCAGTTTGAGATTGAGAAAGGCTTACGACAATCCAAGCGAAGCAACCGTTGATGGCCTAAATTTTATTAAGTCTGCTTGTTAAGATAGAATGTCTGCTTTCTGAATCTGTTAAAGTAGTTTGAAATTCAGTGTATTTATTGACATCCAGTTTGCCCTAAGAATGTAAGGATATGTTTATTACTAAGTTCAAGATAGAATAAAACCAAGTAAGCCTCAGGTCCATTGGATTTTTAGTTGTTTTAATAAATGTTTCCTGCACACTTAACACTTTACAAATCGTTTATGAAACTGTTTAATATGCATTAAAACTTTTCGCATAAACCAAATTATATCGGTTCCTAAATTCGAATTGCTTTACAATTATGTAAGCTTAGAAATTATTTAATTTCCTTTATTCACTTACAACAATCTAGAGAGAGTTTCTCGGAAATATAGCTTTAAATTTCGCTTCAAATATGATTAAGCACAGTTAAAACAATTATGTAGCCCTCACCAAAAACCAGTAATATGTTTTAAGTAGCTTCCACGGTCTTTACGGATTCTTAAAATATAAAGACAGAATCTTTGTATCAAACCAGAATAATATCCTCTTAAGAATCTTCACTAAAATGTGAATTTTTTATAATATACTTCACAATTTCAAATTTCTCACGCTTAAGCGCGACCTGTTCTAACATAAAAAAATGATAACAATACAAAAAAGCTTTGTGAGTAAAGTGCTTAAACTTTTGGGGGAAAGAAAAATTCAAAAATATATCTTCCAACAATAAAAATTTTTAGCTTTGCAAATGGCTTCGAGTGTCTGTTAAACATTTTTATAAATTGAGTTGTAAACAGGATGAATATGGTTTCAATAAAATTGTACTTAATATTTAAGTAAGAGCATAAGACGTACTTTGATAGTTCTTAATTTGATGTGAATACTTCAGTGTTTTAAAATAATTAATTCAATATAGCGCCTATTATTACTTTGAAAACATATTTACGTGTCGATGGGATTTTCTGTATACTTCTAGGAGTAAATAAAGTGAATTGACCAAGTCTGTCTGCTGCGATATTGCAACAGCCTTGCGATTCTTTTTTGTCTTCCACTTTTGTTCCCTAACGATTGATTGTGGTGATCCTCGGAGCCTGCCTATAAACATTCTTTATACGCGGATGAAAAGTCCAGGGGATTCGTAGCTTATCATAATCATACGGATGTACTTTCCACTTATAAGATGGAAAGGCAATGACTCTTTTTTTCTTACTTTAGTCTTGTTTTTATTTCTTCTTATTTCTTCAGAAATTTCAAGTATAAATATTTTCAGAAAACTTTTTATTTATTAGAATATCTCCATTTCTTTAATATGGTTTGTGTTAATAAATGTGTTTCTTTTATAACAATTTATTAAAATAAAATTGTACGCATTTGTTTAAATTTTTGTGGTTTATAACGTTGTAACGGTAGAGTCTTTCCATATTGAAAAATAAAACGAATGATAACATCAGAATTTTATATTCAGTGATCTTTAAGTTAAAGATATGATTACTGCTTTTACTAGTTAATTTTTAAAAATATTGATATTTAAAATTATTGCTTAAAATGTAATTTCACTTTTGTCGATTAGTGTGCACTTAGAAATAGCTTTTCTATACACCAGCTGCTTCACTTTTTCTATTTGTTAATTAAAATTGTTAAAATTACTTTTGTTATTAAATTTAAATTTTTGTTTTGTAAATCCCTTATAGGAAAAATAATAATTATAAAAATTAGCCAATTTAGAATTACAACGTGTATATAAAATTTTTTATTAGTACATAGTTCCTCCAAACTTTTCAAAAGTGTTATTTGATAGGAAAACAGTATAAAGGGTGTAAATAAGATAAAAGGGGACAGAAAAAAGTTATAAATAAATACAATAAGAACTAAATATAACAGTCTTACTTAGTTAATAGTTTACAACCGTCGCAAAGGGAAATACCTGACTATACTCTTTTATACAGAGATTTCTTCTAGGTTCAATACACAACATAAACAATAAAGACTATTTAAGAAAATAAAGCTAACAAAGTATAATTCTGGATTATTTTATGTGCCCTAAAATCCAAATAACTAGTGTACCAATTCCGTAAGTTTCTCGACGCGTGTAAAATTCCTTCCACCGTTTTCTTTTTTATTTGCTTTTATTATAAGTGCCTATTGATTTTTTCACAGAAGAGCAAGTTCGTTGTAATTTATCCAGAAAATTTCAGAACAAATCCAGACTAAGGCAATAATTCAGATGCAAGCGAAGAGCTGTCTTATCTTCTGGACTTCATCCAGTGGTGAAAATTTCTTGAAGCGAGTTTCTCTTCTTGCTGCATTCGGCACAAGTTTGCAATGGGATGTCCACCGTTCGCCGTCCACTTGGTAGTCCGTTTTAGACATGCTCCGCAAAGCCCACCTTCTGTATTTCTACCTTCAGTCTTCTGCAAGTCCGCTTTGGGCGATGTCGCATACAAGTTGAACTGCCGGCTGAAGAAATATTGAGAAGCTGCGCCGCTCGTGATTTCTTAGTAAACAAAACAAATAAGTTTTGATGGCAACTTGTCCGGTCCACAGTAGTTGTTTTGCGTTTCGTGAAAGTGTTTAGTTGGCTTCAACAAGGCATTTTTTGTTCGGAATTTCCCTCAAGATGGTAAGTACGAGTATCGGACCTGTGACGTGTAAGAACTCCACAGCAGCAGGATAATTTTAAATATTTAAGGAAGTGGAACATACGATGTGAATTATGTGTTTAAGAATAAGTATTTATAATAATTTAATAAATAAAAAGAAAATGTTCTGTTTTAGTACAAATTTAATGTAATATGTAGTGTTTTCTGATATTCACACACAAATTATCCTTTACGCCACGTCATGTTCCACCGCATTTGTTACTAAGCACTAGTTTTAAGCACTAGTTTTAAGCTGATGACAAATATTTAATAAAAATATTATACAGATAATTGCCCTATATCTTCTTAACTACTAATTTATGCTTTTTTAAGTCTAAACATATTTAATTTAGCATTTATTCCTACTGTCTAAAGTATAACATTTAAAATTGGTAATCCAAGTATTGTATGGATTTTTGTTCTGGATTGTACTACATTTATTATATTTGTTTTACTTTTAGACAAATTAGTTTTGTCTCGATTTTCAATTTAATGTTTACTAAAAGATTAAACGAGTATGGGTCTATTTATTTTATAAAATTATTACCATTTATGATAATAAAGCACTCGGGCAGAAAGAGCTAACTACCTTCTCTTACTAAACTTTTTGACTTTGAAAGTTATTAATAATACTTATAAAACTTCTCGTATTTATTTAAGGCTTCATCATTTGTACTCAAATTAATTAAAAGCTTTTTGATGTAAGCTTTGAGATCTACAGAATTCTTAGCTATTAATTGTGCTTAAACTTCTACTTTTGGTTTAATTTAGTTTCCTTTGTATATAAAGGATGCATCGCAATAATGATTTTGCCCACCTATAACCTAATGACGGTATTTATCTGGATAGAAAGAACATACCACTAAAAATAAAAAAAAGTACAAGTTTCATGCTTAAATAATTTTAACGATTTTTATACCCACGTAGGTTGTGTCCCCGTCAACTAAAATGAATATATTAGCTAGAACGCTATTTTACTTTTCAATTATTATTATGTATCATTTCAATTTCCTTTATGTTTATACATACTTTATTCGTAATTGTACATTTCATAAACTTGCAATATAACGAATATCGTCAGTGATCAAAGATTATGCAAACTCAATAAAACGTGTAATCAGTAAGTGACGTGTTCAGTTCTGTTTACAACAAAAATTACAAATGTAAGCGGAAACAACATTGGTATTTGTTTAAATTAAACATTGCTAATAGCATGTTCAACGCCGTTTCCTTATCATCTTATGTTTGATAAGAAATGGCATGAATTTATTTAACCACCAAGTTTCTAGACTGTATGTAACTTTGAATTGATTGCATTTACTATTTAGAATTAGTACAGAAAATATTTCACTGATGTTTAAAAAATTGTTTAAAAACAATATTTCATATCAAATGTAGTCATGACTTAAAGTATGTGAGGAGAAGTTAGCAAACGATTAGTTTTGAATTGAACCTTGCTTTTAAAAAATTGCGTTTGGGGGGTAATATTTAAATAATTGAGAATACTTGACTAATTATAGGTGATAAACTATAATAACGCAAAAACAATCGTCACAGAGGATTAAATCAACTTCTATAAAGATAATGGTACTTAAAAGTCACTTAAACTTTTGTTTATTGCAGTTTGAGTGCACCACCACTCCACCTAACTACTATCATTCCGAATTTTTCGGCTAAGAGAGTAGAATAATACTTAGGAGGACTATGAAATTTGCGTTAAAACGAACATAAATGTTACTATTTTTGAGAAAATCAAAAAATAATTGCCGAGAATGCCCCTAGATACATTTTAAAAAATAAACAAGTGTTGAACTTGCTTGAACTTAGTTGCTTCATTGAACTTTGCTGCATTAAATTCGAATGATTTTTTTTCAAAGTTGCAATTTATTATTATTTTAACGTTATATAATATACAAAAATCGAAAATTCGTTTTTATTCATACTCAAGGAACAACTATGCTTGTAAAATTTATCGCGCAATTTACAAATAATTAAAAGAATCCGCTATGGAATGTTTTACTTTTATAGATATTTCCCAGATTGTTAGTTTGTTTATTTGCTCATTTAACTTGGTAACTTTCCAGAAAACGTGAATGTACAATTATGTTTTTCAATTGTTTCTTATCAAGTAAAACCAGAAGTTATAGTCGTGTATAACGTGTATAGTACTAGGTATTTAAAAACTGAAATACTTTTCAATATGTATGCACCAAATTTCTTGATATAAAAATAATTTATCAAAAAGGAAATATTTTAGTATTTAAAACTTCGTAGAAATTATTTGAGAAAAATATAATCAGTTAGTTGGTCACTTAAAAAAACTGCGCAATCCTATTTCTAAGCTATTGATGGATTCTACTTGCTTTTATCTAGAAGATACGCAATTTTTTTTTCTTAAAGAAAACAGTATGAAATTGTAGATGTATAAATCTCTAAAACGCATATTCTTCTTTCTTTTAAAATTTGCTGCATTGTTGCTATGGTTGAAATCATTTTAAGAAACATTTCATAGTATTCTTGACGTATTTTCGAAGATTATTACACCTCTGCAATTAATCCACCTTGGTTACACTTATTTTACACGTAGTAATAATTAATTAATTCAAGAATTGAAAGATTCATTTGATGAACTGAAGAACTTCAATTTGCAATTTGTTAATTACTGATCACAATTAAAAATTGGCATCGGCCGTTATCAATCGATTTGCTAACGAAAGCCGAAAAAAGACACAAATTGAAAGTTAAGTTAGCGTCTATACACTCATCAATTTGATAAAGTCCGCACATAGTCACAAATAAAGCCAAGGAGCAAACTTCGGTCAGGAGGAGATAATGAGCTTCGGTGATTTTTCTCGTTTTCTATAAATGATCAGAGATTTCTTGAAGTTGTCCAGTGAACACAAAAACCACGATCAGGTCGCACACAATTGTCGCTTGTCTTCTAAGCTTAAAGGAGATTTATTAGTTTCCTGAAAGAATTTATTGTTTAAGTTTAAGGTGTTTTCAGTGTTCAAAATACACAAGGTTTGTTCTAGTTTGATTTGTAAGTTCAAACAAGGCCTTAAGTTGGGTGAAAGTTCCACAAAGTCCATTGCAGTTGTGATCAATTAGTTAGTAATTAAGTAATCAAGATTGTGGTAGCAATAGAAGTGTTATTACGTGGACTGCTTGGTTGTAATTGTTGTTAGTTTCTTTCTTTTATATAGTTGGAGAGTTAGTTGATTTTATCGTGAAAATTTTAAAGGATTTCTTGAAATGTTGGTCCTCTCTAAGTAACTGACAATTTACATGAGTTACTTATAAAAGTACTCTGGATATGTACTGGTATGAATTTGTATTATCTACAATTTTACAAGATTAAAACGATGTTAGGAAATTTTTTGAAGAAATTATTTTCAACAGAAAGTGATTAGTTATGTCGTTCTATAAGAACTTAATTTAACTTTTTATTTAGTCCCAATTTATTTTGTTATAATTTGAATCCGATTAGAGAAGTAACCTTTAAGGAGGCTTTTCTGTTCGTGTACATTTGGGAGTTTATGGGAAAAAAGCCTTTAATGCTTTTTATCTATATTTCAATCCTAAAGTGCTTTAAAATTTAACCTTTACAGAATTATCCTTTAACAAAAAGGAGAATTTCCAAGAACTGACACTTTCAGCATTTCACTGTCTTACGAGCACTTTTTAACTAAATTCTAAGATTTCTAACTGTTGGCTAAAATTTAATTTTACTTTGAGATCTACATCGATATCTATTTCATTCATTTTAAGCGAGTTTATTTTCAACTGGTAGTATTAAATCTATCTTCTAATCCAACCTTTCCACATGACGCACGTGGTGCGTCAACGGTTAGTTTGGATAGATCGCCTTAGGCACACATGGCGCCTTATATTTTTATCTAAAACAGTTGCGATAACACTATACGTATCCAAGGTATTTAACAATTTATCTTTAATTTGCCCAACTGAGTTTTGATGGTTTTTAAAGTACTTTTTTTATTGATGCATGTTGCGTGCGACTTTTACATTTTTTCAATTGGAACATGAATTTCATCAAAGGAAAAAAAAATAAAACTATGTACTTTTCTACAGCTTTGTATACTGTTCAACTAAAATGTAAATATTGATAAATTAACAGCTGTTTTTCAAGGCTCAACACTCGTCAAAGTTAGGATTCTCAATAGTCATTCGAGATTCCAAAGAATAGAGAAAGTAAATTGAATTCAAATAATTCTATCGTAGAAGTGATTGGTGACGTTTTATAATTTTTCCAATTTTATCTTTGATTAAATTTGTTTAGCAATATTATGATAGACAATATCTCACCGTTGATAATAGTAAATAATTTTCTTATCTGCAATTTCAATCACTTATAGGATTTATCAGATGAAGCAGTTGAATGTTAAGTAAATAAAAGAAATGTCTCGTGACTTCCTATTTTTTATAATATTGTCAACATGAGCCAACGTCCCCTGGAGTTGTGCTCATAAGGTCATACCGTAATAGAAAATAAAATCTAAAGATAAAAAAACAAAAAAGGTTTTGCAGATGTTGATTGGTTTTTATTATTGCACATTTTACGTGATTTACGGACATTAGGTATTGAGAAAAGCTTGATCGCATTCAACTGCAACCTAAGACGGATATAGTAAAGATTACCTAATCGTCAGGCGATTTTCTAGAACCCCTTAATTAGTGATAAATGCTTTACATGAACCTGTCGATTAGCGAGAGGAGAAATTGATAAAGAGAGCGTGTAGAGTCTTATCTAACAACAACTCAAGTGGTATCACTATATCGAATTAAATCAGGATAAAAGAACAATGAGGAGATTATGCTTAACATCTTTGAATGATTAGTTTTATTATTCCTATTTTGATTTATTAACTTAATCGATTAGATCAAATTGATGACTTCGACTTTTTTGGGTATTCTGATTTTGCATGTTTTATGTGATAAATAAAGGAAATCATAAACATAAAATAAATTTCTTATCATAGATTTAAATTGTCTCATTATGAAAAACGACCACTTAATATATTTATTTTTATATAATGTTTTCCTAATCTTCCAGGTCCGCCAAAGTAGTGAAATGTCCTCCCTTATCCAAGTAAATAATAATAATAGCATAAATGAAAGAGAGCTCCAACAGAAGTACTTAAGGGAAACAACACAATATTTCCGGGGCATTGACAAGCCTCTAAAATATGGTCCTACCGTCGAAACTTTGGACGATTTAATTCGTGCCCTCTATAAAGTTTTCGAGAGCACGCATGTGAACATTGAATTGGTGCACCATCTTATGCTATCATACAAATCGAATCCTAAGGAATGGCAAAAATTTGCAAAGTGGGATCGTTACAGGTAATTATATAGATATGTATACTATAATAATTTAACTAGCTATTTTTATTACCCCTATTACTCTTCTAAAACCCTTACAACTTTATCGTAATTACTTCAAAAGATCCTTTTATCGTAGTTTTTTTAAGGTATGAAAAAAACAGGTGATCAAAAAGCATAACAATTTTGTGAAGGTTTTATTTTATTAAACTTTCTTCGATTTGATGAAAACATACCAAGCTTCTCTCTCGATGGTGGATAAATGACGGTCAAACTTTTTATCTCTTAATATTCTCTTGATCTGGCGACCCACACAGATATCTTTTTCTAAGTTTTGCATCCGAAAGGTTAGGAAATATACGTTTTAAATATTCAAACTCGGGTTGATTTTTGTTAAGCCTAACTTTATATGAAGCGGTGACAATATTGCTTTCTTGGAATCAATCAGTAGTTCGTGTTTACCTTACTGGGTATATATTCATATTGTAGAGTCCGTTTTTTCTTAATATAGCGCTCTTGTTTTGCCCTTCTATCCCATAAGTACAAAAACAGCAGCATTTTGTATTGCACTATAAGATCCCTTGCAATTCTGATGTTAAAACAATAACCAGACGTGACAGAAACAATTGCAGGTACTTGCGAGGGTTAGCACAAAAGAAATACAATATAGTTTGTCTATAGGTAAAAAAAAAAAACAATAAAATTGTAAACTAGAGTAATTCACTTAAAGCAATTACAACTGTTATCCTCGTTTTGACAAAATGAGACATACAAAATAACTATGTCAATAATGTGAGGTCAATATAGGACACGATAATATTTTTAATTTTGAAAAATTAAAGTCAATGAATTTTTACATGTGATAACTTTTCCGATTTAAACCAGCTATAGCTGTTAGCTTCCGTGCGTGCGTCGTTGAGATGCGCAATTTGAAATATATTTTACATACATACGCACTAATCGTTTTACCATGAGATAAGCCTTTAATCAGTAAAATTGAATGGAATCGATGAACTGTTTGGGAAAAGTCTTAAGATTTTTCTTATGTAAATATTTTCTTGTTTGTTAAAAGTGCTTTATTTATAAATAATGCTTTACAAAATTGATTTTCTGTGCTAATATACGTTGTCGTCTATAGTAGTAAAGTATAAATAGGGTTCAATTAATCTGATGTGACATTAACTCATTATTTCATATGCTATTTGATGCTAGTGATTATTAATTTAAGGTATAAGAATTTATTCTAAGGAGCAGCGATAGAATTTTAGGTAGAACTTAAGAGCTGACGAAATTGAGTCGCAATATTAATATTTTTAAGCAAAAAACAGAAAAAGTACAAGATAATGTCCTATTTTAATAATTTTAATCTGAACGCAAGCTGCGAAATTATGTTTCCATATTTCTAAAAAAAAAATCATTAACAAATAAACATATTAGCTATTGGACGTTGTGTCTGTATAATCTGCAAAAGATTAAATGTAGAAAAGTAGAGTAAAGTTGTTCGAATTGTTAAATTGAACTTAACTTATTTTCAGTTAAATTCAAGATATTTTTATTGAGGCTCTTTTCCAGGATCCCTAAATTACCCTGTACTTTCCAGTCTTGCTTTTTTGGGATGCCTATCTACACGCAACTAAAAAGGTGCGAACGTATATTTTTAAAGAAGAAAGTTCGCCTACCTCTACCTGATGGAATAACTCAGGCATATTAAAACCCAAACTTCAATGGAAAGCAGGCAGCCTCAGTTTAAATTTACTGTTGTTGATATTAGGCATATTCTTCTTTGAAATAACAATTTATTTTTTAGTTTCGTCTATATACATTCTATCTATATATATATGTATGTAATCCCTTACTGCGTTCGATGTAAAATAAATAAAGTTAAAGTTAGGTTTCTTATTTTTCCTTTATAAATGTTGAGATACGATTTAATTTTGTAATAATTTTTAACGAAGAAACAAATTTTTTGTTAAAGTCGTAAATTTATTACATGTGGGAGATGTAAATTTATTACACGTCGATTTTATAAATTTGTAATCTTACTTTCACGTTTCTTATGAAAGTTTAAAATAATGCAAGGGAGAAGAAAATTTTTTCATTTATGAGCGAAGATCTCCTCTACATTATATACGATTATACGATCCCCTTTTTATTTTTTCTGTCATAAATCATATAATTTTGTGATAAGAAAATATATTTAAAGAACAAACACGTGGTGAAGGAAATGAGATACTTTTGACCAAACGACAACAAGAAATTAAAATTATATCGAAAATGCTTTTACAGTTTTTCTAAAAACATTAAATTTTTAATAAATTTCCAATGTAATCACATACCAAAAGATTTTGGCATTTATTCTCAAAAAAAATCATCATTTATAAATAAAAATTAAAGAATAATCATAAATTTCAAAAATAAAATAAAAATAGGTATAGGGATCATTTGCTGAAATTAAAAATACAACTGAATATCTCTTATTCTAGTCGTAAAAGAAAGAAGAACAGTTGATCCGATCACCTATTGACCTTTTTTGTAAATAAAATTTCTATACAAAATTTCTTAGAATTTTCTAGAATTCCCCTGAGAATGCGGAGAGGCCAATCCCCCATTTTTATCATCTACGTAATGACGACACTCTAAATAAGAAATCACGCGATAATTTTGTTTTTACTATCAGCAAAGTTAGAGTCACATTCGCACACACAACCGAGTCTTTCAACACATAGAAACAATATGAGGACGATAACAGCTATCAACAATTTTAAGTAGAAGCAGATTTTTTTCTCCGAAATCAAGTAATTACCACGAATTGCAAGGTTAATATCAAGTACCCCAATCAAAGCAAAGTACTCCTGCTATTTCAGAATTAGGAAATTTAATAATAAAACCGCAGGAGGTAACTTTTGGTAACAAGCACTATAGAGATAATTTACATTATCAGGAAGAATTGAGCGGTCGTCAGATAGATTTTTTTTTATAAGATTACTACTAACATTTAATCGGCAAAGTTTTACATACGCTCTATATTTTTCAGATACACTAGAAATTTAGTGGACGAAGGAAACGGAAAATTTAATCTGATGATACTTTGCTGGGGCGAAGGTCACGCTTCTGCTATACACGATCATGCGGATTCCCATTGCTTCATGAAAATGCTACAGGGTGAACTTTGTGAAATACGCTATGAAATGCCCAGCCAGACGAAGGAAATTGTTAACACCAATGTAGATATAGGAATTGCAGACGACTCAACGGACAATTTCGATGGACAAGAACTCAAAGAAATATCGAGGCATAAATTAGACTTGAATGGAGTGTGCTACATTAATGGTATGTTTGTAAAATTTAGTTGTTGTAACTAAACTCATTAACAAATATTTGAATCTACAGATAACCTTGGTCTCCACCGAGTGGAGAATTTAAGCCATACGGACGGAGCTGTGTCATTACACCTCTATTGTCCTCCATTCAGCGAATGTTCCGTTTTCCAAAAGAATTCGGGAAAACGCATTAAGTGCCCTGTAACGTTCTGGAGTAAATACGGTCGTCGTCAGGATAAGGTTTGTATAATTTTTTTAATTACGTTTTGTTCGCGTATTTTCTAATAAAATTTCATTTTAGAACTCGGATAAATAAAATTCATTGAGAGGCTTTGTAAATCTACATATTCTCAGGATGTTTCGATTGTAAAATATATTGCTGTAAAAAATCAACTGGAACTGTGTTGCTAGATTAGTTTCCTACTATGAATTATCAAAAACCTTATGTCGAAATAAATTGTTTATATATAATAAGTTATACACAATTTATGAGCTTTACTTATTTCACGTTTTTTGCTACATACGAATGATTATAATATTCCCTTATAAATCGAATTCTCTAACTTAATGGCTTAAAATATATTTTTTTATCCGTTGAGTTTTAGTACACTATTGGCAACATAAAATATTACCTACTCTTGAAGCTGCTATTTTAAGCTAACGGTTTACGATTTACGATTATTAATGTTTTATATAGTTCAGCTCGCAAAACTATGTATAACTTCATCTTTTAAGTTTTCTCTAACGATTGAGACAAAGAAATGTTCTGAAAAATACAAGGAAATGAGCCCGAATTGAACTCCCAACCACCAATAAAACTGATGATATGACGTGATGAAGTCGAATCTTCGCGTGCCTTGTTGCCAAACGATTATTTTAGCATACGAATATCAATCAGCTCGCTGTAGTAAACACGCCTTTCTAAATATCCTAGAGCACAATCCAACAAAACAATTTATGATAACTATTTTAAATTAGTACATAAATCCTGAAAGACCAAACATTTTAATAAATCTCCTAATGCCTTCTGCTTGGAATCTAAGGTCACTAAATAAGCTTCATTAACATTAACATAGTTAAATCCATTATATCATTCTAGGAACTCTATACGCAATTTTATGTAAATCTAATAAAATTTCAAACTTTTTATATCTACAATTAGAGCTTCAATCTCAGGAAAAAGAACAAAGTCGTTTCTCCGTCCGTTTATCTATCACAAGCAAGATCTTTGGAATGGATTATCAACTTGAAATTTGACCATATTCACGTGCCGCAAAGGTCAATAATTTAAAGATGATTTTTTTATTTAATTCCAGTGTACGAGTTTGGATTGCGATAACTATTTTTTATACTGCAGCAAGAGAATCATTGTTTAACTGGAAAACATATAAAACTAAGGCAATTAAAATCCTAAAATTTATCTACCTTACTCTTGAAAACCGTACTTTGTAGCGAATCTAATTGTTAACTTTTAATATTGACATTATATAGCTTTAATAATTGCATCTGATAAAACACATGATTAATAGGAAATAGGATAATAGATTGAACCTTGTAAATCTAAGATGCAAGTGGGAACAGTTGAACGATTACATGCTAACGAGTCACTGCACACGCGCATTAATTCTCGATTCTTGTTCTGCTAACGTGGGCTCTCGAATCAGTAAATTAATTTTCTTAAATGTCTATGATTTAATCTCATATTTTATTATTAATAACTTGTACAAAATTGATGTAAATGAATCCATTGCACATTCCCTATGAAGACCCTTCACACTTCTGGAATACTCTGAGGCCCCTTGGATAAAACAGACTTTATTGACTTTAACATATTTGGGATAAGTCCCACATGCTTATCCACGCATTTAATGGCGCATCGTTCAAATTGGTCTGTGAATTTGGCAATATCCTCTTCCGAAGGATTTGGAGGCATTTTTACTTTAATGTCGTCATTACACAACTGCAAGAACAATAAATTTTTGTTAATAATTTTAATAGAAATATAAGGCGATTTCTAAATGTTACCGTTACACAACGTTGTAATCTTCCTTGAAATCCTTCAAATTCGTGTTGTACGTATCTTTGCGCCCGGGTTAATGGATACGAACACCTCTCTACGCATCTTTGTACAGATTCTAAGCTGGCACTTTGTTGTTCACAGCATTTAGCAGCGCAATAATGCATTTCGGCCTGTTTACAATTAAATACGAAAACGTTTATTACATATAACGTTAGTATTCAAAGTTTAAAATATTTAACGACTGATAAAATAAATCCAAGATAAAATCCCATTGACTGCGAAATGCACAAAAATGTACTATTGAAATTAAGGAATAATAAACAGACATGCTCTTAAGATGTCCTCTTTAAATATTAATAGAACAAATGAAACTAATTTTTTAATTACTCTAGTATAAAACAATAGGTGTTCCTAGAAGTCCTTAATCAAAGTTATTTATAGGAGACCATGATGCCTAATAAAATGGATCTACTTGTGAGGAGTTATAGTATTAAGGTCTTGGATAAACTGGGCTTGAGTAGTTCACCACTTTCTTTCAATAATATAATACACTTTTTTCCTTCAAAAATGAGTTGTGATGGAAGTGTTTCAACCTCAAATGCCGTGTAGGGAAAAGTATTGTATAGATGTTTTAGACCTGTTTGTTAATTTGGAGTACATTGACTTCGTGATTTATACACTTCCCTATGTTAGTTTCGTTGCTACAATAATCTTCAGGTGATAATTTATCGGGGTAATATTGCATTGATCAAATATTTAAATTGAATAGAGTAGGCCTGGAGGCGGGCTATTTCTAAATGACAAAATCGTGTCTTCAGTATATGATATAAAAGACCAATAAAATCACATAACATTTTCCGTTTACCAGAATTAAATTTGCGGGAAATTAGATAAGATAACCTCATAAATATTGGCGGTGGATACCTGCATTTTTCGCAGAAATGATCTATCGACATCATCAACAGCTCGAGTTATCTCTTGTTCTACTCGTTGCCTCTGTTCTTCTATCATTTTGCCTACTATACAATTCCACAGTCACTTTTGGAACCAAACAGGAACTAATTTTTCCGGAATGCGATAGCAGGCACGGGGATTCGAATTGAAGAAATGTCAAGTAGACAAGTAACATGCAAACCCAGAGGGTGGAAATCTGCAATAAACCAGTTTACAAATACCACCACCAGATGGTGAAGTAATCTATTAAAGTGAATTATTCACAAATGGTAAAAATCTAATAACATTTACTTAAAAATAAGCTTAAATTACGAAAATTGTGAACATCTTTACGTTTTTAATTTAATCACTGCCGCTAGGCCTAAAGGCTTGGCATGAAGACCAGAAGTTTCACCAAAACACTTTTTAAGCATGTTTAATTTTGCAATATTTATTTCATAACAGAAACTTTTTAAAATACCTTTTTCTATTGCCGCTTTTGTTTAGTAATATCGGTTATAAATATGGCTTATGTGAGTAAAAACATATATTTGATAGAAAATTTCGATGAAAGCAGAAGTTAAAAATAGCTATATTTTATAATTTACTGTCAATTATTGTAGTGTAAATATATAGCTTCTTTTACGGCCTGAATATTTTCAACTATTAATCACGACTTCTCCGTTGAACTTGTATTCTGAAATATTAAATACTAACACATTTGTAAAATTGTAGCTAACTTCAGTCACTTGACAAACTCCGATGTCCTTTCCATGCCTCATCATTTGTGAGAAACACGTAATAAGTTTTACTTTAAAGTTCTTCTCCATTTGCGAGTGGCTTTTGTAAAATTTAGTTAAAACGTAGCGTCAAATCAGCTTCATGATCGATTCTTCTTTTATCCGCAAAAGTGTTGTTCACCGCCATCTTGTCAGAAGACAAAACGTCGGAATTTCTTTCGAGCAAGCAGAAGAAGATCCGGGATTGCTTCTTCTTTTCCCAAGTGCGTGCAAAACAACTTGAAGAAGAAGGAGCCAAGGAAGGTTTGTTGATTTTGTGTTCTTCAGATGATTGCTGCTATGAAAATCCCAAATACGTTTAATGTTTCAAGTCTTTATGCTGTGACTTAAGGAGAACGCCCATAAGCCGCCCTCAAAGTATCTTCCAGCTCAACGATTGTAAACTTTGTTAAATTAGCTGTATATTCTGAAGATTTGTGAGGACAAATTCTTTCTTTCTATCGAATTTTAATTTCATGCTCTCTGTTACGTAAATTTGCATGAAAATGCCTTTCCCTGATCTGGGACAAAGCAACCCGTTGTCAACTAAATTTCATGCAATGTCCTTGGATTCGCCTGTTCTGTGTTAATTTACGAGGGGATGGACTTGTGCTGCTGGGCAAAAGCTCACTGGACGAAGATTATCTTAAAAGACTACCATCGAATTCTTGATAGTTTCCCTTTAGAATGAGAATAATTTACAGTTTTATTGCACAAATATTTGTAATTTTCGACTTCATAATACTCTGCACTGTTTTTTACCTAACAAAATGTTAACTTGCTTGAAACTAGTAAGGGTTGTAGCTATTGATCACAACCTTCCGTTCTATTGGTATTTAAATACGGTTTATAATAAATTCGGAGTTTTTATGCAGACGCATTAATTCAAGAGGACAGTATACAAACCATATATATATAACCGTATATATAAGTAAGATAGTAAACAAGCAATTACTATCTACTTGATTTTCTCAACAGTACATTCAACCTCTCGAATGATATTTGAAGAACCCTTGGGGATAAATATAAGTTAAAAAAGCTGACGATGGTACAATGGAACAGTAGGATAATAGTTCCAACTTGGACTATTAGTATTAGTTTTTTCATTTAGTATATAATGAAAAATCTAAGATATTTGAAATATTGATTTTTAATGCAGTTTAAATATGTATTTGAAAGCAACCGGCAAAATTTTTGGTTATGATTTACCACCTACTTCGAGCGCCTAGGTGTAAGTGCAACTGCTCTGCCTAGTGTTTTACTGGTTTATTCAAACTTATTTTTTAAGATTTCAAATTATTTTTCTTTGCCCTGGAAGACCAGAAAATGTGGTAAACAAAGCGCTTTTTTGAATTTGCAATTTCCCCGTGGGTGCTGTTTTCACTCTCCTTTTGTACATTTCTAAGATCTTAATCAATGGCATATACAAATTTAAAAAGAAATAATTGCCTTGTAGATGACATCAACGATGGATAATCAAAAGATGTTGGACCTAAAACCAGTTTACACTTGTAGACGGTGCAAAATTGTAAGTAATTGTATTTTGCTTTTTATGGTTGTTATGGCTGTACATATGTATATATTTACATTTCAGAATTTCAACACCAAACGTGAATCATTGCTTCATCGGAAAACAGCTCATGAAAGTAATCCAGCTGATAATAAATACGTTTGTGAGATATGTAACAAAGGTTTTGCAAATCCGGGTAATATGTACCGTCACCTAAAGGGTCATAGTGATGTTCGACCTCATGTTTGTAAGATCTGTGAAAGGGCCTTCGCACAAGCGGCTAATCTTCAGAGACATCTTTCGGTGCATAATGGTGAAAGACCCTACACATGTGTAATTTGCGAGAAGAGTTTTACCCAACAGGGTAACCTTCGACGACATGAGCTTACCCACACCGGAGAGAAACCCTTCCGATGCAAGAGATGCGGCCGAATGTTTTCGCAGAGGGTTAATCTCAAAAAGCACGTTATGCTTCATCAAGGATTTAAGCCGTTCAATTGTGAAATTTGTCACAAATCATTTATTCAGGCGCAAAACTATAAGAAACATATGGAGCGTCATCAAAATACCACAACCTACAAAACGGAAAAAACAGAACTGTAAATATAGGAATCTTACAATTGAAAGGCAGTGTAATATATAAATTTTACAATTGCAGATACTACGAGTGCGCATTGTGTCGCGTTATATTTGCAAATTTAGAAGAATTCCAGTCGCACGAAATATTCTGCGAGGTAGCTGGAGAGGAGCAAATTGAAACTACTACAACAACAACAAATGAAATCGTTGAAAGTACATAGATCGCTAACTGTACATTTTTAGAAATATACGCTTATTACCAAAAAAACAACATTTTTTACGCATCATGATGTAAAATACTTATTTCGAATAAAGTTGCTTGAAATATCTGGAAAAACACTGCCTATAAAATCTGTTTTATAAAATTTCTTGTTAACTATCGCGCAAGCTGTTTTTAAATAAATTTATAATTTGAAAAATGTGCTCAGGACATTTAAAGGTACTGTTAGGGGGAAATTATTAAAAACAGAGAAATTCTAAGATAGGTTTTGTATTAAAACTTAATTATGTCTATGATAAACCTACAACAAAATTCTATAAAGATTTCAAGCGTATTTTACATCCTTAAAACGAAATATATAATACGTGTCTTGTGGTGAATTTCTAAATATATGCAGACGATATGGTAAGGAAACTACAGCGTAGTAAATAAAGTAGGGGGTGTCGAATAAATACTAGGGGTGGTATCATCTTAATTATCTTCCTAAAAGAGTGAATATTGAGAAAGGCATGTAAAACGCATTATTAACGCGCGAAACTACTAAGAGAGCTGGGGTTTTTATTCAACTAATTACTACTACTACTGCTGGAGGCCTCTGTGGGGAAGAAATCTTTAAGGAGTGTTGCTCGTCTCTTTTCAGCAATGTCCATTTGGTTTTCTAAATCTCCCAAATCAGTCGTTTCAGCTCGTTCAATCTTCCATGAAAGATTTTCTATTTCAGCTTCAAGTTGGGCCTGTAATTTATCATTCAATAAATATTTTAAATTTTAATAAAATGGGAGAACGTACCTGTTGGTATTCAAACAAATCTTTCCTTGAACCTGGCTCCATAAAATAGGCGTAGGGGTACGTGTACTGCAAAGTGTACCTGCACTTAGCTAACAGGGATGCGGCATTGAACAGATACTGCCAATCTATCCAGGTCCCCCATCCATTCATGACTTTTTCATTTACACGAGCCTTGAGCCGATCAAGTGTTTGCTGTTCCAGTTGAAGGGATTTTGAGTGGTTCTCCCACCTCTCGTAGTAATGAAGGTATTTCTTTAAAGCTTCTCTAGCTTGTGCGTGCACCGACTCGTTTGCAATATTTGGATTGTCCTTATACCTGGAGCACTCGTAGTACTCTGACCCGTGAGTTTTCCAGTCACCCAAGCACATCCAGCAGAAATCGTGCTTGCAATTAAAGCATTGCATGTGATTGCATCCGCCATTCTTCTCTATGCATATATGACACTTGGGACAGTCTTTGGTGTTCGCACTGATATAATTAGCAGTTTCGCTATCATCGGCACACTTGGTAAGCCATTTTTTGATGATTTGGCAATCGGTTGGAGCATGGTAGTCTGTGCCACATTTAAAGCAAAATGAAGAGCTACATACTTTACAAGTTGCCTTCTTTGGAGCAATATCTTGACTGCGTATTATAACTTGACAATTTGGCCCAGGACAAAATCGAAGCTCCGGATGAGATCGGACATAGTCTTGAAATGCAAATTGTTGATACTTGTCTCGCATCATTGGACGTGTTAGTAAATTTAAAACTAAATCTTCGGGCACTCGAACATTGCACATTGGTGCCATACAACCGATTTGAGTTGAAATGCCTATAAACATAAAAATATTATATATCTGCTTTAATGTACTAAAAAAAAAATATAATAATGCTCATACCTTGATATATCTGTGTTTCAAAGTGCATAGCCCAACAATCTTTGCAGTAGGAGTGCCCACATGATAAACAGTAGAATTTTTCGGATGATTGTGTGTTCGCACAAACCGGACAAAGTAATGAGCGAGAAGAGCAACCTACTGATTTTGATCCACTTAATGCTGGCTTAACCCTAGCACTGACAAGAAGCCCTGAAGCATTATCACGATATTTTTCTATAATTGATTGTGTGTTCCATTTATGTTCATGTAGGAGCACTTTGGCAAGAGATGGGGTAATTTGCAATATTGTACTCAGTTTTTCTACGGACTCATTTAATAATTTCTCTACTTCTTCAACATTTAAGCAATCATAGCAGAAATATTCTGGATCAGCTTTCTTAGGATCGATTTGTTCGATATCACAGTCTTCTCCTGAAATTAAGACAATGTTTTATAAATAAGTTCAAACTCTTAAACCAAAGTACGTAATTCTTGGATTAAGCTATATTATAAAATTAATTATTAAGGAGAAAGTATATTAAAGAAACAATCTTAAATAAAGTGGAACGTTTTGTTTAAGGACACATAATTACTTCAAATTAATTACCAACGACGATTCGGCTAACAATGTGAGGAAAAGGTCTATTAATAGGTTTCCAATTTGTAACTACATATAAGGCTCTGAAATACTGGTCGCTGAGCACTTTGTTTGTTATTCTATTAATAAACAATTTCTTTTGTCACGCGACCTACTGAGCCCTCATCATGTTTGGTAGATAAAGTGCTAAATTTATTAAATAATTAAAATGTAGAATGCTTGCAACGTTGTTGTTCGTACATCTTCAGTTGTTTGAAATTAATAACAACAAATTAGCCTTTTTATTTTTTTTAATATATTTTGAAATTTAATCAATATCGTCCATTCGAAAGAAAGATTTAATTTTAAATCTAAGGTGAAAATAAAACAACTAAAATATTCATTAACGAGTTATAAATCATACGCAGTAACTATATTATTATGATAAAGTACAAAACACAAATTTCTGTAAAATTAGGTGACTAATTGCTGAATTAGCTTAAATTTCCACGCTTTAAGAAACACAAATATGTAAAAGTTATAGTTAATATAATTTTGAAAAGGGAGACAACGCGTAATATATTTAAAAATGAAAATAACTTTCTACGTATTTTCACTTTAAATTAATATTCTATGTACATTTATAAGTTCCTCTTTCATTTTCGTATGATATTGAATTTTTTTTCCTTCATCTTAATTCGAGTGCGTTTGCCATTATTTATATTGGAATAAAAAAAGTGAAACTTCGTTCTCGCTTTAATTTAAATTCGTGCGAAAAAGGGAACATAATCAAATGATTTGCTATCAGTGGAAAAAGCTTTGCGATAAATTAAGTGGTTCTAGGAAAACCACAAACAAACAATCGATTGCACGATATTTGATTCGAAAAAATAAATAAGTCCACAAATCTGGAATAAAGGCGTCAAAATATTTCAAATTGAATATTCAAAATAAAAACTTAATTTAGTAACACATTTAATTGGTGTACTAGTTCATTGGGAAGATCTTGATCTTAAATTTTCCTCTAATAATTTTTTAATCGGTTAAAATTTATCGATTTTCCAGTTTGTGAAGCTTTTATAATTTACGTAGAATGATTTCTATTGTGAAAACAATCCAAAAAATGTTTTGGCAATTGTTTAGCATACGAAATAGAAAAAAACAGTACTTAAAGATTACTGATAATTTTTGGCTATATTTACTACCAATTTAAGGCTACTTTACATAAATATGTAGAAATCATATGCAAATGAATTATAACATAAAATTTTTCAAAAGCACCCAGGAAGATAAATTGATTTCAATGCTTTATACCGTAATTATTTATTTTTAATGTTGATTTTGCAGATTTGCTTATGATATGGTGTATACAGTAATAATCAGCAGTCCGTGCTAGGGCAACGAAATCAATTATGGTCTTCTTGGTTTTGTGCTGCTGCCGGGCACATCCGGTCGTCTTTGCTAATCTCAGTTACACAACTGGATAGGAGTTTAAATATGCAAACTATATCTGAAAGCGACGTTTTTTAATCTAGTTATAACGAAGACGGATAAACGTCAGTAAAAATATACAATAAATCTTGTAAAAACCCCTTTTAAAAATTGAAGCAAATGTGTACTATGGTCTTGAGCGACCATGTACATTTTTTAATAAAAGTAATAATAGAAATGTGAGCGTGACAATAAGCACATTTCAAAGCTGTGTTATCTTTTCATAGAAATGCAAATGAACTTTTGATGAGTTGCTGATTTTATCTCTGCAGTCATTTCATGTCAGGTCGAGTATATTGGCTCATTGCGAATTTCCTATTAATTTGGATATGCAAATAGAAAGCAGAATTTAAAAAAATCTTGAATGGAATCCCACGGCACACAAACACGGGAGCTAGCTGTAAACGAATAACAAATTATTGAAGGTTGTGAAATATTGTGATGAGTAGTTCTGCTTTTTGCATTTCCCCCTAAACAAGCGGCCGTATCAAGTTGAAGGCCAACCAATGCTAGTTGTATAACCAGACTGTTATTAGACCTTCACTTGCATGTCGTCCTGAAGTTGAACCACAAATGCGCTCATCAAAAGTCTGCATAACAAACCCATGAATGGAGAAGACCGTAAAATGCGATTAATTGGATCTCGGTTACGGGAACGAACCTTGAACTTTTCGCACGGAAGCTACGTCAATCAAAATGATTGTACAGTAAATATAGCTCGCGCACGTTAATGAAGAATAAACCCCATGCTTAATTACTCACCAGAATTATAATAGTCCTCGTATTCACAATCATTGTCGGAATATTCCATATCCGAATCGGCTGACATTTTTGCTTTGTTCGGCCTAAATACAAAAACTATGCGTACTGATTGAAGAATTTATGAGCAAATGTCCTTTGAAGCACTAATTTGGATGGCAAAGTATTTCACTGTGTCACATTATTTATATAAGAAAATACACCATCAAGTAAGCTCCTAAAAAACCCCGATTGCTGAACGACGACGGATGAACTTTTCACAATCCTAATCTTTGACAGCTAAGCAGTGTGGCATGAAGTTGGTTACTCATTTTACGATTTGTTTACTATATGGCTGCATTCGATAATTTTTATAATTGATATTTAAAAGTTATACAACTTTAAAAGATTTTAATTTTTAAGGTGGGAGTAGCAGCGAAGTTAAAAACTTAACACCCTTTGAGTTGGACACTTTTAAATAATCATATTCATAATTACTTCTTCGTTTCGTATTATATTCACCACCAATGTGAGAGCAGTACTGCCAAATATTATCAAAAATATTTTGACAGCCGTAACCACGCCGGACTCGATCAAAACAGAGAGGGTCTAGGCAATTATCTCTCTTTGGGGATTTCATTCTCACATGCTTGTAGAAATTAGCCGTTCTTTGAAGCACTTTGCGTGTACGCACAAGAAGTGCAACTCAACGCGGCACTTGCCATACCCGCCGTGCTCTCCTGCGTCTTAGCAATGAGTACTTGACATTTGACGGAATACGTTTTGATTTTTGCAATTTCTTTGCCTGCGAGTTTTATAAAACGATAAAAGTAATGAAATGTGAAGAACTGGTGAAAGGTAGAAACATCACACACGGAATATTTCTTGGAAATTGGAATAGTTTCAGAGAAATTACAAACTAATTGTCCAACAGGATCTGCGGAGGTAAGTTCTTTTTCAGGTTGCATTATGTGTAAGTAATAATAAAGATCAACAAATTGCATCCTATATAAGCTTATTTGTTCGTTTTTTGACAAAGTCTTTGAACCTATTTGAATCTGTTTATTATACTTTCATTACGCATTAATATTGTATTATAGTGTACAAGCCAGCCAACAAAAATCCAGTTGTAGAGTTCACCTGATCGTCATATTATTTTTTTAGATTTTGTAAGTGTTCAGATAATAATCAGCAGGTCGTTATGTCGGAAACGTTTGCATTTAAGAAAATCAATGTTAAAAACAAATTCGCCCGAAAGCGAAAGGAGTCATCCTCTAGTTCAAGTAAGATGAAGAAGTTCACGTAGAAATTCTCAATTCTTAATTTCTTTACGTTTCCAGATTCTGGAGAGGAGGCTCAATCAGCTGTTGTCAGAGCTCAGAGGCGTAAGAAAATAAATCCCAATGTTCAAAGCACACAAGATTTAAAAGCCAAGCGGAAAAAGCGAGGAAATGTTGAATCCGGTTCTGCATCAGACAGTGAAGGTGAGGAAGCTGTTCGAGTATCGTACAGATCAAGTAGGAGCACAGCTCCAGTAGGGCCTAGTGATCAGGGTGCTACGGCTACAAATGAAGCAGAAACTGAAACAGATCGCGATGCTCAGGCAATTTTTGAGAAAAGTCTTGAGATTAACAAAGAATTGGAAGGAAAACAGGACGACAAGGTCTATAGGGGTCTGAACAACTATACACAGTATTATAAGAAGAAAGATACTGCGGCGGGTAATGCAAGTTCTGGTATGGTGCGGAAGGGCCCCATTAGAGCTCCAGCAAATCTGCGAGCTACCGTGCGGTGGGATTATCAACCAGATATTTGTAAGGATTACAAGGAGACTGGATTTTGCGGTTTCGGAGACAGCTGTAAGTTTTTGCATGATCGTAGCGACTACAAGGCAGGTTGGCAGCTGGAACAACAATGGGCTGCTGAGCAAAAGGGTGAGCTTGAGTCGGACGAGGATGATAGTAAATATGAAATTCACTCGGACGAGGAAAATCTCCCGTTTAAGTGCTTCATCTGCAGAGACAGCTTCATAAATCCAGTTGTTACCAAGTAAGTTCTTGTGTTTCATTGATTTCACTGTAATCAATTTTCTTTTTGTTAAGATGCAAGCACTACTTTTGCGAGAAATGTGCCTTGGAGAACTACAAGAAGTCTACGAGGTGCTTCATCTGTGCCGCTCAGACCAGTGGCGTCTTTAACCCAGCAAAGGAGCTTATTGCAAGGCTTAGTGGACCGAATGAACATGAACATGAGGATGAGCAGAACGATTCTTCAGAGGAAAGTGACTAGTAAAAATACTTTTTAAAAAATATCCCCATTTACGGGTGTCTTTCATGTAAATGTGTTATATCTTCTTGACTTGTGTGTTTAAATATTCTAGATTTATAAATAAAGGAAAAACATATTTCATGTTCTTTGGTTGTCTTTTGCGTGCTTTATAGCTAACTTAAATTTATGACTGTTTTCACGTTAGTTAGTACTGACTAATTTCTAAGCAGTATCATGTTCTCAAGAATAGGGAATGAGGCCGTCAGACTTTATTTTGTACATGCCACCAGATGGCTCTGCAAGATGCGCTTTCAAGATGACAATTCATCCAATTTGACGTGTGCGAGCCAAGTCGAACACAGAATTTCTGCCACTGGTTTGTGCGAAATTCAAGGACCACTCAATTTTGTTTACATTGTACTTCCGTTTGTTGCTGCATTGTTCTCTCTAGGTAAGTTGTATTCGGGTAATTAAGCTGTAATTCAATTGGTATTGTTGTTGGTATTGAAGGCATTATTAACTTCATTACACAAGTACAGGATGAGTCTGCTGGCCTTGGTCATCTTCGTGATATGAAAAAATGTGCTAAAGAAACTGAATTTAAGTTCTAGTTGTTTTTAATTTCTCGTTATTTACCTTAGAGTTTTTTATATAATCTATCAATCGGTTGCCGTATTACATTAAACCTATCAACGAATACTTTTCTTCCTATGAATCATATTTTTAATTTCTAATTCTTCTTAATTTTAGGATCTTGAGAATTTTTGATAAAGCAAAAAAAAACAAATCCCATATCTTTAAAGTACATCATCACCTGCTTTAGTTTTTTGATAAACCTTCATATTCTATAATATGTGGACTTTCCAAATGTTAGCCTGACAAGGAACAGAAAATTTGCCTTTGGAACTCAAATATGAGCCGTTTATTTTGAAAGTGACCTAAATTCATTTTTTAAAAAATTTCTATTTCAGTCAGTTTATGTATAATTAAAATTATGTCATTATGTTTTTTTTCAATGTTAATTTGAATTGCTGCTTGCAGACCACAAATAGAAAATATTGATTGATAGTTTTTAAATGAATATTTTATGAAAAACTTCTATAAAGGCAAAAATCAACCTATGTTCCTTCGTTGAAGCTTTGTTTTAACAAAAATAAATTTGAAATCAGTAAATTTTAGAAATATCTGAAATAAAATGTTTATATTGGCATTGACATTGTTAAAAGGATATTTGTTACATAATCTTATAGGCAATAAATTTACGTGAGAAGTTTCGCCTACATTTTAATTGACCATATAAATCTATTTTACTCAGTAAATAAATATTCATATTTACTATAAATGCTAATTGGATTTTTTTTTCGTTATATAAAAAATAATACAGAGCATTGCTGAAAATATTCGTTTTATAATCATCCCTTAGTTGGAATTTCACAAATTATTAAGTAATAGTATTGATGTCACTTATGTAACTCTTTTTTCTTAATATGGCAAACTGAATAAAGCAGAGCTTTTAGGGAAATGTAGAAGAGGCAGTTTATTACATTTAACTACCGTAGTTGTTGCTATGTGTGAAGTTATCGTTTGCTCAAATTGATTTATGAATGCCTGCTTCAAGAGCATCAGCAAATATTTTCCAGAGATAATATCGTAGGGAAGATTTCATTTATACGTTTATAGATAAGAGTATTTTTCAGAAAAATAACTGGTGTTATGAGGGAAAATAATAAAATATAGTGAATAGGAATAGGATGGGTAATTCAATAGAAACAAATATAATATAAATTCCCTAACAATGGAATTGATTCTCGAATCGTTGGAACGATTAATTTTTGCAATGAATGGAACTCTCTTAAATTTGTTCATTCATTTTGAAATAGTTCAATAGAGAGCTTTTCGGTGTTTTCTCCCTGTGGTATGCTTAAAAATTTCGAAATGTATCTGTAACTAAGCCGCACACGCAATTCAATGACGTGGTAACATACCAGCTTTTGATCGTGGTGTTTTCAACAATGATGGAAGTTTGTTAGACACTGCTGTGTTATAACACAGCAATTTGCCAAAGGGAGATTCCGATTACTTCCATAAATACCAAATAATAGTATTGTTGCTTGTTGTCGCATCAAAAGTCTGATCTCGCTTGAACTGATCTGCCACATCATTTGGATCGTTTTTGGGTTTCATGCTTTTCGTTTTGGAAAGCTTTTTAACCAGAGCAGTGATCGAGCAGCCGCAGAGAGCGAGCGATAATAGATTATTTCATTATCAGGCGAGCGAGTTTTTCACTTCTTCTTTAGAGTCGGTATGCGGGAAACTATTCGTAATCAGTTGTTAGTTAGAAAATTTCCCAGTGAAGACAAAAGCGTGGGCGTTTATTAAAGGAATTTTTCTCTTTAAGATTCTTTGTAGTAATTGTTCAAGGTGATTCAGTAGGTAAAGATTTTTAGAGAGTAAAAGTTTATGCTGCAAGCAGCTAGGCCAATGTAAACCTATTGTGCGTCGATTTAAAGAAAAAAAGAACTATATGTGCGTAGCTTTTGGCTAATTATACATTGAAAGTGGAGATGAAAGGTAATTTTGAGTTTTATTTACAATCAGGACTTTTGATGCCAGCCCAGACTATAGTTATTTTTGTACAAAAATATAATCATATATAAGTATTAAGTAAGTATACTGTTTGTATCTATAATTCAATAAGTCTATTTCCTATAAAATTTTATGTGAAAAGTCAACAAGTTTGAATAAAAGCAGTGATAAAAACACCAAGGTTAGAGCTTGATTTTCAGCTATCTCGGAAGTTCAGACTGAAATATCGCAACGAATGTGTTTTTCTTAATTTAGAGCTTTGGTGCAAAAAAATCATTATTCGGTTTTTTAATGAAATGGAGTTCAGCGACAGCTGTAGTCGAAAAATAATTTTATGACTTCATTTTGATCGAGCCCAAAATTCAGTTCCTAAAAATTTCTTATTGAAATAAGCAGATTTGCATTGCACAATTTTAACAAGTCATGAAAAATTATCTATTAATCTATGATTTAATACTCGAAATAGTACTTGCTCTTAATATGTATGATTGCAAGTTTCAAGTGTTTTAGAAATTAGTTGTCTGTTTCCAGATAATATCTTAAAAAATATATAAATGTCTACACAGTATATGAATCTATTTATTAAAGCTTAAGAGTTAAATATGGAAAATCAGAATGCCCAGATGGCTGCTTCTGTTCGTGACCCAAATTCAGCCTGGTTAGAGTGCACATAGCATGACATTTTTGAAGGATTTCGATGGCGTGGTTGTATTTCTCCTTATTTCTCCTTATTATTAAATTTTCGAAGAAAAAAAATTGAAGAAAAAAAGGGAGATCTAAATAGACCGCTGTGGTGAATGTGTGTTCTGTTTGTTCAACTGGGAGCAAAGTAAGTCTTGTCGGTTATTACTACTTTATATCACTTTGAAATTCAGTTTATAATGATTTCTTACATTCTTATTTTGTCTTGCGAATAATGCTTTCAACTCGTGACTAAAATTTTTATAAAACAAATTATGTCAAAGCTTTACTTCTGAAAAATGATGACGTATTTAGACGAATGCTTTTAATATTTTTCACATTTTATTCTGTCCACAATTCTTAGAAATTTCATTGATCTGATGAAAATTTACGTATTATTATATTTTATAACTTTTCGTAGATCAGATGAACCTTGACATTCAAAATGCCGTTCATCTGAAACTAAAATGTTTTCGGAGTAATTTAATTAAATTGAGAATGTTTTTTTTTCTGACGTCTAGAATAGTATTGGGAAGGAAGAGAATTTTTTGTGTGCATTGTAGAGCTTCTTGACAACCTATTCTGATAGTACATAGTCTGAACTAAATTTGACTGAACAAATTGTATGAAAATTGATGAAAACTGCTTTAGAATCGATTCAGGGGTTGTAAAGTTTATCGCAACCAGATATCTAATCAGACCGAAATTTTGCTGTAAACACTCAGTAAAACTAAAAAACAATAATCGGCTTCCCATGATCGGTGTTTCCTTTGGCAATAAAAAGATGCTCAAGGCATCCATTTGACGATATAATTTCCCTTGTAGTGTTATTTAAACAATTTGGTAGCAGCTTTCGTCAACAACAGGTAGCAACTGTTTGTATCACACACATGTGATAGTGTTTATCATTAGGGTAACCTTAACAGTCGCCAAGAGTTCAAAGCCGTTGTGAATTACAAGAGTTTTATTGAAGCTATTGAGCTTGCTAAAATTTCCTTGTTTTTGGATAATTATGTACAATAAAATTGCTTGTTATTTTAGACACATTAATTTTAATTTTCCCTAAAACATAGAAATTAAAACGATGGATAAAGGTCTTTTAAAAAGGAATTCATGTATCTTAGAAGATAATTTTCTAATAAGAAGAACATTTCATTATTATTTGTACCTTCGCTAAAGCTTGTGCAAGAGTTGCACTTTTTGTTGATATGGTAAAATAAAAATCAAATGTTCATAAGAACATATAAATGTTACTTACTCCAAAATCCCAGCAAAGTTCAAGGTAGAAAATTAACAAAGTCTCATTGTACCAGTATCAAAGAGAATTAATTACATCAGGGATTCATTATTTAGCCAGTTGAAGTCTGTCGACACCTGTGTCTATGTCAATAAGAAGATTATCTGCAAGAGGTGTCATACATGAGGCTTTTCGTGGCCATACGTTGTTTAATGTGTTTAGTTCATTTCCGGAAAAATGTCGATGATTACGATAACGGCTATTTATAAAAGCATCCGTTTGTCGAATTAAGCAGCTTGATTAACACAAAGAAAAGTAAAATACTATCAACATTTCAAATGATTTTAAATTTTACATATTGATTAAATATTTCTTTTTAATTAAGTAGCAGATTTTTCAAATTTTCGGCGTGAAATAGTTAACGATTTAAATAAAAGCGCTAAGTACTTATTATTTTCTGATTTTAACAACTTTCGTACGTATTTTATAAATAACAGTGCTATAAAAATGTATATAATATAAATTCTGACAATTTCATATTTCTTAAATATACTTTTCTCAATTAACACAGTGTTTTCGTTATATCTTTTAAATAAAATGTAACAGTTTGTTGTTTTTCTCCGTAATAATTGATTTATGTAGGATAATAATATTGGGTGTTTATGGTGGTTTTAGTCTAACTCTTTTTGGTATTATACGAAGTAATCCAGTCTTTTTTCCCAAAATTTGTTAGAAAAAATCAAATAAGTATTTAAACTCAAAACTCCCTTAAAAAAATATCTTTCCTTTGACTAGTTAGTTGTTGAAGACTAGTTTTGGGAAATTTGATTAAATAAGAAATGTACCATCAAACAAAAATATTTTGAAAAAATAAAAATAAATTCTATGTATACGACTTTGATAGTTTTCATGTTACAAAAGAATTGGTGATTTTTATAGTTTTGAAAACGAAAATCAGAAATAAACCATCTATTTTTCGAATAAATAAAAATTCAAAAAATGAAAATAAAAATGAAACAAATTTTCAAATAAATATTTTAGATGATAAACTTTAAATAATGCTAATTAATTAATTTTTGACTGTTCCATTTTAAATTTAGTCTGTCCATTTTCGCAAATTAAAAAAAATAATTTTTTATAGTTACTAAGTAATCTAAAAACATTCGATCATATTGAACATAATTTCAGACCTTAACGACGTGGCTTGGATGAATAATAAATTGAATAAATTTTGACTCTAATATGGAACCGAAAATGAAACGGCCTCGGCTAGATATTTATAATAAAACATCTGATCATATATCTATAAATTCTGTTTTACCCGATGACTATTCCAACGATATACCACTAGAAAAAGTGTACATTGCACAGATAGAGAACACAAAGAGAATTTCATCGATTATAGTTGAAATTGGAAGATGCTTGCCTATAGAATCCTTGCATCATTTAAAAAGGGTGCGCAAGAAAGATCTTATTATTTGTACGAAATATGATTTACTTCATTACGTACAAAATAAGTGGAAAGAAGCAAGGACAGATCACCTAGAAAGTATTAGCCTTGAAAATGAAAGAGATTTTATAACAGAGTTAATGCAACGCACATCATTGGAAGTTTATGAAATGGTAGAAAAGGATACGGTAGAAAAAAACGTTCTAGGATTTTTAATTTCATCATTCCTAGTTTCAAAAGGGATTTCTATGGATATAATTAAAGAACTGCAAAATATTAAATTACAGGATGTGGCATCAAGAGGTCCTAAATTAAGGTGGCAGTATGAGACAATGAATGTAATTTGGCCATGTAAATTCCATCCGGATAAGTATATGGAGTCACTTTACAGTAACACAAATTTTACAGACGAACAACGGAATTTTCACATCAAAATATTAAGTATTATCGATGTTTTGTCTGCCAATGAAAACAATGAAGATTTTGGTATTTGTATTGATCCAAGGACGAACAGTATCGTAGCTATTGCGTCCGGAATGGTAAATAAAAATCCAATACGCCATTGTCCCATGGTGCTGATAGATTTTGTTGCTAGAACACAAAATGGTGGAATTTGGGATTACGAAGAAATAAAATTCGCTTTAGATGAAGATGAACTCAGTTTTAAGGGATTAATCAAAAAACATTTAAATTTAGTAAGAGGCAATTTTGAAGGTATGAGATTTGGAGCACAAAAAATAGATCCAAACTGCAAGTTTATTAATTTGGAAAGCATCGATCAAGATAATCTGAATAAGTATGGCCCATACCTATGTACTGGATATAGTGTTTATTTATCTCGAGAACCGTGTCTCATGTGCGCTATGGCTCTAGTTCATAGTAGAGTGAGGAGAGTGTTTTATAAAGTATTAAATCCAAAAGGTGCTCTTGGCAGCTGTATCAAGTTGCATACTGTAAAAGATCTGAATCACCGTTTTGAAGTATTCTATTGTCCAGCAGCAAATATTTCAGAGAAATAAAAAAATAATTATACTACTATTTCTGCTATGTTTTATTATTAGTTAGTGTTCTACGTTTGAATAAATTAAAAGATCAATGTAGTTACTGTCATTAAAAAATATTATACAGGAATTAACAACCAAAATAATATGACAAGTCAAAATTTTATTTGAATATTATAAAATAAATCACATCATTTATAACACGTCAGGTTATAGTGTTTTTGTTAATTAATTGCACTGTACAGGTCACATAATTATTTAAAGAACCGTCTGGAGATGCAAAGTTTATTTTTTGAATTATAATTGATTAAATTTAGGACACGCAAAAATATTAGCCTCAAAGATCGCAGCATTTTAGAAGACACCGTTTAAAGCTTTTTAGTGACGATTTGAGAAAAAGAAACAGTGCGTTATTTGTGCAGATAACCACTTTCTACGTCTTATTTGTTACAATGCTATAATGCTATATTCCTATTATGTATGTTTTGTAACTTACAATTTACAAAAAAAAGCTAATTGTGTAATCAAAAGAGTGCAGTCAACCATTCTCAGATATTTGTTATACTTTTTATCAAATATATAAATAAAAGTCTAGTGATGCGGAGAACAGGCTGATAATGATTATCAGCCGTCTTGTTTGGGTATCGTGTCAAAATATGGAAACTATTTTAACTTCTTTTGATGTTGACAAATATGAAGAAGAGGATGTTTTGTTTTTATATCACTTTCATCCTATCTTTAAATTCTGAGTATCAAGAATTTTATGTACATGTATATTAAAGGCGAAATTATTTTAGAAAGATTCAAAAATATCCAAAACTTTAATATTTGTTCTTACGTAAACGTGGTAGGAACATCAGCAGCAAACATTGGCCAGTCTTTTAATGTAGATTTTTATTTAAATATATGCTTTAACATCGGTTTCAAGGTGAAAAGAATAAAAATTGCAAAATAAAAATTGAGTACGTTAGATATTTTTATGTTAATTGGTGTGAGCTTGTATAAAGTGAGCAGTATGAATATTAACCCGTGCTAAGAACAAGCTAACTTAGCTTAAAGTTAGTATCTCATTCATTACCACAGACTAGAAGTAAGTAAGAAGAGGTCCACACAACAGATTAATCTTGTTGTGTAAACCAATCTAGTTATTAGCCGGAATCAAGATTTCATATTTCAATTGTGCACTTTATGAAATAGTGAGCTTGCTGGACGTTGTATGTACTCTTGTCTTGATTTTGCAAACAAGTGTCGAGTATTTGGAGAAAATGTGAGAGTCTGTGAAGTGTAAATCCCTTGAAATGGGTAAAAACGTCCAAAGTTTTTATCACTTCCTGCACTTGGTGCGGATCTTCTTGTAAGTAAAGGTAAAATAAAAAAAAAGAAAAATTTGCTAAAGGCATAAACGACATCTCAAAACTGCTGCCTCTTTGCGCTTCCTTCAAAACATGCGTTAAATGCTTACTACACCGAAGAACGTACGGAACCAGTTTAATTGCAAAAACCGGTTACCACGATTTATTCTCAATGGAATCCACATGTCGTTTTAATGAGTTCTGAGAACTCAATATTTTTGATAAAACAAATCTATTAAGTTTTGATAATGACCCTATTAATTTATTTATTCATTGTTTGTTTTTTTAACAAAAATTCTGTATATATATATTAAAAATTCTTAAAATCACCAAATCATCCAAGGAGGAGGAACTTGAATGCAATGTATTACTAAAAATATAAGAATCAAGCGATAAAAAGGCATATATTTCTATTTTTAAAGGTTTTCATTCAGCGCGTTCACAAATATGCAGAAAAAATTTATTTAGATGAAAGTCAGTATTGCGAACGAACGTCCCTTTTGATTGCTCTAATTGGAGCTAATATATGTGAATAGACCATACGAGATTAAATTGCTCAAATTAGTTATTTCACATAGGTCATCGGAGGAATAATAAATTTCCATTTAAACAATAAAAGCTTGACGTTCAAAGAAACATCTCTTAAAGGGAATAGTTTGCATCTCCATTGAATTATGATGCAAGTTATTATTTTAGTTACAAAATGCATTGCAGTATAATAGAACGTAAAATAGTTTACAATCTTATGAAATCACATTGTTATCACGGTTATGAAAGTGTTATATTATGGTTATATATTTTGTCATCAGTTTTTAATTATCTACGAATAATAAATCTAAAAGAAAGCGCTTATGGCTAACACTGATTGATGAAATGTTAAAATTTATGGTATAGAAATCATTGTCAATCATTTCTGCTTATTCTATGCCTCCCAGAAAACAAAAAGTTGAAGATAAACATTGTAGAGCTTAATGAATTTTATTTAACAATATATAATATGCAAGCATATTTAATTCAAATTATAGTTCTAAATAAAGTTCTTCGAAGATCTTGAGCCCTCACCATTTTGAAACTAATAACCCCATTTAAGAAAGTAGTTGAAATATAGACTTACGGTATATTCGTTTTAAAAGTTTCGACTTGTTGATCAACCCGGTTACAATTAGTCAACAAATTTTGCTATGTATGTATGTATAAAATATACTCTTTTGTATAGACCGTATTTTTGAGATTTTTAGACCATGATCAGAAAATATATTGTGAAATTTCTTTAAGGTCGTGTTATCTGGACCTGTGTTATATATAGATTATTATCAAAAGTTGCATTATAAATATATGCGTATCTTTTGCATTCATCGATCAAACTAATACCGACCTTAATAACTTTTATAAGTTGTTAGCACACTTAACAGAAAATATCGTATTTAAGAATTAAAATTTTAAAATGACTTATACTGTACTTCTTTAAGAGCATCTATATAAAATATATGAAAATTAGTTGAATTAGTATCTTTAGACAATAAAAAAATCAAGCTATGCATAGTTATATGTCTTTTTCGAATACGTTCTGTTTGGAATGTTGTACAATATACTTATACAATTATACTTCTAAAGAGAAAATAATTTTTAAATTGAAGATTTGAGATTTCACATGTAAATAGAATTATTTTTCGTAAGGTCTTTGTGACAGGCGAAAAATATTTTAATAAGATACACTATGTTTCAACAATCGTCGAATTAATCAAATTCCGGAATTTTGAACGAGTTAAATAAATTAAAAATTATCACTTTACATTTAGAACCTGCTAATTTGGTCATATTTCATATCTCTGGTGCGTATAACAGCGAAATTTGAAAAAAAGAATATAATGAAAATGGTTTAATTATTTTTTCCTGGAACTGAAAATTCAAGTTCACTTTAAGTATAAGATGATAACGAACGAGAAAAAACACTTCTGATTGTTTCAAAAAATTGCATTAGCTAATATTTACCTCTTAATTTTTGCAACAATGTATTCTTACAATTTTATCAAAACTTGTACAACACGTTATCAGACCTAAGCGGTGTATAGAACTAAATGAGCATGTGTTAGTTTTTGAACGAGCTCGTAATCCCTACCAAGCGCAGTAATTTACATTTAAAATTCGAATGTGGCTCACGTTGCAGCAATCCAAAATACAGCACTGCAGATTATGTTCTTTGAATGGCTAAAATGCCAACATGTCTTCAGAACACATTTGCAGTTAGAATTGTGTAACGCTCCTCTAAAGACTGCTGTGTTGCAGTTTTAACTCATAATAATTAGCGAAGTAAAAAGCTTAAGTGCAGTAATTTTATAGAGACGATGTTGTTTGTTTGGTAATTTGTAAATTTGAAGGGAGATAATGAGTTATTACATTAAATTTAATCAAATTATTCAAATTACAAAAGTGTAATCAATTAAATATTTTGTAAAGTTAAAGATAAGCAACTTTCTTATTAAGAAATTTCATAAACGCCCTTATCAAATAGAAAACCTTTTCCCAACTATAACATTTTAAAAGAAAACTAAATATTTGCCAGAAAAGTACTATTCGTTAAAAAGGCGGTGTTTCTCTTTTATAAGATTTTGATTAAATGTTTTAGTAGACTTTTTCCAATGTTTTGAATGAATAAATGAATGAATGAATAATATTGCAAAAACTGCTTATAACTGATATCTATTTATTTGAAAAGAGCTTCACATATGTATATAAAATATAAATAAAATTATTTTAAAATAAGATAAAAGCCCTGAAAATTTTGTTTCACAGTTTTTAAAGTTAAGTTTCTTTTAAAATTTTTTCTCTATGTGTTTTAGTATCTTTGCGTTACAGTAAGTTATAGTTATAAGTTAAACATGGAATAATTTTTTATATAAAATAAAGGATATAAATATCAATCTTTTGTGGATTAACTCTTTATTTAAAGTGCACTCGTTTGACGGAATGATTAATAATTTTACTCAAAAAGGAAATGGAATAAAATTACAATAGTTTTCTAGATATGGGCGTTTAATCCGTTTAATGTGTTCGAATTTTAAAGAATTAAATTTTAATTTATTAAAATACAATTAGTAATATGCATATGTATAAGTTTAAAATATTCTAGACTGTTGACAAAAATTTAAGTTAATTGATAGCACTGCCAAATACTAATTATTTCTTTTTAATTTTTTTCAGGGGTTAAGACCAGCAGCGTGAGAAAGCCTCATTCGTAATTGAACTTTTAAAATTTTGATCCCTGTGCCAATTAGATTGGACAGGCAGGACAAGTGTTGAAAAAGTTTAATAAACATTCTTAAACGAACTGGTAATAAAGAGAGTATGCTGTTAAAAACGGCCAGCTTACGAGTTAAAGGCGCTTTCTGTTTAAAAGTTAAGCAATGAACTGCTGACGGAGTGCGAGGCTTTTCGAACAATATCATATTAATAAACAAACCAATTTAAAGTAGTTGTCCCGAGTGTCATCAAAGAAAAATAATTTCTAATCAAGTAGTGATATTCTCTCATTTAACTTTAACCAGCCGAGTAGCTGGTGGCTCGTGTGTATAGGGGGAAAAAGTTGCGCGCGCATCTTAAACCAAAAGCCTTAAAGTGGAGAAACTCTAATTGCGCCTGTGAGACAAGACAAGACAAGGTATACCCAGTGGAAAAACACAGGACGTTGGTGTGAGTTGCGCATTTAAACGGACAGTATAGTGATAAAAGAATATAAATTTATCTTAAGTTGTGTGCGGATGATCTGAAGAAACGGCACATTTTCTTTAGTCGATTTGATCGAGCAAGTCAGTTCGCTGAAACACCTTCCAAGATCGAGACGTTCGTGTGAACAATCGCGAGTTCGTACACCTGCTCTTCGCCGTTAAGAAAATCCAACCCAAGAGAGTGGTTGATTTTTGATTTTGTTTTTAAAATGTTGTGTTCGTTGCGCCGCGCGAAGCGTTGCTTCGTCTTAAAATTGCTCTTCTGAATTGTCCCAAAAAGAAAAAAAAAATAGTGGGGATATAAGTGCAGTTTTTTCGTAGATAGTCCTCTCCAACAGGAGATTTTCTTCCAAAGACAGTGAAAGTGTGTTTAAGTTTTGTGAGTAGCGCCGTCAGTTGTTAATGAACAGCCTTTGAATGATTTATTTGCTATTTTATAAAATCCGTAGTGGGACAATTGGTACTAGTATAACTTAGTTTTTAAAAAACAACACGTCTCAACGATTGCCAACGCATCAAGCATCATAACCTTCTCTCAAGGAGCTACGATTTCTTACGCATTTCAAATCCATGGATAAACAAATACCGTGCAGGGAAGCCACTGAATTTTTCGTTTGCTTTTTGAACAAAATGCTGCTGAAAATTGAAAATACCTTACTTAGGAGCCACCGACAAAGAGAAACTACTGGAATTAAGAAACTATATAATTCGTTCTTTGTGTTATTCTAATTGCCCTCCCCGAAAAACAGGCACAGTTTTATTAAGGACCTCCGAAATTATGTTGTAAAATAACCCCCAAGATTACTTTTATTTACGTTATTACTGTGTAGGAACCCCAAGTTGTTTTGTTATATTCCTTTATAAATCAATATGAGTTAAAATAGTTAATAAAACTTAAAATACCGTGGCTTTCGTAATGTTTTAAATGCGAATAGTGTAAAAATCGTGAAAGTCATCTTAATCTAGTTTTAATGGTGTGTGCTTAATAAGCCTCCTGAATTTTTCGCGCGTAGTGTTTTAAAGGTGTGAAAACAATTATTTAATTTTTAATTTTACCTGTGTCTTGTATCCCACAAAATCATCAAAAAAATTTTCTTGAAGTTAATAGTTTAAGATCTGTGCGCTTCCTAAAACTCTTACGAATGGCTATTTCGCTCCTGTCCCAAGCCACTTATACTGAGCTACAATCGGTTTTTGATCCATTACGCATCAACTTGGATTTCAACTTTCCCGAGCCAATGGAATTTGCAACTGTTAATGTTAACCAACAGGTAAGATTTCTTAAAAAATATCTAAGAAACCAATGCCCTAAGACGAAATAGCAAAATATTGAAGGAAACCTTTTCAAATTTACATTAGAAATTATAATTTAAAATCTCTACGGAATTTAGAAAAATTTGTTTTTTTCATGGAAGAAATGATCTTATTAGTGTAAAAACTGTCTTTTATTTTTACCGGCCGGCAAATTCAAGCATAATTGAAAAAACACATCTAAAGCACATATTTATGTGTAAGTAATGGAGTTTAAAAAAGTGAGAGAATTTATTTTTAATTCAAGCTTACGGCGTATTAAGTGAGAAATATAAAAATAAAAAGAAAATATTTTAACTTCGTGAGATATTTTTGATTGATATCCATTATTTCTTCTGTTGATTGATTTTCAGTTATCACAAAAAATAAATGAGGTTAAGGGCAGCCGTTTAAAATTTTATTGCAATTATTTAGTTCAACCACAACAGTTTCATGTATTTTGGAATATCTAAATTCAAAAGCCTAATAAATAATAAAATGTATTCATTATAAACATAATTTCTGAGCATGTTTAAAAATAATATTAACAAAAGTGTATTTCCTTTAATTTTAATATTATTTAAATATTACACAGAATTCCAACAATCAACGCAATTTTACGGGAGGAGCTCAAACGCAACAAAATCTGCAAGGAAATAATTTTCAAGATTACGATCAAGTAATCAGTTTTGTTGATTCACCACCAAATTCCAAAGAATCTTGGCCAGGTGATTATCCAAAAGGTAAGTCATAAAAATGTTACTTTATCGTACAAAATAAAAATTATGGAAAATAGGTGGTCCAGAGGGTCCAACGGTTATCGACGTTCAAACAATATATACTACAAATTCAAATCGCAAAAGACGAATGGATTGGGAATCGTTGGATATTCAAAATACTGAAAGCTCACCGGCAGATGCGAAAGTTCCAAATCTTGGAAATAAAGAAAGAGAAAAGAAGAAAAGCACAGGTAAGTACGTTTTAGTATTCTATCTTTTTTTTTTAGGGAAACGGGCACATCATTTCGGGTTGTCGATTGCGTTTGTGTTTAATATTTGTTTATTTCTTTTCTGAATTATTATATAATGAAAGGGAATTATGAAGTGCATAATATTATAAATTAGTGTGATCTCCTAAATGATTACAAAACTATGTAATAAAAACAATCGGGAGGTCGCCTGAGTGTCTGATTTTTTAAAAAATTTCTAATCTATACGACTACAAAAATTTCATTAACTTTCATTAAATTTCTTTCAATGTAATTTTTTTCAATGTAATTTTTTTCGGAATTCTGTTTAATTAATTTTGTTTTATCATTTTATGAATTCATAAAAGTAAGACAGTGTGCACCGAAAAGGTCAGTTCAATGAACAATAAAATGATAGCCGTTCTATGGGAAGAATTTCGTTGCCATTAGATTTTTAACATTTTTATTTATCAGTTCTATAGTACCAGATGATAAACCATCTCAATAATTTGTCGACAATGATGAATGATAATAGAAACGAAAATTCCTCAACATAATGAATTCTCATTTATATAGATCTGAATAGTTGTAGTAACTATTGTAAAAATAGAATAACATTATAAAATTTTGCCTTAAATTGTTATTTAAAATAAACTTTATCAGTAAAGAGAAACACACTCCAAACCAGAACGAAAATGATAGGAAAAAATAATTCTATTTAGCAATATTTGCATATTATCAAGTTCTTATCTGTTCGCTCGCGACGATTTTTTGTTTATACTTTCAAAAAAGTCTTGTGACTTCATCCGTTGTAAACATGAAGACGCTTTAATATTTTTATGTTTTTAGTTAATCTTGTTCAATATGAGAAAAAGCGTGCTCAACTTTAGCCGAAAACTTTTTTTTTGTTTAATAACCGGAATACGTAAACCGTAATTCCAATACGAAATATGAAAACAGAAAATATATTTTGTAGTAAATTCATAAGAATAGTAAATTTGTAACCTTGATTAAGATCATGGAATTTGACTGTTCGTTCTGTTTGTAACTTTACCAAGAACTGTTTTAAAAAAATTTGTAGGGGTGTGTTGAATGATTTATTAAATTATGCGTATCACTAGAGTAGTAAAAAACACTTTTATATCCGGTAAGATTTATTTTTGCTACGGTGAATTTTTTTTCGAGTTCCCAAAGCAAGCGCTAATAATTAATTATCTCAACACATTTAAACACAAAAAAGTGCACATAATTACTATATGTATTCTAAATTCCTCTAAAGCAAGTAAACTGAGTAATAGTTTATCTGTAAAAATATTTAGTTCTTTATATTCATGCCTATGGTGTAATCATGTAAACTAGAATTTTCAAAACTCTTACAAGAAATCGTGACACTTTCTATTTAACACCATTTGACTAAAGGAGTCTTAAAAGTGATCTAAAAGTGATAAAAATCACTTATACGGATATTAAAGAAATTTTAAGGGCTCCTAATATTTGCTCTATGATTGTAACATCGAAATTTCTGTTGTTAATGGAAATCAATTTTTTCAACATGTTAATGAAGAAAGCCAACAATTTACCAAGAAAGTAGAAAAATACATAAATGGAACTAGACCTAAGCTAAGTATTTTATTAAGAGTTAGACAGGTTACATTTCCATATTTATTATATCGGGAATTACTTTTAAATTATCTCGCAACATCAACTGATAAATTTTCTAAAAACGTGTTTTATTTTGAGGGTTGGTTTATTACTACAAATATTGTGAGAACAACGTGACTTTTTAATTTGAGTTTATATTGACGACCTTCTCGCAGATAAATAAAAGACGGCAGTACTTGGACCGTTTTCAAATTGGGGCTTGGGTATTTAATTTAATATGAAGGTCATCGTTTTAGCGATCACAACAAAGAAATGTTTAAATTTAAATTTTTGCTGTACAATTTTTTATACAACCGGTGTATTTATGTTCGCGAATCCATGGACTCATTATAATGCATTGTATAATTGGGTATAAAATAGTAAGTGCTCAAAGTACCTATATAATTTTAATAAAATAAATATTTGGTAACATATTTAGCTTAATCGGGTGTTTAAAAAACTACTTCGGGGTGTTTTGGTATTATTGGTTTTAAATATAGTTGGTTGTGCACATACATATAAATTGAGACATGTTTGAATGGATAACCTAAAATCATATTTAGCTCAAGTTCTATAAAATATTTTATTGTATAGAGTCAAGGTAAATTTATTTATAAGTACATGATAAGTTCAGAAATTATTATACCAATTTTAAAACCAGTTCAAAAGCTAATATGGATATGATTATTAACTACATTTTTCAATATTTATAAATCATATAAAACGTGACGTTACACATGGCTTAAGAGAGAAACAAAAGTTTATTCAAAAAAATTTTGTTGTGGGCACACGGGCATTATTTGTCACATGACACGTGACTTAACAAAAGTTTTAAAGGAAAAAGAGCCTAAATACAAAATTTGGATACCTCTATTTATTATAGCGTTGAAAAATTAGTTTTAAACTTTCTTGCAAATCTCCAATGAATTTTCCGAATAGAGGATCTAGAAAAATACCTATAATAACGAAGTATTACTCAAAATTTAAAAAAAAACAATCGATACGTTTGATATTTTAAAACTTCAAGATATTAGCATGTAATAAAGAGCTGTAACGATGATAATTGAGGTCATAATAAATTTACTACCTTAAAAATTCTATTTTTTTGTTTGTTAGTTTATTTACACATCACAGCACTATTTACACTAGCGTTGGTACCCAAGCCTATGAAAAGCAAGACCAGAGTATTCATGCTATCTCTAAGGCAATTGAACTGCTTTTGGTTATTAAAAACAGACGCGACTAACTTTAGCAGTTCCAGTTGATCGTCGCTGACGTCATTCTTTGTATACGACGGATACCGGGAGATCAAAATAAATGTGACTATCTGGGAGCTTCACTTGAACTATGTTGGCTACATTAGACACTCAACTGGCTCTTCCGGATCCGAGATTTTTCTACCTAAGTTAGCCAAGTAAGTTCTTCAGTTCTTGGGACAAATAACGGATAACGTCAGAGGTGGCCGGTCGAAGTTAACCAAAAGTAATTTGGTTACATTGGAGACCTCGGTACGGATGCCCTTGTCTTCTTTTGTCCACTTATCTCGGTTTGTTTGTTTGAACGACATATTTTAAGTTGACTTGTTTTCAAGCTGTTGAGATGAGAAATTAATTTAATTTGTACAGACGTTTAATTTTTCTTTTTGTTGTACATTCAAGAAAACGAAGAAAGTTATAATCGCAAAGTACAGTAAAATAAATGCTAATTTTAAAAAAAAGTTTCCTATATTGATATTTATCCCTTTTTCTAATAACTAAAATTTTTATGAGTATGTCACGAACTGAATGGATAAATACAAATGTGTAAAAATTTTTAATTTCTAATGGCTAATGCCAAAAATATCTTTTCATGTTTATAATATTGCAGGGAATTAGAGAAAGATAAGAATTTTACTGTAGGTTGATAATCGTAATCAAAATCGTGCTTATTACAGTTTGCTCATTTATATACACTAAAGATAAACATTGGAAAAGACAATAGGAAATATTTGAGAGTAAAATTGACAGGGTTAACAAGTTTATGCATCACCAAAACTTGTTCGATAATTCGATGAGAATTTTTTTTGCAGGAGGTCATTGTAATTTTAATAATTTAAAACGATCTTCGATTTAGTACGAAGTTTTAAATTCATAAAAATTATTTTTCAATTTGTAACCTTAATCATCTAAACATGAAAAGCACGATTTCGATGGATGCTTGTAGATAAAAAGAAGTTTTTTTGTAAGTGTGACTTGCATAAACGACTTTCGCAAAATTCGTCTAGTTTGCTACCTGAATTCTTAACGTTACCGAAAAAGTGAACGGTTTCGGGTGGACAGAATGGCCTTATTTTCCTGATAACAGCAAGAGTTCGCTCACGAGTTGGAGCTTTGAAAGATAACAGGTTTTCTGGGTTTCCTCGAGTGACGGGTGGTGGAATCTGGAAACAGATAGCATGCTAGTTAGCAACATGACGACAACGACATCGACGTGAATGCCTCATGGCATAGCACTGTTTAAATATTTACGAGATAGGCAATTTTAAGTCTGTGGCAGTGTCTGGTCTCTTTTGTGTATCGACGATTATTTGATCGATAGACGAGTTCAAGGTTGAGATGATGATATGTACGTCCCTGCAGAAGTAAATATCTTTTCTCAACCCCTGCATTTAACACGAATGGGAGCTGCTAAACAGAAGGCCTTCCTTTGGCTAGCCGAGTCGATGATTAAAAAGCAAGTCGACGAGTTTTCACTGATTATCAGCATGGGCTACAAAAATAGGTCGCCAATAGGGTCAGAGTCTTGGTAGATAAGTGAAAATCAAGCGAGATTCGTAAATATTGTTTGTTCGCCAATGAGCGTACTAGAATGTCGCACAAATCATCTTTAATATTGCTCGAGGTTCCAGTGCGACTCTGGGTAGTTGATAATACAGATGTCTCAAGGTAGAATACTCTAGTAAACGTACTACTGCTCTGCTAACTCAGCTCGGCTAGAGAGACCACGTTAGTGGGAATCTTCTGATAATGTTCGGCAAATGAAGATAACACTGTAAAGCTTCCAACAAATACGTAATCGCCAACAGAGCGGCCAGAACTCGTGTGTCTCTAATTGCATTTAATATATCGTGTAAACAACCATATTGTAGAATCCGTATAATTCAACATTAAAATCTTTCTGACGGCTGCTGTTTACTAGCGTGCGAAAATCGAGTCCGTAGCAACCAAATTAAATGGACAACATGTCTTTTTAGTATATTATACAAGTGTCGCGCTACAAGCTGTTTGTGTGTTGATCGTTGGAATCGGAAATCTAACCGTCGAAAGATGCAAAATTTCGCCAACTTCCTTGGACAGAACGATGTCACCCGGCGAGCGTGCAAGTATCAAAACAACCCCGGTAGGTCAACCAAGCTACAAAAATAGTAGATAAGTCTGACGCTAGTGTAGATTAACTGTAATTTATAGTATTTACTAAACCATCATCGTCCCAAAGCTTAAATGGATTTATTGTGGTTAAGTCTAGTTGTCATGGAGTTAGATATATTCGCGCTTTGTTAGAATGACGTCAATTGCGATATTTTCGTGGTTTATGAGATGAGCCGTTAATGATCCAACTTATGTATATTCCTTATCTTGAACGCTTAGGTCGTCCATTTTATGTATTTGCAGTTACTTTTTTAAACCGTTTTACAATGTTTTCACCTTACGTATGCTAATTTTTGATTTTGGCTTTTTATATATACTATGATGGCACGTTCAACTATTTAACATGCTCACTCTGTGAAAGTGTCGATTAGAAAGCTCTGAGATTCTAAGTGCTGCTAATATTTATTTTGATATTTTCGTAATTTCAAGTACAAACGTACGGGAAGATTAAACGACGGACGGGTCACATGGATCACAAACGCTTTTTGAAAAATGGACCCTAGCACTCTAAAAACTTTAGCATTTCGTACCAAAAATATCCACTAATTTCAGATTTTTGGAAAAGCTAAGCACCCTGCACCAATTAAAATCTGTTTATCGAAGTGAGATTTGAACACGTTTTTTTTCTCATTTTCATAATTAGTTGGTTATGGGATACTGCAGATATATTAATTAAACAAACACAAACTCACCTTTTTTTAAAAAAAATTTACTTTTCTCATAAGATTATAATTCCAAAAATAGTGAAACCAGTTTGCACTAAAATTATATTTTCGCTTTGAGGGTTGGGATAACTCGAACCAGCAAGACACTTCCTTATATATATGAGATCAAAGATGTTACCATACATTTTAAATTAATTATATATTTTTGCGTTTCATAACTAAATAATACCTATGCTTTCAGTTAATTCTGGTTAAACCTACAAAAAAAAAGTTAAACAAGTCATAACCTTCTAAGGGTTTTTGTTGCAAAATATTTAAAATGTAATTTTAAATAAAAAGTAATCAATAAAGTATTTAATCTTCTTGACAAAATACGATCCTACCGTAAAATTGAATACAGAATCTAAGCAAGATCCTCGCAAATCGTTGTAGATATATCCGTAAAAGAACCAGTGTGTAGTGAAATAAAAATTTGGCGCCACTCCGAGACTCTGTTTGAATAAATTCGTGCCGAAATAGAAGTTTTCATAAATGAGAATTCTATTTCATAGTAATGTTTACTTTATTAGTAATATTAAAACTGGGTGATTGACAGACACTTTAAAGTAATTTATTAACTGTTTGCGTATATAAATATTTTAAGATTTTATAAGTTTCTAAACTTCATTTTACAACCTATTTGTAAAGATAGAAAAGATAAATTTTATTTGGGAGATATTTTTGTTTATTATCAAAACAATTATAACATCTACAAGAACTACAAAATTTTTTTGAAAATTTACAAACAGCGGAGATCCGTAAGAGACAACTTGAAGAAGACATCACAAAAAGTATTCTCTTTTTTTATAATTATCCATAGAGCCGAAAAATATCCTCCGCTCAAAAGTTTGTATATCTAGTATATCTATCACATATAAGGATAATTTATTTTAAAAAAACTGGAGTGCACATTTAGAATCGAAATGAAATCTGGCACACACTTATTTTGTCTATATCTCATTTGGAATAGTTTAACCCTGGAATTACACAGGGGGTCACCTGGACCTCAAAAAGTTTTTGCATAAAAGCTCATTTTTGGAGGTAGGTCCAATTTCAGTACATTTTTTTCCTATTAAGAATTAGCTTTTTCCAACTAAGGACGATTCTACCCCAAAGTGCATCCTCTTAGCTAAAAACAATCTTATAAAACCAATTCTAAAAAAAGCATGGTTCGCGATATATAACAGTTTGACCCGTGTGCGCTCTCTAGTTCTGTACGGAGGTTAAATAAGCGCATTAAGATTTTCGAAAATGACCAAGATTCCATTTTGCATTTAATATATGCGTCTATATCCTTATATAATATATTTATATATTTTTATTTTTTGTAAAAATTAATTGAAAGGCGGGAGCGGTCGGAAAAGGTTTCTCTTTTACGAAATCTACGTTTCCGAGTGGCGGTTGCTATCTGGACTTTTTTCTCCGCCATTATCTTCTTACCCCAGACTTAGTATACGAGTATAAGTGATTAATATTCTAATTAATTTATTTCTCAAATAAAGCATTTCCAGTGCACTTAATGCACCTTTATCGTGAATTTAATTGAGTAATCAAGGCTAATTTTGAGTACAGGCTATCGTTGCGCTTTGTTGTCCTCTAAGCCTAACCATGCGAACTCCCGATTGGATATGGCATGACAATCGATCCGACGCAAATGATACCGCAATCTTGGCAAGTCGATCGAATTGCATTATGCACTGAGAAATGCTCGACGCTTGCACTTATTTAAAAAATTTCACAATAAATTTGAGGCATTTTATTTGGTAAAATTGTTTTATATAAAATAGCATTGGCTTTGTTTAGGATTGGATTAGACCCGGAGAGGCAGATAATTCAAGAAAATTTTTATACAACAATAGATTATGTTAAATATTACGTAAATGGTCTCAGAAAACAATTCAAATATAGGGCATTATTTCAAATTTACACTCTGGCACTTACATTTTATAACCGAGTTTCGTGGAAAACATCTTTATGGAGCCTGCCTACTTTTCACAGCATGACTGAGCAGACTTAATCAATATAATCATGAATAATTTGCTGGAAATTATCCAGTTTATAAACTGGTTTGGGAATCCCCTTTTGGATTCAACTTATTAGGGACTGAATATGATAGGACTGGAAGCAGCTGGAAATTCAGAAATATGTTCATCAAATCAATTCAGTATGATAATATCTGTCGTTTTCCTACAAGAGAAAAATATCTGTCGAAAACAAAATTATGCTGATGAGCTCTACATTTATAAATCTTACTTTTTTCACGAGGTAATTTCTGATCTGAAGTCACACCTGTGCCACATGTATCGATTTCTAACCAATTCGTGTAGATTTTGTTGTTTTTCTCATAAACAAGCAATTATTATATTACAGTATAACAAGGCAATGATACAGCTCCAGATAGTGAGCATCATCTATAAAATTGTTTTTTATTTAAACTGCGTACATATACACTACTTACAAATATATAGCTCTATTCGTTTTACAAAAATATAATACATATTTAGCTTTTTATTGAATTTTAGGCAACAACTGGACTGAAGTGAACGTCACCAATATATTTTTAAATAAAAATATAACGATAGTAACAAAATAATGAAATTATAATAAACTATTGATTTAGACGTATATTTGTGCGCTTTCACAAAAATAAGAAATAATAATCAAATTAATTTAAAAAGTAGTAGTAAATTATAGAACAAAAAACCAATCAGAATTCCGAATTATATTAGAAAAATGATTTCAATACTAATGAATAATACAATAATAATAATCAATTTATCAGGAAAAGAATAGAAATAAAGAAACGTGAAAAAGAACCATTCAAAGATATAAGGATTGATTGATAGAATTAAATAATTAGAAAAGAATCGCCAAACCTCTCCATGACTAAATTTAATGCTTAAAATGTTTATGAAAAAAACATATTTAATTACAGGAAGAGGAAGTTGGACAGATGATATAGATTTTGATTTGAACGGAGAGTTCAGTAATAATGGATATTTAAATAAGTATGTTTTACAAGGCTATTAGTTCTTTCTTAAATTTAAGAACATTTTAATTTTAATAGTGAAACTTTCTTATCTCTGTCATCCGCATTGACCGTCTTGAAACAAGAAATACCATCTCCTAATAATGATCCTCAAAAATGTTGCAAAAGTCCATCAAAGGCAATTGGATCTAAATCAAATAATGAGGGGGAAAAAGAATTGCATGCTAAAAGTCGAGGAAATTCAAATGATGGAGTTTGCAGAAGTCAGCATTCACCGCCTTTGCAGCTCGATCCAAATAATCAGAATCCCCAAAATACCGGAGATCCTCAGAATGTGCAAAGAAATAATTTAGGGAATTTTCAGCAGATGCTACAGCAACAAAATACTAATGTTGAAAATGTAAATAGCACAGCAAAAAATAGTCCAAATCAACAACAACAAGGAGCAGCAACAACTGGCAAGAAGGATACTGTTCAGGATGACTACAAGTGAGTTTTTTAAGAAAATTTATTTAAAATTTTTGAGTTTTTTTCTGCAATTAATAGGTTTCAGTACATTTTGGCTGCAGCTACGTCCATTGCAACGAAAAACAATGAAGAGACTCTTACCTATTTGAATCAGGGTCAAAGCTACGAGATTAAACTAAAGAAAATTGGCGATTTGTCCTATTACAGAGGAAAGGTTCTTAAGGTGAGTACCCTTGCCTTAATATGTCTTATTAGTGAAGCGGAATTCATTTCTTGGAGCCATGAAATTAATTGCTCCGGGGGAATTCCGGTTAAAGAAGTTTTGAGCAAAAAGAAAAAAAATTTGATTATCTTGTTTGGACGTTGAGTGTTTTAGTTTTTTTGGCTTTCGTTTTTTGTTTGACCAGTGAAAATTGTCTAGAAGTCCTTCGATTGAATGAAATAGATTTCTTTTGCTTGATTTCCTAATTTTTGTCGGGAATTGTGGTTACTGGTAAGACTGGTTGACCAGAATATTTTAAAGGCGTTTAACCTGATGGAAGTAAAAATACCGAACAGTCACAAGTTTCTTTAATTGCTATGTTGTACAAAAAGTCATATGATTCAGGGTGGATAATTGTGATAAAATAACGCCCGGAGACGACATGGTCGTTGTTATATGACCAATAATTGACCGCGGCCTATGAACTGAAAACGGACAAAGGCAAAGCCCATGCCACATGTTAGCCAATTGAGATCAATTAAGAATTTCTAGTTATTTAAATTAACTAATTCACGCAGATGGACTTTGTCAGCATGAAATATTAAAAAATATATATTATGCGATTTATTTTTCGTATTTTCAGAGCATAATAAAAATTTGTTTCCACGAACGTCGCCTTCAGTATATGGAACGTGAGCAAATGCTGCAATGGCAAGCCTCAAGGCCAGGTGAACGAATTATTGAGGTTGATGTGCCGCTATCGTATGGCCTATGCCATGTGTCGCAACCTCTTAATCCAAATTTACTGAACACCGTTGAGATTTTGTGGGATCCAATGAAAGAAGTCGGCGTTTACATTAAGGTAAATTGTATATCAACGGAATTCACACCTAAGAAACACGGCGGCGAAAAGGGAGTCCCATTCAGAATTCAAATTGAAACCTATCTGGATACGAATAGCGATTCTTTGGGCAAACCGATACATGCAGCGGCTTGCCAAATAAAGGTAAGAAAGCGCCTGAGAAACTCTTATATACGAATATTCTGAAAGTGAATAAATTTAATAAATGACCATTATTTTTGTTGTCCAGGTATTCAAGCTAAAAGGGGCAGACAGAAAGCATAAGCAAGACCGAGAAAAAATTCAAAGACGTCCACCGTCTGAACAAGAGAAATATCAACCAAGCTATGAATGCACTATCATGAACGATACCCCGCTTGATTCTATAGTTTCATCAGGATGCTATAGCCCAGAATAGTAAGTACTGATGAGCGGCCACCACCGCAATTTATCTTTAACTTGCCATTTTCCTGCTGGACAGCCTCAGGTTCCAATTGATTTTTTTTCTTTCGCGGCATTTTTTTTTCTCTTGCGGCAAAGAAGCAGCAGGTCCGGCTCGATGGACAGACAGGTTTTCTGAGCAAGCATATTTTGTACGGGATTTCTTCCCCATTTGAAAATATATGCACATTTGTGTTGTTGGCTTATGTGTTGTGCCTGAAATCAACATAATTTTTTTAATCGCTTCTTCTTTGCACTGTAATTCGTCTTGGAACTTTGGGTTTGGGGAATTTTATAAGATGGTTTGCATTTCGTATCTGTCTGGAATTTTCATCTAATTATAGATGTTATTAAAGTGGAATTATGCGAACTTGTTTGCCTATATAACAAATTGCAACAACGCACTTTCCGAGAAAATTATATTAAAAACAGAACCAGTTCTCTGATAGAAAAATAAACCCGTTTTTCCCGAGAGAACTGCCGTGGCTGTGGTCACCGCCAAATCCATAAAATGAGAAATTATAATGAGACGCTTACGTCCTTATTGATTGTGCGCAATGTTTTTAAAATTCAACCTTTGATTGCTCTAATAATACATCAAAATCTGATACTACTAAAGAGGTATCTTTTTTGCACTTATGCAATTCGTTTACCTACAATTTCCCATCTAATCGAAGTATCACGATAATATTTCCATTATAACCGATATTTTCGTATTAACCGACTTTTACTTACAGCATTAAACCCACAGTCTCACCGTTGCTGTCAAATTCCCCGGTGCATATGCCAAAATATGATGGGATCGTACCTTTCCCTAATAATCCCAGTCCAATTGCCATCAATAGTGTGACATCGACCAACACTAATAATTTCAAGCTAATTGACCAAAGCATGGTGTCTCCGCAACAAGTCGACATGGAAGAATATGTATGAAATAATAATTTATTATTATTGTAGGTTTATTGTTATACCACTACTTTACAGGCTCCAACATTAACTAAGGATTCAACTCCAGCACAAGTTTCTCAGTGGTTGACCTATCATCGCTTGAACTCATATGTAACCACATTTGCACATTTCTCTGGGTCTGATGTATTGAGGTAACACATGTCTTTTACTTTTTATTTTACTTATATTTATGAATGAATGTTTTTTAAAATTCCAGGATGTCTAAGGATGATCTTATTCAAATCTGCGGATTGGCCGATGGAATACGAATGTTCAACACGCTACATGCTAAGTAAGTTATTAGTTATTATTTTTTATTAATATGGTTTGTCAACAAAGATCTTATATAATTTCAAATCCCATTATTTTGTATAACAAGATATCAATGTTTCTATAGAAATTTATTACTTTGTTGTATTTCGTTTGTGTATAGGAATATATTGACCTTGCAGGTATAATAAATATGTACATATAACAATCGTGTTTAGGCAGCTAGAATCTGTTATCACTGCCCCTTATCTTAATAATTTGCGTTAGAAGTGTCGCGCATGAGTCACATCGAAGTTCATTCGGTCATTCACGCCGATTTTAATTTCATGTAAGAAACATGAGCATATAAGTTATTAAGTAAGTGTTGCATTTTATTTAGGTCTATGAGTCAGGTTTAGAAATGTTATTACTTTTAATGCATTCTTTTATTCGCTAATGTGATTACTTGAAAACAATTGCAGCGTGATGTTGACATGGGCAGAATTATTACGTTTGATTTGTCTTTTATCTGTTTTCTTTCCGCAATTCCTAAGTAATATGGACTTCAAAGAATTTCTTAGGAAATTTCGAGTAAAATACTAACCGTTGCGATACAACGTATGATAAATGACGTATAATAAACTACGTATTTCCAATAAGTGATCACGATGCTTCTACAAATAATCAATAGATTTTATTTAAAATTTATTCGATTCCTAATTGTAGATTTTATAACGTCTGTTAAATTAAAATAATAGTTTGACTGTTGTTTGTTTGTAACTGTTGTTACGTTCTAGAAAGTTACACAATTATCATTAGCTATATCGACTCAATACTTACATTTGACTTTATTCCCATAACTAAGCAGCCATCATTTGCATAAAGTTGTAAGTCATACTCCTTAATCTTTTATATATTTACATTCTCTAGTAGGTACTCGAAACAATTTTTCAAAAATAATATGGTAATTGCAAATCGGAATAAATAATTATTTCTAGAAATGTGTAATTGTAAATAATGACAAAACGTGAACGTAGGCGATTCACCACCATTCATTAATAATCACATTTTTATTTAAATGAGCGATTAATCAATTTATTGTTCAAAAATGACGAAACAATTTAATTTACATTGCAGGGCCATTACTCCGCGTTTAACTATTTACGTAAGTTTGGACGGCAACAGCTATCATGCTATTTTTCTAGTTGCCAATACTGTAAAGGAATTGTCACAGAAGCTATTCAAACTGCCTGGATTTTACGATCTTTGCACCAATAATACGACCATGAACGGAATGGAAGGAAACGTGTATTCAGGATGGGGTAAGTTAAACGCATTCAATAAATATGATGTAATAAACTCATTAAAGAATATTTAATTGCCAGGAATGCAATCAAAATACTCAGGAAGTGGATCGAATTTATATGATGCCTCCAAGTTAGCTTTATATATAAACGGACCGTCTGGAATACATGTTTTAGTCACAGATGAAGTCCTAAACAACATCAAGGACGAGAGTCTATTCTCACTTGAAGTACAAAACGGAAACGTACTTATGAAGGCCGTTTACAAGAACGAGAGCAACTGAATGGAATAAAATGAAGAATGCGCGCTCTCGCTGAAAGCGACCAATGACTACGGCTTTTCGTGAATTATTATTATAATTTTTTTTTCCGGTGAAGGAGTTTTCTGAGGAGAGTAAGTTTACTGCGTACGATTTGCTAGATGACTACCAAGATTTTTTAGAGACAATTTTTATGAAGTCTTTTAAGCCAACTGTATTTTTTTTTTGTTATTTCGTAACAATATAGAATTATTTTTAATATAGCATAAATTGTTCAGACGTACAAATAAAGAGTCTGACTTCCAATATTTTGTTTTATTTTTCATTACTGATTGCATCAAAAAAAGCAACAAAATTCTCAAATTTTCTGAAAAACTAATCTCGAAAGCATTTCTTTTAAGTTTCTAGTTAAAATTAATTAGTATTGCTAAAGTGGGAAGTTTTCTACAAGACCCTAATTGATACAGGGAAAATTTGTACTTTTTATAAACCAAAACTGAAACAATTGGAAGAATTAAAAATTAATTTTTTAAAAATTAATTATTTTCTAGTCAGATGTTAAAGATCCGAATGTTTTTTTAGTTTTAAACCGTTAACGAAACAGCTATTAATTTTATTTTTTTCTAAATAAAGAAATACTTAAGTGTATACTGTTTCATTAATCTGAAGATGGTGGAAGAAAGGTGAAACTACAAAACTGCCGAGTCACAATGATCTGTTTGAAAGGGTAAACAACAATGTTTCCTACACCCAAATCTATGACTAATATGCAGTTAAAGACACATCATTACAACTGCAAAAATGCAGAATTTTATTAAAAAAGCCTTTTATGCATAACCCAAAATCTACAGTTCTACTCATTCGAAGTAACTTCCACTTCTGCCACTTGGCAGTCCTCCATAATTGTTCCGTAAGTATTCTCGTGCACAATATAGTCATGGTCATTTGTATTCCGTCTCACAATTACGGCCGGCTCCGATTCCTGTTCCTTTAGAATATTAGCGACCGGATCATCAGGATTACTATCTTCTGAATTTTTTCGTCGACTCAATTTAGCTGGTGGTTCTTCATCCGACCCGAAGTCTAAGCCATCATCGTCATCAATAAAGACGTCCGTTCTGGGGACATTAAAATACGATCGAGTTACTCCACTTCGTCTGACTTGATTTGGTGGGGCCGGCTCTAAAAGTGGCCAATTAAAACACATTTAACGTTTAGATTCTTACTAACTTACCGCCGTTAGGATGTTTAAGACGAATATGTAAGTTAAGGTTACCTTTTTCAACGTATGCATATCCACATCCTTCGAAGGGACATTTAAAACTATTGGAGAAAAATTTTATTAATGTTATATTAAGTTGAATACAGTCCTTACTCTCTTATATTTTGGTGCCGTTTAATGTGGCTTATCAACGACGCATTTTTTCGGAATCCGCGTCCACACAGGTGACACTCGAAAGGTGTTTCATTACGGTGTGCTCTCATGTGGACCGTGAAGGAGCCCTTGTATACAGCCTCATAAGGGCACAAATCACATTTAAATCGTTTTACTTTTAGATGAACCTTGAGATTGAAATTAATTAGTTAAAAGTAATTAAAAGCAATCGCAAGAGTACCGATTGCTCGTGCGCAATAACATCGCAATTTTTGAAAAATCCTTTTTTGCAATATTTGCAGAAAAATCGTTTTTCCCTTTCATGAACCACTCTCTGATGTAAAGTATAATTTCGTAAATTTTTTAAAACAATACCACAAGTCTCACAGGATATATCTTTATGTACGGTCTCCTGATGGTTTTTCAACAGAGCCTCGGAGGAGTAACTAAAGTCACATTGATCACAGAAAAATTTTTCTATTCGGTTTAAAAACTTACATTAGTTTTTAAAAATTATACAAAAATGTTAAAATAGAACCTACCTGTGTTATGCTTCCTTGAAATGTGTACACCGAGAGCCAATCGAGTTCCAAATACTTTATCGCAGAATTGGCAATTAAAATCGTACCCTTGGTGTACTTTTTCCATGTGTTCCTCCAGTTCCGAGCTTAATTTAAAGATTTTATTATTCATTCCAAACAAAACACATAATTTTAGAACATTTGACTTACGAATTCTCAAATACTGATTTGCATTTTGTGCATTTGAATTGATTATCATGCGCCTTCTTGTGAGCTCTTAGTGTGGCCCATTGTAGATAACTCTTCGAGCAGCCCTTTAAGTTACGTTAAGTAAAGTATATCAATTTGAACAAAACTTTACTTACAGGCATATCACAGACCAAATAATGCGCCACATTAAATGATTTCTTTCGGTTCATGTACTTTGGATGCAGTGCTTTATGAAGTTTGAATGATTTATAGTCTTTAAATGTTGTAGAACAAATAGTGCAGGAATACAATTTCTTTATATGTAATATTCTGTGCTCTTTTAAACGAGCTGGAGTGTTGAATGGCTCTTCACAATATTCGCAAATGTATACTTTATCCAGAACTTCAGTGTGAGTGTTAACTTCTTTATCTTCGTGCTCTTCCAAGTGAGCCTAAATGGAAATAGTTTTAAACGATGATCGATTTAAAAACATTATACTGGTTTTTTACCTCAGCTTCCGCTTCATCTACTGCCACAAATCCACATTCACCGCAACAAATAACTTCAGTTGGCTTGGGCTTTTGATGAGTTAACAAATGGTTGTTTAGGTACGTTTTGTTAACCCAGTATTTCCCACAGATATGACACTTGAATTCGCTTTTAACACCATGATCGGATATCTAAAATAATTCCAGATATAAGAATGGGCCAAAAGTGGATTCAGTTGGGAGTCAGACCATATGATCAGTTAGAAAATGCTTGTAGGCGTAGGTTTTAGGACAAAATTCACAAGCATATTTGCGTTCGTTTTTATGACTATCTTGGTGATTTTTAAAAGTCTCAACGGTTGTGAACGATCGATCGCACCTTAAAGACAGCTTTTAATATTCATTCAGTTTTAAAATTGACCAACCTTATGCAAAGAAATCCAAGATTCTTTTCATGACTGTACATAACATGCTCGAAGAATTCATCTTCATCCCTAAAAAGTTTGTCGCAAATAAAACATGCCTTTGGCCGGCGTTTCTCCAGATGATATTGTAAATGAAATCGATATCTACGATATAATAATCAAAGAAAAATGTTACAGCTGAATAGAGTGTCGTTACCTTCTATTTGTTATAAATACTTTTCCGCAATCATCACAATCCACTTTTGTTCTAGACAATTTCACCTGTGGTTGGTAGCAGCTATGCTTGTTGAAAGAAGGAAAATCACTGAAACGTTTTTCACATTCCGGGCACTTTGTATAAATCGCCAATCTTAATAAGGATTAATTATATTTATTTATGTTTATTAATTACCAGCTGTATGTGAACTTACGTATCCAAATCATAGTGCCTAAACACCAAGTGGAGCGTTAGGTGATCTTGGGAACTCATTGATTCGCAATCCTGGTCTAAAATGCAAGGATACGCGAACTCCTTCACACAGTGCTTCTCGAGTGTGTGGTTCATTACGTCCACATGGTGTTTTACATTAACATCGCATAACTGAAAAGTTATGTATTTTTCACTGGAATTGTGAGAAATTTGTGAATATCTTACCCGACATTTAATTTCTTCAGGGAATACAACATCAGAGAATTTGCTCTGAATGGCTTTCAATTTGTATTCATTGAAATCTATTTCATCATCGTAATCATCCAAATAATCAACTTGATTAAACTCCAATTCACCATCTTCCTGTTCACCTTTTTCTAATGAGAAATATAAATTCCAAGTAGTACATGCGAGTCATGATAAATAATTAATGAATTCTCAAAATACAATTTTTAAACTTTGAGTAAAAGGCTATTTGTAATTTTTATGGAAACTAGAGTTGGTAATGTTTAGGGCCAGCAATTTGAAATCCAATTATTATTATAGAGCATACAAAAGTTATTACTACTATTTTTTATTTTACCGGAGAATTTTACACAAACCTACTTTAAAGTCTTTAAAATCCTTAAAGGATGCTTTATATTCAATTGAAAGAAAATTATATGAAAACTGTTTAAAGTAGTATAAATTTAAATTACTTCAACAAAAATCCGTTAATACAAAGTATGTTTTTTTTAACAGCGTCAATTAAAGGCAGGAACATGAAATTATAGAACAATTTTTTCATAATCAAAATATGGCAGTTCTTAATTATCTCTGTATTTGTAAAATTATAAAAGTTTAAAAGGGTGGATAAATTCGTATTTAAATAAACTGATAGTATTTTTACCTTCAGCTTCTAAATCAGAGTTCTCTGCTTTTCCTTCAATAGCATCATTATGATCTGCATCCTTTATTTCTTCCATAAGGCTTTCATCGTCAATAGATTCAAGAGTTGTTCCATCATTTTTAACGTTTTTAGACGTCGGAGCAAGTTTGTCCTTCGGATCTTTAATTTCCGTACTGTACCTACCTTTCTTCAGATTATTATCTCCCTTTTTTGACGATTGTTGAACGACTTTCTCTTCGTCCAATTCTTCGTAATCTTCAGAATCAGAATTTCCATTTTTTTTCTCGTTTTTAATATGACTGCCACCTGTTGAACTACCGGAAGGTCCTGCACCTTCCAATTCATTTTTCTGGATAATGTCGTAGGTATCAATCAATTCATTTAGACAATCTTCGCATAATGCCTGAATTTCACCCAGGCGGATTTTAATATCCATATCGAAGCAAACGGACAGCAGTTTCTGTAGTTCGAGTTCCAAGCCCGTATCATCAAAAATTAATTGGAAATCATCAACAAGATCACAAAAGCATCGAATACATTTCGGCATATCCATTGAATTGGTAAGTGTTTCAGATTTGCTTGCCATTTCGTTTGGATTTATTTCAGTTTTAAACGTAACGAATATTTGGAGTTGTTATAAATAAAAACGAACTAATCATTTATTGTTAACCAGGATGAGGATTGCGCGTTTTCTTCTTTGCGCAAGCAGGTTCTGTCTTCTATGCGATGACGATTTTAGTGAACACAATCGGCACAATTCAGGCTTTTTCTGGTGAAAATAATTCCTCACTTAATAACTTCTATTTACTTAGCAAGAGAAAGCTAAGTACTACTATATTTTTCAAATTTGAAAGGATAACTATGGTCGAAATTTCTGCAATCTGACGATATTCCTCAACTTTTGACAGTAACCACCACCGCACACACGTACTTCAGATGTAGTGAAAAGGATGGAAAAGCTCACAAATGCGTAGCCAAGCCAAGCTGACAGCCGTTAGCCATGTCATCGAGGACAGCTACCAACTGTCTGCTTCAAGGGGAATTCCCGGCGTTTGTTTTCCGTCTATTTGAAAACTTGAACTTAAAACGTTTTATTCACTATTCATTTTGCAGTATGTTATACAAGGCCAAATGAATCAAAAAGCGTGCTGATTGCTAGCAAAGCCAAAATTGCCATGTGCGCAGAAAAAACAGAAATCTTATTTCCAAATATCGCCGTTTCTTCAATACTTTCACATTTCTATGCTAATTTCGACGAGTACATTTTATTTGCGTTTAACTCACTAGATTCTATCGCCCAAATCAATCAAATGGTTTTTCAATCCTGCTCTATGTTAAATTCTATTAGAAATGGATGCAGAGTGTTTGCCGACATAAAAGCTTCATGTCCCATATTTTTCTTTAGTGAGAAATATTTTTTTAGTCAACTATTGAGCCGTGTTGGGAGTTAGTCAACGTTAAAAACTACCAGAACAAGTGAGATGCGATTTCATTTCCATAGTTTCACGCAAATTTTCTAAGATGAAAAGGAAAGAAAGAAAAGTTTCTTTTAAGTAAGTGAAATGAATATGTTTTTAGACGACTTCTGCTTTGGAAAAGGAACTTTTAGTGTCTTCTTCAGGCACTATTTAAGTATTTAAAAAGAATTGCTTTTCATAGCTATATCATGAACTAGGATAAAGAAAATTGAAATTTAAAGAAACGGCATACTTTGAAAGTAAAGAATTCTCGACGCGCTGTTCTCTAAAATGGGTTATGACGCAAACTATTACGAATTTCGACTTGAAGTTTTAACACAATATTCATAATATGTTTAGCAATCGAGAAGTGTAAACAAAATAAGAATTGATCTTTTTAAAATTTCAAAGTAGGATGCTTCATATGACGAAATGAAAATAAGTTCTTCTCTGAATTGAATAAATTGTAGTATATCTATACTTCAAGAAGCTTCTTGTAAAGGATAAAAATTGAAAAGAAGACTCATATGTACTTTATGATTTTTAGTTTTAATAAAAATTCAATGTTCTGTAAAAGACCAAGATGAAAACGGCCGTAAGTGCGCCCTTGCCATAATGGCTAGACGAAGCGTGTGCATGCTTGCTCTAATGATGTATTTGGATTAAAACGATTGAGTTTAAAAAGCTATTAAAAACAACGGGTTATCAAGCAGTCTCACAATAAAATTCCTGTTTTGAAGTGTGTTTGCTGTTTTATTGCTTTTGTTTCTAAGGTTCGAGTACACGCTAAATCTTGAACTCAGAAGCTTCACATGTGGAGCAACAAGTTTAATGTAATCAAGTTCTGTTTTACTCTATAAACGTACACATTCTGGCGCAGGCTGTCAAATCGCAATTTGATTTCTTGCTAAGGAGCAATATTAAACGTAAATAAATCTTTTTCGGTGTCGCAGAAATCACCTCAGCTTATATTTCCATCAATTCTGACTCCTACTTTCGCGAAATATTAACGAAGATTTCTCCAAGATTTCGTAGGCCTCTCACACTATTCATGCAAGCTTGAAAAAAGAAAATTGGCAAAGGTATGCTAGGGCAATCCGGCGCTGCGAGCATAATTAGATATTAGATTGAATAACGAACTTTTTCTGCAGGTACATCCTCGATTCCAAGTATAACTAATAATAAACACAATAAGATGCCTCCGCCGAGAAAGCGGGGCCGGCCACCAAAGGCGAAGCCGGCCAATTGTCTGAATTGTTCCGTAACGCTGCAGCAGCCTTGCCAGCTAATTTTCGACGAAAGTGGCGTCGAGCTGGAACTGCAGAAACTGCTGTCGGTTTGCTTTAACCTGCACGTTGTGCGGGACAGAACCCAAGTACAGGCCCTCTGCGAGGACTGCCTCAATAAACTGATTGATATTTACGATGTTATGCAAAGGCAGCATCAGGACGAGCCTGGACCATCTAGATCTTCACCGGAACCGTTTGAAAGTAAAGAGGAAATGGCAGAAGAAACTGATGAGGAGTTTGAAGAGGAGGTCTATGATATCGTTGAAGTGGAACCAGAAACGGAAACGAGCAATGATAAAGATTTAGACATAGAAGAGCTAAGTGAACATAAGGACGTTCATATAGAAGTCAGTAATCAAGGATCGAGCCAGTCTGGGAATGAAGACTGCAATGAAGCATCGGGTAAGCTAAATTTATGGTTTGCATTTTACAGATTTCACTCTTTTCTATTCTATGCTTCAACTAATGAACCGCATTTATTCAAAAACTAATGATTCCAACGTTAATAACGAATATTTAAATGGTTGTGATTCTTCAATAACGAAGTATAAATGGAACGCAAAGTTAACGCGCAATCCAAGATAAATTAATTTCGAATTAATTATAGAAAGAGATAAAAATAAAAAAAGTCAAGTACCGGTTTTACAAATATTTTGTTTCCATTTTTATTTGCGAACAATTATAACTAGCGATATACAAAACATTGGTTATTTTCTTTGTTTTTACACAGGTGTGAATTATCTTCCCTTTTGCTTGCTAGATTTGTGATTTGCATTTATTAACCGACTTCAAGTAAATAATATTGTGGTACATGGGTTTATTTACAGTACGTACATTTGTCCACATTTGAAGTTAGAAATGCACTTATCCAAGTTGCGTAGATCTTTAACCTGTTAGGCGATTTCAAATTTGATACGCAATTTTTTTAGCAGTTTTTGTTTTTATTTTAAAGAGGACGTTTCACATGTGGTCTTATAAATTTGTTTACAAAATTGACCTTGTACATTTTGAGTATTAGCCGCCTTTTCCTCATTCGACTCAAGATCAAGGTTACCTTAACAGGATTTTACAACAATAACGAGTTGATTCAGTTGTCCACTTAAAGATCAGAGAGCGGGAAGTATAACTGCAAAATTTTTGAACAGAGACGATAGCAATGATTTTTTGGTTTTTCAAATATTTTTTTTACGTCAAGAAATAAGCTTAAATGTTTAAATCTGTTCATTTTAATTTCTCAATTTTACTTAGGATAAGTTAATCCATATAAATTCTTTCGAAATAGAAATTTTGGAATATTTTAATTTATAGCTCAAGATGCTTAGACTATTAAAAGATTGAAATAAATCGTTTTAGTTAAAACAAAAACACTTATTTTTTATTTATTTTTTATACATTTTAGAGTCCTAGTTTTAAAGATTCACTTGTTTTATTACAATGTTTTATTTTGGAATAGGAAGTGTTTTTAGCGTCCAGAAGTTACATTATTTTGCGACTTATAAAATTCGAGTTGTGTTGGATGAAGTAAGATTAACTTCATTTTTCGTAAATTTTGCTAGAATAACAATAATTTTTGATGTGATTTGATAAAAACCTTTTTTTCTAGCAAGTCATCGAGACTTTGAAAATGTTGACTATTTAGAGGACTTTGATCAGGATATTGATATTAAAGAATATAAAATCGCCGTCTTGGAAAATACACTATCGCATATTCTGCTTCCTGAAAGTATTCAGTGTCGGGTAAGTCTATATTTTCTATTTCAATGCATATACTTATTAAATCTTCCTAGATATGTTCAGAAAGTTTTGAGAAACATGCTGAAATGATAAGCCATACAGAAAATCAGCATTGCGTGGAAGACTTCGCCTATCCTTGTATTATTGATGAAAATTGTGAACCCCAAAAATCGGTTATGGATTTGTCGCTCCACTTGGTTTTCAAACACTACGATTTGGATAGGTAAGAAGTAAAAACACTAGAGTCGAGCATAATTTTTAAAAATTATTCTTGTTCAGACTAGCGATTTATACCCAATGTCCTGAATGTAATAAGAGGTTTAACAATTTCTTGGCTTACAACAAACATTCATGTTACATTGGTAAAAAGATACCACGAAGCGCAACTGAGTGCGAGTCTTGTGGTAAATTATTCAAATCAAATAAAAGGTTTGTGCTAGTGTACTAAAATTAAGTTCCATGAATGAACTATTTTATTATATTAGATATCGTTTTCACCAAAACTCCCACCAAGAAAGGAGACGGCCGAAGGCATGCTTCATCTGTGATACGCTATTTCGAGATGAAGATGAGTTTTTCGAGCATATCATGTATGAGCATGAAAAAAGCCTCGGTTTCATTTGTATAAGGTAAGTTTTTAATGTTCTAATGAATATTGCTGTTAATTAGCGTTTAATTAAAGCTGTGATAAGACCTTTACTTCTGAGCAGAATTTAAAGAACCATGAAAGTATACACAAAGTAAAGCGCCAGTATAATTGCAAACTGTGCAATAAATCGTATCTTTACAATCAACTTTTGAAGGATCATATGGTAACATTAAAATATGTAACTTTTAGTCTTTTATTAAAACTCATCGTATTTTATAGATATCGACACATGGGAAGAATCCTTTTAGGTGTCATATTTGTGGCAAGTATCTCATTAAGAAAACGCTCCTAAATAAACACATCTTATCACACAATAAACCTCAAGCCGCCGAGGTTACGTCGTGTGGGGTGTGCGGTTTAATCTTTGAAAAATCAGAAGAAAGTGAAGTATGTATATTATACGTTTACTATTTGAATTATATGTAAGCAATTTCTTTTATGCAGGACCATATGAACGAACATGATGAAGGCGATGAGCCGAGCGTAGTAAACGAAGTGATAGACATAGCGTACTGTTGCGAATATTGCGAACTTGCCTTCAACTCGATCAGTAACTTGATTGCTCATCGGGAACTGCACGATAAAAAGCAATTTTTTTGCGACATGTGTCCTTTGAGCTACGACCAATACAAGAAGTTGAAAACGCATAAATTGACCCATATTAACTATGTGGACAAGCGAAACACCTTTCCTGTTATTAGGCACTACGTTTGCGATTATCCAGTAAAGTTCTAATAAGGACATTATGTGGAGCTGTTGATAATGTGTTTTTTCTTTCTTAGAATTGTATAATGAGTTATCAGCAGTGGACAAGTCTAAGGTCACATAAAAGGCACAAACATACTGATCAGAAAGGATTTGAATGTCCAAAATGCTCCGAAGGATTTTCAGATGTGTAAGTTTTACAAATTTCACACAATTCAATTGAACTACTTTAAACTCTAAAGCTCTTTTCCAAAAACTTGTTATTGAAATGTACGGCTAAGAAATTTCACTAGGTTTATACTTTTAAAACTTGATTGTAACAAATTTATTTTAGGCAACAATTCAAAAAACACATGGAGGAGGTCCATAAAAGAACTGCATTTAAATGCCAATTTTGTAACAAAGATTATGGCACTAAAATGGCACTAGCAGTTCACATCGCAAGGAGACATAACGCAAGTAATATTCATTTCTTTGGACATCCAAGTTAAGTGGAAATATAACATAAAAAAATTTGGAATGATTTTCAGGTCGTTTTCACTGCGATGAATGTGAACAAAGCTACGCTACAAAAGCTCTTTTGGATAGACATAAGACCAGCATACACAGCAACTACACATGTGAGATTTGCGGTAAAATATTGAAAAATTTGAAAAATTATCATGTTCACCAGAGAATGGTGCACGAAAAAGAGAAGAGGTTTTTTTGCAAGTACTGTCAAAAGGGATATTTTAATAATTGCGACAAAATAGATCATGAAAAATCGGTGGTTTTTAAGAATCCGGTATAGATTACAAAAGGATTAATCATTTATTTATACAGGTACACGAAAAAATAAAGAAATACAAATGCGATCTGTGCCCATATTCGGCGGTGTACAAAGAATGTCTAGTTGTGCACAAGAGGGCACATCTTAATGAAACCCCTTTCGAGTGCAAACTTTGTAATAAGGGATTTCGTCGGAGCTACGCTTTGCAGCTCCATATGAAGCGTCACTACGATATTAGAGAGTAAGTGTGATTTAAATTATGCCTCAGACACAGTTTTAATTTTTTGTTTTATTCATGTTTAAACCAGATTTGTATGCTTCTATGAAGGGTGTGGAGCGTCCTATCCAAACCAAGGAATTTTAAATTCCCATATTAAGACCAAACATGCGGATGGTGGTGAGTGAGGGGAAAGAAATTGACTGGGCAAGTACTAATATTTAATTTATCCTACTAGCGTGCAAAGAGTCAAAAGCAAAGCGAAAACGGTTAACTGCTGATGGCTCTCAGAAGCCACGGGCCACTAGACCAACTGCTGAGTTCTTTGTTGATGACGACGATGGACTGGATGATGGAGTTATAGGGGAGCATAGCAATCAAGGAATGAAGGATGTTGAAATCGTAGTTGGTGACAATATATACCTTGTTAAGGAGGAACCGAATTCAACGTCCCTTGGACAAAGTAATGAATCAGATCATGACTATATTGTACGTGTTGAAGGTGCTAAAGCTTATGGCAATGAAATCGAAGAAGTTTTCGAAGTTGTTATGCAAGATATATAAATCTGTTAGGTTAACATAGCAGTTATAACTATTTTTAAACGATATTATTTCCAAGCTGGCTATCTATAATGATATAATACAATTTAATAAAAATTTAATAACAAGGATCGTATGCTTTACTAAATAACATTTATTTTTTTTTAAATACGTTTAAAATGAAGAATGCCTACGAAAATATTACTTTAACACCGACATCTCGGCTTGTCGGAGAGACGTACGTGTGAATTATTTAAAAATAGCTGCCTAAGACAGGTGTTGCGTTACTGGAATGTGATGATCAAGTCTCTGGGTGTGTGCATCTCCTTATATTTACTTTTTCTTTTTCGCCTGCTTGGCCTTGGCTTTTTCTTCCCGTTTCTTTTGCTTCTCCATAAGGGACTTGTATAACTTATATCCAAACAGAACTGTAAATAAAGACAATAAAATCACTACTAGAATAAAACTTTAAATCGTGCAAAAATATAGATCAAACCTAAAATGGAAAAAAGTATTAACACAGCAATCAATGGGTAAATGTATGAATCCACTCGCGGAATAGTGTAAAGGTTTTGGTTCTGATCATGGTCACCCATTTTCGATTTAACACTTTTTACAACGTTAGTTATATTATCGGCCAATTCATCATTAAATAATGCTTGCTCAGCTTTTGAGAGTAATTCGAAAGTTTCCTGAATTTCGCGGATTTTATCCAATAAAGCGTAAGCGTATTCCTTTTGGTCTGGATCTAATGCGAGCCCTTCAATTGTCTTACGTAGTGTCTCAAGAGGATTTGCTTCCAAAACGATTGATTCAAATGTTGGAGCAGCACAAGATTGAAGTAGCTTGTTTTTCATTTTCGATCGGATTCAATTTGCATCTATATAAAATTTAAACTATGCAATTCCGAAAGAAGAAATAACTTATCACACAGTCAATAGAGATTTTTAAACCATTTGTTGTATGCTAGTTTTAATGAAAGAAACCTTTAATGTTTTAATTTCAATTCACTAAAAACTAGTATTATTGAATTTCACAATAATTTTAGAATTATTTGTTCTGTGCGAAGCTATCAGGCGCCAGAAGTTTTTATGCATTTTCAAAAACTAAATAAATATGCCCTTATGTCAACTATATCCGCCTTACGCGATTTTATCTCACTGTAACATGTGTTCAGATAAGATCAATAAATAAATTAACAGAGCTTAATTCAACAAGAGTACACAATATTCTGAGTTGATGAGTTCGATAATAAATTTAGAGATAGACCAGTGCCGTGTGAAACTTCATTTAGCGATTTTAGGAAAAAATTAAGAGGAACAGTTGTTGTACAGTGTACTTGTATTAATGGAGTTTTACTGGATCAATTTGTGTAAATATTGCATTAACTAGTTTAGCCTTGTTTCAGCAAACACACTATGTAAAATTTTTTACACAAAGCACACGATCTGCAATGATATTGTTTCAAATTCCGAGTATCTATAAATCAACTTATAAGTACTTCACTCGAAAACTTCATAAATAATTTACTATGCAGGCTAAAATTGAACTAGAGCGTAAGAGCGGTGCCGATATTGTGGGAAAATTTCAAATCAATCGAAGAGGTACCTCTAAATTGTAGAAAAAATATTCATAACTACTACAATGCATTCATTATTCGGACGCGATTAGATATCTGGAAATTTATCGACTTCTACAGGGGCAGAAGCGTTAAAATGCCTAACTGGTCATTTGATAGCATTCTTTCACTTGAATACGTCGGCTGACTTTTAAATTTTAAACTTTTACTTTAACATTTGCATAATCATAAAGAGCTCATGTAAGACAAACAAACTCGCCCTTCTTAGGCAAAATTCAATGGAATCGTATCTAAAGTTTAAAATTTTGTTTTTATGTTGTTGTTTCGATAATATCAACATTAAGATAATTTAACACGCGATCGTTTAAAATTTGTAGGCCATTTTAAGGTGATTACACGAATTCAATAAAGAATTGTAAATACATAGATATGAATTAAAATCTTACCAAAAATCGCAACGATCATACTGATCATAGCAGAAAATACTAGAAAATCGCTAGACGAACGAGTATCTGCAATTTGATCCTTAATCATATAACCTCCGTGAGCCTGGGCATAGGCTTGATGTTTTAATATTTCTAAACGCATATTCTCCCTCTCCTCATCGCTGATACCATCTAGCTTCTTAAGGAGCTCCATCACTTGATCTACACTTTCCACTTTAATGCTATCGTCATCATTTCCCACGTCCATTTGCGAAATTTCATCCATCATGTTTTGCCGGTTTTCCTCGTATAGTTGCTTTTCGATTTTGTCTTCCATTTTATCTTTTGTTTTAACTTTTAGCTATTTTAAAATTCTGTTCGTACAGATATTATTCGTTAATTCACAAAAGTTATTTCACTGTTCAAATACGAGGATGTGGCATGCACTAATTGATCTTCAAAATCAAAAGTAAAATAATACTGAACTTTATCTGTTAATGGTCGATAAGGCTGATAAGAAAATCAAAAATAGATGGTGGTGTATTATCAATTAAGTTAATAATATTGACGATTTTTTACATAACACTTAAGCAACTCCAGCATGAGTTTTTACATTTAAAATTTCTCCATAAAGCATAGAAAGAGTGACGTGCCATCGTGTACTCTCAGGTTGCAGATATTCAATTGCTTAATGTAAAAAAGCACCTGCAAAATTATTTACTTTACATGTTTACAGGTAACAATTGCAGGTGGTGTTTATGTTCCAATTCTTATATAAGAGTACGTGCATAATTTATGCCTACACAAGCAGCAAATAAATAGCTCAGAGGCAATGTTAGAAGTTTATGATCGCAATAAATATTACAATTCTTCTAAATTAATTGAAATGGTTCCAGTCGGTTAGTGTTGAAGTTTGTAATTTTCTTACTTTATTTTTAGCGTAATTAATGTAATAATTAAAATCTAAGAAAAAGATAAATTCAAAGCTTAATTTACCTCGATTGATTGTAAGCCTTTGAAATTACTATATATATTGAATTGTTATGTATATATTTTAAAACCGGTAGGTGAAATTTTTCAAAACAATTGATACTGAGAAAATTCTGTAAAATATTAAATGAGATATATGGAAGGTAAATTTTGTAATGGTGGAAAATGTAAACCGCTTAGGGCCTGATACTATCGGTTTTGTCCTCTTTAAATACAAATTATTCATTCTGTTTACTTGCACTAATTTACCTTTTCTTGAGAGAAAACTTTCAGGTCTTTTTTGTAAGGTAAAATTAAGTCTGAATTTCTGAAAATTAAAGTATTAAATTATTAAAATGAGGTCAGTAAGGTCATATTTATGATCCTCCACAGTTTTCATAAAACAATTTTTGTTTTGTTTGTTTTCAGCAAACAAAATATTTAAAGGTTACTTGAATAAAATCGCATCATATACCAGAAAAAATTAAACAATTTTTTTAAACAAAAAACACTAACAAAAATTAAGCTCTATAACTTTAAAATAGTTCAAAAAGGATTGTTTATTTAAATGGAATAAAAGAGATAAAGGAAAGTGCGCGTCGGAGGCACTAACTTTTGTGGCTCTCATAAAAATAGATGTCGTCTAAGGGATCTCGGTTCAATTCGCACGCCTTACTTTTCTTCAATCCTTTTGAAGTTCTCCGTTCTTCATCTTTTAGTATTTTTCGTTTTGTTTCGTATTCTTTTGTTTAAAATAAAGATCCACACGGATTTTATTTTCATCTTTGACAAATAATTGAAAATATAGGCGACTTAGTTTCATTTAAAAGGTGCTTTTGTAAGTCTTAAACTTGTAAGTTACGTCTTATATTTACTTTTAAAACACTTCGTTAGAAAGGTATGTGTTTAATATAGCAGACGGTTTAGGAAGTTATAGTAAAAATCAAGCTTAAAAAACAACTGCTATAACGTCTTTACCCTCAAGTTATAATTGGTCCAATTCGTCTCAGTCTATCTAGAATTGTAAAAAGGCAATAACGTAAGTGTGATTCTTAGTTTTATACTATTAGTTAAGTAGTACGTTGTTTGAAAGAAAAAATAATTATTTTGTTTTTTTTCGTTTTTATTATTTAAAAATATAAAATTTTTATAAAACATTTATTTGCACAAATTCAAGCATAAATTGAACACACGACTTTCACAAGCAGTCGTGGCCGAGTGGTTAAGGCGTCTGACTCGAAATCAGATTCCCTCTGGGAGCGTAGGTTCGAATCCTACCGGCTGCGGTTAACTTTTTTTTTCCCTGATTTAGCAACAAAATTCTTTTTTATAGTCGTTCCTCCATAGTTACGATAAAGTCAAACCAAAAATTCAGTAACCTTGAAGATCAGTTAGTCATGCACTACTTGCGTCTACTGTGGCCTACCTGGGGGCGCAAAAAAACAGAAACCAACTACAGGGCAAGTAAACTCGGAAGGAACAGGCACTCGAGAAGCAACTTGGGAAACAACTGGCAGGGGATCCGCGTGCGTCTAACGCTTATTACGGGGGCTAACGAACAAAATTTCATTTAATGACATTGTGGGAAAAAGCACATTCAGCAAAATCTCGAACCACAGCGCGTTCTCAAAACGATAAAAACTGACCTCTTGACCATAGTGATCACGGTTACAGTAGTCAGCTCGCCATGCAAGTAGGACAGTACAATCTGAACAAGAATCTTTTCAATGAAACCAGAGGTGTTCTGCTCTAATGAGGTGCAAACAGCACCTAGGGTGTCAAGTGCACTTCAACGAGAATAATGGGGATGGGGACATCAAAGCAATAATCCCAACAAAAATGCTGAAGAGTCAGCCGTCGCGACTCCGCCACTCACCTGAAAGGCCAACAACGATAATTGCGGGAATGATGAAGACGATGTTTGGGAAACCGTGTTGATAGGGATCCGATTTTCCACTTAGCTCAACCATATTTTAATTCAAAATATTATACAATACAACTTTTACGGGATCTGTTTTCTACGCCAAAGTGGACAATTTCCAGAGGTGGAAGGAAGTCAGTACCTGCGACGTCGACACTTGTCACGGAATCTTCGTCGGATTTACCTCATCGGTAGTGCAGTTCATATTGCCCAAGGAAATTACTTGAGAAATTTCCCAAGCTTTCCGCTGTCAACCGAGATCAGCTGTCACAATAAAGCCGGCGCCAAGTGCTTTGGATTTATTTTGGATTTCCTCTGAGAAATACCTTTATTTCATAGAAACTAGCTTAATTTTTGCTTAAAATTCGTAAACTCATGAGACAAAGTATATTAAATTAAACCCTGCAAAATAGAGTCTTGCAACAGCTACTGTTTGCAAAAAAAAAGTTGAAGACATGCGGGATATTCCCACCGATACAATTCAAACGAGACGTTTTCTGAAAGAACGATTGCAATGGCATTTTCCTACACATAAAAGCCGCCTTACTGAATGGAACAATATTGCCGAATTACTTAAAAGAACTGTCCTAAGTGGTGAATCAAATTCAGCTCTACTTATAGGTCCCAGAGGCACAGGGAAGACCACAGTAAGTATGCATATCAAAAGAAATAAACTTTTTAACAAAGAACACTTTTTAGCTTATTACTTCCGTCCTGTCTTCATTACTTTCCGATGAAGAATTCTGTAAGAACACGCTCATAGTGCACTTGAATGGATTAATCCACACCGATGATCGGATAGCTCTAAAGGCAGCCACTGTTCAGCTCAGGCTTGAAAACGCCGTCGACGGTAAAGTATTTGGATCTTTTGCCGAAAATTTGGCTTTTTTGCTGGCCTGCTTGAAGTCTGGAACCAAAAAATCAAAAAGTATCATTTTCATCCTTGAGGAATTCGATTTATTTTGCTCGCACCACAATCAAACTTTACTCTACAATTTGTTCGATGTATCTCAATCTGCTCAGGCGCCCATTTGTGTTCTTGGTATTACATGTCGTCTGGACGTTATAGAATTGCTCGAAAAGCGTGTAAAGTCCCGCTTTTCCCATCGTCAAATTTTCCTCTTTCCAGAAAGCAATAAATTCGATGAACGATTGGAGCTGTTTAAGGAGCTTCTTCGGCTGCCAACAGATGCAGAGATTAACGATCTTGTGTTACCAAAGCCAGTTTTCAAATACTTAGAAAACTACGATCTTCCTTTACTGAGAAAAGTGTTTGACCCAAGAAAGTACAAGTTCTCCAAGAAGCACGTAGATTCGTGGAATAACCATATAGAGGCCTTGGCGCAAGATCAAACAGTGACATCCTCCCTTCAGTACCTCTACGACTACGATGTGACTGATGCATTCTTTAAGAAAATTCTATTTAAACTTGTATCGCAAATTAAGGAAGAACAGAATTTTATAACTCCAGCGAGTATTTCTCAGATCGTTGCTCAATGTAATCAGGATGATAAGGTGCTCCTACTGTGCGGTCTATCAGTACTGGAGCTTTGTCTTGTTATATCCATAAAACACCATTCAGAGATATACGACCGTGATCCGTTCAATTTTGAAATTATATTTACAAGATTCCAGAAGTTTGCTAAGACCAGTTCGACGATGCAGGCGGTGGAGCGCACTGTGGTGTTGAAGGCTTTTGAACATCTAAAAAATTTAGAGTTAATCATGCCTTTGAGTGGAAATGTATCAAAGGTACAGAAAGAATTTCAGATGCATAGAGTTCTGCTCACAGTTGGACAGATTAATCAGGCGGTGAACAAGTATCAATCTTTACCAACCGAAGTCAGCCAGTGGGCTCTAAGTTCGCTAATTTAGCAGTTGAGGAAGAAGCTATTATCATGCCATTTAAGAATAAAGCTTGTTGCCCATTGCATTCGATTTGTTTTTTTTCTAATTTAGTAGCAGGCTTTATCAGATTTCTAGACTAAAGGTTGTAATATGGTATTTTATTCATACTCATTATTTATTCATACTCTGTTTTTTATTTTTCTTCGTTTTACCAAATGTGGGCCTTAAGTACCAAATTTTACTTCCTAAAGAACAACGCGCTTGGATATTTAAGGCAAACATCTAGTTATTTGAAATAAGAATTAAAGCTAAAACAAAACAAATTTTTTTAAGTAAAGGAGATATGTTCTCTAATATAAAATTACTGTTAAAACCCTGTTATAGCACGAATGCGATTTGAACGTGGACATTAATACATTGGCCTGTGGCAGAAAGAATGTTAAATTGAAGGTAAGAATAAATAAAAACATACATAAAAACATACATGTAAATTACATGAGGCTCGGAATATTTGGAAGTCTCCTTAATTCATTAATGGAACATCTAATTCGTTTCTTACTTTTAGTGAAAGTCATAAGACATTCTATTCATAATTACATACAAAAAATTTTAATTTTGAAATTTATTCCTAGTGCTTAATTTGAAAAATTATACAATAAGTTTAGAATAACTCCGAAAGAGGCCTTTATTCATATAAAAAATTCTTTCAATAGAGTTTGATATACTATTGTTAAAAAATTTGATTTTAAGAAAAAAATTTGTTTTGCACTGTTGAGATTTCGTACAATTGCAATGCTGTGCGAGCCAAATCAAATCAAATCAATTGAAATTCTCTATCTTAATTAAATGTGAAAACGACAAACCCCCTAAATCTTTTTCTTTGTCAGGAAGACAAACGTGTAGAAAATTTATGTACGACCGATTGTTAAAAGGTCGGTTACCTAGAAAAACCCACAGAATGCTCTCCTCAAATGTAACTATTATGCGCAAACATTATGAAAACGTTAATTCTGAAATATACTCTTTATAATTTTGTAATTAGGTATGTACGGTAATTGTTAACAGCAAAGCTAGAAGTTAGTAATATCACAGAGGTTTCTCTGGGAATAGGCGTTTTGTTTACGTATTTACATAGATTCTCGAGAAAATTAAAGATCTCCAAATTGCTCGAATTATCGAATACATTTTTAATCAGACCCAATTACAACCTCATAGTTCAGATCTGTTTAAAATATTTCGTAGAGTTCTTAATCGATATATAGTCTCGATTCCTGATTCCAATTGAAATTTTAAGATTTTTATTTAGCGGATTGACGGTTTAAGTTTAAAATTATATAGGCAATAACAACAATAAATGGAATTTTGGTAGGGTAGGGATTTCATACGTTATGTAGCAGCTATTTGAATATTATCCTTGCCACGGGTCTTTATTTATGCACTAGTGAGATTAGGTTCGTGAGTCTAAAAATTACTAATAAAATAATGCTCATTAACAAATCCAATATTAAATATACATAAGTCTAAATAGTGTGATGACTTATTTTATTAAAAAATGAAATCAATAATTGGATGGCACTAGTCGACAAAATATGTCCAGGCTATGCTGACCTGGGTACAGGTCATTCTTACTAATAATGTTTCAGTAAACCATAGACATCATTCGTAGTCTGTTTCTTGAACTTTACTGAAAATCGATCGATATATTTCCGATAAGCCACTATTCACTGACACCTCATTAAGGTCACATTGGCGAAAATAATAGACTAATTTACATAAGCTCTGTGCTGAATTGGTCTTATGCGGGCACTTCATTGCTATAAAAGTTAGGAACCGGAGCAATCTTCCATACTTAGTTTCTTGCAATCGACATCTTTTCTCTTTTGTCCTTTCGAAAATGAAGCTTTTAGTTATAGTGTTATCGTTTTTAGTTGTTTTTGTGGCTGTGAATTCAGACGAAATTCCTGGCTTTTTTCTGAAAGTTACCAAAAACGTTCCGCGTTTGGGACGACGATCCGGAAACAGCTTCGAAGATTACTTTCGAAAAGCATCAAAAAGTGTTCCTCGTATTGGTCGCAGACGTGAATTTGTAAATTTCGTTTTTATGTTTTACCTTACTAAATGAGTATATTATTTTTAAATTTATTGTATATATCAGGTTGAACCAGATATCTATGGCGAAAATTATTCGTGGTATGATCGTCTCTTAAAACCATCAAAAAGGATTGCTGGTAATTTGGGCTATTATGATTACAACTTGGTTCAGCCACTGGATACGAACACGGTCGTTGAATTGCTTACAAAGGACTTATTTCCTTCTAATCAGCTCAAGTTTATTGCCTGGAAGGACTTTGACGACGCTCTACAGAATGATCATGATCTTTATGGAAAGGTCATTTCATTGGGAAAGGATCCCAGTGTGTTTAATAACATGCATTTAAAAAAATATATTCCATTGGATACTGAAGAGGATTTTAACGATGTCTTTTATTATAAGACTATACAAAATGATAAGAGAACGGACCTTACTAAGGAGGTACCCAACCTCTGAAAATGCTACCACACGATCTGGTTTTGAATTGTGTAAACAAAAATATAAAAACACAAGTATAAAATAAATAAACGTATTGCAAATTATACCTATTCTTATTAACTTTATGGTAAGAGGAGTAATATGGACATTTAAAAGTTTTTCATGGAGAAAAGTTAGGGATGAATAAATAATAAATGTGTTAAACTTTTTAGATTGGGTGATTAATATCTGAAAAGTAATTTTGAAATCAACAAAAATGTTCTTTTTGATTATTTTGATACAATTTTAGGAAAAATTTTGCTCGGCCAAAATTTTTATTTTATTCGGTCGAGTAGTTTATGAGATTTTTGGGATAGTGTTTTTCAAAATTACGTTTTGAGAAAAACACATTCAAAGTTCTAAGTAACTTTTATCACTAGATGCATCATGCGGGGGCATTTAGTTTTATAACTTAGTAATAGTCATATCTTACGATAATAACTTCCGTTGGAACGTGCTGTCGGAGTTGATGAACTCTCAAAAACAAATGCGCGTTCTTGCTGATTGTAAGTTATAAAGTTGCAACAAACTTTTCATTTAATATTTACCAGCGCGAGCTCCCAGCCGCTGTCGATAGTGGACGAATGTCCGTCAAAGTTAAAGTATATATGACCAGAATTATGTTGGGAAAATTGTAGCAATTCCGTGAAACGATTTTACTCCTGTACAGAAGCTGCGGCCGACCGTACTTGCAATTAAGCCAATTTAAGAACACCTATCGCCTGATGTGAATTGAAGTAATAACCGACACCATAATGCTGCCAGCTTGGCCAAGTGCTGTTAATAGAAATAATAACCAGGCAGTCTCTCGAACAGCATCTTAGCTTCCTGACTGAATTATTTTCGAGATGGTCGCTCTCTCAGGCAGCCAAGATTGACTATAGACCACTTCTTTTCCGTTAAATGAGATATTAAGACTGCTGCATGATGGCAAAGCAATTCCAACTGATGCAATGCAAAATTGGTTCATATCCTGATGGACGTGGGCGCCTACTGGCATTACATATAAGTCTTCTGGTTTTGTTTTGGTATTACATGTAAATTGAATCTCTGGACTAAAATTCTCAAAAATTCGCATATAAATCAGAAGATAAAATGAGAAAACATATCCAATTTAACTTAACTGAGCAGATTAAAGTTTAGAAACTCAAGTCTCGATAAATCGAATCGTTCGATTTTTAGAAAATCCCATTTTTAACTAAAAAATGTGTTTTAAAAATTAAATATTACGTTCAAAAGTAAAGTTCTGAAAATAATGAAAAATTTTAGATTATTAATAAGATTTTACACAAAACTCCAATTTACCATTTTTATTTATATTGCGTTTTTAAAATGAATGGCAATTTGATTTCAGACAAAATCAGAATTTTAAAATAAAAAAACGGCTTTGCTACAGCAACGAACATTTTTTCAAAGCAGTTTTTTATTAGGTACATGTAAAGTTAAAATGTTTTATTTATTTATTTATTTTTTGTTTTCATGTTGGAAGTCTAAGAATATATCGGTAGATAGGTGTGGTTGCTGCAATCATATTGGTATAGTAGAATAGTTTAGTCTTTTTTCTTAGCAAAATAAAATAATTTTTGGTTAGCATTGTTAAGGCAAGGAAGAAAATATAATTTCTTAAAACAGTGTAATAGGCAATATAAATCTAATAAGTTATTCAATTTTGAATTAGTTTCTACAAATTTTCAAATTTACTAAATTGAGCTGAACTGAAATTTATTTAAAAATTTAAATCTCTATTGGATCCGTTTTTATTTATGTTTTGGAAGAGTGCAGTAAAATGAAAGTGCTGCAAAAACTCAACAGGGTGTGTCTAAAGAGATTTGTCAAAACTAGGAAAGGGGCTCCACTAGGTCCTTAGACAGACTTTAAGGGTTTTCGCCGCATCATTGTTATTCTTCAAGGACCGCAGGGTGCATCTCCTGTGCAAATCGACTTTTCCTGGATTGATTGATGGATGACGAAGGTTGAACGAAGCGCAAGTCTCCGCTTTTGTTCTCGGCAGGGGTTGCAGACGTGCACTTGTCGTGAAAAGGTAATCGCTGATCGAAGGTGTTAATGGGATTCCCTTTGTCACGCAAAGCGAAATGTCCATCAGTCCTTCCGCCTTCGATCGTGTTACGATTCGGATGATCCAGCCCTGTGTGGTCGGCTTAGAGGTCAAATCGACATAAAGCACTATTGCATTAACTCCGAATGGCGGGACCGCACAATTTATAAAATAATCCCGGTAAATTGGGCATAATTTAAAAGCGGCAGTTGTAGAAGGTTTCCGTAATTGAGTAATGCCTCTTATTGCAGAAAGAAGTGAAATTGGCGGCGAGCACGTGGACAAATATAAATGTTGCATAAGACGAACAGGTTTGCCGCGAACCGTCGAGCCTGCGCTCCCGCGCGGACGACGCGCGGGGCCAGCGCGAGCATATAAAAAGGGTCCAATTATTGTCATCAACTGAATCAATTTGTCATGACAGAATCACCAGGTAATCATAATGAATCACCAATTTGCCATTGTTATCCCGCGTACCTACATCCGATCGACAGTAGAGCGTTCGAACAGAAAATGGAAACAAATTTTCCACCGCTGCAGAAAAGCATTTTGTCCGACTTTGACGAACGGCGTCGTTTGGGCCTGAATTAAAGGCTAAAGTAAGAAATCACATAATATTAAGGTGTTAATTTGTTGATGCAATTACTCTTTCGTTAGGAAAGTTGAGACCATACGTTGTTGGGGCGTAAATCGCGTTCTACAGGAGAAATTCTACTGTAACTTAAGGAGACTTAAAAGCAATTGAATTCTATGCTTAAATAAGTACTCAAGAGGGTACATACACTCATGTGATACAAATGATTAATTTTTCAAAAATATTTTTATTTGACAGTATGACGAACTATATTTTTACAAAATTTCACGCTAAAATTCACAAAACTGAAGGCGTTTCAATTTTGCTACTTCAATAAGCAGCAAAAGAAAATGAACTATGTTTTCTTAGAAGTATATTTTTTTTTCAGTCGGTGCCAATGATATTTTTGAAACTTTCGAACCGATCTTAATGAGACTTGGTAACTAGATTTTGGTTTTTAAAGACTATTTTTTTATTTTCAACCTATCAAAAATGATCATCACGGAAAACATAATAAACTCATATATTGTACGAAAATAGTTTTGCAATCATATACCACGGTACATAAGTAATTCTGTTTTACTGGCAGAAATGTAAAAAATAACTAAATGAATAACATGTAAAAGGCACTTTAAAAAAAATTAAATTTTCCGATCCTGCTGATCGATGTATGTATTAATTGGTTTTTATTTATTTCTAATATGTATCATTATATAAGTATACGAAATATATACGATAAAGACAACAAATATTTTAAGACTTTAGGATAATTCTCGTTTCTTTCAAAACCTTCGAATTTTTCCAGTGGTAAAAAATATAAACTTAACACATAAGTCAGTATGGACCTACTGAATTGTTTACAATTAATGATAAAATCAAATGTAACATATTCTTTCGCGTTCTATAATAACATGAAATTTGTGAACTTCCTATTACAAAAGCCAATTTGAAAAACAAAATATTTTATTTAGGTAGCCTTGCTTTGAAATGTACCCTATATAATTTTTTCTATTACATCATTCCTTTTAATGGAATATGTAAATATCGGTTTCATTGTTTTGTATGGAAATATTAGTTACAAGAATTAAAATATTAATGCAAATTGTTGAAAGCTTAAAATTTAGGACACAATTCTACAATGTACATTTTTTTGGTAGTGATGTCGTTCAAATGTTAAGTCTAAAATTTATTTGTTTTTTAATTTATTTTCACTTTGTATTTGAGTTCGTTATCTTGAAAATGGTTTAAGAAGATAACTTTGATGATAACACAGAGACAATTATAAATATGTAATTAGAAGTTCGAGCTCCGTTATATTATTGTAATGACTTCGAGAGAACATTTACTGTTGACAGTTTGAAAATTCTTGTTCAATAAATTAATAAATAAAAATAAGAAATAAACACATATCTTCATGAATATTTAAAGAATATTAAAAGCCGTATTTAGTAAATTTTATATTCTATTTTTCTCTGACCTAGCTTTAAGTTTTCTTTAAGGAAAAATTGCCATCCCATTATATTTCATGCTCGTCTGGACTGTTGCACTAGTCAAAGTTAGGAACCATGTCATTATGTAATATAGTCGCCCATCCTTTCATGATTTCGAGTATGGATTGTCTAGAATGAGCATAAACAACTATAGGCGCCAACCATCTCCGAGCGATCCATCCATCAATCACTCTAAACAGGAAAAGTCATCAGATGAAATGATACCAGCCGCCCGGTCCAGCAGTCCAGCGAAGACTCCTCAACTCCTGTTTCATTCATAAAACTCGTTGATCTTAAATATTGAATTTGTAGTCAAGTCGGCAAAAAAGGCCGGCCGAGGGAGGCAGTAAAAAAAAAACAAGAAATAAAAGATCTCGAAGATGTGGGATCAAAGAGGTCTCGTAGAAATTAATGTCAAATCTCTTGTAAGCTCACAGCTCGGCGTGCCGCCCTGTGATTTGGAGGAGACCGTCTTGGTCTTGGTCTTCTATAGCTGACGCAGGTATAAAACGTGCGAGTGAGGGAAAATTACTTCCTGTAATTAATTGAATCTAACGCAGAAATATGGCAAGCGATGCGGCGGAATATTCTCACGTATAGTTTGGTGACTTTCTTCGTGCGGGGACCAATGAAGATCAATAACCCGGAGACGGCGCGAATACTATAAGAGAAGTTGTTGATCTATTCGGTACCCATTATAGATAATGCTGGCGTCCCTCGCACGCAAAAAAATGTATTTTAATAAAAAATCTTGAACCTCAAAGCTAGCCTTGGGAATAAATCATAAGTTTTCTGATATCAACCGCAAAAGGGCTGCGCTCATCAACAACAAATCACGGAAGGGGCTCTTTGTGGCTTTTGAGGAAATCACAACATCTTAAGAAAGGCTGAACAAGAGCTCTCCACCCGGACAATAGATTCTTCCCGTAGCCACCTAACAGAAAGGGATGCTACCTCTGCTCTCGGATCAAGACGAGGAAAAAAAACGAGTCCGGTGCGGAGGAAAGAACAAAAATCACTCTTCGAGAAGAGACTCAAGTCCATTTGTGCGGACATGAAAGAAGCCGCGCCGCTGGCGCCAAAAGGATAAATCATATAATTCATTTCTACCTTCTTTTCATTTCAAATGCTACACTTATTGGAATAAGAAGTCGTGGTCTATTTTTTACCCGGCCAGGGCCCCGCCGGGCTTGCCGCACTGCAAAAACGTAAGCCGCGATCTTCCCAAGTGTGAATTCCTTGTCGGGACTGATTCACTCTTTTCTTAGGACGCCTAATTAGGCGATCCGCGCCAAAGAAGAGCGCAAGGTGTGTGGCTGTGTCTGGCTCAATAAAATCTTAAGGAATCTTTCGAGTGACTTTGGTCACTTTTGATTTCTCGCCACCATCTCGGAATTGAGGCGAACAATTTGTAGCATTTTTCTAAATTAGTTAACGAGACGCGAGATTAATTCGTCGCAGTCTCGCGGGTATCAGTGCGCGGGTTCAGGTGCATTCGTTGTCACAATCCGTTCAAACAAATCAATCAAGATCGGAGCGGATGAGCGGCCTCTGCGGTAGCTCCGACATTCCTTATCAATCTGCAAGTCATCGGTCTATCATTTGTCATTCCCAAAACAGCGAAGAGCACGAAGTGTGCCAAAGAGGATTAAGGCCCATTAAGGTGAATTAAGACGAGAAAGGTTATGCTCTGTGCATTCCGCGTTAAGAGCTCTTTTATCACCTCTTGTGGGAATAGGTTTCATGCTGCCTTAATTTGATTTAATGCTTTTTAATTTGATAGGCGCAGAAGGAAACAATACCGCGCTGGCCTTACACGGGAGATCACGTGTGGCTCGTTTGATTAATATGGACTGTTTATTAATAACATTAATTTCGTTATTTTATTCATTTACAAGCTGAAAGTATGCACGGTAAATAACAATTTGTATAAGATAAATAAAAAGCCTTTGATTGGCTAGTAAAATTGGCTTTCTTTTAAAATGTTGTATAATTGTACAATTTATAACATTTACAATTACCACCTCACCATAAAGTAGATTTTAAATACAGCCTATTAATTTTTTGAATGTGGTTAAAAACCATAATTGCAAAATATGAAAAATATCTTTGTTTTATTTAAATAGTTTGCAACATGCGCTTTTCATGAATCTGTGTACTTTTTATAAAAAAATAAAAGCGTCTCAACTAAATTGAGTAACATGACATAACATATAGAAATTTAATTTCCATATTCGAAATTTATGAAAAAAATTTATTTTGAACTCATTTAACATTCCATCCATCCATCATTGATGAATTGACCACGTTAATTATATGATAAAATTACCATTCTTATTTTGAAATAATTCAAGTGTAAATATGTATCTACGAATTAATTTGTAACAACCTCGCAAGTACTTTATCCCTATGCTGTGAAAGGGCCTACTTGGGCTACAATAGATCGGCCGAAGGTGCGATTAGTTCAAAACGAATTGTTTATTGCTATAAATTTTACTCGCCTATTATCGGGACCATAAAAGTCACTTGTATGACCACAAAACTGTGGGAAGACAAAATCCCACATCATAAAACTGTCCACCCCTAATACAGGTATATTTTAAAATCGACCTCACAAAAAGATCTTTTTCTTTTCACGTTTTAAAGTCTTTTTCTTTTCTTTCCTAATCCTTACAATTTTTTTTGTTTTTGTAGAAAGGTCGAATGAAGTACACTAAACAAGTTGTCGATAGTCGAGGTAGTGCAATATCGTGCATTTGTAAATTATTGAAATAAATGCTATAGTATCATAGCAGTTGAATTGTATTTTTATTCAATATTTAACACCTTTTCTCTAAATGTTAATTTTTAGCTTAAATCACGTCTACTTAGTATTTTATTGTATGCATTTCACTAAGATAAGGGAACTACATAAGTTCCTGTTTTAAAGACGAGGTTTTTTTGAAATCACTCCATAGTGAAAAAGGAGGCATACAAAATTGTCTCGGTATGTATGACAACTGAGAAGAAGTTAGCTGATATATGTACAATATTGAGGACAATCAAGTTAACAAGCATCAGTAAACACTAAGGTTATTCTTCTTTTTAAACTAGTAAAACAAAATATAGGAATAAATATTTTTATTTATTTGCCTGCCTGTTTACTTCATTTAAATCTAGTATTCTTCATATACTAAATTTAAAAATTGTATTTCACGAATAAGTTATCTTTCTTGTAGTTTATTATTGGTATTGTAAATTTTTTACTTAAATTTATAAATTTATTTGTTTGTGCCTACGAACACATCAAATTTGGCTCGATTGTACGGAACTGCGCGAGTTGAACTCCCGCTTGATTGGACTCTTCTTTATTTTCTGGCTTTTCATTTTAATCTGATTTTCAATTGTTAGGCTCACATTATAAAACATTCCTACACGCAAGATCACGAAATTTTACCTAATTAAAAATATTCGCACTTTATTCATGTAAATTTTATTAATACTTCAATAAATTATCTAGAAATATTATTGTGTCTTATTAAAATAAGGTGGTCAAAAATACTCAAGCTACTATTTTTATAATCTATAGAAAAATTAAGACTATTGTTTTTAAATAAGTTAAAGTGCTTGATTTTATTCATTATATAATTATATATTAATTGAATTGAAATATTTTACAACTTGATATTAGGCTCATTTACACAATTTATTTTATATGAAGCAATGTAAATACTTGCATATGTATTTCTAAATTTGATTATATACTGGTTAGTCCAAGTAACAAGCATTATTATTGTTCGTATAACCATCTAAGCCAAAAAGTGAAGCAAACAAGGGAAATCGATTTTTGATCCGAAACAGTTCAGAAATTCTTCTCCTGCAAAATCGGCTCATTGGAAAAGTAGTGCAGATTATAACCAGGTCAGTGCTTTTCGAGAAAGCAGGTAGGAGATTTGTAGTGGCGCTAGCCCTGCCCTAAGTCTCTTCGTGCTGACTGCACTTGATTTCCCTTTGTTGTGCCGTTGGCACAACTTCTGCTCTAATTTTTTGTGCCTATTGGAAATCGGTGAGGATCATTAGCGGAACTAAACAAACGCAGCCAAGGAAATTTTACTAGGCCTCAAGACAGTTTGTCTTTGTGCTCCTATAATGCTATTAAATGCACCCGTTTCTCTGGCATCGCTGGACGCTAGGTTCTGCTGCAAATCTAGAATTTGAAGGATTAGGTGATTGCATCTCTGACAACCTCCTCCTGATCCGGCTGATTTGAGGAACTTGTCATTGAACCACATCGGTTCATTTTTCTTCCAGATCATTATCTCAAAGAAAAAGATGCGTTCCGTTCTAGAGTTCTATCGTAGAATCATTGGATTTAAAACTAAGTTTGAATGAGAATGTACTCAATTTGCCATTGCAAATGATCTTTCTTTTAAACTATTATATAAAAGAAATCCTAAACTAGTGGAAATTAGAAACATGGATTAATATTGCTTTCTTCATACCAAAATTGTTAGGAAATCATTTGGAATTATTAATTCCATTATTAAAATTTCTTCTTGTTTTACAAAGGAAGTTTTCAAAAATTCCTTGACATTATAAAACATTTTAATAGGATGGTATGTAACTGAAAAATTGGCTCTACCACAAGTTGTATTATTTTTGAATTTTATTAGTGACGCTATGATTGAGGTACATACATATTTGTATTAAATATAATGGATGACAATCCGCATATTTTAGATTGAATAATTAAAGAATGCAATGGCCATTGTTATTTTGGAACACGCAAATCAAAACTAAATTGAATCGTAATTGTATAGAAAGATTAGAAATAGATCTAAATTTTACTTTTCGAAGAAAATACATAAAATATTGATTAACCTCAACGATTTATGGTGAATTAAAACAGTTTAATTTTATTTTTTTAAAACATTCATTTTGAATTTTCATTGTAATGGTTCAAGTCCCCATCAAAAACAATTCACAATTTTTTGTAGTTTAACTTTGACATCATTTTGTTACTTTTCTTGGAAAAAAGTTGGTGATTCTTTACTCGAATTTTCGGTTGAACACGAATACCTCCGAAAAACTGTCTCATGCTTTCCCAAATGCAAATTGCCATAAAACCCACTTTCAGGTGATTTTCGAATTGAATTTCCTGTCCTGAACATAATCGTTCAGTCCGTTACCTCAGGTAAGTGGCAAGTAAGTCGAATAGATTCGCAAGGTGTGCGCAGTGCAGTTCGGGAAAAGGTTTAATAATCGTGAGAACAGCGCCACCGCGGTAGCACTGTTGCAGCCCTCCGAAATCCGCGGTAATGAGCCGTCATTACTTTAAAATGTAAACACCTCATAACTCTTCTTTTGAACCATATGTGCGCACCTTTCATCACCGCGGGAAGACAGCGGCACGCCGGTTTGCCAAAGACAAGACGAAGAAGACACACTCGCGGGGTCTTGGAGCGGAAGCTAAAATTAGTGCGAAGCTGTGGAGATAATTGCCAATTCCGAACTTTATGGACCGTGGCGAATCGACTTGAACCCCGCGAAGATACCGCTCCCGTCTCGCCAACCATCACAGCAACAATGCGCCTTAATCTTAATTACGAATTATTTAACTTATATCGATTCGGGACTTTCGCGGGTGAAATTTATTCAGGGCCATTTCCTCAGGGACGTCCGCGAAAAGTAACGACGGCACCGTTCGTATCGCACCGCTTTTTGCAGAGTCTCCCTGAGCTTCTTGTCGTGGTGCAACTCATGTTATTTGAATTTTTAATTCGACTCTAGCTGACAAGTTGCTAGGCTAAGCTAAAGGACTAATTGCTAGAAAACTGCTCTATCATCTCAAGATTGTGTTGCAATCGATTTAGAAATAGATGTAACATGATGTCGAATCTTCGATAGACTCATCAAAAATTCACAAAGCTTAGCAAATAGGTACCCACTTCTAGCGAGTTTCTTTTTCTTACTGGTGCCAATCATATGAAATTTAACCCTTGTTACCTGCAACCATTCGTACAGGTGAATTCTGTAAAGCTCAGTTATATCATTCACTAAAGATGAGAGGTTAAGTACTCTGCGGCATGTAGGGAAATATTTTTCGATTTGTAAGTGAGTTAAAATATGATGTAGCATTTTTGGGGAACGATTTTGAAACAGTAATAACAGCTAAAGAATTAATTTTAGAATTTCAATGACAAATAATACTATTGCAAATAAGAAAGGATGTGGAAGAAAAGGATCTGGGAAATACAGAGGTTCAGTCTGAAACTTTTAAAATTTTCTCAACGATTTTGTAACTATATAATACTATTGTATATTTCTGCGCAAAAGTTTAAAGCCACCTTGTGTATACATATAGATAACAAACAGCTGAAGTTCCACGGGAGACAGTACTGATAGTTTGTTTAGATTTTTGTTCGAAGATTCTTGTGTGCTTGGTTAGAATCATTCTTTCAATAAAAAATAAAAATTCTTTCAATCAATTTAGAAAAGGTGCTGACCTGGCCAAAATTTTCTAATGATAGTATTTCTTTGCATGAGTAGACGCACGTACGTGGAGCAAATGGACATGAGAAGTTGGAGCTAAAACGCAAGTCAACAGCTAACCACATCCGGAGTTCAAAAGCTGTTGGCTAAGATTGCGGATGAATGAATGAATGGAACCAGGACCGGTGTTCGATTCATTGGTAAAAGGTTCCTAACAAAATTGATTGTCATAAAATTTAATTACACACCCAGAAGGAAGCAGCGCCTCATCTCTGAAATTTCTGTCGCCATTCTCAAGAATAAGACGTCTGTGATAGAGCGCCGGCCGATGGGAAATGTTCTTCAGGGAGTCAGTCATCAAAAATCGACAAAAGATCCGAACAAAAAGTTCTTTTAGTCTTCTTAGTTTGACGAGTAGCTCTGCATCTATACCAGTGTACACCTCCTTGTACCTATTGGATGCATCCAAAGATGTTGGATCTCCTTGCGTCTTGAACTCTCTTTCCCGGATCTCGGTTAAAACAGTTCACCAATTTTGTTAGTGCACGGCGTCTGAATGGCACCTTCATCCTTTCGACGAAATTATGTGTTGCTTGGGAAATTGTAAGATCGGAGAGATCGAAAATGAAGATTATGGCGGCTACTTATACCGCGAACACCACAATGGCTCGACGAAGGCGAACAAGAAGTCAAAGCTGAGTCCCTTGCGGTCTCATATCTGCAACTCAGTCTTAAAGGCCGGACTCGGACTACTCGATGGAAAAATAAGAAATGAAAATGTTAAGAAGGCGATCTCGAGCTGGCGAACATGTCGGTAATGCCACTTGACCAATATTTGCTTAGTCACATTCTGATGGTCCGAGATTAGTGCTCGTTTACGCTTCGCTGGGAAAATTTCTGTTTACTCTACGAATTAAGTCATCATCGGGCGAAACATCTTTTGTGAGAATCGAGAACATTATTGAGACGTGCGGTGGGCAGCGGATTTCGATTGTAGTAGATTCCTACGGTGGGGCGATAACCATTATTACCTAGAAAGACGCCTCTAGGAAATTGGCTAAGTGGCAATGGGTGCGAAGACTTGTAATTAAAGAAAGTTTCGTAACTAATTGCGCTCGGTCTGACTCAAGTTTCACAACAATTTGCTTGTTCTATGTAAGCATCAAATATGATCTAGTCTTACTATGCTGTTGAGAAATAGCTTCAAAAGGGCTTGTTTCGCTTTCGGAGGACCCTGAGTAAAGTGTATGTTATGTTGCACTTGTAGATCAGACTCGGCTCCCTTAGAAATTATTAAAGCAATATAAAAACTGAAAAGGGACCAGTTTTCATCTTTTCTTCTTTTTCCCAAAAATTTCAACTTATTATTGTATTTTCCTATATTAGCAATTCCTAATTCCTGTAGATCACCTCTCGCGTAACTTTGAGGTATACTGCTTTTCAAGAGGCGATGAAATATTTTGGCCATATTTTTTAAACAAGATTTCTATCTATAAAAATTTAATCAATTGCATGTGGATTTTTATATAAAAAATCCGAAACTGAAAAAAAAATTTTTAATAACGTCGGAAAGACACGTTATAATACTTTCATAATTTTTATTTACAGTATAATTTAATAATTTTAAATTGGCGTTTTTCCTACCACTGCATCGTTTGTGTGATTCTTAAATTGTTTACATGAGAGAACTATTTTATTAAAATAGATTCCTGTACAAAAAGTGCAGGCAAAAAAAGACTTACAAGTGCAAATTTTCAATAACACGTGTGAACACCCTTTTAAACCACTATCGCCTTGAGACTGCGGACGCGGTATAATTCGGAGCGGCCTTGAATGAATGATCCATGAGTGAAATATATCGAAATGCATTGCTAAAATAATTTTAGAATTATTTTATTTGACATCATTTAGTATATTTATATTTATGAGTGTTCAGAAGTATGGCAATAAAATAAATATAAAATTTAAGAAACAATGTTGTTTTACATTTTTACTGTTTAAATTCATGTCATGATTTGAGCTCCAATTCTTCTATCATATTTTCTTCAACGCAAAAAAAATTTAAATGGTGTGCAAGGTCCACGTTTTTCAACATATAGTTAACGTATTTTAAAATTTTTTTAAAAAATTACACCTAAATATGAAATAAGATGCCTAAAATATCATAATTATTTTTTTATTTTTTCTAATTACACTAAAACTATTTAAAAATGTATAGGACACGATCGACCCATGAGGGGTAAATGCGTTGATCGGAAATAATTGGGTGGAAGTGAAAATGATTTTATATTAGTGAATAGTATAGTAAAAGAAAATCATGGCCAAGTGTAATTGACTCACGTGCCGAAAGTTCTATACATCTACTAGGCATAAAATATTACTAATTTGGCGTTATTTTCATAATTAGCCCGCAATAGAATCTCGTTCGCGAACCGCATGTGTTTTAGTAATAGATAATTACTAAATTATCAAAATCTATCATGATTAGATATTTCACTTTCCTTTTTTTATAACTTAAACAACGCAACGAAAAGTTATACAAAGGTTTCAAAGTATTCAAGAAAAGTACTTTTCAACGATACCCCACACAATGGGGTAAAAAAATATAAAAATAAAAAAAATAATAATTTATTACACTCTGACCTGCCGTGTGAATAAGCAAGTTTTACAAATGTTCAAAATTGCTTGTTGCTAGATTTAATAGTCTTTAAGATAGTCGCCGATGACAGGCAGACGGACAGCGAATCCTCTCTATTACGTTTCCTTTTGTCCCTTTTGATAGACACACTTTAAATTGCAAAAAAATCTGACATTTTAAATGTATTCTACATTTCCGTGCTCTAACACGTTTCCCAGTTTGCATAAATTGTTAACTAGACGCGTCTGCGGCTTTGTTTTGACGAATTAAAAAATAATTAGTCTGAGTCTGGGGTGGTCGAAAACTGGAGTTGGAATTGAGGTAAATCACTGGATGACCTTGAGTAAACACCGAAAATGAGACTATAGCGCGCCAAGAATCGGTCATCACGGGCCAATCAAAAACCCATCAATCAAGCCTCACTTGGCTGCAATCAGCCCCAATCTTGGCCGGGTCTCGGGGCTTTCTTGTTGTCTTCGCGTTTCGAAAGCGGCCAGGCGGCGGCAACGGCGGACCAAGACGCCCCGAGCCCATGCCAGGCCTCCAAGGGGCCCACTCTCTTTTCGGTAATTTTAAATTTCTAGTCATTCTTATTAATGACACCTGAGATTGAGCGCTCAACAAAAACGACGCAACAATACGCGCTGTGGCGTGGCTGCATCTTGTGGCTGCCATCTCCGTCTTCGAGTTCGTCTTGGACCCCGGGACGGTCTTCGCTGGTCTCCTGGGCGTTGTGTAGGCTCAATGTAGGCTCGCAGAGGAACCTCATGAATGGCCGCGGAAGAATGGGAAACACATTCGTCGAAGCCGGAGGAGATAGGCTGGGTTTAACGAGCGAGCGCGCCGCGAACAATAGCGGCTCCTACGGCAGCTGAATTGTGTTGACTCACGCGCCTTCTGGCCACGGATCGGAATTGACATCCAGTCAATAGAGGAGGATTTTTACTACGATCTGATTGGATGGGCTTGCCGCGTCGTTACCGTTGCGCGGCCAAAGAGCGATACAATTAAGCAATAACGTGGCTGTCAAACGGCTGCTGCCAAGAGGACTGCGCTCCGGGTGCGCTAGACCCGGAGACGTGCTCAAGGGCTTCTTGCATAACGTACCTCTGACGGGTCCACAGAAGCAGTTCCACTCGTTTCTTCAGTCTCGCACTAACGTTCCGAAATTTCGAGGATCTGTTTTGTAATAAATGCCTTCAACAATGTTTCTCTAATTGGTTTCATAAACTTAACTCACTTTTCGAATTAAAAATCACATCTAAGCAAAGTTTACAAAATTATTAAAATAGTTACTAAAATTAGAGTAATTTGATTTGCTTATATTTTCTGGACGCTCTAGTAATAGGTTTTGTTGGCAAGCAGAAGTTCCTGGTTCAAATCAAGTCAATTCTGAGTTTTTCTTGTATTTTAATGTAATGAAATAATAAATATCTAAAAGAGTTACCTACAGATTATAATTGCAGGTTTTGAATTTAATTAAAAGTATCTCGCTCTTAATAAAAAAACCGAATTTTAACAAATTGCATTTGTCAGTAGCAAATAATTTTTCAAATTTGTTAAAATGAAAATCTTAAAATAAGAAATAGATTTTTATACATTTAGATAAAAAAAAAAACAAATGAGAAACAAGATTAAATCAATTAAAAGTAAATATGATTTGTGTAAAACACGCTTTATCTTCAAAAACTAAACCCTATATGATTCAATGAAATATATTCGGAATAATATTGTAGTATTGCTTTTTGATCTATGCATATCTATTTGAGAAATATTTATATAGATTTTTAAATCAACATTATAAGTACTAAATGAGAATTAAGGAAGCAGGAACTTGAAAGCAGCTCTTAAACGTTGAATTTTCGCATAAATTTAGCATGCCTTTAAAAATCCAAACTCGGAATGAATTTAAATTTCCTACCGACTTTACGAGTTAAACAATTAATTTGTTACAATTTAAGTTTGAATAGAACAAACTGAAGCTAGAATGATTTTTTTAATGAACAAAGAAAATTTGAACAAACCAAATAAAGCAAATAAAGCTCAATAAATATTTTTTAAAGTAAATCGATTTAGAAAATTTTTCTTATCTTGTCTTATATCTCAATTACGAAATACTTTTACATACATTTTTACACAATAGTGAAAACAACGCATGTAACCAGTTTGGTTACAATTTTCTTATGAATTTTCGTACTACCTGGGAGCTACCTGGTTACGTATGTTTAAACATACAAGTTAAATTAGAAGAATATAAAGAACAATATACAAAAGACGAGTGTACGGATAGATGTAAGAAGTTCAAGACCTAACTTGATTTCCATATTACACTTGTAGGTTTGCATTTTTGCAAATAAACATTTTTGTGTCTACTTTTAATGAAGGTAATAGGTACATGTTTCAAACATGTGTGCTGGCATGGTTTAAGCTTGCATGTTAGAATTATTGATCAATAAAATTAGCTCAATCACCCCACAATAAATTTTCCAGTAAATTATGTAAATTCAATGAGGTTTAGATTTAAATTTTATTGGGACGCTGCCACCTGATTATACAATATTTCTATTCGTGAATATAAAACGACGATTTTGCATATTCATTACAAGCACGGGGCGTAGAGAATCCATTTCAAATGTGAATACGAAGAAAAGTGGACCGTTTTCTTGGCATCTACACATGTAGACATGTAAAACTTGTAATTATTTGCTTTCGCAGTGAACACACTCCAAAACACTAGAGAACGTTGTCCTCGGGCCTTTTGGGCAGGAATAGGTAAAACATGGATATGTACATTTTCAAATTTCAAATTAAAAAAAAAATGTAAAACGAGCCGTCGAGCGAGTTTCGTCGCCTGTCTATTTTTGCTTTTTGACATATTAATCAAAAATGTGTCTAATTTACTCCTGAGATGTATAATTAATTCCACCTCGTACAAATTTATGTGCATAACTGCCTAACCTGGAATTAAAGTGGCATTTTTTACACAGCTCCTGTTCTCTATTTTCTGGCTGAGAAAAGTCTCGATTGCAAATGAACTTAAAATGAGGGCGATTTTGCGTGATGAAATGCCGAATGGGAACCACTTCCACTTCCCGGAGTCTTCGAACAAGCTGCTAATGACTTTTTAAAATGTTCACCTTTTCGGCATTTCGCCGTTGATTTAGTTATTTTTTTAATATAAGTCCCGTTACAGTTGCAGTTTTATGACAATATTATTAAAATTCAAATCACAAAAGAAATGTTACTAGAATAAATTAAAAATTCGAAAATTTCTCTTAAAAATAACTTAAACGCAAAAACTTAATAATATTCCACACATTATAAATTCTGTCATACATTTTTCTTATTATTTAAGAGAGTATTAGATTAAAGCACGCAAAATTACACTGCTTAATTCAAATGATATACATAAAACAAGAGTTGGGGTCTTTTTTGACTCGTGAAGTGGATTATGGGTTAATTAAGGATTCTAGAACGTCAGTACTCATATCAATGTGACTTGCTGGACAGGGCAATAAGAGAGAGAAAATTGGTGCTTTAACAAAAAGGTTCAAGATCTGCAGGAAAATACTTCCTATGTTTAAAGGAAGATTTCCTCTTCTCCCATTATTCCTATCTCTAAAGTCAGCATCACTTTTCATATGCTGGTGGCTTGATTACTAATCGAATTGATCTCTCACCTCAATTTCAGAGTAAATGACGAATTATTATTTATTAATATATTGTTACCTGTCGGTGCCTTTGCTGCGCGGACCTTAAATCGCTTTTGTCTTAAATCTCGTTAAGTCGCTCCGGAGCAATACTACGGTTTAAAACTAATTAAAAGCCGGTTCCCTATTAACTCAGTCATTAATTTCAGCTGCCAAATAAACAAACATTTTCAATGAGCCGCCAAAAACTCGCGTTTAAAGCTCATCAATTTTTACCGATTCCCGGTAAGTTTAAAGGTGCGCGAAGGAGCCCTTTTTTCGTTATGTTCACGTCTGTCTGTCGGATGTCCGCGATGGGGGTCAAGTGGGAGCTTAGAGAAGTCTCTATTTGCGGCATTTAAAGCTGCAGACATCAAATAAAAGATTTTATGGTCTACTTGGACTTTTATGAGTCGCACAGCAGAAGATGGTACCCGCAGGATAGCCCAGGCCCAGGTTTTAATGAGGCCAATGGCGTTAAGTCGTTCATCATAAATTGACGGCTTAGGATTGACCCTTTTTTCCAGTGAAGCGGAACATTCACCACGGGATTTTATATAGTTGTAATATGGACCAAGATATCATGTAGCAATTACTCTTTATGAATTTATTCATTTATTTCTTTGATGCACTAACAAAAAATTATTAATTAAAAAAAATATATTTAATCACGACGTTATAACCGTATTTATGTCTGATAATAACAGTTTATTATTTCAATATTTTTGATATATTTGCTTTTATGCCAATAATCCCAGCAAAGGAATCGCAAAGCAGTCTTCGGACTATATTTACTAAACTAAATATTTTATCATGCTTTTATAGTAAACATTTACACCACACATAAATAAAAACCAGTTCACTTCGTCGAAACACCTTGAGGAAGTTCTATATCAATTTCTACTTTACATTTTACCGAAGCCTTTAATTATAACCAAAAATGAAATAGGATCTATATCAGCCTTTTCTATGAATCCCTAGGAAAAGATTTTTTTTACATTTTTTTTTACAGATGCAACAGAAAGGGTTTTGTCTTACCTAAAACTCAGCGAAAACCCTCGTGTCTTTATGGTAAAGATGGGCGTTTTTGATCCCATCGCCTTTTGTATAAGTTTTAATTAGTCGAAGGAAAGGTGCTGGGTTGCAAGGTGTGCTCTTCTACCTTCATCATTCAGTTGCGCTAAATATTCGGGTCTCTAAAAGGAGTCCGTCGCCATCGTCGCCTAAGGTTTTTTGAACATGTCTAGCCATCACCTTGCGGCAAATTTATCAAAAGAATGGGGAGAAAAAAGGCTTTTTTTCTTATTTACAATAAGATTTAAAATCCTTTTGATATAAAATAAAACAAGTTCATAAAAGACCTATTTTTTGATGATATAATTCTTTTACGTATTTGCAGAAAAATTGAATAAAAATCATTTGAAACCAAACCGGGAACTTATTAAGGTGAGCATTTTTATTTAACACATGCGGATCAGAGAAAAAGGCATTTAGCATTTTTATTTTTATGAAAAATTTTAAATATAAGATACTCATTTAAATATGGCAGCACATCAATAATTAAAAGAAATTTGCAGTACCTGTGGAATTGAACCCAGAAATTTAGGATGAGAAGCAATTTTCTTTGAATATTGCTTTATTTTGAGGTTTAAAGCCCTGACCTCTTTTTGATTTTTACTGGACATTCTTGAAATAGTGCTTTTATTATATCAAATTACAGAAACAAACAAAAAGAATATTTATAAACCCCATAAATTCAACAGCTTAACCCCTTTTACCTCTACTAACAGACTTTCTTAAAGAAAACATTTCTTCAGAGGTCTTCCGCCACAAAAGTTCGATAACAAGTGGCAGTTTCGGAAATGATTTATTCCAACCGTATGCAAACGATGAGATCTTAGCACGGTTAATGAATTGTTTTCTGGTGTCATTAGCCACAACATGAAACTAGTTCTTTGCCTTTTTACTAAAGCAAAACTAACAAACAAAGGCTAACCGCTTAGGACCTCAAAGAGCGCTCTTATTTAATATTAATGAACTCATGGCCGATGGTCGTTCCGTGATAAATTTCGCGGTGTCTTACCAACAAAGGCTAATTCGGCAAAAACCCACAAGATCCATGAATTATGGTAACAGCCTACTGGATCAGGACTAGTTCACTGACAACATACGAATACTACATTCTACTACTTTGAATGGTATCGGTGGCACCGCATTTGGCCACCAGTTGATTTGAATGTCTGAATCAAATTCGTTAATTTTCCCCTCTATATCAATTTAGCTATCAACACGAATTACGAGGAATCTCGAATTCCGTACCGGTGAGGCGCGGTACACCTGAAAGAGTTCGTTGGTCAACATGTGTGTTCAGTGCACCCCGCGGTGCGGCCCAGGTCCGAAGATGATCGAAGGTCCTCGGATCTTCGAGGCACAAAAACAATAAACGCGCGCCTATCACACTTATGGCTAGTAGTGCCCAAATCACCAAACACGCCGCACGCAGCGGGAAGTCCTTATTCAATCCGGCACGTCTTTTATTTTTCATACTCAACATGGCACCGGGTCTCTCCCGGTGTATGCTATTACAAAAATTGGTCAACGTGATGACAATTTACGGTTAATTAATACGAACGCGTCAAAAACTACCCTACTAGATAGTAGGTCTTTAGATAAAGACCCTAGTAAAGCTACAGTAGTTTTATACTATAGTGTTACATTTGTTCTGATTTTCTCTATATTGCGTTTAGACTAGAAACATTTTTCAAAAATACTAACGACTAATAAAACCAAACATTTCTATTAATTAATTACAGTGAAGGAGTTTTGATCTTTTACAGATTTTTCTAAATTAAGTTTTGATTTTTTCATTTGTTTTTTTTTGAGTTTTGCGAATGTATAACTATATATTTTTTTTTGACATTTGTAGCTAGTAATAATAAAATAGCCTAATAATTTATTTTAGAACGCAGTAATTAACATAGAAAAAATGGACATTAAAATAAAGGGAAAATTATTCTCAGACCTCTAAATTAACTAACGGAAACAAAATCAAAAGTGATATCAAAAATGTCTACAATCAAATAATACAAAAATATAAAAGCAAACAAGCCAAACTAAGAAAAAACAATTCTGGAGATGGTTCTTTAATAAATTAAATCAAACTGCTTCTTGTAATCGAGTTTTAAATAAATGAAAAGATATTTGAAACTTGCTTTTATAGTGGTTCAAGTTTGAATTTGTTTTGTTATTCTTGTTCTATAAATTGCACATTGAAAAACGCATATTAACTGCTTTCATTTATGACTACACACATTTATCTTTATTACTAATACATTATTCCTAATACTTTCCCATAAGTTGAAATTCATACGTGTTCATTTTTCTGCTCAATAAAAGTTATGAATAAAACTAGCGTTATCAGAAAATGATAACGTGGTATGACACAAAATTTATGACTCTTTTAAACATGCCATTCAACATTTGCATTCGCCATATAATTGGGCAAAATTAATCAATAGTAGGAAAAATTGTTTTCAATTGTTAAAGTTAATTGTTTTTCTTGAGCAGTGAATGAAGAGAACTCGTAAAAATATCTTCATTAATGCAAACAATACTTCTAAAGAATTTTAAAGTATTTAAACGAGATCAAAAATGTTAGCAGCAGTAGACGTGACTGACTTTTGGAGCGGTCGATTTCTAATTTCCAAAATGAAAGAACAACTGATTTTCATTATTTTATTCGCGGTGATGGCAACGGAGACATTGGCACATCATTGTCAGCATGGTCAATATCGACCTGGGGAAAACAACGCTCTTCCTGCACAATTAGAGGAAACACAATCCCTTACCGATCAACAACTGAACAGACTTCTCCTTCTTGAGAGTTTGAAATTGGTTCGTTTGCAAACAGAAGTGATTCAAGATACAAACACTGTCCCTGTGATGACCATTCCAGTCCTTACTATTCCAGATGTCGATACTCTTGAGTTATCTACTTAAGGTTTAAAGGTTTCAGTTTAAATTATACCAAAGTATCAAAAGTACTTTTTTAATGGATGAATTAATTCTTTAAAAATAAAATACAAGCATAACACTTCCGGATTTGTTTATTTATTTTATATATTATAAAGTATTATACCTGCATTCACAAGGAAACCTCCGTCCCATTTACTTGGATATGAATTGTATAATTCATGTAACATTGAAGTGAGAAATTAATTAGCAATAAAGAAATTAATAAAAAATGTAGTCTTTGTGGTTATAGGTACTTTGGAATACTTCGTTTTTGTTGTTTGTACAGGTCAAAAAGATTCAAATATAAATATTTACGTGTATTCTTGTTGAAAATCAACTAGTCCCAAAAAGAGTAATAAATAAACTTAAAATTAATGGTTAATATTCCTGGTTTTAGATCATTTCTTTCAGATACGTAAGGCTATGGTACATTACACTCTTTGTATCTTGGAAATTATTCCAATTTTAATTCAAACTACTTAAACTGCTAAAAATAATACTTTTCGTTTATTTTGAGTAGTACCCCAATATTTAACTTTCAAAAAATAATTCTTTTTTAAACGAATATCTAGAAAGTCGTCTCAGATAAAAAAGGTTCTACTGCTATGCCCTTATGGATTCGAAAAATCTAGGCTCTTAGTAGTTATTTTTTGTAAAGTCTTAAAATTTGATGTGACTCGTAATGGGTTAGAAAAATGTTTTAGTATTATTTAGAATAGAAATCGGTCGGAAATATTTATGGGGTTTTTGAAGCAATAAAACGTTTTCTGCAGCTTGACTCAGCATAACTAACTATTAAAAAATAAAAGCGAAGTGAAAAGATCATTATTTATATCTTCTATATCTTGAACACCTGGCTAGCCGCGTCTAACTACCTACAATATATAAGATCAGGTCCCTTCAACAAGTATTTCTCTTCCTAGAGAATATAAAGAATCAAATCAGAAGTGGTTGACTAGAATTGCTTAGATATATTATATCGTTTATAGTTTAAATAGCTAAATGCCCTGAACTAAGTCTAAGAAGCAATTCAAGTACCTTAGACACTGCTTTAGTGCCCTTGACTGGTTTTTATTGCTTCTGAGTATCCAAGTTTTAATAGTGCTCAATAACATTTCAAAGTAGGTATCAATTTTAAGTCCGTGGTTCAGTTACTGTTCGAAACGATGGCAGTTTTATTGAGTTTGATTGTATTGATTTCAGACATTGCTCCCTCCAACAATGCCATAAAATTCGTTTCAGAATAAAAATTTTGACTTTTAGTGGAGGGATTCCATTTCTGCGTGCTAAAAGTGTAAAATGTTCTCTATAATTCTAATGATGTGGTATCGATACTATTTTATGTTTCTTTGTGTTTAAGATCTCCAGAGGGTGGGATCTCAGGTAATGGATGTAATTGTGATTTAAGGCTAAATTAAACTAATAACAGATTTTCGTGGCAGAAGCGCGATGCTTAGCATAATGCAATTATCTGATCGACAATTAAGTGAAAGACTGCACCGGTTGCTAATTCGGCTCTTTGGAACAACTTGCCAACGTGTGGCTCTTAGACGTGAAGACGTGAAGAAAAACGAAGTCCGTTGAGCAAACACGGCGAGATGCAATCCGAGGCATTCGCCTATCTTTTCCACTTTTTAATCAAAATCACTTCGCGTGCCAGTTCCGCATGTATGCGTCAATTTGTTTCTTCACAGCCGACAAAAATTTTTACAAGAAAGAAAATCGTCCGCGCGATCCGCCGAAGACTGATGATTAAAGTCCACTTTATTGCACAATTTAAGTTTGTTTGGGTACCTTGCCCCCTCGGCGGGCCTCGCTATTTTATATCTGTGCCGCCATAAAAACTTAGAAATCATTCAATAAAACGTATCTCCGGCTAAGGTAAATAATTCGCTGCGTGAAGACCTCCATGCAACACGCGATCGTTTTCTAGAAGTCAAGCGCAGCAAAAACTCCTCGGCTTCTTCGAGGCAATGGTCTCAGGTCTGCCCTGCAAGCGCTGAGCGATGTCTTCTCTAATAATAAAACAGAAAAAGCAACAACTTTAATTTGTCAGTCTGATCGTATTTAAAACCTAGAGTTCAAAAACCACCTTTCGAACTAGCACTTCCATTTAGCATTTCAAAATCTCCGGATTTGTGGTTCTTGCAAAAGTAAGATTTGCGAGCACTTCAAGAATGGTGTTAAGTCAAGATTTAATAATTCGAATTAAATTAAAAATATTACAGCAAAAAACGCCCTAGTTGACTATGCAGGAATTTAGGACTCAATGATTTATTGTATGGTGTTGAGTAGGTAATACTTTAGAAGAGATTTCATTTTCATTTTTATTTAAGTCGTAAAAGTCGTAGAATACTTGTAAATGGAATCGTTTCATATTCAGTACAAGCATCATATGCTGAACTTTTAAATGCAGTATTCGTAAATGTAATTATTGTCTAGGAAAACTTATTTTTGTTTTCGTGTCGGCATAAAAATATGTGATTATGCGTAATTAATGCATCCTAAATTCGAATCTCTTAACGAATTTATTCTGCTACGTGGGGTTTTGAAGAATCTGCAAACAACTAATGATATATTTTACCAATTCGAAGCATAGTTCACATGAGCACATATACTTTAAGCTATAGCGATTTTGTAAAAGGTTTCTCATTTCGAATTACACACTACTAGGCTTTTCTTTTGAGCGTTAAAGATTCGAAATTTGGAAAATTCTTCCTAACATTGTCTATTATGCTTCTATGCTCTAGCTTAAGACACTAATCTCTAATTGAATTATTTTTTGATTCTGTACAAATTTTTCCAAAGCTGTTAAAAGAACTTTAAATGGAAATTTCAGTTTACTTTTTGCCCTCAAGTTTCTTTATGAGGACTTTGAGACCTCATAAAAATCTAAAAATTACTGGGTAGACCAATAAACTAAGATTTAATTCAAGTTTCGTCTCCTTGGTTGTAGTTATGTCCCCATTTACCACTTTTATGCCTAAAATTGAGTTTATAAATTTACTTTTAGCCCTCAGAAGTCTCATAAAAATGAGTAACTTTTATTAAAGTTATTCAACATAGAATTATTTCGGGCTCTAAATACATCTGTATTTATTGCAAAATTGTGATTTTCATGAAAAAAGCAAATTGGTTATTTCAACATAATTAAGAAGGTACTAAGAATATTGCAGAATTAATAATTTTATTGATCTTATCATTAGAGTAATCGTTCTAATATAATCGTCTAACATTTCGTTGAAGTTTAAAGTTAAAGTAATTATATATAGTCCTATATAGTCCTCAGAAACCTCATTTAGACTTTTGAAGGCTTAATTTGAATTTTGTCTTGAGGACTTTCTAAAAATTTTTATATAGTCCTCAAAGTTTTCATTGAGGTTTTAGAACTAAGAACTAAATCCAAGTTAAATTTTAGTACAATTTTTCTATTATTCTACAGGAAATTATTTTAAAATAAGGTCTCCACTAGTATTTTTACAAAATTTACAAGGATTATGTAAAAATCTAAGGTAAAATCTAGAAACCGTATTTATGAGCACATACTCAAAATATTACGCATTATTTTTCCTCGGCGCTTTAAAGCTCAAATGAAACTTCAGTAATAGAAAATGATTTCGTGTAACAGCCAAACAAAAATATTTAAATAAATAAATACGAAAATAAGCATAGAGAAAATAAAGTCGATTGTTAACCTGCTTTATTTTATGATGATATGATAATTGCATTGAAGGATTTTCTAACGAAGAATTTTATCATTTTATAGTTTATAGAAATGTTAGTTATCTCAATAAAAGGTTGATTATTGTAAATGTTTATTAATTAATTAATTAACTTCTAGCATTTCCTTCTTTCGTATGCCTTTCTACATTTTTTATGGTTTTGTTATTTTTGTCATATAAGGTGGACTTAAGGTTGAGCCATAAAAGTACTAATGAAATTTTAATTACGAATTGCGATAATTGGACTTTTATTAACAGATTTTATTAAAAGATAATTATAAATTGCGAAGAGTCCATGCAATAAGCACAGTCTTAAAATCTTGCTTTACTTACAATAAATACAAAGTCAAGAAAAAGGATAGGTGAACAAATAGGACAAAAGACAAATTTTATTTTGAATATTTCTAGTAGAAGGCAATTTTGTGAAATCTAAAAGCAAATGCATTCCTCACATTGAAAAAAAAATATAGGTAGTTGTCTCCTATTTCCTTAAAAAGCCGACTTAATTTTGTCATCTCTTATAAATTTTTTAAGCCTTTTAAAGGGCTTGAAACCATGCACCGTGTGTCTTTTTTTTAACTGCGCCTTTTGAAACGTTTTCAACGGTTGAGGACTATTTGATCAAATCATCTCTTCGTATATTAAGTCCTATCTGTTTTGATGATAAAATTAAATTTAAATTTGCGGTGATACTTAAATCTAAGATCATTGCACTTGTTAAAAATTAATCTAGGAGTTAATAACAGTTTAATATTTTATGGAAACTTCAAAAATTAAAAGTGATAAGAAATTTCAAAAAACTAAAATTTATAAGAACTTTGATTATTTGGAATTTACTACAATCAATAAATTCGAAATTTACGAATGATTCAATAATACAGTTACAGTAAACAGTTATTATAATTATAATTATACTACTTAGATGTCGAACGAAAAAAATGCCGGTGTAAAAAAATTAATATTTTAACTTACTTTTCTAAATCAAAGGGAAAATGACTCTGAAAATTTTTTAAACCCCTACAGTTCTACTGGTCAAGGTGGGGTCCGATGATCCAAAATTCAGGTTGAACCACTGCATAACTGCGTGGACGAGTAAGAAATAATTCCGTTTTACTTTAGAATCATAAACTTTGGTTAAGAATTAAGAAAACACTTCAAGCTTGAGAAAGCTAAGTTTTTTCTTTTAATATATGTTTATAATAAAAGTTTTTAAGAAGTATATGTATAAATCTTAAATACTCTGCTTTTAATTCAATAAATCTTTTTGAATTAAAATGAATTCATAGTCTGGGTCCGGCTCATAAAACCACAGGGACGGAATTCTTCTGGCATTTTTTGGACAATTTTTTATTAGTTTCTATTGTGATATTAACACAAAATCTTGCAAGTTGCAATGTCATTCGACTGTAAAAATATCTCGATTATAAAATAAACTCTGTAATCATGTTTTGAACCAGTGCATTTTTTCTTTCAAATTTAATCTAAGTTAAATGTTAGAGTGATAATTCCAAAAGTACATTTTCCATAACGGTCGACTTCGGCAGCACGACTTTTCGAAAATTGGTCCGGGCATTGCTCAAAACTGTTGAGTTACAAAATTCTAAATCTCTTGACTCCAGGAGGAAAGTTGTGGACGTCCCCTGCCCGACAATCTAGCGATGTAAAATAAAAACAGAAATACTTGGAGACGAAAAATTAAGGCAAGTAAAGAAGCACTGATGGTGTCTATTTTGCTGCATGCGCACAGGACGCAATCTACTACGACTAATCGAAATACTATCAGCATTTTAGCGAGGATAAGCGGGTCGGTGCAGGGAGTCGCGCCAGGGCACATGACCTGTCGGGAGCACCGAAGGTACAATAAAACACAGGTTATTATTTTGGTGAAATGAATTTATTCCTCGGAGTCGCACTAATTGTCGCAGTGGAGTTATCGAGGAAGCACACGGAAACAATGTACCGACTTCACAAAAGAAAGTTTCCGAAGCCAATAACGGCGGCAGCAGAAACAATGAAAAAAAGGTAAAAAAGTAACGAAAACAGAACGAACAGCGTTTTACAAGTCACAAGAGCTGGAATTTTCTCCCGGGGAGTTGCCAACGACTTTTCGGCGGTCGATTGGATTACTTGGGCAACTTTCTAGGCTTTCGGGCTGCACTGAGTCTATTTGAACGAAGGAAACTTTAAAAGAAGTTGCTAAAGAAGACGGACCGCCGAGGAGCCGCGCACCGCACGACACTTTAAAGCTCCGCCGCTGCCGCTGCCCGTCGACGGGAGCCTTGAGTTCACGAGCGCACCCCGCGGCTCAGGTGCGCACCTCGGTCGCCGCTGTGCCGCGATGCAGTCGATATGTAAATTGACCGCGGATTGGGTGGTTGGCCGCACCGCAGTGGGTACTTCGCGACTGCTCAGGGCGCATGATCCGTACGTGGGGGCCGGGTCCAACGAAGCCCCGCCTTCGCCGCAGTGACGGTGCATAGCGGGTTTCTGGTCGGGGCAGCCGGCCACTTGAAATGTTGTGACAGCCGCAAAAAAGGTTGAATTCCACATCGTAGGCAATTTTCCCGGCGATTCACTTTCTTCCTTTGTCTTCTTCTTCTGGCGGTTGTGAGTAATCGCAGGAATCTAGCAGGTATGCCGCATCGGTTTTTTAAATATTTAATAGCCGACTGCCACCCTTGCAACTGCCCTACTTTGGCGCCCGGCGAACACGCGCCGGTCCTGCAGTCCGGCATAAGTGCCCAATTCTCGAGCCCGGCCAGCAAATCCCGGTTCCGCGAACAACGCGGGGGAGTCCGACTGTCCAAGATCTGGCCGTTTCTAATGTCGGTCTTTGGAATTTCCAATCGGCATTCTACAGCCTTCCCCACAATCACAAATGTGCCGTTATTCATACACCGGTCACAGTTAGACATAGCTGAGACAACGGCGTATGCTTCCACCGATTTATTATTAACCACTTTGATGAGTCGTTATTAAGTGCTACTCCGATTTCAAAAACAATAATTTCAATTTTGTTGAAGTTAGCTCCAGGTTTAGAAAATGTTTCCACAGTTGTTTGTCTGGTTTTGGTAAATGTTGAAAAAAGGTTTTCATTCGATTCATTTTATGTGTATACCTTTTTAATTGCTTTGGGGCACTTTTATACACCTTTTGCTCTGTTTATAAATAAACGGTCTCTCCTGTATGGGTCTAGCAGGAGAAAAGTCCCTATTCAAATTTTATTATCTTCACGATGCGATTTTGAGCGAAGAAAAGCCATAGATTCGGTTCAGGACCCATTGAAATATAACGTACAAGTCCTTAGAGTAGTCCCTTTAAAGGACTGAGTTCATCCATTCGCAGGCAAATCAATTATAGGGTCTCAAACATTTAGGCCGTAAGGTCTAGACTTCAAACAGGTCTAGTCTTCAAACAACCACAATCTTATATTTTTCGAAATACTTGATCAAGGGTTATTTTCTTGTCTGTAATTTGAAGAAATATTATTTTAACACGTTTAAGATGTTTGCCTCAAAGTTTCTTATGGGTTTTAGGTTAAAATGATAAAAACAGTATACTTGAAAAGTTTAGAATATAATTTTGAATTTTCTTGTTCAATTTTAAGTGCAATTTCAATAAGAAACTAAGAACGCTAATTCAATTGATCGTGTTGTATTTTATTTTGTTTAGTTATTCAGTTTATGTGATAAATGTTTCCTAATAGATTCGTTTGATGTGATTTATGCTTACCAGCGTTGGCTTGGGACATACAAAGTTACCGGGAGAAACGAATCAAGCGGCCCTCCTTAAGCCCATAATAAAAGGAGATAGTGATGAAACCACTGGAAGATCGGCCCACTGTGAATTCTCTCGCTAGTCCCCATGGCCAGGCCGAGCTTCTTGTTTACCTATTATTTGAATCATATGTTTGTAAAATATTATTTTTAAAACATCACAATTTTGAATATATCTGCTGTTTGTGGTTGAGATAGAACCTCAGCCTAACGTACCTAATTCAAAAAATAATTGAGGATTAATTAAGGAATTGAGCGTGTTTCTAGATGCATCGATCTGTTCTCTGGATTATTTTTATTAATGTCCCGTTCAGAAAAACAAAATGGATACTTTTGTGTTTTTTATTTAACACATAAATTTTTTTATTTAACAGCATGAAGTGTCACCGCTAAGGGAATTTTGCACCAAATCCAACAAGTGCTTATTCATTTTTACAATTTGAAAACTTCTAATTCTTAAAAAAATTGAGTTCTTAGATTGATACCTATTTCTAAGTCTACAGATCTGAGTGAATTTTATCTTATATATATACATAATTTATTTAAAGAACTAATACTGCAAAAAGCCATTGAATTTAGGGCCGTAGCTAGAGCCTCTGAGGCCCCGGGGAAGCAAGTGATCGAAGGGTCCTTTATCTCACTTCTTTTAATCTGGTTTCGTAAAAAATACCCTCCTTGTTCGGAGGCCCTCGAGCACTACCCCGACTTCCAGAGCGGTAGCTACGGTCCTGATTGGATTGTACATTCGCACTCATTTTCTACACCTTAGTTGGTATCATATCGTTATATACTTGTATGTCCTGTTTCAACTGAAAAAATAAACACTCTCGTTAGTTTTTTAGAAATACTTTTACAACTTTTAATAAGAATTGAATAATTATGAACAGAACGTTTGTCCACTTAGACTCCCGACATGAAGAACCTTGTCTGAAATGTTGATTCTAGTTAAGCAGCATAATGTTTAGGTACTATTTGAATCGAAAATAAAATAAACGTAGACGCGCCAGTCCAAACAAAATTTCAATAGTTCAGTGGAAGCAATTGAAAATATTTTCTGCTTTAACTCACACGAGTTTCACCGAATGAAATCTTAAATAAATTGTTGTTAGCACTTAGCAAAATAAACTAAGAGTTATAGAGTCTGTCTTTGAGCTTAAAAAAAATAAATGAAATTTGCTAAATGTTATGTTAAAAAATGCATTAAATATGGAACAGTAACGATTTTTGACTATGTTTGTCTTACTATGTTACAATTATGCTTGTTAAAATTATTTTTTTATAAACTCAAGGTTAGCGTGTTATTGCTGTCCTTGAATCGCTTATAAACACCAAGTCCAGTAGTACTCACAAATTTTTGAAAGTCGCCTCTAACGCAAAGATGGATTTTATAACAATGAGAGTAATGATAGTATTTGTTTTAAAGCTTTATCATAGAAAAAAATTTGGGATCACTGTTCCGATAAAAGCAATAATTAAGTGAAATCGAAATATTCAGTAATATGCAAATCTGTTTTCATTCATGCAGGGCATTAAATCCATCTTGTTCTACAAGTAGTCGACGATTTGATTAAAAATTTTAATTCTCATAGTTGAATATTAATTTTATTGAGTCCACTTTTTAATTTCCTGTTTCCCTTATTTAAAACAATCAGTTCTCCATTGATTGTTGGATAACTTTCCTGCGGATGCCGAGTTACGCCGCTAACTCAAGGAAAAGCCGAAGAAGCCTGTGTCTTTATCAACCATTAAAAGTAATAAAGACCGCCAGAAAGGCTTTTCCACGCGTTAGCCCTGTGATGACTTCTTAAAGTCTGCAATTGCAGGTGTAAAACTCTAAGTCTAAGTCGTAGGAAGCAGATTTAAGCAGTTAAGGGCAATGCGATTCGTCCACCGCTGAGGTTAGTAAGACTTCTTAGCTGGTGCAGTTTCCGTAGGCTCAGAACAAAATTGTTCGGGGACGAAAAACGTACACCTTTTGCAGAACCTGAAACACCGGTGCGACCCATCCACGGGGAGACCGCGCGACCAGAGCGTTTCCCGGGCAAGCGAATGTGACGCTCCTAGAAGACAACGGCGATGACGGTCAGGTGATTTGCATTCCTCCGCGCGCTCGACTTCGCCTTAACCGATTCTAGGCCAGAGCTGTTCGCCGCCGGATTGCTCCCGAGCGCGGACGGCACTGGATGCCGAGTAGGGCCCATGGTGAAGGCTCCGCCCACACGATACCAACGAGCCAATAGCGGCGCCGACTGCAGCCGCTAGCCGAGCAAGATGAGAGCCGCTGCCAACCGTGCGCCATAGCAGGTCGAGGCCGGGCCTCCGCGCCGCGACACACAGCCGCTCGGAGCGGAACCCGTTTTGCACACATCGGCGCCCGGGACCAACACCAGCGTGGCGCGTCGTCGATGAGTCCGTCCGCACGGCGTTGGCGTGCGGTGGTGTGGGTCTGTAGCGGGGGCAGCCCCGGCTCGGCGGCACGGGCATCAAGAGAAAATGATCACATAATCACCTCGTACCTAGTCGTTCACGCACTTTGTTCGTGGTTGGTCGCGCAGCGTAACGCTAAGCTGATATTAGGTGACACGACAGCAGCGCCCCGACTTTGGTTGCCTCGAATAATAATTTTCTTCATAATATCGCGGCTGCACAAAAAATTTTTTTGAGTAATTTGGAAGTGGATCTCCATCGCGCTCTTAAGTGCTTGCGTTTACCGCTCGAATTCCGGATAAGGAGCGTTAATACGGAGAAAAAACGCTTTAAAGCTGCCCACCGTCGTCGCCAGAGCCTATCATCATCAGTCATTAGCGAAACCGTCACCGTCGTCATCGTCTTCTTCGCCGTCGCTGCCAGCGCGCACTGTGTCGGGCGTCGTCGTCGTCCTTCCGCGGTCCTTGTCATTAAACGGCGAAATTGTTTGTTATTATTGTTTTTAATTCTGATAATAGCGACACCCGAATATTAACTGGCCGCTAATTGTCGCCGCTGTCACCGTGGTGTCATCTCGCGGTGCAACGGAACTGCTGCGACGTTTTGCTGATCCAGGGCGCGAGCGATTTTCGCATGCTGTTCAGGTGCGACCACGCGCGACACGCTTCGTGGTGGTGATTAAGTGAAATTATACTTGAAGGATAATGCGGTAATGCGTCCCGGCGCCTAATAACAGTTACACACCAGAATAAGTGGGCAGAATTACACGAATTAAGAAGTAATGTGTGACAATTAGTGATTAGCGATTGTACCCTATGCTCGTTCCGTGCCCTCTCGCGAGTGCTTAATGGATTAATCCGCTCCGTGGAGGTGTCTAGCCTAGCACAGCGCCATCTACCCCCCTGGCTGATTGATCTTTAAAAGCTGATCATCGATCATCGATCCGTTTAAATTCCAATTTAAATGTGCCGGCAAGCGATTTAACGGTCTAATCGCGATATCCCACGAAAGTTCTTCAATTGTCGATTGTGCTCCCACCTCCTTCCTGAAAAGAGTGGTCACTGCAAGATTCCCAAACAAAAAATAACAGTGATCGGTGCATAGTAATTATTAAAAAAAAGAAACAGTGCAGTAGTTTGCGTATAATTTTATTTTCTTCTCGAAAAGTGTAAAAGAAAAAGGCGGCAAAATTTTTCTTGATAAAGTGGCCTCAATAGGCGCCAACACGCTTAATTTCACGGATCTGGGGAGCCCCTACGAGGGCCCCCCTAGTACTCCTCAGTCCGGCATGGATGCTCCGGATGCCCCACATACCCCCAAGTACTTGGACGGTGGAACAACAACAACATCCGTCCCCGGAAAATCCGCCTTCGTCGAGCTCCAGCAGCACGGGTGAGTGTTCCATTTCCATCTTCTTCTTCCTAATCATCAGTCTGAAAACAGAACTTAATGTGAAAATTGAAAATCAAAATAAGCAAAGTGACCAGGAATGATTTTCAATTCGATTCGGTTCCCCGGTCGGTTTTCCTGATCAATTGTCTTCCTAGATCCTGAATGAACGAGGTAATATTAAATTACTGCAGGCTAGTCTAGAAATTGAATGTTTCTAGTCTTGCAAATTTGAAAAGGAAACGGCTTTCCCTCAGAAAACCAACCATCGTTGTCTTGTGAATAGTAGTCCTTTAAGTTGTTATATCACTCCACGATTTTCAGACCCTCGTACGAAGTCTGAGATGCGGAGAATTGCCAGAATGACCGGCAGATGTGGAATACGCTAACGACGACATTATTAAAGTAGTAGAAGTCTCTGACATGATTTTTACGGATAGTGGGAGTTATGGAGTTTTTAGTACTGCATAAAATCGTATGTCTTTTGTTCTTATTTCCGAAGATTCTAAATCCATTTCTATAGCGCTTTAATTGACGAAATCCACAGAAAATCTGAAATGTTATATTGTATTATTGCGTTGTATCCCTCTACACCAGTTTTCTATAGCGTTAAGAACCGTATTTTAAAAATGTAATAATACAAGTTGTGAAACTCATGGTAAAATGGGTACTCAGACCTTTTTACTTTACTTCTTCAAGTTACATGGACAATTTCTTGAAATTATCTACAAGATATGCACTAATGCTTAGAAGGAGCTAATTTAGGTTAATGGTCGTAAATTGAGTTAGGTGTAAATAATAGTGCCTTAATTTTCCGTTGTTTAGTAGTTTTATTTTTTCCCTTACATTACGACAAAAAAAACCCTTTTTCGTAGCACCGAATTCCGCATTTGTTTCTAAACCATGTCTTTCAGCAGTGCTTGTAATACTAAATTTATAGGTATAATAAATGTAGGAAAACTTTAGGTGGACAAATAAACTCTTTAATATTGCTCAAGTGCGAGTTTTTCCCGTGCCCTGAATGCTTCATATCGTCAAGACTAAATTACTAAACGTCTGGTCTACGCACCTACTAACGACTTATGCAAAATTGCATGACCATGGTGATGCTTAATTTAACGCTATTATTAATAAAAAGTGTCGGGGTGTTATAGTTTTGTAAAATTTCAGTTGAGCTTTAGCAGTTTCTAAAATAGATTTGGTAATAAGAACAGTCTAAAACACTATTCGTCTAGCTTGTGTATGATTTTCAACTTACATGAAAACAACAATAAATTGTGTCGAAATCAACAATAATATTATTATTAAGGTATAATTTAATATTATTAAACAAAAAATACTTTTAGTTTCTAGTTCTTAATTTTCATAAAATTGGCGCAAAATAGGAACTGGTTGAAAAAGTTAAATAGTTAAACTATAAATATAAATTTGTTACCATAGAATTTCGAATACTACTAAATTAAAGAAAAAATCTACTTTTTGTTGATCTTGTTGATCTTGTCGATCAATTGTAGATAGAAACGTCTTGAATTTTTTCCACTTTTCTTTAAAGCTGCTATCGAAATCTAAAAAGAATATTTTCTGATTAATTTCATTTCCTGTACAATAATTACAAACTCTAGCCAACGCGGGTTTTAATCGGGAACAGAATCATATAATTTATACTTTTATGCAATTATCGAGTTTACCTAGGAAAATGTTCAATTAGTTCAGAGTTTTGGGAAATAGAACAATCTCCAGAAAAATTTATTTTACAAAAAAAAAAAACATACAAGTCAAAATTGTTGTTTAAGCCATACCTTTGGTAAGCTTCTGTGATTTTTGGTTAAATTTTAGAAATTTGAAAATATGACAAAATATCAATTTTTTTACCTTAAAAATTAGAGTTGCAAGTCTTTAGAGAAACAGCAAATAAAATACGTTATTTTATTTTTATTTTCTTTATTTTAGTTTCAATCGAAAGTGTTTTATTTTTATTATAATTTCAATATTTCCTAAGAAACCGTGTTTCGAGGACCCAAAGAAAGATAAGTTTTTCGAGGAAATAAAAACAGAACGAAAATAGCTTAGTTACTAATATTATGTAATATAAGTCATATATGAATACTTTTTACATATATATATACAGATACGTGTGTATTTAAGGTCCATTCCAACGAGATTTAAATGGCGGATTAATTAACGCGGTGTCAGGCGACATCACATGGATGCGAATCAGGTGAAAACGCCCTAAATAAATTTTATGAAATCCGGGTCTCCGGGCAGGTTTTTAAAAGTTGTACTTGATAATTCTGCAAAAGACTCAATGGCTTAAACAGACAGGAAAGTTAATCATTTTTAAATAAATAATTTAAAAATTCAATTACAGTAATACCAGCGATAAATTCTAATCAGTTCAATTTTATTATTAGTCGTTATAACAGCAACATGTTTTATTTATAATGAAGCTTGTTAGACGTTTGATGCCTGAATATTGTTTCCTCTTAAAAACGAATGAAAATCACTGCAGTTTTTTTTTCTATTTTTCTAACAGGTTTAAAGTAAATTGGAAAAAAAGTGATGTGATTAAATATAACAATTAATTATAGTAACTTAATTGTTTAAATTGTGTGTTAAGTGAATATAACCGTCAAGTTTTGTAGAAAGTGATAATTTTGTGTATAATTAAAGTGCCATTAGTAATTATTTTTAGTGCAGTTGAAAGATGATAGTGCAAAAAATTTATTGTATTTTTTAGGGCTTAAACGATCTACTAGAATTTTACTAATTTAATAAAATAACATAAAACAATTGTTGCAATTTATGTTAGTTTTTTACCTCTTCCGTAAATTACAGAAGCGTTTTGATCAAAATTTGCATAATTAAAACAATAAATGACTAAATGATTTTTTATAGACTATTTATTGAACCAAAGACAACAGAATAATTTAGAATCGAGAAGTTTTCATTACCACAAAGAAATTTATTAATAAAAGAAAGGAAATATATTTATGTACTTTTATTGTTTATAACTCAAGCAAGAAGCTAAGTTAAAAGAACATGTGGTAACATTTTAGAAAATAATTATTAAATTTAAGAATTAAATCTATTAATAAATAACAGACAATAAACATGAGCGCAATCGTAACTGTGTGAAAATGAAACGAGGTACATTTTTATTTATCTTTATGCAAATTCTTAGCTTTAAATCGATAACTTTTCCCCATAGTTGCTTTTACTGTTTTCCATTATTGCCGTGATTTATTATCACTCCATACTCAATTTCTTCTGAGACTACCCAGAGATTCAAAAGTCGTATTTAATGTACCAGGTGTAATGGTCGACGCGTTAGTTTTAATTTTATTATCTGAGCACGTATAGTAAATAAATTTTGATATTGGTCGGCGTACCAAGTTAAATGTTGTAAAAATGATGAATTCAACGCCATTTGAATTGCGGCGCAGAAGATTTATTGCTAAAATATGTGGACGCTTCTATAAGATTTATGTTCTTTTTTTATTTTATCTCCAAGATTGAAAAAAATTTCTTTTTGTGCGTGGTTGGAAATCTTTAGCTAATTTTTATTTGATTTTAAAGTGTAATTAAAGTCAACTGCTTTGGTCTGCATTAGGAAATAATTAGTACTGGTCACCTTTTAGATGCAGTGCATATGTTGAAGATGTAAAGATGTGTATATGTGATTTTTTACAGCTGCGAATTGTTTAGAATTGTTTTGTATAAGATGTACGTAATAAAAGCGCAAGTTGCAGGGTACATTCGTTCACAGATGTGAAGAATGTGGGAAATGTCTCCTTTATGACGGTTAATTAAGAAATGAATTAAGAATTTACTTTTGCAAATTCTAGAATTAATTTTTTTTTTTACTTTTTAAACGAACAAGTTCAAAGAACTAATCTCATGCTTTTGTAAATTTATTAATTTAGAAATTAATGAGTACTCGAAAGATATAAGTTGAAAAACAATTACCAAGTTAATGTAATATTATTTTAGGTATTAGACTCATCGAAATAAAATAACTCAAAAATAAAATACATTCAGATTGAGGATTGTTTTAAATGTAATATCATTGTTCGATTAATTTTTATTATTAATTAAAACAGTTCAAAAGAGTGTTATGATTCCCGTTACTATTTTTAACTTGTTTAAGAAACTTCGCTTTGAAATGGGTGTTTCGATTTGTTGACCAGCCCAGATCATAATTCCACTAGAAAATTAGAAAAAGTTGAACAGTAAAATAAAAACATTGTCTGTGGTCTATAATGGATATAAAATTGCTATTAAAATTATGTGGAAATTTTTGTTTTTATTACATAGCATATTTGATTTTAGATTAAATGTGCGCAATATATATCTATGTGAAACTAATTTAACAAACTATATATACCTCACTACTTTCTGAAATATAATGCAGATCTTAAAAAACTACTATCTTCCAAAATTGGAGATTTGTAACATTTGTTACAACGCAGCGAAATTAAAATTCATGACCAATTGAGACTTCTAGATACAATTTGTCTAACAAAAATGGTTCTTTTGGTGTAGACCTCTTAAGAAAAACTTGAAATTTATTATGCTGGTAAGTAATATAAGGAAAGTTAGCTTGAAATAACAATAGAAGTGTTTTTGTAGTTTATACAATTTGATTATTAAAAAAAGATTATTTGAAATAAGCTGTGTTAATATCTCGAGAGTTCTAGTTAGTTGTGACTGACGTCATTTGTGTTCTTGCAAATATGGTCCTTGACACCAAAGAACTATGTCAAGACTTGGTGTTTTAAGTGAAGTGGCCTGCTTATACTTTCAAATGTAATACACATTCAATGCCGTCGTCTCTCGTTCTTATCTATTCCAGATTATCTAGATCAGGTTAGACTCTTTGATTCTCCGGATATGCATAGAATTACATTAGTGTCTTAGTAACTTTAAATATGTATTTATTTCTGCTGGGGTTACGCAGTTTTTTCAGTTTTTTTCATTTTCAGGTATTCAAATTTCCTAGTTTTTTTATTCGACTGTTAGCTAAAAAAATGAATTTAGGCTTTTCGAATCCTCTTTTAAGTTCGAAAAAATATTACTATGATTTCGATCAAGTTCTTTATTTATATTTAACAATCCTTTAGAATTTGATACTTTTTCAATTGAATAAAAATGACTGTCGATATGAACTTGACCTATTTTCGCGAATCCTAACATTCGGATTTCAGGGCAGAAGATTGAATTGCTCTTCTTTACCTTGTGTCTTATGTTGTATTTAACTGTATAGACATTTCGATTGAAATATCTAAATCCAATTGACAAAGTTTATCATCTCAATCAATTTCCATACCTGAGGAAGCGTGTTCCGGCATGTTCGTGCTTCTGGCTCTTGAGTTCTTAATTTTTCGGCGTTCGTTCGTCTGTCTACAAATAGAGTCCTTCAAAGGGAAGGATACTCCAGGAAAAGGGAACACAATTCTGTGTCCTATGAAAGTCCCTGGGAAGTAAGTCCTCCCTTGACACCAGACTGACCGTTGTCGAGCTGGTCGCACAGGTGAACATATCGTGTACAACGGTTTCGTGTTAGAAAGGCGGAGAAATGACATTTATTGATTTTTGATTATAATAGAGAAAATCAACCGCAGCAAAAAGTGACTATGGAGCGAGTTCGTTCGTGGCACGCAATTCGCAACTGGTGAATGCGACCGCCGCGTTGCTTTTGATATGAAACGTAAAAGAAGAAAAGAAAAAAAAGGAAATACCAAGAATTTATGAACAATTTCTAAGCGATTAAATCGTTAAACTTTAATGATTTTGATTTTTGCCCTTGTGTCTTTCAGCTATGGCGCTATCCGAGGTGGCTACCAACATTTTGGACCGCAGGGTGGACAGGACTCTGGATTTCCTAGTCCACGAAGTGCTTTAGGTTATCCATTCCCGCCCATGCATCAAAACTCATATTCAGGATATCACTTAGGTAGTTATCCACCGCCATGCGCGAGTCCGCCAAAAGATGGTAAGTAGTACAACAGTCTTCCTTCCTTAAAGTGTATTGCAATTAAAGGGAAAGCCCCGAGGCGCGTTCTGGGTTTAGTGTAATTGACACTATACACTGGCCGACAGTGGAAATCAAACAACCATTGATTTTCGGGTAAAAATAGGACAATGGCTCGCTTTTATCGAACTGATTCCTACTGATTGTTATCGCTCGTCGGTATATAAAAGGGTAAAACCGAACCACAGCGAAATGGACATTTTGTTATTGTTCTTGCCTGCGCTTGGACACTATCAACACTTCTCATATGTTTTCATAAAAACTAATATATGGTTTAGTTGACTGTTCTAAGTGATATTGCATTAATACCTATTCCGTGCAGTAAAAAGTCATCAACAGTTTTTTATATAAATAAGAATGTGCTATTACGAGGGTTAGCATAATTCATTCTTAGTTTTGATATATTTTAGGACTCAAAAATTCAAAAAGATTGTTAGTGAGATACTTTTATTTCAATCTAATTCTAATTCTGGAAGTTTTCTCTTGATAGTTTAAAATTCTCTAGATATTATCAATAGATTTTATAATTATGGAGATATTTTATAATGCTTTTAGTAACTTCATGCTATTATTTATTGATCCAAAGGTTTCATCTTGTTCGTAAATGTTTTCATATGCAGTACAAACTTTTAAAACGTAGTCTGCAAAATGTAGCACAAATAACGAGATCGTTTTAAAGATTGCACGCAGTCGAGCATAGAACTAATTCACCACACGCAACTCTGTACCGAGTTTAGAACAAAAGCTGGTTCATTCTGACTTTTTTTTTTAAACAAAACATTAAAAGTACGTGTATTTTGCCTGCAGTATTTCAAGAATTCAGTTGAGGATAAGCTAACAAAAGTCAGCCCTCTAAGTGTTCGGAAGTACCATCAACATTTTAGAAAAAATCACAGCGCGTTCTCAAGAAATTTGGTGCAATATTAAATTTCTAAGGTTTTTCCTATTGAGGCTGTGAAACTGTCTTTCTTTTAATAAATATGAATACTTTTGGTATATTTTAACGACATCTTTTTTATATTTTTATTATTTAAATTTAAAGTTCCTAGTTCTTGCGAATGAGTTTATTATTTCGTTAAAAAGTCGCTTCGGTATATTCTAAAACATGAGTAGTTATAGTTCCAGAGTTTAGACGAAACATCCGGAATTTTTACGATGTTTTGGATTTTACAGTACATTTCCTTAGTGTGTTGAACAATTCTCAAATTTGTTATGATGTAAACCTCCAAATAAACGAATAATTGTGAAGTCTGTTAATTAATTAGTTATGAATATTTTTTATAATTAGTTACGAATTTCGAAAATATACAATAAAAATATTTTCAAAAATAAGCTATTTATCTAGCTATCTCTTTGTTCATCCATTTTGGGATAGTGTGAAAATTACTGAAAGGAATTTGATCGCATTTTAATCATTGTACAGCTTAATGATGGAATGCAGAATGGATGGATTGCAGCTTTTGGACCATGTTTCTGTTATAATTATGAGAAGTGTTATCAGTGTCATAGGAAGCTATTTAAAATAAAATAAAAGAAGGAGCAAATACTTGCTATGCTTTAAAGTATACATAAAAAATCAATTTTTTGAATTCTTTTTACCTAACGTCTTGATTAGTGAAATTACCTAGTTAATATGAGAACAATGGAGGAAATGTGCAAAGTTTCAAGAAATTGTGGGAAACTTGAAAATATATGGCTAATATCTTTGAAATTGATGTAAGAAAGTAAGTCTTCCCTTCTTTTACTGCTTGGCAGTCTAGACCTATTTAGGATGAAGATTACCTATCAGATTTTCTACCTTTCTGTCTGTCTTTTGTCTGATTTTTGTTTGGTACTAAAAATATTATGCGCGTTTCTACAAAATCCCTACTGTTGGGTAGCTTATAGATCGGCTTATAGATTTATACAGGTTTGCTTTTTATCTGTGGCGGCTGAGAATATGAAGTTAGTTGCAATAAATAAATATAGACATAAAGGAGACTAACACAAAATTCAATATTTCTCGATATGTGATAGGATAAGCATAATATCGCGCTGTTACAAATTTCCATGGAGGAAAACTGCCATAAAATTGTACCTTGTTACTTACTTCCGTATAAAGGCAGAAAATTGCAGGGACGGCCTTTTATCTGGCAACATATCGTGATAAAGACTATTTCCATAGTGAAAGTTAATGAAGCTTATCGCCCCATTGCACCAAGAAGGTGTACTTCTTCTTTTGCTCCCGGTTTTGTGGATGGGCCAGAACCAGACCTAGTGCCGAAGAAGACGAGGATTGTGAGAAGACTTCGACAAATCGCTGTTCTAATGCCCGACAGTCGGCTCACGGTGGCTGATCTCAAATGTGCCGCAACAAAACCATTTAATTTTCCACAAAGACTTCCTAAGCTTTAGTCACTCGGAATGAATATTTATGAGGTACGCCACCGGGAACATGAAAAAGTAGCCACTTGCTACAATTATCAAGGTAGAAAAAAACTCCAATTATAAGAATTAATGGTCCCAGGTAACCCCATCCACTGGTCGCAGCGCTTTTTGCAGCGCGCTACAGCCGCGTCGCCGTGCCAGCGCAGAAGTGAAAAATGCACTTTTTTTGCGGCGACGGACCCCGGCTGCATGAATTGCAGAAATCAGTCAAGTTTTTTTCTATCGGTCCGCGAATCCCTCGAGTTGCATTTCGCGGAAAAGTTCCGCACGGACTTGATCCCGCCCCGTCAGGTGTACGCTTATCAGAATCGTCCCGTATCAGTGCGGCGCGGTGTGGCGTCACAGAGCGCATTTGTGCGGCGCGACTATACCGCAAACGCTCCATAACTCAAAATCATCTTTTGTACTGTGTGTCGTGTGGCATAAATCGAGAGCCATAAATTTTCTTAATTAACAGCGCACTAAATTGTTGTAATTGTGTTATTAATGAGGTGCTAATCACGGGGTTATGCGCTTTGAATTGTTTGTTAACAAATTCAACGACGCTTTGAGCTCTCGCTGTAACACCGGGCGGCAGCGGAGACGCGTTGCCTTTAATTACGATGCGGTGCCTATAAAATTGATTAATTCGCCTAGGTGAATTGCTTGACAAGCTCACAAATCAACTCTCTTTTTGGCAATTTCGTTGACCGGAGGCGCGGGCGCCATAACCGAAGTGCGTGTAATTTATTAATAACTTTATTTCACCGCACCGCCTCCTTTTGAGTTCTGTTATTTACATTTTTTTTTCGCACAATTAACTTTGGAATTTGAATAGTTCGAATTTGTAGGAAATTCGTTTCAAATGCTTTAAAATGCATAAATTTAACTAGCTGAATTAAGAAAAAAATCTGTTGAATGCCGGATTTGTGCACTCATAAGATTTATGAACTTATCTGCAAAAATCGACGATTTCAAATCTTACAAAAACAAAAACTTTATTTTCCCTCAAAACAGGATGGACAAAGAAAATGAATTCAAATTACAGAAAAAAAACAGAAGAAAAGCCCAGCTAAGTTCGAGCCGAATCCGCGTATCGAGGACTCCGTACCACGCAAAAAAAAATCTAAGCCTCCTTTTACTCGATGTGTACGTTCCTAAAAATACGCGTAAAAGGAAATACTGACCTACCATGCCTTTCTGTTCTTAGGATTTTCTTAAATTACGAATTTTTTTCCTAACTCTAACTTTAGTTTGGTCGCGTTAAAGGGAATAAAAATAAAGCAAATTACTTTTCATACTCCTATTCGCGTAACTCCGAATTAGAGTAAAAAAATACACGTAGAGGTTGAGGGGTATAATGTTTTGTCTATGTTACTAATAATAGAGGAAAAATAATTAGTTAGTTTGTGCTCTTATCGAGGTTTAATTCCAAAACCACTGAAGAGATTTTAGAATTTACGATATGGGCTTTTTATAGTGACACCAGCGTTGTCCACAAACTTCGGAGGTAAAGAGGAACAAAAATAAAAAATTTAAATGTTTGGGACATCGTTTTATTTTTCCTGTAATATTTACAATGCTCTATTTCAGCTTTTATTTTTTTGCCATACTTACTTAAAACTTTTTGAAAATTTCTAAAAGCAGCTTTTACTTTATAGGAAATATTTTCAAAAGCGGATAATACTTCATAGCAAGTCTTCATAATTGATTTCTATATTATAAAAAAAAATGTATGTAAATTTACTATAATCAACTTTTGCACAATTTACGCTAACCCCATAGAAAAATAATGCTTCGATTAAGTTGGAAAATATTTAAGTATAGTACTAAAAATGATAGAAATAAAACTACAATAGCAAAATTACAAATTCGTAATGAAGGTGTAAGACGTCTTAAATAGAGTAAGGCTGATGATGAGATAAACTTATGAAATAGTCTCTCGTTTTTTAATATTGAAATTAAGTGTTTTGCCCACTTAGAGGGATTACTCTTATCCGACATGCAAGACTAATTAAAAATGTAAGTTATTTAGAAATTATGCGCGTAATTAAACTTTACTTACTTCAGTCTAACTGCACTTATTCGTTTTAATGAATGAAAAGCAGACTTTGCTTGTTCATTACATTTCAATTTTCAGTCTATCTGTTTGTTTTTTTTTTCTAATTTTATAAAGAAGGTCTATCTGCGGTGTTGATGTGTTTAATAAAACAAGATTTTTGTGACCAAATTTTATTTTTAAGTAATAAGAGAAAATCAATTTAATATTTTTTATAATATTTGAGTATCTAATACAATGGAGCACTTTTTTTATTCTGGCGTACTCTATAAATATCGTCGAAGGTTTTATAATTTTTTTCAATCTCAAGAGTTTTACACATTTAGTAATATAACATTACCAATTTTCCCGGAAAAAATCATAGGATAGTGTCCATACAAAATTCAAGTTGACCTCATAAATTTTTTGTGTTTTAAATATTTTTGTATTGTACCTAATTTTCCTGCTAAAATCATCCTGAGGTTAAACATTTGATTTAAGCATTAATGATCCACAAATGCAAATTTTGAAATTGCACATTAATAATTTTTAAGTAGGTGATTTTTGTGAATATTTAGCGCAAAAATCATTACTCGTAAAACAAAACAAAAATGTTTCATTCAATTGTTAATTTCTGCGAAAATTAATATGAATTTAAAAGAATGTCTATTTATCCTGCAAGTGTTGTGTAAGGGTTATCTAATTCAATATATGAGTAATTTTCGTTTCGAAAATTTTGATGACAGATTTAGAAGCCATTAAATATAATAAATTTTACCTCGCACAGGTATTTTGTACCTTTAGTTTTCAAAATTAAAAAAAGCAAGTTCGACAGGTATCTATAACTTTATTTCCGAAAACAGGCTGAACATGTCTTAAATTCTTTTGTTAATTTCATGCATTTAGAGAGGTAGAGATTATACATTTGCTCTTACTCACTGGTTTTCATTTTATTATATTATTAATAAAAGACTTTTAATATGTAGCAAATTCTGTTTATGTGTTAATACTTTAAATTCATTAGCTCTAATTAAATTAAAAATCATTTTCTAGTGGATATGAATACGATCGCTAAAACTAGGAATTTTAATGTCTTTTTTTATTACTTCACTAATTATACCTTTTATTTTAATTTAAAAATGTCATTATATCCAATTATCTTTCAATGTTAAGTTTTTACAACGCTCTCTACAGAGGAAAAGTATCTCATTTTATTTAAATTGGTAATTGAAGTTAGTGTAGAATATTTTAGTTCTTCTAGAAATAAGGTTTATGTTGGCGATCGGCGGCGTGATATTTGTGGGAAAGAATAAATCACAGTTTATTTCCTTTGCTTGTTTAATTTTTATTTCGCTATTCAATTTGTAATAATGCAACAAAGTCGAAGTGAGAATTCGACATCTGCATATCTAATCACTTTAACTGGCTACTTTTCATATAAAATTAATTTGCATATAATGCTACTGTAGAACTTAGAAAATAAGATACGATTCCGACTGATCAGGTGGGATTTACCTGTGTTTCAATGGGAGTTGCGTGCAGTCAATCTTATTTATTGTTATTTTAGCATTTTTAGACATTGATTAATAAGTTTCATAGAAATTAATAAGGTTTACCATGGGAAAAAAAATTATTCTAGATAAATTAGAAGAAAATTTACCTTAAGCTGTAATAATAGCGAAATTAGTCATTTTATTTAAGTGTGATGTTAGTTTTTTGTTTTTAAATTGGAATAATGTTTATTTCTTTTAATTATTTATAAATGGACGTAAAAACAAGATTCCTGTAATGTGTTAGACTATTGTAAAATATTTTCCCATGCTTTATGATAAAACTGTTGTTAAAAATCTGTAGAGATGCTTTGATGGGTTGTAAATATTTCAAGACATATGTCTATAAATTTTCATATTGAGGTTGATAGAAATCACAAAGTTATAGCATTACAAGGGGGAAGTTTATGTAATATGAATGTGTTGTTAAGATTTTAATTACGTCTTTTTCGCAACAATTTTTATTACTTATTTAACGTGATAATACGGACTGTTTTTGCAAGCAGTCTCGTAATCACAGTGGCTATCATTTTTCTACTTTGAGAATTTTCTTGAATTCAAAAATTTTGGATTTATTATTGAAATGCAATTTTTCTTAGCTTTTTCCCTCTATATTATTAAGTTATTCTAAAGAAATTGCAATACGGTTATATTTGGTTATGAAGTGCGTTCTTATCCTTAAAATATTAATTGGACCTCACAATTGTACGAGTTAGTATGAGTTGTACTTACACATTGAGTGTTCCATACTTTTATATACTTTCCGAAAAGATTTGTTTATTCTTTTTGAAATTAAATTAAAATATCTTTTTAAAATAGCTTTTATTTTGGTAAATAAATATTTAAATCAACAGGCTTTATTTTAGACAAAATTTATATTTTTCGCGAAATAAGTAAATAAACGACTCAAATATTGAATAAGTTAAAAAAAATTATTAAAAAATAATTCAAACGAAGAAAATGGCAATTTATAGAATTTATGGTATTAAAGGGTATTACGTGGAAATCAGTATTACACTTGGTTGCTGTTGTACCAAATGTAATATTTGTTTTAATAGCTAAAAATCAAGAATAATGTTATTTTTTAAATGGAAAAAATCACAAATATAAAAAAAATTCACTTCTGGTGGGATATGTTCTTTGTTTGTAGTGTTTTCCCTAAATACTTAGTTAATTTTTCACTAGGGAATCTCATGAGGGAGAATGGAAGCATATGGCGCGAAAATTAATTCCATCCCGAGCAACCTTCCTCCTTTTACCAATTTGTGCGTGAACACGCGTCTGATTCCCGGCACTCCCGATGGGAGTCCTCGACGCAACCAGACCAAACAAAGCGGTCAAAAGCGCAACCAAATTTGCACTAATTAATTAATATGTTCAGGAAAATGTTGAAATTTGATTCATGGGGTAATTTGAATTAATTAAATCTATTTTTGTGGTATGTTCTGATTGCTGTAGGACTTTTTTTCTGTTTTGCCTTTTCAGATAAATGTGAGGATACAGGATTACGGGTAAATGGTAAAGGAAAGAAAATGCGAAAGCCTAGAACAATTTATAGCTCGTTACAATTGCAACAATTAAATAGACGGTTTCAAAGGACACAATATTTAGCACTGCCCGAACGAGCAGAATTAGCCGCTAGCTTAGGATTAACGCAAACGCAGGTAAGTCGAAAATTTTATTTTTAATTATTTTTTTTTATTATTTCACTTCTCATATCGATCGAACTACGAGCAGCCTCAGGGCAACGAAATTTCGTGGATAAAGTAGTTATTTATGCTCGTCGGCGGCTCTAGAATTTGAAGAGGCCTCGAATCATTCATCAAACAAGGTCCAATTCAGCGAACCAGATAAGAAAGGGCTAAACATAATCCTTTTCGCCAATTAAAGCGCTCCTCCATCAGATATCGGGCATACGTTGTAATTTGACGATCAATCTCCTTCCACCCGAAGGAGGCACCCTGTGCCTTACAGCACACGTCGTCTTCGTCGTCGACGTCGTATTTCCAGCGTACGGTCATGTGCTGGGTTGTCGGGGCAAAGGGTGAAGGGTTTGAAGACCTTTCCTGATTCTAGAATATTTTCTAACTAGGGTTAAGGAGGCAAATAAGTGGAGCACTTGGACATATAACACCTGCCCTGCCCCTGCAGTGACTCATCTAATTAAGACGAAAGACGCGTCTTTTCATCGGGTGTCGTGTTGTGTTTGCGATCACGAATTCGCAACGCCACGCCACACCGTGCCGTGTCATATTCGAAGCACCACCATTCGATGCGGCAAAAAATCGTCGCATTCCGGAATGCTACCAAAAAATGGGTTTGCGGCTCCTTCTCGTTTTGTTCAATTAATTAATTTATAATGGACTCTGTAATTAGATTTAATTGGGCAAACACTTGTTGGCTTTAGATAGCCCCAAGGAACCGCGGACTAACCGTCGCCGATTGTCTCTTAATATGGCTAGAGTATAATTAAATTGGGAGGGAGATGGCTTCCTGAATGGTCTTTTCTCGAAACGTACTTTGGTGCGTTCAATTTTAAAACTCATATTCTTCTATTGTCATTAAATCAAATAAATAAATTCTTACTATATTTACAAAACAAGATGATAAAATTTCGTCGGTGCTTTTAGAACCCTCCAAAATTGAAACAAGTGCAACATTTCACAATGTACTTGCGTTGACAGTTAAATTTTAACTAATGCGAAGTTCTATTAATTTGTTTGTTATCTAATAACTTCTAAATTGTTGAACTGGTCGATATTGAATTTTGCATGAATACAGACTGTGTCATAGCTGAGCACATAAAATAGTTTCTATCATCATCGACACGCAACACGTGACATAAAAGTAAAAAAAGTTAAACAGAACTTAGGAAAATGTAGTTCAGTTTTAGTTTAAAAAACACCTTTAATGGATTAAATCCCGGGTGTCGTCTAATTAATATGACTATGTGCATAAATTAATAATATTTATGTATTTATAAATAATTCTAATTTTGCAAATGATGTAGTGCATTACATCTAACCGTGTTCTTAAAAAACTATAAAGATACTAACAAAATTGAGCTAAATTTCAAGAATTTTTTTTTTCGTAAAATATTGAAGACTTCACAATAGAAATTATAACTCTTTGAAAAAAGAAAAACATTGTTGAAAATAATTGATTTAAAAATTTCGTATACTTGACGATCCAAATGTAAATTTTTTAAAGTTCATTCCTTTTTGATACATTTTTATTTTGAAAATAATTAAATTAGACACTTACAATTCGCAATCGTTGCTCATTTTTCAGAAATAAAAAGGGCGGGAATTGATAAATTCACACAGGTTTAAAAAATCATTAATGTTTGAGTTTCACATTTGATTCTTCAAGCGTAGTCTAAGCGTGGTCTAGACTTTAAGACTGATTTAAGTCGAAATTTTCTTTTCACGAGTTTTTGTGAATATTTTTGTTAAATGTTAAAGGTTTTTGTGAAAATTTTTATGATTTTAGTGTCTTTCGAATAAAACAAAGACACTATTTTACGTGTTATAATGCAGAACTTTCGAAGATAGAATTGGTTTGGGCTTTAAGCAGTAGGTATGTTTTTTTGGAAATGGGGACATGAGTGCGACGCACATATTTGCGGAAATTTATCGAAGAGTCTGCCAGTCCCGACCAGTTTTGGGTGTTGGGTTAAACGAGATAATTAGCTTTTTGGTCATCACGTCCGCGACTCGCAGCTGCTGACCATTGTCCATTTTGTGGACAGCTCGGATGACAGTGTTAAGTTTATATTTAATGACCAGCCGGCAACATGATGCGAATTTCGCCTCATTGGCTGTGTTCTGGGGTAAATGGGGTGCCGGGGGACGTTTAGTTCATCGGTTAGCGGCAACTCTTGACCATCGAATGATTCAAATCGAGGAAGTATTCTCAAGCAGTGCCGGGTAACTTATGACAACGTTTTCCCGTTTTCCCGTTTTTCCGTCCCGGGGCCATCTGTTCCTTGGAACCCCCTTGACAGTGCGGCGCGACGCGACGATATTTATGCGGCGGCACGCGCTCCCTTAGACGAAGCTCACCCCTTTCTTTACCGACTGACAGTATCGAGCAATAAATAAAATTCATTGAATCATTAAGTGTAACTGAATACGGGCGATCGGGGGGCGGGGGAGGAGCGCCGCAGTGTTGGTCTTCAGCCCTGGTCTTTCGGACGAGAGTTAGTTGCATGCAGCGAGCAGCGAGCAAAATAAAAGAAACTAAGAAACACACATCAGGCCCTGGCATAATTCAATTAGGAAGCCCACGCCCACTATCAATAAATTTTAAACAAGACCTGAAAACACTTCAAGACTTTCTTTTTGTTTTTATGGATTTTTCTTACTTAGACCCCGCGCAATGCAACGACGACGACGGCGACTATTCCCTTCCTTCAAGACTACTCGCGCCCCTTGCTCGTGCTAGAAGAGCTCTAGAAGGCGTAGTAAATTCTGAAGTGAGTAAGCCTCGACTTTGGCTGTTAACATGCGAGCGTACGGACTACGTGGCCACAGTGGGCTCGACTATGGCCATACAGTGCCACAAAGCAAAGCAACTATTCTTTTCTGTTGATAAATTAATTAACTCCGTGAATTTATTTATATTAAGAGGTTTTAAATACTCCGCTTTGCAGGCCGCGAACGGCTCTGTTTGGCTTTGCTTGTTCGCTGAATGCATTGGCACGGATTCATTCAAATGAGGTTCCGGCTTTGGGCCTGTGAGACGTTCATGTGGCCGCTGGATTTGTTGATTGCCTCTGCTTTCCCAGTAACGAAACCATGCTGCGATATGCCAAAATTGATTAACGAATTTGCAAAATCACTTAATTTATTTCTAAAACGGCGTTGGTGGCGACAGAGCATTTGATTTCTAATAACTTAATTGATTGTGTGCAAGTTCTTGGCAGTAGCTCTCTTTCTGGATTGGCACCAACATAACATGGACATTCCAAACCTCTATCTTTTCCATCATAAGGTTTTTTTTCCTGATTACATTAAAAAACAGGTATACTGAAAAATAAATCGAATTAAAAATGGAAAATTAACTTTGTTTAGTTGCAAATGTGAAAAAATTCGGAATTTAGTAGTAGTTTAAAAATTACTAGTAGATATCGACAATTCGTTGGTTTTGTTTTTTTTTATATTTTTATATTATTGATGTAATCAGCAATTGCGTTTACATTTGAGATTTTACAATATCTGACTGTATTAAATCTTGGGTTGGTATTGTTCACAATTGTTTATACAAATAGATGATTTAGGTAAAAAGGGAGTGGTATATTTTTTTCAAACCCCTTCATATTTTAAGCCAGGATTGTGAATATTTTGATTTATTTAATATCATGGGTTATTGAATTTTTGTAAAATAATTATTTCTTGCCCTTAATGCTATTCAAGTCCAAATGTTTTCCTTTTACTTCCTTGCAATCTTCAAAACAATCTTTATTTTTGATGAATGATTTTTTTACCTTGATTTCAAGGTATATACATTTATATTATATTCATATGTATATCATAATAAAACATCGAATTAAAATAATGTCGCATATTGCATTATGGCGTATCTAAGGAAGTGAACATTAAAATAACGTTTACACTTTTCTTTGATATCTTAATCCTGTCAACTTTTCGTTTTCTTAAAGTTCTGATCAGAATTTCATTTTTGCATCTTGCACGGCGAGGATTTTGTACAACTAACAAATGAAAAAACCTTAGTACTGATTTCTCCAATCGAATTTTCCATTTTTATTATATTTGCTCTTACTTCTAGGGATATTTGTATGATGATTTATTCCAAGGCATAGCATATACAATAGAAGTTCGTATAATATAAAAAATAAATGAAAATTAAACAGGTATACAAATTAACACTAGTTTTAGACGATACGTAGTCATAAATAACAACTTTTGGGACTTTTGTCTTATATGTTTGTTTGTGTTAATCTCAGAAACGGTTGAACCGATATTGATAATCATCTAACAGGTATATAATCGTCCGCGAATGATACAGTATATACTTTATTTCATCTTCTTACCTCCAAGGGTTGCGAAAATATCGCGTAGAATTCTCTTCTTGTATTTCGGTCTGCTTATTTATTATGGCTAATCATAAGCCGTCATAAGCCTAACTGTAGCTATAACACAAACTTTGATCCTAAGTTACGTAAAATTTTCATGCGTAGATTGGAAATGAGTCACTATGTAGAGCACATGTCTGACGACTTGAGGCTTAGTGGACGAAGCTTGTATCACGTGAAAATTTGAATTTTATTGCATTTCAATCTTCCATGTACTAGACGGTCTCTCAAATTGTTAATTTAAGTAAATTTTTTTTTTTAAAGAATTTTTTCTAATATGTACAGTAGTGATTTGAACGTGTTTTCATAGAATGTTAATCGCTACATACATGAAAGCTAGTAAATAAGCAAAAATATAAAATACTAAAACGATAAATATTTTAAAGTGCGAGTTATCCAAAGAGTTAGAGAGAGAGTTTAAATATACTGAATTATTTTTTTGAATATTACACAATAATTTCTTGTTTTTAAATTCGTAAATCCAGGTGTAAGTAATGATATATTTAGCTTGTAGTAGCTATTTTGGTCTAGATATTAAGGTGAATAGCTTTCTTTACTTGAAAGCTACGTTCCTTAGAAAATTAATTGGAAATTGTAAAGAAAGATAAAAGTTTGAAGACTTGGGGGAATGTGATGAATGAAACTCTCGGATATTCACACCTTTTTATGTGAAGAACTTTGCTCGGTTGTATCAGTCACAGTTCCGGAATTAATAATTTTCATGATGTGCCTTACTTTCGAAAATTTGTTACGTATAATTAGAGCAATTTTTATGCAAAACTCATCTTTAGCACAATTTCTATCCATTCACGATTATTAAATGAATAAAAAACTTTATATGGGACACAAAAAGTTAAAAACCATGCAAAATTTTTGGCTACGACGTAAGTCTAAGTATCTGTAAATCTTCGCTAAGTGCTTAAGAAGAAAGATCTTTCTTTTGGGTCGAGTTTTATTAAAATCAGACCAACAAGGGAAAAACGCTAATTTCGAAAATTTCTCGCATCAAAATACGTTTTCAGTGTAGTGAAGCCTCAAAAACTTCATTATTCAATAAAAATCGAATCGGTTCCGTGAATAATTTGCTCTCAATAGCCGGTCGACTGTCTTCCATTCAAAGTTTCTCCGGAGGCCTGAGAAACTGGCGGCTGCCAGTGCACATCTAAAAAGAAACATATTAATGACCGCAACAAATGATCCTCGCCGGGGCTACTGTTTTTCAGCAACCAATTTCACAACCCATGCTGGCCGAGGAGTTGGAAAAAACGGCGATGTGGCGCGCATATGCGGTGACTCCAGAACACTGATCGATTCAGCGGCGACTTCGAAAGTTGGATTGGCGATCACGCTGGGATCCTATGCGGAGTTCATAAACCTGAACAGCGGGATACCCCGTGGGTTTTGTACTCCTATTTCCTTTTGAGGCACTGTCAAGCTTATGTACTTTGCCGTCTTTTTTGGTGCATTTCAAAAGATCAGAATAAGTCAAAATGTTTGATGAATCAAAGCCGGGGAAGAAAGCAGCTCCCTTGGAGCTATCGAACAGCAGCTACCATCGATAGGCTGTCAATTTAACATCGTGAACTGCTCAGGTGAGACAATAGGCTCTGCGCTCCAGGCCGCGATGTTACCTACGCGGCAATCCGCCACCGCTACACCATGCCGCCGTATCTTCACGGCAGTCAACACCGCAAAGATTTTCTCCGTTCTCTTCGCGGTGCTGCCGGTGCTGTTGATGCGCTGACAAATGATGTCACGGTTTAATAGAATTTTGATTTCTTTTTGATTTCAACAGCACATCAACCGCCATCCGGCGCGAGTGGATTTTCGGTTTTCGCCTTTTTGTGCGCGCCTCCGCCGGCTTTCAGCACTAATTGATCATTCAGACAGATCACCGTGAATATTTTATGAATGAAAACGCATTCGCGTTAATTTCGGCCGCTTCTGTTCTGTTGTGAGATCTATGCGGTGCCGCAGCGGAATGCTGTTTAACATAATCAAATCATTTGATTGCACTCGCGCCACTTGGCCGTTGCGGCAATTCACGTGATCGTACGCAATCGCTATGAAGATCATTTACGCAGCGTGTACGCGTGAGATGATAAATTTTCAATTGATTTCAGCAACCTTTCCGTGTTATAATTTGTGTTCAGAACTAGTTCCACGTTATGCGGAAACAGCGTACTGACATTTAATTTGAAATAACTTTAAAGAGTTGCATTTTATCGAGATATAGGAAGACATATTTGTCTTTTTTTAAATAGTTTTTCAAACATAGTTGTATACTAAGTAAACTCCTCATTGTGTCGCACTACTGGAGCATTCAAGTAACAGTTCTATGTACTATAAATAAAACTCATTTTTGATCTATTTATAGGAGTAATTTAAATGATAAATGGCTTCATCGCACTAAGATTTACAAAATGTAACTATTTATGAAATTTTGTTGAAGCTACGTATTCTAGTGACATTTTAGTACAAAAAAAAATGCTATCAACTACTTTGTGTATTGTTGAAGACTACGACTATGTGCGCATAATACATTGAATGTGTGAAAATAATATAAATTATATTTGTTAGCTACCGAGTCAGTTATCCGCGAACTTGACATTTTTTAATAAGAATGTAGTTTCATTTTAGAAATATACTTTGAAAGCTTTGTGGTATAGCATGAGATTCGCACATTCGAGTTTCCAGTTTAGGCTGATCTTACTGACGGTGTAAGTTCAATTAAGTTGATAATAAGGTTGTTCAAACACTGTTAATTATTTATAAGACAGTGGACTCATAAATGTCTCAATAAATGCGAATATTCTGAAGAATTCAATAGAATTGCCATGTTTTAATTTTGCTGAAAGGTTTTGTTTTAGACATGTGGTTTTTAGTTTCCATATATCTCAATCTTTGATCTAAAATTTCAAGTTGTTATTAGATATATACTACTAAAAACAATTAAATTAAATCCAAAAAGTGTTTGTTGACACATTATCTTTTTGTATTAATATTAATAAAATATCCTTTTACAGCTTTACAGCATAAGAAACTAAAAAACGATATAGTGCTGAAGTCAGTGGAACTCTTTTTAATGTGTGGATGTTTTTAATGTAAATTGTTTTGTTGATTCAATTTTTGATTTTATGATGTGCTTTTATAATTTTTAACTTTTTGCCCAAATCGATATTATCAGTAACAAATCTAAGATAAATAAAAGCATTTAGGATAAGATAAGCCAAGTCGTTACTTATATTAGAGTTCTAGAAAATCAAAGAGTTTACATAAAAGTAGATGGGATTTGCCTGAAAGTAAAAAAGTGTTTCTGGGAGCACAAAGATGGAAAAAAACAAAATGGAAGTCAGTAGAAGTCTGGAGTAGATGAATGTAACCACATCTAAATAATCAGTTGGCCACTAGTAAACATTTACAAATTTACAAAAAGAGCCTTGATACTGAAAGTGTATTTCTAGGACATTAGAAAAGTAGTAATCTTAAGAAAACTATTAAACTTTTAAAACTGAAAATAATTCGATTTTCTTTTCTATTAAATAGCAGAAAATCATTAGCAAACCAAACTATGACATTGCTCAGACAAAAGCTATTATAGTGTTCGTTACGGCCAACAATTTTTACGATAAATTTTTCTTTTTCGTGAAAAATACTGGAGCCCGCCTATTCTAGGCCAAGAACACTGCAACGATTATTCACAGCGTTCCACCGATTTCCATGGCGAACTTCGAGTCAAGCGCAAGTGGGAAATGTCTTTTTTGAGTCGCGAAAACCAACAAAACTTTAATTTCATAATTCCATGTGGGCTTTGCGTAGAATTTGCATATTATTACTGTCATGCGCAGTGAATGCAAAATGCTTGAGCCACCTATCCGCTGTAGTATCGCGATATCACCAGCGGTATCTCCGCAGGAGGGCGCGCGGCACCGGGCGGCGCGAAATCAAATTTCCCACTGTAATTTTACTTGCGAGCTTTCAACTTCCAGGCGACGTGTTATGATGCAATTTTCCAGTCTTTCTCACAAATACCTGTTGAGCGGGTATGCGATATACTCGCGCGGTGTGTGGCGCGGACGCTTTCGAAGTTCGTGCGCACCATCGCGGCTGGGCTCTTTTTTGAGATAAGTGGTTTCGTCGGATGACATCCTATGAATGTACCACTATCGCCGTAGTAGGTGATATCTCAATTCGACGGATGCGACTCATAATTCTTCCACTTCTTAAAGTCGGTCGATGTCAGATCGCATCATCTTAGGAGGAGGCTGCGCGCGCATCTTACGTGGGACTCTAATGCGCTACGCTGCGATCATCTCCGGTCACTGAGCATCCGGACAAGTGTGATATTAGATGTGACCATACAGGTATGATACCTGTACCTCGATTTATGAATCAGGCGAAAATATGAAGAAAAAGGCACATACGGATTAAGGGGAAATTTTCACCAAGGCGGTTAGCGACTAGTTTGTGCTTCCCTTGCACTAGGATTGTTGTGGCAAGTTTTTCGCGATCGGCGATATTTGGTAGGAAGACAGGTTTCCTCTATCTTCACCATATCCTGTGTACGGTTTTCAGGTGCGAGTAATTGCAATATCTGAACACAATTGGGATGCTACAACGTAGATACAGGTCGACAACTCGCCAATTTTACCTGATAATTGATAAATGTGTGGAAAAACTCGCTGCCGAACCAGGTAGCCAATTTGGGCACTTTGTCTCAGAAGTATTACAGACGTTTGCCCTATAAAACAATGGACGTGAAATTTTTCACAGTGGCCTCGTGCTTATTTTTCTGCACCTGAAGGTTACCTGTCTCGTGCTTGACAAGTGTTGGCATCTCTGATGTCGGCCGTATATGGCCGGCCAGTGGGAATTTGTTCTTCTCCAAATCGCCGGTCGATAAGCAAAATACATATGTAAAAAAGGGGTACAGTATGGCCGATGCCGATGGTGACAATGTTGTGGACAAGAACTAGACAAAGACACAACACGTACGACCGTTGCTCGATATAGGCCTCGACGGGCAAGTTTGTTTCACTGCGATTTTAATTCATTTAAATTATTCGCAAAGAAGCGAACCTAAAATAGCCAGGCTTGACAGGAAAATGTTATTAAAAGACCTCTTCCTTCAGATATGCATATTCTGGCTCTAGAAAATGAGGATCTCGATGGGTTTTTGCCTGATGGGTTTCAGATGAATGACAATGCCTTAAATTAGCCTATCTGAGTAATGAGCAGAAGAAGAATTTAAATGAAAAAGTGTCCAAGGTCTCACTTGAGGTCTAAACGGTATTTCAAAAACTTACTGATCGTCTCAGTTTTTCTTTTTAATGAGACTTTGCAGATTTTTTTGCGATATGTGAAATATGTTGACTATGCATTCTAAAAAATACATCACTAACAAAGCAAATAAATTAAAGTACTTTTAATTCAGAGGTACTTCAGAAGAAGGATTTGATTTTAGTTTCTATTCTATCACGTGAATCACTTTATTATGTTTAATAATTATGGTAATATTAACTGAAACGTGAGTTGAATTGCAACACAAATCCCTAAAATGAAATATGCATCAAAATTGTCAGGAAAATTCAATTCTTAAAAGAAATATTAAATTAATATTATTAAATTTTTACTTTTTATAAGACCTATAAGTTTAGAAAGATTCAACCCGTGAGAAGTGGTATACGATTTCAATAGAACTTCTTCTGTAGTTTAAAAATTTAAAAACGAAAATGCTTTATCATGTAAGATTTTTGAGAAAAACCTATAAAATTGAGAAAAATTGGATTTTTCTAATCTAATCTGAAATTTAATTTGGTATCAATTATTATCAGTGAGATTTGTGAGAAGTTTTACTTGAGTTCAATTCTCTTTATCAAGACCTACAGAGTGCTTTATATCCATCAGTTTCTCATGAAACATGCATGAAAAGCAAAATAACTAAAGCATTTTTTCAAAATCAGTTATAAATTATATTTTCTGGTATAATGAATTCATATTTTAGAGAAACGATGTTATTAAAGTTTTTGCTTTTTTAAAGTGATGAATTTCCGCTTGTTCACTTTATGAGACCGTCACGCGAGTTCTTGTAAAGTTAAATATTCGTTTTGTTTTTTCATTTAAATCAATGCATAAAAAATATTGTGACCCACATTTCGAGTATAAATTTTACGGGCATGTTTATTTCTAGAGAGATTTTATCGGCTGCTGTTTGCTCGTGAGTTTCGTAAATATATCTAACAAGGATATTCCAATTAAAATGTAAGAACCAGATGTAAAATAGGTTGATCAAATTTGTAGTTCATTGAATAATGTGTGTAATTTGGCGATAATTTAAATATAGTTTCGCGCAAGTTCACTTTTCCCGGTTAACATTTATATGATGCTAAATAACTTGCATTAAGTATTTTAATGAACTGTTAAATGTTTACTACCTGAACCTGTGTCAAGTAAAAACGGGTGCTCGGTTTCAAAACATGCGAACAACCGTAAATTTAACCATGAGCAGCCTTTACAAATTAAAACGATTTTTAAACGATATTTGCATTTCATGGTTGTAGCATCTCCTCCCCGCAGGAAAAACAAAAATGGTACATTCGCGAGTTTTCACGGCCGCAGGTACTACATAATCCTCACTCGTCAGGCGTGTATCTTTCCACTTCTGGCTAAATTACTTCATACCTTTATTGGCCATAAAAGACGTGATTATGCTCCCCCCGTCAATTATCTGGTTAAAATGTGTATTAACCAAATAAAAGGTTGTTGGCGAAAATAATAAAAAGTTCTTCCCTTTGCAGTACTTTTTGCCAATTGCACACGTCGTTAACCCTAAAATAAACATGACTCTGCGCCGGTACAGAAGGCTCAACCGTGCACCTCTTCCAAAGTAAGGAGCTTTCCTAAAGGTAGGGAGATAGTTTAATTTTTATCTTTTTTACACCTTAGCTCATATATGCCCTCGTACAGGTAACATTCGAAGGTAGATCTTAAGATCGATATAGGAAATTTCTAAACAGCAACCAGTTTTGCGCCAATACAGGACTGGGACGGGGCCAGTGTAACGAAGAATTACCCTGTTAAATATAATAATAAAGAAAAAAGGGAATAACATCGCTCTGAAGGTCAAATTTGCATTGTTTTCGCATTAAATTAAAAAATTAAAATTTTATTAAGAGCCGACAGCGCAGCACAGAAAACAATATTTCGCATGCGCGCCGAGCTGCTCATTGCTCGACATGTGAAGTCGACGAGGTGAGGTAGTGAATGTGAATCCAGTTTCTTCTGTACCTCTAATTCAGGGCAGGAGGTTGCCGCGCGGTGCGGTTACCTTTTCTCCTTATACTCGCCGCTATTCTTCGCGATCTTAAAGAATTGATCTTTCAGCACACAGTTCAAAAAATCTACTCGCATTCTGGCGATGCGTTGAAATCGCCCGATGATTCTTAAAAATAAACAAAAAAACAAAAGAGAAACAAAAAAAACATGGTAAGGAATACACGTTTATAGTATAAGGCTACAGAGACCGCCAGGTAACTGTCCAGACAGATATGAGGAAGACCTTACCGGCGGCGTAATAAGAAAAATTGAAAGTCGAAAAAGGGGGTTGGAACCCAGCCAAAATTCTTATAAACTTCGGCGGCGCTCGTTTTTTGCACCGGAGTGTTGTATTCACCTCTCGCGGGGTTATCCTTATCTCTTTGGGATAGTCAAAATGAGGAGAAACGCGCAAAACGAACAAAATTGAATTTTTATTGAATCCAGAGACGGACCCTAGAAGGTGGCCGGGTAGAGGTTCTTTTGAAAAATCTTTAACATGCAGCGTAAAAATGACGTCCGATTTACGTAACGTAAAGCCGATGTGATACAGAGCGGTGTTACCTTTTCTATTTCCGGTGACACTGTTTTCAATCTGGAATGGATTACACGATATTACTTATTGATATATTTCTATCTGTAAGAAATCTGTGAGAAGCGACAGGCTTTGAAAAATATTCAATTTGCGTCAGAGACGCAACTCGTGACCGCCTTGGGTATTCAGGTGTCATTTAGCTGGAGGTATTTTAAGAATGCTCTAATGCTCGTGAATGTACCTTGTTAAAATACCTCTTTACATTGCGCCTTTAGTAAGACTCGAAAAAATGTTTTTATAAGTCAACTTATATGATCGACTTATTAATTGGTATGAGCATGTTGATAATAATAGAAATCGTTTGTTGTGGAATCTCACGTAAAGGAAAGTTACTTTTGACCAGGCCTAAAGGGGGAAAATATGTGAGAAATGTGGAATCAAAGTGGCTTTTTTGTAATATGCTAAAGGTTTTGTATATTTGGCATTCATACACCTGCATGATGATGAAGGAACTGAAAGAGTGACAAATATTTCAATAGACTTTAAATTTTTCAGATCTAAACCTTTTAGTAAAAAATATAAAACGATTTTTATTTTGAAATAGTCCAAGATATTTTACTTTATAAATAAATTTCAAAATTGTGTAAGTAGTTCTTCCAAGTGACTATAGAGATTTTAAATTTTTCAAAATGCTTAAACGAAAGGCACGTATAGGAATAATTTAAAAAGAAATATAATTAGAGATAGGAAGTTTAAAGAACGCATAATAAATAAAATATGTTTGAATACAATTTTTACTACCAGCAACAAAACACCAGTAATTCAGTATTTCTTTTCTAAGATGGTAATCATAAAACTAAGTATGTTCAATTTTACAAGTCAGAGAATCGGTTCTTTAAGCATCTATCCTGAGGGGCTTCCTTCATCTAACCTTCCTTGAGTTTAGTTCTTGGATCTCAGTGTCTATCAGTGGACTGACAGTTATTACTACCATGCATTGATTTGCTACAAAAGCTCATTTCAATTTGAGTTTTGTAAATTATGTGCGTTGCTACCAAAGAACATGTAGGGAGAATTACCCATAGTTTTGTTCAAAATGAAGTAGTTTACGACCTGCCAAGATAAACAGTAGGTAGGATAGAGCGGAGCCTTCCGACATGCCGGTTTCTCCTATGCAAATAGGCCGTAAATCAGATTAACAGCTTGCAGATAATAAATTTCAGTGCAAATCATCTTAGGATTCAAATTTCGCTTAAATCAATCTCATAACACTTAATAGCAGAGTAATGAAGTGGGGTCTCACTAACGGACGGCTGGAGGTTTTCGGAGAGGGAATGGAACTCACTTAACCTTCTGAAATGAGGGCCTGCGTGCGAACATTTTCAAGTTTGTACCTTGTGCGAAGGTGTAGACTTGCGATATAGAAATGCGTGCAAAAACTGACAAACGCTCATGCTGAAGCATACTGGGGAGGGAAAAGAGTGTAAAAAGTCTGCGATCCGTGGAAAAATAACGCAAAAGAAACGCATCATGTAGGAAGAGTTGTTTTTTATTATCTTGTGTGGTGCTCTGGCTGGCGCAAAGGTAAGAAAGGTAAGACTGCGACCGCAAGAAACTTATGCTTCTTGGGACTGTAGCTCTGGGACGTACAACACGGACGTATTTACCTCTACGAGGTCTGGGCACCTAACACTAACGGCTCAAAATAAAAGCACAAATCAGGGGGAACTGCGCACAATAAGAGCAAAATCAGGCAACTTGTCTTAAAGAAAAATATCTCCTTCTTCTTCTTATTATTATTCATCGTCGTCGTTGAAAGAGTTTGGGCTCCACGCCCCCTCCGGGCAACATTTGCTTGCATCGCGCTTGCAACTGTATCCCGAAAGTCTTAAGACTTCTCTCGATTCGCTGTCTTGTCGCCCTCCGTACGTCTTGAGGAGGCTTCCACTTCTTCACGACTTAGCATTGTTACAGAAGATCTAGTGTGTGCTTCTGAGTCATTCCCGGGGACCGTAGGCCATCCAGGTACTTGCCATGGACAAGCTCTGATTATAGTCATAAAGTTATAATAAAATAATAATTATTACCATTATCGCGTAGCGCACATCGGTCCGGCGTACAGCCGCCCCCGTCGTCCCGTGGACGTAGCGATTTTAGGACGCGAGCGGCGCGCGGACGTCGCAGTTGCAAGTGCACTCGCGGCTCCGGAATTATTATTACCACCTTGTGAGCTCTTAGTTGATATTTAATGTGTTTAACATTTTGCTACTACTCTTGTGGAGTGATACGAAGGTTAAGACTGCCGGAGAACGGGGCGACCCGCAAGGTGCGGTACGCGCGCAAGCCGCGCTCCGACTCCACAGTCCACATCTGCTGGATGTCTTGTCGGGTTGTTTGGTCGGTTCGGCTTGCGATCCTCTTGCGAGGCTGACTGGATCATGTCAGTCGGATGACGGGTGACGTTGATACTTGGGTTGGGAGTCGTTTCTTTCTGATGGATACCTGTTGTTGCCCGCACGTACTCGAAATGATATTAAAAATAAAAAAAATAATTTCACAAGAGCCACGAACTCGCAAAAAACGAGATCTTTTCCTCCCCGTTTCGATTTTTTGATTTTTTTTTTACTTTGGATCGCCCGAAATGGAATACGTGTTGGCCACGCACGCATGCGTACAACTCTGAAATGCCCTTTGATATCAAAGCAAGCAGTTCAGGCCTTGCTGCGAGTACGCAGTCGTCCAAGTAGTCTAAAGTCTAATTTGAATAGACTTTAATGTCAACTTCTCTTAAGACACTGGAAAGGATTTTAAGAAAATTTGTTTTTTAATTTCTTATATTAAAACAACTTTGCAGGACCATCTAGATTTGGTCAGTAAAGTTAAATTAAAACTAGGATCTTTAGCAATTGAGGAAGTCTGTAGTTATAAAAAGGCAGTAGCTTCGATATCGTCAATTAGAGCAAAATCTTTTCCTTTATTTAGAATTTTGCAAAATTAAAGTGTTGTGCTTTTACTTGAAATTTATGTTGAAGAACTTTAACACGTTCACTGTCTCGCAAGTATTTATACGAGATTTTAATATTTCTTAGTTTGTAATGGTAAAATAAAAATAATATGATAGAAATAAGATTACAAGCCTTATTCGCAGTGTGTGTAGTAGTCACGTGTGATCACCATGGCGTTACGTAAAATATTGTAACACGTGAGAACAATTTTGCAAATTTGGTATGAACAAAACGTAAATACCGTACAAAAGAGTAACATACTGGAAGGTCTGTAAATTAAAATTTAAAGTTAAAATAATGGATCAACAAATTCAGTGACGTCGGTTAGTGGTGACCACCGTACCATTCAAGGTCTTAAGTGGAGAACATTTATATAATGGAATACCTTTTTCAGCGTTAAAACCTTAACTTTAATATATCAAGAAAATAAAATAATAAAAATAAAATAGATAAATGAAAAATACTTAATTGAATGATTTAATTTATATATATAAATTTTATCTGTAACTTCTTCCTCAGGTGTTATTCCAGTTTTATATTCAAATAAATTGATATGCTTTTACATTATCTCTAAGTGTATAATTTTAAGAGTTCAAGGTAAGATACTTAGTGGAAAATACTTAGTACTTTATAATTCATGGACGTTTAAAGGCAAAAAAACGGTTATGTACAAGAATTTTACTTTTCACGTCCTTTGTTCGTAAAACATTTTTGCTTAGCGTAGGTGGTTTAAAAACAATAGGCCTTTATGGAAATTTATCGTGTTATCAAAATTAATTTTTTATTGACAAAAAAAAAAAACAAATGCAAAAATGTGGCGCTTTTTTAAATAAAGTTGCATTATATTAATTAAAATATCTCAGTATTTGCTCAAACAATAATAAAATTGGATTTGTAAATTAAACCTTTGTTTTTTTGAAAAAGTTTGTTAAAAAAAACGCGTACGTGACGCGTGTTACAACAAGAAGTTCTATTTTTTGGGTGTTATATAGAAACTTCGGCCTTAATTTTAATTCATTATTTCATAAATTTGAAGATCGTTAACCGAAAACAAGATCTAGAATTCCAAAAGTTATGTTCGCATGAACATTTCGTAACCACTTGGCTCCTACTGCATTTCCTCTAGTCACAATTTTACACATTTTACTGTTGTTTCGTATGAGTCTTATGAGCACTTATAAAGTCGACATTTTGAAATCTGATAGTTTGATAAAGGCGTGAATTGAAACGCAATTAATTTACTTCTAATCCAACTAATTGCTTCTAATTTTAAAATGAAAATATCGATAACTGCGACAGCTTGAATAAAAAAATCCGACGTCAGTCTTTGGTATCTCATGAGATTTGATGTGATCACGATTTTATAGTGATACTTCAACTTCTGTTGAAAGTCGTAGAAGACCATTGCACCTGTCCGGCTGGAGCGGTTGCACGTCAGTTACCTGGGTACCCCCTTAATTATAGGAACTTAGAAATTTTGCAGGCTATACCGAGGCGCTCACAATTGCTCCATGAATATTAATTTGTGTGTCACTTCAGTTGGCGCGGCACTGCTAATCAGAGAAAAGAGCAATTTTAATTTCTTCATTGCTACCAAGGCGATTCTTAATTTATACCTGTCAAAACTATTTACGCGTATCTGTTCACTCCTCCGTTGCGCACAGGCTGTGCTAGACATGATTTTTTCTAGATTGCAGGAATAAACCGGAGCATGTACATGGTCCAGCAAAAAATTGGCTTACAGTGAGTCATAATGGTGATGCCATCAAGAAGTTCATTTTTGGATTAACACATAAGGAACTGGTCGGAAAATGCCATGTAAAAGTAATCCTATTACACTTGATAAAAAAAGGAATAAATCAATGATTTTATTATTTTCGCAAGAAATAAGCGAAGATTTCAGGATTTTGAAGTACAATTTAGTTTTATGTATACGATAAAAAGGACAAAGCTTCACTTTAAGTTTTAAATCAACATTTTTTATATTTACAAATGAAAGAGCATCTCGCCTAAATTATAGTTTTTGTTTTATGTTGACTAAATTCTTAGGTATAACAAAAAAAAATTAATAAAACGAATTTTGGAGGAGAATTATCTCAGCAACTTTTAAATTAATTTCTGTTTGTTTATCGTTGTCTAATCAGAAGTAATCAAATTTCCAATAATTTATTTTTACTTTCAAGTTTAGTTTAAATAACACAAGCAAATTTCAATTTCGTAAATTTTCATGGGAAATTTCTAGAATATCCTTTTGATTTCTTGTTAAATATATTTTGAACACTGAAAATCGCAATTTTCAAAATCCTTCAAATTCAATTGTTATTTGGCCACTTTAGGAAGAAAGAACAAGCAACTTTAATAAATTCTTATCAGCTCATCTGTTCGTTCTGAAATTAAAAGGGAAAGTTACTACGTCTACTATTTAAACTGGGGTAGGCATCATCTTGACACATATAAACAGCGGGAATTGGGATAGAGCGTAGTTTTGTGCAGAGAGATCAGTTACATTAATTAGAAATCCCTGTCTTGTTATCAAAGGTGTATCGGAGTGTTTTTAATTTTGGAGGAAAGTACAGTTCTTATATGAAACCGCAGATTAAGTATTAATACTTAAGTATTCAAAGTACTTAAGTATTCTATAACATCTAGGATTTTGCGTTTGTTGTTGAATTTTATATTTTTCCCTAGAAACTGTCTTTTTATCCCACTACAGTCTACGAGTTTCGAAAATGATCTGATCTCAATTTGTTGATAGGACAATGAATAATGTAAGATACCTTCGTGGTTACAGATATTGAATATAAAACAGTTAGTAAGTAGAACATGCCTTACTCGTCTGGATGTAAGAGCCTAACCTGTCGACAGAAAATAACCCTTAATTAGCTGTCTGAGCCTTTCCTTCCGCGCACGCTGGAACCTCGAAAGCATGCAGATCCGAGAAATTGCTTCGGTAGGTACGTTCTTGTCTGGAGCATGTTCTGTTTTCCGGTGTGTTTGAGTCATGCGTACGTATCCCATGCCATCATTTAATTATTTTCTTAGAAAAAAAACCAAAGCTTAAGGTTACAGCGTCATGCATCCGTTCTCACGTTATGATCACTTGGGCAAGAAGTCTCTCGCAAAACAATAGAACTATTGTCAACAGCAAGGTAAAATTGTACAAACTTTTTTTACCCATTTTATATTTTTCCTATTATTTTGTGCGTCTTTTTTTCAATGAACTCAAAATTTGTCAAAGCAAAGTGCGCACTAATGTTCACGTAAACTCCTGAGCATTATTGAAAAGCTTTTTTTTTTTGGCCAGGGCGACTCAGTGGCTTCTTTATCTATTTGCCGAACGGAAGACCATTTTTCATCGCGCTTCAATCGTTTGGCAAAATGAAATTTAATTTTTGTGTAATATGCTGTCGCCGCGGTTTTTTGTTACGCGGACAAAGAAAAATGCGCCCTGTGCATGTTACAGTCAGATGCGCGTCAAGTGCTTCAAATTGGGCGGCAATTTTCACCAAAAATTATTTGCGGCGTTGATGTCCAAAAATTGAAATACTTTTTGCTAGAGCAGGCTGGAAAATTGCCAGTGACCACCTCAACGACTCAAATGAGCATTTCCTCAATGATTGTAATCTAGCTCTAAGGGGCAAAAACGCAGAGTCTAGTGTTAAAAAATAAAATTTTTTATTGTTTATAAATTTGTCCAAATTGGAACCTACTTCTACAATATTGAAGGAACGAAAGTACCTAAGTTATAGCTCAATTACTTTTATTTCATCTGTGACTTTATAAGAGTAGCTCTAGAAAAATTTAACAGACTTATTTAAATTGAATCATAAAAATAGAGCAAAATGTATAAAAATTGCTAATTTTTAACATGGGTGTCTAGTAATTCTGCTCGGTTCTTTCAAGACAGGAGGTTCTGCTGGTCGTAACCGGAGGGCAAGCAGTTGCAGTTACCATCGCACGTCAGTGAATAAATTACAAAAGTCGATAGGAGGAACGACGGGTCTTGCATTAATTGTCGTCGCAAACATACGGCCGGTCAGTCATTATTTGATTATTTGTCAAACACCGGCCGTTTACAGCTCATATAGCACCTACGAGCAAATTGCCAATTAATCACGGTCAGGCGTTCCGAAACCCGCGGTGGTATCATACAAAATCGATCCGCAATTATCTAGAACAATGCCAGGTACTACTTCATTTTCCTGCGAACGGTAGGTCCGCGAATACCAACAACATTATGCCGTGCTTTTCTGCTTTTAATTGCGAAATAAATCACGGGAATGGCACAAGAGTCATTTTACAGAATAGTTATCCGAGTCGAGCTATAAACAATAAATAATAAAAGAAACTATTCCGAAGTTTGACTCGGTACTGGAGTATGGACAGAAATCCCTGGTTGGTTCTCACTGGTGACAGAACGCGGGAGTGCCGCAACGTTGCGTTCTAAGGCCTACCAGAACTATGGAATGACCTCGACACCGCACGTCGTCGCCGTGCGGGAAGACAGCAGAATCGCCGTAGATGGATGCTTTTTAACAAGACCATCGTCGGCCATTGAGAAGAAGACGTACGGCCGGACCCGGCGAAACTATTTAGTGAACAATTTTTTAATTGCGTTCTGTTAACAACTTGCCCTTTGCCTTTTTCAGCTCGTAAATCTTAGAAAAATTAGCCGACGCAGGCCGCGCCCGCGGGCGTACATCGACGATATCTTACCGCCGCCGCCGGGGCTACAAAGTTGGATAGCTTTTGTCGTTTACATGTATGGTCCGATCTGATTCGCGCAAAACTTTTTCGCGCAATTTGCAATCCCTTTCCGTTTTACCTTGTTTACGTTTCAGTTGAATTGAACGGCTGGCTCCGCCGGAAAGTGACCGCCGTCCACCTCCGCATTGCGCCGCAGCAGCCGGAGTCACCAAAGGAAATTTCAATGATTCCCGCAGACTGTTGTTGTGTATCGGACATAGGGGTACTGGCGCTTTTTGTCTAGCCTCGAGAACCCTCACATTTGCATCATTAACAGCTTTCAGAAGAGCGAGTTCTGCTTGTATTTTATGCGTTTTAAACGATTTCACTTTTATTGAGTAGTGCGCGATAAAATTGCAGTGGTCGTCGTTAACAGTTCCCAACTGCAAAACTGAAGATTGGATAGGAGGCAACTCGATCGAATCGCCTTTTTACTATTCTTTAAAAGTACACACCTTTTTTTGCCAGATCTCTTACGGAGTAAAAGCCTTTCACTTACCTGCTCAGTTTATGCAATAAATTCACAGACCTACTCTGTTTCCGCTCTTTTTGAAAGATTTATGAGGCATTTTTGAAAATCATTAATCACTGACGTAACTTCCTTGTATATACCCATTGGCTCGCTTTCATACGCTCTTCCAGTCTTACTTTCTGGACTACCTTGTTCTACTACACTGACCCTCTTCTTCACCTTCTAACCTAACTGCCAAGTAAGCTAGAAAATGCTAATTACACTATTAATAAAATTGCAAACGAATGCAGTTTTCGCCTATATTTTATCTATGAAGGTCATCTCTTCAGCACAAATGTCTCACTTTAAACTGTAGAGGAATATCTACCTAAATATTCAATTTTAATTAAAAAATAAACATTCAAATAACCTTTCTTGTCTAGATCTAATTTTGTAAGTTTGACATTATGGACTACTTTATTTGAAAAATATTTTATAAAATATTATAATTTTTTATTTTAATATATAAATTTTCGAAATTTAGGGAAGTAAATGTAAAGGAAGATCTTTTATTGAAAACAATTCTTAAATTTAATCAAATCAGAATAAGGAAAACGCCAGTAAATCGAATTATGTTTTATTTAATTTGTTTGACCGAAAGAGTAATTATTTGATACGCCACATTGAAGGATTTTTTCTTTTCTTTTGCGATTTAATTTGTTGAGGTTTCGCGCTTTCGAATCGTAAATTCTAATCTAAATTCCTGTTAATTCGATGTTGTACTACAATCTTTTGAATTTGCCATTAAATCTAATTTAAAAAATCCAAACCGGGTGTATGGGAGAAGTTTTATTTCTTTGTTTTTACATCTAAAGAAAATATCGCTTTGAGGTCGTGAACCATTTCTTCAGAATTCAGAAAAAAAGTGTTAAACAGTACTAACATGATCGTAGTCATATAATTTGATGATAGTGGTTTTACTTGTTGCAATTTAAAGTTATTTATCACGTTTATTTCTTGGTTTTAATCAAAAAATAACTGAATTAGGTAAATTCAGCTTCGGTAATTCGAAAATCCCAATAACTCGTCGTTGGTTTTCGAATTGAAGTTTTATTGATTTATGAAATTTTTAGTTTTATTTGACTTTTTCCTATTTTTCCGAAATATGTATAATTGCTATATCGATTTTCGATGACCTTTCTAGATAAGTTGATCCAGCTTATTTAATGTTGATATAAACAATACAACGTATACTTTCGTTATTGATTTTCATGCATTGGCTTTAAACTCGTTTGTACTTCCTGTACAGTGCTATAGTATTATGAATAGTTTTTCATCTATTTGTCCTTAAGCTTGTCCCCATTTGTTTCCAAAGCCGCCAAATAAGTTATAATGATATTTGCATATATTTTTGAAGGAATTTTATCTCAATACTGCGAATATTTTTGAAGTTTTTATGCAAACATTTTATACGTTTTCAAGTCAGACCACCAACAGCCTGGCGTTTTAATTAGTATTCAATATTTTCAAATAAAATTCCACAGACAGTATTTTCCGAAAAAGGCCACACTCATTTAAAAATCCTTCCATATTTTAAGCATTTATAAAAAGCACTCCTAATAAAAGAGCAGTGGTGATCCTTCTTAAATAAAAATTCATAATCACAAACATCAAACATTCGAGAAATTTTGCTGATTGCTGAAATAAAAAGACTCATATATAAAAAGAACAACTCAATCCGGTAATGCAACTAAATCTCCCCGGTAGCATTCGAACAGAAGTAAGCCAAACGAAGATCATTGTGACAATTACAATTTTTATGACTCTTTTATAACTTGCATTGATGCGAGCAGTAGTTGCATTTTCAGGCGGCGCATTCTCCTCCAATGTGTTTGTTTTTGCTCCTTGCAAAATTTGCAATTTAATTGTCAAGGTAACGCCGTAATGAATTTATTCATATGCCGCTTCATTTTCTGTAGATAGGTATTGTCTATTGGAGAAAAAAAGCCAGATAAAAATGCATTAGAAATTATTCCGGCACAAAAACAGTCCAGAAGATACATATTTAATGAGGGGACTTGATAAGTGCCCTCTGTGGATGTAGTAGGTGCACTTGGCACAGTACTCACCAATGGTCGCACGTTATGCAACTTGGGAAAATGTGTTGGAAATGACGAAAAAATGAAAAAAAAATTAAAGCAAACGAACAATGAGCAATGCGGAAATTTTTTTGAGTCATTTTCCAAAGGAAGCACCACGTCACATTCCGGTTCTGGATCATATGACCACAACGGTCGTACGGAATCATTACGAAACACCGTCATCGTCGTTGTCGACAGTTTTTACAACTTTGTTGTACAACTTTGGACAGTTGGTAAATTTGCGCAAGCCAGTGCATGCGCGATCGCGAATTATAATAAGCAATTTCATTATCGGTGTCGCACTCCAGCAAAAGAATGGAGACGTCTTCATGAGAACTCCTGGATGCGAACACACGCAGCCAACTTCATGATTACGCGGGACACCATAGTCATGCGTAGATGCATAAAAATGCATGACTCCAGCGTGAAAATTGCAATGAAATCCCGATCGTAGCCGCCGATCTTTTGATCTCGGCCGACATTGTTAATCGTGTTTGTCTTTGGAATTTTTTCAATATTTTTCCGTCTCTCACTCGCTTTTGTTGCTCGTGCGTATTTTTCAGGCAATTTTCCCTTCCTTTGGCGAACGCATCCGCAGACTGATGGAACAGTAGCGAAATATTTTGTTGTTTCGTTTTTGGTGCGCATTTTTCACTTGGCAGCCCTCTTCGGAATGATCATGCCAGCCCAGGCTGTTTCATCTCGACCGAACTATGTCCTAATGGAATTCAGTGAATCCTTATTGTCCAAACGAACGAAAGGAGATCGATATGTGTGTCGATCGCTGAAACCTGATCAATCTTATACGTGGCCGTGCAAAGGGTTGCGTATTCTTCTCCCATATTCCCTCAATGTCTTTTTGATATCACTTAGTATGTCAGCCGCGATCGAAGACTTCTCCCGGTTCCCTTGGTATACGACCCTGCATAGTTGAATTTTTTATTTGAATTTTTCTGTTTAAATAAATCTTTCACAAAAATTAGAATCCGTGGGCGCTTAAGATGATCTAATTTGTTATTTATTTCGACATCTGTAACCCCCGGCACGACATCGGTCTACCGTTCGTGCATTTTAACGACCCGACTGTGATGGTCAACCTTACGATAAGATCGCCATAGTCGGAACAATGCCTGAGTATGACACTCTCAGAATACATCACTGCGGTCACTTTTAAATTGTAATTAATCACCGAATTCCTCAATATGTTTTTTTTTTCTTAATTGTTTTTCTTAACCTCATTGGCAGACGTGTTTAGGTTTGCATTTATAAATCACAGAAAATCGAAAAACGTTTCCGTTTTTTTTTTTTTTTTTTTTTTTTTGTGAAAATTCAACACGACTCGCCAAGTCTACTTTGAAGCCGGTGATCTTAATGAACCATGGACAATTTAATTTACTTTTGCTCAAAGGCAATGGGGCGCAAAAGTTGCGTGCACCTTACAAGAACGACTTAACAAGACCCAAATTTTTTATTTAAATAAGTAACTAGCTCTGGTGATCCAAAAGAAATGGCGTTAATTAAACACGGTAGCCACTCTTGCATATCGTCGAGATGGAAATGCATTCAGAATAACAAATTGTGTGATACTTGATTGCACTCGTTTAAGGATGGAGTATTTGTAAATAATTACGGAAGTTTCCCCATATAGTGTTATGAATTCAAGCAGGTACAAAGTGTTACTTGTTTTCGACGGAAATTATCCTGTACTTAGTACAATTATACCAAACTTGAACAGCTAAGTAAAATTAAAGGATATAAAATTGTACTATGAGCTACCTTCAAGTTAATAGATATTGCTTCATTTTCACGATAAATCTAAATCAGGTGGCTTTTTAAATTACCCGTTTCAAAATCATTTGTTGATTACTTACATTTAGGTACAACTATTTAATTTCTTCACCTCTAGTTCCTAAAATAAAAGCGTTGCAAAGCCTAAGTTTCAAAAATAACACTAAGCTAACACACGAGATCTAGGTAAATTGTGAAATTAAAATAAATGCGTAAATTTAAATCTGTAGTTGTAAAATTAAAAATAAAATAAAGCTAGTAACATATTAGTCACGATTTAGAAAAAACTACGTCGTTTTTAATCATAGTGTTTTGAAGATTGAATTTTATTCTCTAATTTTCTCGAAAATATTTTTTGGGGCTTTTGATTTTTAAAAACTTAATTAAAAAGTTCATAGCCTAGATCCTTAAATCGAAATATTTTACAAAAAGTGCATGTTTTATTATTCAGTTATTTTACATTGACCACTTCTTAAGCGAATGGAATATTTGTACAAACGATTTTAATATAATTTATTTATGCGGTGTCCAAAGATTAAAACTGGTTAGAGCACCTTGAAGTAAACAAAAAAGTTTATTACATATTGGAGCAAAGATATTCGCCTATATTCCTAAAAATAGGAGTTTCTGCTGTTATTCACATAATTTTGGATTCAATTAATGCTTTAAAAGATTGCAAAATGTTTACATTATTCAGTGATATCTAGCAAAAGCGTATAGAGATTAAGCGATAAAAGAAGAACCTAAATTGGTTCCATTTAGCCTATCGACTATTAAGAAAAGAGTGGTACAACTAATTATAACCCATTTACAGTAGGTGGAGATGTGCATTAAAAGGTCTCTTTTGATTTTTTAAACCGATCTACCTTTTTATGACAAACTTATAAAAAAACATTAATGTTAAACCTACAGTTTCTTTTTGATCTCATTCGAGGGCTTACTATTCTCATTTTTTACTATACTATACTATTACATAGTTTTGAAACCTTCTGTTCACCCCTTAAAAGTTGCAACCATCGGCTTTTATAATTACGTAGCAAGTTTAATTAGTTCTAGAAATTGACTTTCTTGAAACTTTTCAAATGGACTAAATATTTAAGAGTTTCAGTCCTCTAAACGTCGATGGAGTTAATCGAGTTAGATTTGCGTTATGGTTCAAGGATGCACTTACAAGGAAAGTGAAAAGCCATAAAATAAAGTGAAGCAACCACCTGGAAGGTAACTAAGACCGTAAACCAATATTAGCTATACAAAAGCACGTTTGCACGCCCCGCGACATTCTCGTCAATCATCAATCATCGAGCGACCTTGATCGACGCTATCTAACCTTTTAATCAATTCACTGGTCTTATCTAACTCTAATTGCATTCAATTATTACTTTTTTTTTATATTGCAAAACAGCCCATGCAAAGTGCTTTAAACCCAAACTTGGCGGGCTAGAAACGAATGAAGATGTTCGCTTACGTTCTAGGAAAATCCCTGACTCACCTGAATATCGCCCGCGGTTGTCTCGCATGTCGCGACGTACTCGCCACTGCTCCTATAAAAAACTCTGTGGAAATCTTAATAGATGCAAAAAATTTCGCGAGTGATGCACGAATGCAACAGGCGGGGATTGGTCACCTTGAGAAATGTGAAGAGATTTGAAATGCGTCGCGGTCAGGGCATAAATTAGCGGGGGGATTTTCGCATTGACTGGGAAGAAAAGATTCCGCGGATTTATTGAATTTTTGTTCGTTGGGGGGGCTGAGAAAACCCTTACTATTCCCTGGTGAGTTCGGACGCCAAGTACGTCATTCGAATATTATGGAAGGTATTTTTTTTCTGCGAAATAACTTGCGTTAGTACATTTTGTGACGTGAACTGTTCAGAATTAAATAAACGACCAAGAGCGATTTAATTAAGTCTGGAGGGGTATACTTTTCCCATTTTAAAAACAAACTGTGTTATCTGTTTTTGTTTTCTGCAAATAATGCTTCACTATGTTTTTTTTTTAAATATATCCACATAGGAACTAGCTTTATAACGAGGTTTTGTAAGAAACTAGACATAAATAAAATTTCACATAAATAAATATATCTAGTTATTTCGTAATAGAGTTCAAAACGATTTTTTAAAAATGTTGTTATGATATCTGTTTTTTGTATTTTTAAAAAAATTAAACCTGCTGAGCTCTAAAAATATGATTAACTATTTTTGAAAATTTTATCCATCTGTTCATAATTTTAGGCAGGTTTCACCTTTACTCACATGAAACGTGCCGCAAGACGCATAACGCGTGGGTCACAGCGCAAATGGCGTAATATTACGTTATAACGTCGGAAAAACAACATGACATGGCACATTGAGAATATTTTTTAATGTAGAACATACACAAATTTTGTGTATGCTAAAATTTATTGAAAACTGTTTAGTGTTTTAAGTGTCAAGAGAGACAAAGAGAGACGTCGTTTCTTTTAATTTTAAATATTAGCAGAATTAGAATTTGGTTGTGGTATTTAACAATTATAAACCATTTAAATAACAACTAATCTGAACTTTGAAGACTATTCCATATTTTTATATGATATTTGAACAAACAGACATGAAAGTTTGTCTTTCTGTTTGTTTTGTGAAATTCTCTTGTTTGATTAAGTGACGAGTTTTGTGCAGGGTGCTGATACTTTAAAAATGTTGAAATCTGTACACTATTGCAGATGATTGATTAAAATAGGCAGAAAGACAGACACACGAACAGGTAGAAAGACAAATAGAGTCTTATTGGATCTTTTTCTCCTTTTGAGTGCTGAATTTTGAAAATAGAAATGGAAAAGCGACAACAGCCGAGTGTAAAAAAGTCATCCTATTAGTTACATTGTAGTGAGAATGCCTTTTGGATAAATCTGAGGCGGACAAGAAACGCTCCATGTTAGTGCGTTGCACAACCGCTGATCTGATTAAGTTTAATTAAAATACTTCCTATCGTAACAGAGTGTGGCGGAGCGCTCGCGGGACAACTTTCCCATGTGTCTAAGAAGTGTAACAAATCGCTGTGGACAGATTGAGCGCTTATCTTGGCATCGCATAGATACCAAGCATCTTCCTGGACAGGCGACTGATAGACCGGCTGGCCCAGGTGAGGTGATACGGATGCCCGCGGGCCGTTGCGCGCGCGGTGGTACTGCTATTTGATTGAGCACCTATCGCTATCGAAGGAGCCGCCGTGCCTCGCCAGAAAGGTATAGGTCAGCGAAAAAGAAGAAGGCCCGTCGAAGAGTCGCGCGTGTTTACCTTTACGCACAGGCCACGTTTCATAACTTTCCGTGCGTGGCGATCAACTATGCTTAACCTTCCATGCGCAACCAGCGCCGCAAGCAAAAACGGCATAATGTGCTCTGAGCGGCATCTGCAGGTTCGCCGTCGCGATTTCAATGGTAAGCACTTTTCTATGCCAAGTTACGTAATCCGTCAACCATGAATTTTTAATTTTTCCCCCGCGTTTGTTTTGCCGCTTCTATTTTTTCCCATTTTTTCCTATTATATTTTTTTTGCTTTTTACATCTGAATTTTGTGATTTCCCTTTATTGTTCGCGATGTCCTCCAGCCGGGTGACTTATCGGGTGGTAAAATCTCTCCATTTAACGTCAGAAGTCGATAGTACGTCGCGCGTCCCTCGTCGCCCGGACGCGTCCATTGTTTGTGCGAGAGGGTTCCGGACGTGCATTGCTTTCAGCGCACGGCACGGCAAGACCACCGAACCCGGGCGACAGAACTATAATTTTCTGCTCCAAGAAAATATCGAAGAAATCTTGGAATAGTTTTCCTGCCAGTTGGTATGCCAGTGGCTAAGAGACTAGAAGAAACTCTTATAGGTAGCGTTGGGCGCGAACCGCGACTAGGTGTTGGTTCCCACACTCCCATTATATGATCCGGAGAGGATGTAGAAAAGCGGGAGAAACGCAGAAAACGCATAAAACGCATAGTATGCGCCTTGCCTTACCTACTTTACGCGAAAAAGATCTTATTCGCACGATCACCCCGATCAAAATCCTCAATTAAAACTCCACTTTTCATTTCAACAAGTTTGACATGCAGATCTATCATCGCGAGCCAGCGCGCAGCAGAGTAACTAGTTCTTGAATGTTGGGGAGGAAGCCCGGTGCAAAATCCGCGGATCGCGGCCAGGTGCATGAATGGCGGCGCGGCTGCGCACCGGATCACGATCAGTAATAAGACATGTCGAGGTGCTGCTTCGAGTGGTTAATTAGAAATGCTGCGTAGATAGCGTTTGAGAGCGCAGCGTAAAAAAGAAATGCTGCATCGAAATCTAGGTGAACTTAGAAAAACCTGTCAATGATCTTGTCTTGGATCGGTTAAAAGGAAAAAAGAAATCGACATTGACATGATCGCAAGTTTTCGAACAAGATCGGTTGCTCCCGCCCCCGGTGCAGATCGCTTGTCCCGTCTGCTTGAATCGTCTAACCGGGCGACGGACGTAAAATTCTGATCTTGCAAGACAAAAGCAACGAAAACTGAATTGATCCAAAAACTGAAAAAGAACTAAAAACAGAAAAAAAACGAAAAGAATTAGTGAAAAGGCAACAAATTGATCGGCAAACCGAGCATCAAAATATATTGAAAGTGACATCTGATCGTGCCTCCTTCAGCACAAATATACCGGCCAAAGAGGAAGAGAATTAAATTTATTGCTGTAATTTCAATTAACTTAATTTATAAGGCAACTGAGCGGGCACCCTTTACCCTTTGGCTCCGCGCTTTCAACTAAATTTAACAGTTGATTGATTCCGACAAGTCGGGATAACATTTGGATTGATGTTTTCGGAGGTCTCTTAATCATCTCGTTTCTTTTGTGTGCGTTGTTGCGTACGCTTCATGTCGCGGATCTCGCGGATCCGCCAAGGAAATGCACTTTTCTCGGGCGATTATTTCGCCAGAACTGGAGTCACACGACTTTAAATGTTACAGTATAAATAACAACATGGCTAACCCTTCTTTTACCTGATCGTTTATCTTGGTTATGACACACTTTTTTGCATTATAATCTTTTTTTTGACTGAAGAAATTTTTTGCCCATAAAAACTAAAAAAAAGCACTTTTCGACCTTAAGATTATTGTGTAGGCTTAGGTAAGGTCGTTGAGTTTAGTGTACGATTATATTTTCCTATTACCCTTCTTTAGCTTAGATATTTGAAACAAATTTGATTAATGAGGTGCTAGAAGATTCGTCTTAATGACCATTACTAAAATATAGAACTAGTTTGCCTAGGTTGCAAGTTTCTACTTTTAAAATATAACTAACTTTTTATAGGTTCAGCTTAGGTTCTTTTACACAATGATGAGTAGGCATGCATTAATAATACCTGGAATTGCTTTTATTGTAAATAAGTTAAGACTACAAATAATTATTTTAATAAGTATTGTGCCATTTTCGCTTTTAATTGGTGTCATAGATCTTTAACATTGACAGTGTGAAATTAATCCTTGTAAGAGCTGCAACAATTAACTAATTACTACAGTCTGTTTGTATTTTCAATTGGGTCTTATTAATAGCTGCATGCATTTCAAAATTTTCAATATTTTCGATTAAAATTGTATAAATCTGACAAAAGTAGTTAGATTGGAAACGTTTAATACGTAAAAGGGTGAAATTAAAGAAATTAGGAATTTACAGCCGGAATGTTCTTCATAGCTCGATTTATTTGTTTTGAAATCATGCTGGAATCATCTTAAGCTTTCGTGGACTAATGCGCATAGAGACTTTATTCTGCTTTAATTTCATAAATGTTAATATTATAGTCGTATTTCGTATATGATCAATTCTAAGAAGTTCCTGATTTCGCCCACTAAGTTACATCTTTTAGGTGATAGACTTTAAGTTCACCATTAGGGGTAAAGGTGTATGTCAATCATCAATATTTGTATACTATTTCTCGATATTTGCATTTGTATTGCAGTGTTTAGCAAATTTTACGCAGTGCAGTCAGCAACTTTTTGTGGCAGTTGTCGAACATAGATTAAGTAATCAAATGGGTTAATTGAATGACTTGAAGGACCTGGGAAAAAAGGTACATGTAAGGCCCGTGAAAAGGTGAATAATATAAAAATGAAACCGCAAAAATTTGTCACAACCATCTGCGACAGAGCACAAATCATGAAAGATTTATCAGGCGATTGCCAACAAGTTGTTTTGCCGTCATGCCGACGCAGGCCGCAGATGATATCTGGGTCCCTGCGTCATATCTGGCTGAACATCGGCATCGCGGATCGCGTACGGACTTAGTTCCCGATCATCATTTCCTCGATACGTTCTTTTTTTTCAGCTAGCGACGAGATAATTTTTTGTACTTCTTTTAGCTCGCGAGGATGTCATCTTTTTCTATTGTATTCAGCCGTTTCCAGTGCTTTTTTTCGCTGCCGTGCTCGTTTTTTACTTTTTATGATCCGAAGTTTGCTTTATGAGGTCCCGTAAAACAACATACCGCCCGAGCCGTTCGCGCCCCGCACCCTCCGACGTACTATTGATCACATTTTATAAGCCGGCAGTGCATATTTTTCGCTTGACAGCTCTTGCGTAACGTGTGTGCTGCTCGCATTGTGAAGTGCACGGTGACGCTGCTGTCAGGCAACTTGGCCGCGCCGTCGCGTCGTCCACGTCCACATATCCACACATTCAGGCAGTCTAGGTACCGCGCATGGCCCGCCGAAACAGAAAAAAACACTCTTTTCCAGATAAAAAAAAAAACAAGTTACCTACAGTTGACTCCATATGAAGAACGCCACAATGAGAAACAAAGTTTTATTAAAAAATAATAACATTAGTAGGGGCAGCAGAGTTGAATGGTCACAGCCACCAATTCCAATTCCCATGAATTGTGGGCTGATCATACTTTTTTTTACCTATAGTCGTTTTTTCGCTTTTTCTTCGACACGATCAAGGGGACACGTGAAATTGTGTGACAAGAGGAAATGTCGCTTCAGAAGTTTCGACAAGAGTTTCCTTTGGTCAGCAGCGGCAACCGATCATTTCGTTGCCAGACTTTTGAGTACCTCACTTCAGTTGTCTTATAATTATCAAGTTATGCATGCTCAGTTTTTATATTATGAATTTTGAAACAAGCATTATTTTATGGCCGTTGTAATTTTAAAAAGTGCACTTTGTACTTTTTTGCAAATGATTTAAAGTTATAGTCAAATTTTGGGCGAGTTGTTACAATGCAAAGATGATGTTGTAGGAAACCATATTAATACAATCTATTCATAGCTAATATATATAAAAAAATTAGTTATATATCTATACTTCCATAAATTTCGGACGAATTACAGCTGCATTTTCATAATTGTACGACTCAAATAAACGGGGTAGAGTATTCATTGATTTAATAACGTTTAAATTTAAATGATGATTGAGTATAAATCGTTATACAATGGTTAACAGAAAAGATGGTTATTTTCATTGGGAATTTAAAACATGTTAACACACGTCCGAATAACTCTTTAGATTTAATTGTTTCGTGTCGGTAAAAAAGTATTTATATGAAATAAGGATATTATTTTTAAAACAAACATCTATACAGTCCGTCCTGTCTTTATGTTTGTTGTACTGGGGTATTATATTTAACTATATTATTTTACGAAGATTGGTTCGGTTAGTTATATTTAGTTCAATTCAGATTTGAAGAAATCAAATGAAAACAGAGCAAAATGAACGAACACATAAACTAATGAAAGGTTTTTTAATCGACTAAAATTTTGCTGAAAGCATAATTGTGGCAATTAAAACAAAAAGATAAAATGAATGTATCCTACTATACACCGATTTTTAAGTTTTTTTTTATAATAAACTACAAGAATTCCATAGAATAATGTTTTCGATATTTTTGTCTGTGGATTTTTTAAAATTTACCTTTTATTTGCTTAAAACTTGTTTAACATTGAACTTTGCCATTACGATATAAATCTTTAATAATAATCAATATACACTCTAGTAATCTTATGATTATATTTCTATTTATATCGCCCACGAAGCAGTAAAGATATGTGCACTTAATCCAAGTACCTTTAGCTACATAAAAAAAGATTAAAATACAGGTTCTTTTAGAAGTACGTAAAAAGTGCGATATTATGTAAGATCGAATATTGGTTGATTTTTTAAAACCTCAAGAAAATAAAAAGTCTGAAACTTCATAATCCATCATATTGAGCCGGTTAACAAATTTGACTCATGAGACTTTCCCAGGGAACCTGTTTAAGCTGCGGATTCCGAAACGAGCTTAGAACAATATCAAAATAAAAACAAACCAGCTAGGGAAACACACACCATCTGTCCGATCGGCGCGGCGGCGTCCACTGGTTGCTCAATTTCTTCAATCATTTCTTCTTTCATATCCCGTGATCACGGTGACGTTCTAAGATGAAAAAAACCTATTCGAACACGATCTTGCATAGATGATAGATCATCACGTTGCGGGGAGGCGGAAGACAAACGAGAGAATCGCCGTCGCTAGTGTCGTTCTTCACTGCATTTTCATATATTTGCGAAATAGCTGGGAAAATGGCCGGGGCTTGATTGATTGCATAAAAATCCCATTTGACGAGATTTTAACATATTTATGAGGCTGCTTACTTATTTACAAACAGGTTGATACAGTTTATGTGATTTTTTTATGATCACCCCGACGATAGACGCCTAGGGTTCCTTGATTGCAATTTTCCGAACTGGTCGACTCTGATCAATTGCAGTGGCCTACCTTCGTCGATTGATGGAAAAGCGAGGAGAATGATTACCTTTACTGATTGAAGCCTTTACAAATACGTTCAATCTACAATCTCAGTACACTCTTATATAAATTTGTTTGTTTGTATATTTCATCGGAAAAATTGGAAAGCAATAGGATTAATTACAGCTTTCGTTCTGGATTCTCTTGATTGGTATAGGATGTATCGTATTTGAAAATTATTTCTGGATTCTAATTAACTGTTGAGGATTTCATATTTAATGTGTAACCGATTTTTAATATGATGGAGAAAAAATGTTCTTTAAGCACAAATAATTTATTATATAATAAGATAAGTCGGAAGTTATTACTTAAAAGATTTTTCATTTGAATGAGAACATACGACAAATTACAAATTTTAAAATAAATATATTCTAGCACTTAACTTGTAAAATAAATTGAAAAGTCCAAATATAAGTTAATTTTTTAAAAATTCACAAATAAGTACAGATTAATGTTATGCAGAATTCAATGAAGGGATTTCATGGGTTCTAAGACGTTAACGCATTCGGTATATACTGACTCAGTATCCACTTTTGGGAATTTAGTGGAGTGCATAATATTTCATATTTTAACCACAAAATTCCACGATGTTATTTAGATATTGAGTTTTATTGTATTTTCAAACATAAAAGACTGTTGTGGAGTACCAGTCCCATCACAAAAATGCAATATAATATAACTTTAAACAGTAAAAAAGAACAATACATTTAGGAAACAAATAAACCGCGAATAAATAGAAAATAAAAGGCAAACAACACTCCAAGTCAATAAGTAAAAATAATGAATAAGTAACGTAATTCTCAAATTTAGAGAGATCTGTCTGTACGAGTAGTTTTATATTTTAAATTTATATTTTTGGTTGTAGGAGAAAGAGATTCAAAAGCTTTAATTCAGTTCCTGTTTTCAAACTATTTATAAATAGTTTATTTGTTACTGCAAAATAACACATTGCTTCGGATTTGATCAAAAAATAATTTTTTCGTCAAGCAATGCCTCGATTAAAGTCGGCTGCTTCATCCAGTGTAGGTAATACCCGTAGAGGAATGAATGAAAACAAATAGAATCGTAAATTGCAAAAAAAAACATGGAAAACAGCGTTTTCTTGTTTTGGAAATCTTGCCCAATTTGGAAGACTGGAAATAATCGTGATCATGCCGTGATTCGAAGGTGATCTCTGACCCGCCGTTTGACTTGGTCAGACATCCGGAAATCCAACACCAGCCTCTCAGGTTCACTCGTCGCCTCGTTCGGTGGACGTCAGATAGATTTCAAAACAAACCGAAAAGCGAAATTTATAAAAATTGATTGATGACTCGCAAAGAGACCTTGTCGAGTCAACGCAGAACAACAAAAACGTCGGTGGTATCTGCGGAAAAAAAAGACTAAAAATGAAAAAAAAGAATCTTAAAACTTGAATAAACCATCTCTTGCCGGGGAATACATGAAAGCGCCAAAAGTGCGGAGAACCTGCATGACTCTAGTGTGATTGATGGCGCTGTCCGATCAAGATATGCTCTAGCCAGAAATGCTGCTTGAACGCCTGACTGACTAAAAGTTTGCGCAAAAACGCAAATTTTTATAGTCGCGTCGTCAAAATTAATTTGTCCAATGCAAACAAGCTTGCGGATAAACTTCCATGCGCACCGCGGCCTTATTAGATCAGATTCTTATCGCTCTACAAATTTCTGCAAATTCCTTAGATACGCGAATGCAGCTTTAATCCGTAGCGAAATCTTAAAAATGTTTAATTTATAAAGTTCTCGTGGTATTGAAATGGCCGTCAAGCGAGGAAAACCCCGTGTGACTATATCCGACAAGTTTTGCTTTATCTTGAGGAGTTGTACTGTACCGCGGATCGACCCGTGGACGCGGTCCGGTCGCGCTCAGCAAGAAACCAGGCGGCGGCTATGACTACTAATGCTAAGTTCAATTGTGAGCAAATCCACATGGAAAAAATCTGTGTGCCTCTCTACTGCTGCGCGATAAGACCTTGTAACAATTTACTTCAATCGTTTTTATCTACGGATTATTACCCGCGCGACTCAAGAAGTTTTTTCGCGGCTCCGCGCTGGTATCTATGGAGGCTCAACTGAAGCTGGGCCTGATTTATGTCGGATTTGTGGAGATTTCCCGCCCGCCTTATGCTCTCGTAATTTTTTCGTCGTCACTAATTCAAGAAACTAAGTCACTTTCAATTTTCACTTAGATAGTTCTTTACTTCTTTCCTATAGGTTAAAATTTGGTTCCAAAATCGAAGGTCGAAGTACAAAAAGATGATGAAAGCTGCACAGGGGACTGGAGTCGGTAGCGGGATGCCATTGGGCGGACCAAATCCAGGTTCGCACAGTCCAAGCCAAAATATGCATTCGGGTAAGTTAGCCTTATTTTTATAGCCTAATTTTAGTATTTTGCTTTAAATAAAATGATAAACAAGAAGGAGAAGCAGAACATTGTATAGTTGTTTTTCTTGGGATTTTCTGATTTTTGTCCTTTTTTGGATTTCAATCTATAAAACTTAATTAACTATGTTACATTAAATTTCCATTTAACATTGTTTTTTACTCTTTTGTGATAATTTTCAGTGATTTTTGAATCTTCAATTTGTTCTTGTCAATAACTTACGATTTATTGCACACGTTGCACACGTTGCCTTTCATCTTGCCTTTTTTGGAATAATAATTAAACCCTATCAGATTCTAATTTTAGCGACTAAAGTCGCAGTTTCGTGATATCATGCTGTCTTTCCATTTCGGTTGCATTAAAGTGATTATTGCACAAGTGTATGCGATCAGTGGGGCAGCTATGGTACAAAATATCCTACAAATTACCCCAACTTAAGGCGGATTACCACTGTGATGGGTCTTGCTAAATTATGGCTCCATTTCGATGGCAAAGTTCTATTTTTCGGTACCTAAGCATTTCTTTTTTGTCCAGAAACGATTTATAAGTAATAATGCTAAACATTTTTAATTCTATTGAAATAAATTGTAATAGTTGAAGTTTGAGGTACTCTTGACACTTCGAGTGTACTTGGGGTGAGCTTATAAATTTTACTCGGAAGGAAGTTCTGGAGATTTTTTTTATAACAAAAATCGCCTTTTCGATTTAAAACCGCTTGAATCGATAATTTCAATCCTATGCTCTTTAAAAAAGGTGACTCCTGAAAAATTTTGATAAAATGATTACGTTAGAAAAATTGCATCGAATTTTCGAAAACAGTTTTAAACAGAAATTTAAAAAGTATATTAATTTGGATAAGTAACGTTAGCTTATTTGTAGTAAAAAAATATGATAAAATAAGTGTAAAAATGATTTCGCTTTTAGAAAAATATGAAATTACGTACAAAAAATATAAATAATTATTCTATACCAAATAGCATATGACCTAAAATCATTAATCAAAAGTCAAATGGATTACGCTAAGAGTTAAAAATATTGAAATATTAGCTTAAATTATTTTATTTATGCTATGAGTATGTAGTGATAATGATAAACATAATTTTTACACTTTATTTTACAGGCAATAATAATGGTGGCGGTTCGAATAGCGGTTCACCATCACATTTCCTACCTCCTGGACATAGTCCAACACCATCAAGTACACCTGTGTCGGAACTTTCACCTGGTAGGTGATTCTTTGTAATAAGTAGAGTAGTATAGTACACTACTATAATCTTATTAATGCATAAATATAGCTCCGAATTATTTAACTATGTGTTTACTTCTTAACATTGCTACAAACGAAAATAAATTAAAAATAAAACATGCCCGCGAATAGAAAGTCAATTAAATATGTTAATTATCTTAGTTAAATTTATACAGTTCATAACTTGTTCATGCTTGCGCTTTTCTAGTTAGTAAAATATATTTCGTGGTCATATTGGTGAAGATTAAAAACTAAAGTTTAATTTTATGAACTTCTTCTTCTAAAAGTCGATAAATACTTTAATATTTAAGTCAATATCTCGATTTTTTTATAAGCATTTACAGTTTGGCTAAATTATTAGGATTTTGTAAGACATTTAGTCTTACGTGAACTAGAAATGGATTAACTAATTTATATAAGACGAATGTGATTAAGTCTGTAATAATTTAGCTAAAACTGTGTGTAAAAGGTCGAAAAAAATTGATTAATGTGTAAACTTTTATTAAATTTTAGAATTTCCACCAACAGGTCTTAGTCCGCCTACACAAGCTCCGTGGGAACAGAAACCCCATTGGATCGATCATAAACCACCACAAATGGCACCACAACCACCTCATCCGCCTCCCCAGCCAACGCATACACCGCAAATGGGTGGCTATGTACCTCAATATTGGTATCAACCTGAAACGAATCCGTCGTTATTAACGTAGGTAAAATTTATTTTTTCCGTCCTTTTTTTCACGATTACAATAAATATTTAGTATCCCTGACATGCCACTCGGGGAATGCATGACTAGATTTTGTTGGATCCTATCGTAAAAAAGCCCATGTCGTCTCCACTAGCGACCCATAAAATTGACACGGGAAATTTTTAATAATTCAAACCTACTCGGAATGGAACTTTGTGTGAAAAGATAGAACAGATTATCTTTTATATAATGATATGTTGATGTATGTTGTCGCGTTGTTATACTTTCATAGTTCTTTAAAGAATAGGCCGAAAAAAATAATATTATTAATAAAAAAAGAAACGCGGAATAGAATAAATGAAATTAAGATAAGGCAGAAAAACTTCAAACATTTGATGGAATACATTTAAATAAAACTAATTGACACAGCCTTTCGATAAGCTTGACAATTTTTTGATCTTTCTAGTTGGGTTTGTATTTAAATATTTTTTAAGGAAAAAAATCTATGAAATGAAAATTTGGAAAAAAATAGAAATGGTATTTGCAATCTATATTCAAATATTTGAGGTATGTCTAAGAATTGAGATTAGAAGTGTCCTTAGATTATCCATATTTAATCTTTATTTTATCACTCCTTCTTAAATATGGTGTTAATTATTTGAAATTTGTGCTAAAATATAAAAAATAAAAGTGTGACACCAATAGCGAAACCACGTGTCTACTCTAACTATTTCTTGGGTATACCTCTTCTACCTTACTTTTCCACTGCATATTCACTTTTTCAAATTGTGTCCATTTCTTAGTCTGATAGAAAACCGCAGTATAAAATTAAATAAAATATAAAATAATGATTAAAAAAACGTCGGTATAGATCAAAATGTTAATTTCATAATTCATTTTTGTTTTTAAGCTGAATTTTAACTTTCTTTTTGATAGCATACCTGCTTAATGCTTGAATGTTTGTTAATAAATCTTAGAAAATTTTTCTATTCAATAAATTATTTAGTTAAATAAGAAAATAAACCTTTATCTCAACAAATTGTTTTTTCCATTTTCTTGCAGGGTTTGGCCGGCCGTTTAACATCAAACCGATCCTATAGATAATCGTACATATAATTTTGTTTAGTAACATTCCTCTTAATTTGTTATTAGGTCCGTGTAATATATAAAGAGTTTATAAATAAGGTATAAATTAATGTTTCTAAGAGAATACTTAGAATTAGAGGAACAACAACAACAAAAACAAGCAGACGAGAGAAAACAAAAAATAAAAATTATACTTCGCCACCAAAATCTCCTCGAGCAGTAGAAATAGATTTTCTCTTTTTTTTAGCAACACTTCCACGTACGTGTTGAGTTGAAGACGGGAAAAAGTGGGAACTTATTTGAATTTTTGGTGTTAACAACAAGTGGGTTTATTCGGGTAGATCTCGTTTTTTTGTTCGATTACATTCTAAAATGCATTTTTCTGTATATTACTTGCCAGAAAGGATAATTTTAGTGATAAATACATGAAGTGAAACGGATAATATCTAGGACTATCATGGATAGATATTTACCTTTGTGTGCAATATGTTCGAGGATAAAGGGGTAACTACTAATATTTACCATTTCACGTTGTATTGAACTTGTATTTTACAAATTCCTTTGCTCTATATTTCTTTCCTTAAAAAAGAAGAAAAAAAGTCAGACGTGTGGGTATCGTTACTTACCGCAATTTTATATTTTTAAAAATCCATAAAATACATAAAATGGTAAAAGATAGTAGACCTCTTTAACTGCATTCTACCTTGTAATGACCTTTTATACATAGGAAAAATTGATAAAAGCTAAAGTTTAAAAAAAAAATGATAAATTCATAGAAGAAAAAATGATATAAGTGAAAAAAAGATAAAAAAATCCAGAGTAAAAAACACAACCTTGCGATATTAGTGTAAAGTGTATAAATACGCGAATTTATTATGCTTAGATAAAAGAAAACGACAAAAAATAAGAATTAAAAAATCCATAAGCGCAAGCCGATTGCGAGTATGCTAATACTTGGGTTAATTTTAATTATATCGAGAGAAACAAATTAAATATTAAGTGTGCGAGAAGTTTAGTGGAGCCTGTAATATATTAGTTTATTTTAAGTGATGGCAAATGGATATCTGTTGTAAATTATTTTCTATTTTACCTTAATTATTTCATAGAAAGCAAATGCCGAAGATCAATTTTTTTTTTCAAATCTGTACCTTACTTAGACGTGTTTATTGTTTCATACTCTCGCCGAAAAAAAAGGAAATGTTAAACAAAAAAAATCAGGGTCTTATCCCCTCCTGATATTTTCAGACAGCTGGAATTTCTTCCTTTGTTAGAAAACAGAAAATGTTCTCTTCTTTATTGTAAAAAGTGTAAAAGGTATTAAATATTATTTTGAATGAAAAAAATATGTTTGTTTTTATTTTATATTTCATACGCAATTGAAGTTAAGGATATTTATCCTTTTCCGTGTCCTAATCGGAATAATTTCCTCTTATAGAACGAACGCTATTTATGTGTCTTTTTTGCATCGGATTTCCTGCTGAATTACCTAAATGTATTTAATAAAACTAAGACTGCGTTTTAATATTTGTAAATATTACAAAGCGATATAAATTCAGAAATTTTTGGACCCATTTGGAAATTATTTTCACCGTTGGAAAAGTAAAACTTCATGAATATGGCTACAGGTTAAATTTCTCAAAGCTGGCATGTCACATGACCTGTAACATGCTGCATGAGATGTGACCCATGGCAAAAGCGAGAAAATTGGCTTCAAAATATATTTTTCTTGGATGAAGCCTATTACTATTTATTTTAAAGTACTTATCGACTCGTGAGTATAATCGCGATTATACTAATTACAATTCCTTACATTCTTTGAGCACGTGATAAAGCAATTGCTGTAGGCTTCACCTATTTCAGCATGTTTCACTGCAATTTGCAAATAATATTTTGATTTTTGTTTTCAGTAAAGTATTGTTCATATTTTAAATAAATATTTGCACTAACCAACCAAAATAAGATATTTAGGGCGCCGAAATGAAAGTTCCATGTCCTCTATGCAGAGTAAAAAAAATATTACTAAAAGTGTTTTATAATTGCATTTTGAGCTGATTGTGTCAGAAAACAAAAATTAAAATGAATTTATTTGACTTAAGTTACTTATTTTAAATACTCAGATACATAATCGAACATTTATTTATGAAATAAAAATGTAAAAATGCTATTTAACTTTTTAGAGCTTCAGTTTTGAGTAAGTCTTTATTATTTGCTATTGTTGTTTGTTTCATTATTAATTATTAAAAGGATAGTCTTATTATGAACATAATAAAAAATAACGCCTGGAAAAATACATACTAATCATATAAAAGAGAATGTTGCTGTTACTTCTTGTGAAGTTTAGTCAAAAGATTATACTTTCCAAGTGATGCTGAACCTCTAGCTTAAATTAATGCTAATCTTCTAGACAGGCATCTGAGTTATGGAAAATATTTAATTAAATTCACTTAGAGAATATCAAGGATATTCATAAAGGCATATAACGAACAGATCGGCAAATTGAGATAAAAATATATAGTCCATCACAATTCTTCCAGCAATTATTGCATACTATCGATAAATAGTCATAAAACAGGTGTCAGACACATTTTTAATTAGCAATCTACTTAAACTTTCTTCGAGATCTTTTTAAGTTACGCAGATTGGTTTAATAATTCCTGAGGAATTTAGACATAAGCGATCCGAGTAAATTCAAGAAAGCTAAGATAATTTTTCCAATTTCCTAAAATTGGATTGATTCTTCAAAGTAATTTGTGATATTCTCTGTAAGTTATTACCTTTCGAATAAAAACATTCAAATCGGCGAATTTAATAAAATTATGCATACATTAAAAAGTACGAAGACGAATTTGAATCAGTTCTTTTGGAAACTGATTTTATTAAAATTCAGCATAATTCTTTTAAAAAATATTACATAATTTTGTAGGATTCTAACAATTTTTTAATTAGAGGATTTTCAAATGTTGTGAGTTTGGTAAAAAAATAAAGTAAAAACTACATTTTCATTCCATTTAACTCTTTTAGCAGTAAAATTCTACAAATCCGGGAATATTATAAATTTATAAGTCATTAGCAGACTCTGCGTCCCACTCAGTTCAGTCTCGCTACTCATCTGGAATGATATAATAGGACACATCAGGTAAATGCATTAGCGGCACGGGGATGCTCTTATGTCTAATTCCGTTGCGAAATTCTTGCACAGCACCAGCAGTGCTATAAAATTGAAAAATGAAATGGCTTAATTTGCGTTTTATCATAACAAGAAGAGTTCCATTACGGTCTTGAGTAACTCGAAGCAGCATTAAGGTGCTGTTCGGATCCATTAACATTTACTAGTAGTTCTCAGATTCCAGCAAATGCCTGGCAATAGACGGAAGGAGTCCTGAAACAAGTGCGGGACGATTGTCGTTCTGGACTCTGCCACAAAGGAGCGAAAAAAATGCACATTACAACGCCTCGTCAAATTATGCAATAAAATCGTGGGGGATAAAGCCTAAGGTACTTGGCGGCCACAAGTGCGCTTTTATGCGATTTTAGGACGTATAAGTTGCATTTTCTTGAGATCTACTTTATGCGGAAACTGCTAAAGTACCTCTCGTCGCTCTTTTAGTTTCACTTCGCCAATCCGCGAGCCCGTGCGCGAGTCTGAGGGGTAGCTGCTTCCATCTGCGACTCCTCGAAACGAATATCCCATTTGAGGCACTTCATGGCATTTTCCTCAAGGATATTCAAAGCCCTCTCAGAGCTTCGCCTCAATGGTGTTGCTATTTTGAGTAATTCCTCTTAATCAATCGATTTTTCTGCCACGTCTGATTGCGTGGAAATCTCAAAAATATGATTTCGATGTGAAGGTGTGAATTTTTCATGTTAATGTTTTCGAGAGTCCATTAATTTACTTTCTATTCATTCTAGTTGCATTAAGTTTTCTTGGCATTGTTTGGCTATATTCTTGGAAGGTACATGGGTACTCGCCTTTACCGCAAAATTAAACAAATTTAAGGCACATTTAAATATACTCAACGTTTAATGGTGTCAGCAATTTTAACAAAAAACTTGTGTTCTTTATTTCAATGCCGGAAAAATTTCTGAACATCGTTAACTCTTTCAGGAACTTTATTTAAGGGTTCTGACAAAGGAAAAATATTTTAGGAATTTAAAATAACATAGAATTATTTAAAACTGGCATAAAAATATCATATCAAAGTTTTAAAGTATTTGCAGTAATTATATTTAATAATTATATTATTATTTTATTACGTAAAGGATTGTAATGCTTCTATTTCATCTAAAATCGAATTTTATCTACGTCATTGCTACAATTTCATGCAGTACTATAAACACAGAGTGTAAATTGTTTTAGTTATTGCAACGTTAGCTGAAGGATCAGGCAACTTGTTAAAAGGACCCGGTGCAAGGAGGCGGTGACGTCGCTATTGTTCACCTTCTGGACGCTGGGTACGTAAGCCCGCAGGAGCCGGGCTGTTATTATCTTAATAACTAATGGATTTTTCATTGTGCAACCCGCAGGGGTGCCTGGCGGTTCCCATGGGATGTGCAGTGGTCTCCGGCACAAATTTACCTGAATTCGTAATCACAATTGCGGCGAGCAACAATTACATACGTGTGAGCTTAATTTATGCACAGGGAGTTGCTCATTTCGTTCCTGGAATTTTTGGTTCCAAGTTTCATTGTTCGTCCGCCATTTAAGATAATCGTAATTAAAAATTTGTAAAAAGCTTTACATTGCTTAATTCTAAAGTGGTTTTCATCACTTCAAATTATTCTTACTTTTTCCCAATTCCATTGTTAAAAAAAAATAAATAAATATATAAATAATAAATAATGCCTTTTATTGCGGATTATAAAAAAAAATGTAAGGTAAACTAATCAGGGACTTTGAGAGGTCTGTGTAGATAAATTACAGCAATTTTCTACTTCATTGACATCCACATCAAAAAATATAATAGTAAGTCTCGGGGCAAATTGTCACTTACCCATTAACCGATTCCTGACTTATTTTTCTCATATTCATTTTTAACCGCCTTTAGAGTGATGCATGTGTTCCTGTGTCCAGGAAAATTGATAGCGCACGCGCTCCTGAAATTTGAAACCCCCAATTTTCGAGTGAAACTTTTTATATATCACCAAATCAAGATTTTGCAGAAATGCAAGGGTATTTTTCCAACTGGCGCCAATGCTAGGGTAATTTTAAATAAGCACTTTCGGAAAGGTGTTCATTCTCTCCCCCATGTTGTTTTTTACTATATGTGCGCACACGTTCTGGAAGTTTCAATAAACCTTGATAGCTCATATGAGACATTGATTTTGAATTCTGTCGAGGACTTAGCTTTTATGAAGACTAAAATACGTAGAGTATTAGGGTCAGTTTCTGATTTTTCATCTACTGCTCCGTTCTTCGATATGAGACTATATAAACTATAGTTTATTGCTAAGTTGTTGACTTATTTATTAGTGAAAGAAATAATAAAATCGACCTCGTAGTTTTTACATAACACACAAACAAACATACGGATAAATCCGTCTAGTAAAAAAGAATTGAAATTTTTTAGTATTCTTAATTTTTAGGAATTAACTCGTCAGTAAGTAAGTAATAGTCAAAAATACACCATTTTTTAAAACTAAACAACCTAAACCTAAACTGAAATTGGAGCAATTGACACTTGAATCCAGATCACTAATAAGTTCAATGATAATTAGAATTAAGAACTTCGTACGCCGGATTAGAAGAACGCTTTAAATGAAGAGCTCTACATCCCTGGGCACATGGAAGGCGCGGGACCGTCAATTGAGTCAAGAACATCAACAAACAGAAGCTCTTGAATTAACCAAATTAAACTAAATATATTGCACCAATTACTCTTGTTTAGCTTCTTCACGGTCCACTTAAAGCGCTCTCATGCGCTGCAGGGTGAAGAAGGCGCGGGCAAGGGACAGGGTAACCGACGACGATATTTAACCCGCCACCACCATGGATAAATCTCATTAGACGTGATTTTTGATCTCCCACGTCTGGGCCGCGACTCTTTCGATTTGCTCCATTTTGGCGGTGCCCCAATATTCCAAACGTTGTCTTTGCTGACGCTTTCAGTAATTCTTTTGACCTTGCAACCCTGGCTTTAACCTCATGCAAATCGGATAGTGCTGAACTCTAGGTTGCCAGATATCCTTTGTAATTATTTTTATAAAAGTAGCAAGGCTAGTCTTTTGGTATAATTTCAAAGGAAATTTTGAAAAAGTTTCCAAAGTACAGTAGTTATTTGAGCTTAGCAAAGTAGCACAGTCCCATAAATTATTAAATTAGTTAATTCGGCTCAGCGCAGTACGCTGCTCCAGTTGGCTTCTGTTGACGTCATTCTCGGCATTATCTGGTGCTCTTAGGTAATCAGATATGGTTTAGTTTTCTGTGATTTTGGAGAATACGGAGAATTTAATAAGTGACGATTAATTAGAGCTACTTACAACGAATATGCGTTTACATGTTTGTTGTACGGGGTCAAGCTTCAGAAGCATTGGAAAAGAGTTGGGCTGCGTGCTCCTGGAAGGAATTTTATTGTTCTAGACTTCGACGAACAGAAAAGAATGACATTTTAGACAGTCGCGCACTGCCATGAATATGCATGGGTTAGCTTCAGCCTAAGTCAAAGTACTTCAAATGAATTCTATAACGCCCTTTTACAATTTATATTTGATTAAAATTATTATTTTAAAAATAGGACCAGATTTTCTTATTTTATTCAAAAAACCAATCAAGAGTCTTATGTTTGTCGTCAAAGAAGAATAAAAAGGGACGTTCAACCAACGAACCAAAAATTGATGCATAGTGACAAGTGAGCATCAACATCACGGGCAGCACTCTCCAACCCTCGAATATTAAAAGCACTTTGCACTTTTCAAATGCGAGGATTATCCGAATCAGGATTTTCTCGGCCAGGAGCATTCCCGTCAACAATGGAGAGCCGAGAGTGGGATACGAAATGCCTCACTTCCTTCTTTGTTGTCACCGTTCCCATGAATACTGTTGAAGTGCCCGAGTTTTTGTATAAGCTAATCCCTTTATAAAATTTTTATATTTGGGCGCGTTAGGGATCTCAAATATGCGATTTTTTTCAATCTTCATAGAGTCCATTTGGAGAGCCAAAACAGGAAATTTCTCGAGTTATTGTTGACGGTTTAGAAATAGGTGTGTCTGACAACAATGGGATTAGCAAGATGTAAACATGGTTACGGTAAGGTACTTTATTCATCAAACCTGGGATGCTGGATAAAAAATATGCGCTTTTTGGTTGGTTTGGTGTCAATTTTGGTGTGGTAATTGAATCGCTTTAGATTAGGGCCTAATCCTAGGAGTAGATTAGACGCTTTAGCAAGATATACGATCTTGAGGGTATACCTGGCGATATACTTATAATTTCATTGTCTGCATCCGGCAAGAATACGACTCAGGTGTGCCTTGCGAGACAAATTGAATTATTGAATCCGTATATGATTAATTGTTCGAGTTCGGATATTAAATGGATTCGTATTTGATGCGGTGGCTACCAAGCGTCAGCGGATTCGATACACCACCAAGATTGAGGTGGTGTTCTTTTTTGTTTTAGCAAGCTCTGTAAGAATCCAGTGCCAGGATTTTAATAAAGCGAAGAGGAAAGACTTGTGGTCAATGGACGCTTTCTTTATAACTATGCCGGGCTTATGGATTCAGTCGTCTTTTTGCCGCTTAATACGGCGGAACTGTGAGTAATGTCTTGTTGTCGATGGCCAATCTTTCACCATTATTTAGAACCTTCGTTATTCAAATTGTTCTCCGTCTGCGAGTAAAGAAGGTTCCTTTGGCTTTGAAACAGTGGGTACCTGAAGGTGCGGACTGGTAATCGGGTCATGTGGAGATTTGGTAGTGATTTTTTATTAATCTTATTCTGGTGAGACCAAACAAATTTAATTATTAACGCTGTTAGGTGGTGCAATGCTTAATGGAGAAAAGTTGTGGCCGTTGACCGCGGTGTTTTAGATATAATTCGATTATAAAAAACTTCGGGTTTAATACTGACTTCCTATAGTCGAATCAGAGAGCGTTAACCGATTTATTTCACCTGTCAGCGAGTCAATTAGCCAACGTAGTTAAAAGAACTGGTTTATTTTACACTCACATCCATATTCGGAAAGTTTTTATAGCGTAGAAATTAATTACTTAACAATAATCTACTAAATATGAATTGTTTAAGAATTTTTGTTTTTATAAATTTAATTCTACATTTTTTATATGAATTTTCAATATGTTAATGTATATACATTTTTCATATAAAATACTTCTTTAATTAAGAGCAGTTCTAGAAAGTTCATATCACATTTATATTAATAAAACCATGCTGTTAACTTTACTTAACTTTACGAGCTACTGACCATATTATCAACGGGTAAAACTTCATACCATAATAATTAAAACTATAGTGCTATTCAGAAATGTTCTAATTAGTTAGCTGATAGTAATTCTAAATAATACAATAAAATAATATTTCAAACTTTAAATTGAAAAGTTAAGTCGTACTGCAATGTTTAATCAGAAAATCTTAGAAAATATGACTAAAAAGTATATGGAATATTTTAATAAAAATTCAGCAAGGTGTAACAATAAACGATCTACTGGAGATCTAGACTATCAGAACTAGAATGAAAGTATATCTTTTCTCGTCGAATTAATTCAGTCCTAACGCCTATCCTTGACAGATTAAAGGATCTGTTGGAAACAATAAACCCATAAATCTCGCTCGCTAGATTAATGCTCTTCACGTTATCGTCTGTCCTGATTTTAATTTGTCGTTTTTATCTCTTGCATCGCGAGATCACTTCGTCTTCGCGACACATGAGAAGAAGACGAAAAGAAGTCCTGCAGAGAACAAGTGTCCACAGATGTAACTTCTATAAGATTCGAAGATTCGGGCAGATGCCCCACTTTGATCAGGTAGCCGGCTCGTGCAACATTTGGGCCGCAATTTTATGTACGTTTTTTTCATCGGTCGCGAAAAGTGAAAGATATCCGATGAGATGAATCGGATCAGATCGAAGGGCTGCTGCTGCGGATGTTGCACTGGTTCTTTTCCCCAGCCATAGGCCCGTCGAATGCGATCGAAAAAACTTCCTTGAGGATGCCGTGGAATCTGCACAGTAGCGGTCGCAGATCCACCAAGATATATCCGCTGGAACAGTAGGAAACCTGAGTATATGCTAAAAATTTAAGTTTTGAATTCTTGCTGCTCGGAGAGGTAAGGTCTTGAAGCCGGCCGATCGTAGTGCGGCTTCCCCGGGAGTAAAAACATTTCCATCAGCAGCAAACCGTGAACGCAAGGACTACAACAAGAACAACAACAACAACAACAACAAGAATAAGAAGCGCGGCGGCAGCGGAATCTGACGGAATTCCATCAAAAGAATTGGCCGGGAATTTCAGCTTCCTCAGGCGAAACCGCCGCGTCCGCGACCGCGCGGTCATTGTCGCCTTGTCTACTCCGCAAGACAAATGTTCCATTGTTGCGCGACAAAACGGGATGCAAGCTCGCGGCCTCTTTAAGGTCGCATTCCAAATTTGTATAAATCGATTTGTTGTTGTTATCCTGCCTCTCCTTGGACCGCGAGATAAATATCTTGTAACCGACGAATCGCAACAGAATCAGAACAAGTCCCCGAACACGGGAGATAGGCCTAAGATGCTACCTAAGACACCGGGGGTACCTCTAAGAAGTCGTTTGTCTTTGTCAGGTACCCCAGGATTGTTTCGTCAAATTGGGAGCCTACGACGATGGGGCCCCTTGTCTCGTTGCCGGAGCCTATAAAGATGCTTTCGCCCCATTCTCAGGTGTTGACTTAATGAGCAAAAACATCTCGCGGGATAATTTATAGATCGCGGCCGATATGTGCACCGACCGCGGGTATTTTTATGGGTCCCGGTTAGCACTAATTAAGGAACGTTAAGGGCTTAATAAGAAGTTTTGCGAACACGACGACGACAATGGTCCGCCACGAGTCCGATGTCAAATTTCTTGGCGGGTCGCGGCCAACGAAGACCCAAAGAGGGCGGCTATTACACAACCGAACCACCAGCCAGACCGCTCCTTTTCCAAACTACCTGTTTGTTATATAAACTCTTTAAAGATCTAACGCTCGGGAACATGACATGAAGCCTGGCAAAATGCGCGATTAAAGATTCATGAAAACATGAGAGTCAGGTGAATCTATTTGTAAACATTAAATCTCACGCTCGGTTCTTATGCTTCTTGTGCACATGTAACATTGTAACCTTGTCTTGTTCGATTCGGGTCCGCTCTTACCGGCTCCATTTCGACGGACAGGCGCGGACCGGAGCGCGCCGCCTCATCGGCCGCAATGCGGAATCTTTTGCAATCGCTATCTTTAAGCCGCTCGTTTCTTACGGCCGCGGCCAACGACAGCCACTTTCTTGTCATGTTGCGTATCCCGGGAGAATAGTAAATTGATACGCTACCAAAGTGTTAATATTTTCACGTAATTCACCTGTCGACGATCGCAAAGTGATCGCGTTCATCGGTGAGCCTCAAAAGACGGCTGCTGGGAATATACCGAACTGCTGTCCTTCCGTCCGGCTCCGTCCAGGCAATTCGAAGAGACAAAACGAGCTATAGATCTTTAAAGTACGGCGCTAGCTGTCTAACTCCAAAGTACTATACCGCCAATTAAGATCTCAGGAATTATGGCTAAATGATATGGGATTAAGAAACTTCCATCTGGATTGGAACTGCGGACCATAGAAGTAGAATTTTGAAAACTCAAATCACTAGAGAAGAGCTTAATTGCCGATTTACAGATAATAAATAATAATTAATATAATAAAGTTATTTTTATTTAGAGTTTTCAAAAAATTTGATATATCGCGGTATTTTATGAAAAGCATACGGAGTTGCCTCTTTTATTCTATTCTAGTATTATATTTTAAAAATTAGTTCTTGATCTTTGTTTGTGATCTCCGAAGATTGTCACAACGTTTTAATTTTATTTTTTTTCCCTCTTTAGCGATGAAGGTATTTGCGTTTGGTTATCACAAGGACAGACGTAGAGCAAAATTGTAAAAATGCTTAGAATACCTTCCCATATCTTGAAAGTCGAAAAAATCATTCGTAGATGTATTATCTTATGGAGTTTCACATGCATTTACAGAATCGTAAGGTATTGTGAAATTCATTGCGTATTCTTTGTTTGGTGCAAAAAAAGAAAAAAAGACAAATATATTAATTGGTATGAACATTTGAAACTTTAGTGTTTTAAATAGCCTACGACTCAAATTTTAGCTTAAGTATTTTATGCACACGAGTGTATTATACGTTTTCGAAAGAACTGGTACGATTTTAAATTTCCTTCAATACCTTGTCCGTTTTGTTTTCTTATTGCTTAGTGTTTTCTTGGCAATTGCTCAAGTAGTCTTTTAAAAATTTGATATATTTCCAGATTGATGACCGCGATGTTATTCACTTAACCAAAAACATTATATCGCAGTTAATGTGTAATAAATGCCCTTTGCGATAAGGAAATTATGTACAATAAAGAATTATAGCCCTTTCTGAACATTGCCCAAGGCGTGCACAATTTTAATAAAAGGTTTGCAAAAATAAATAGCCCAGGGTAGGAAGAATTAAGGGTGTTCTGAAGTCTAGAGCTAGTTAATTTATAGCTTCTGTAATCAGTCATGAGACAATACCTGTGCATACTTAAGCGAGTATGTTTACATGTCTAACACATGCATTTATACAAATTAACTGAATTGAATCAAGATGCGGAAGGTATGAAAGTTGGCTGTTAAGTAATTTATACTTTTCTACAACAAAGTCGTAAGTCATAATGGCCTATCTCTAGGAATGCACCAACATTTGTCTTCGTAGCAATGCGGCCGCGGCCGGCCCGTTGCTAAATTATGCAATGAATTATGACAGTAAACAGAAATTTATATTTTCACTTAAAGCGCTCGTTGTTGTTCCAGATAGGTTTCCTGGCCGCGAGGTCATTTGTAAGTGTAGCAGCATCCGTGCCGCGCGGATTCTACGGTCCATCGCAAATCTCACATATACGAATCCGATGACTGCAGATTTGAATGATTAGTTGGCCGTTGGAAACCTCAGTGCGGTCAGATAAAAACTAGTTGCAGAAATAAACAAAATCTGGAAACATGTTTGGGGTGAACATTAAAAACTTATACTCGAAACTAATTGCAATTGCTTTTTATTGCCTGCAGCATCCTCGATCTCGAACCGGAAAACCAGTTGAAACCGTTTTTTCGCTTGTTCGCGGTACTTCGTTTGCGACAGCATCGTCGGCGCAATAATCGCATTAATATAGAAAAAAGCGTCATTTCCTTGCCCGCGATTTTTATGTAATTGAGGTTTTGTACCGAAAAGAATATCTTGCGCTTGTGTTTTTTTTTTTGTTTAATCATATCTTCTTTGATTTAATTGTACGCGGGGTGACTTGGTTCATTCCCTGTGAATCACAGTAGTGGTCAGTGGAACCACCGTCCGTTCGTTGTCGCTGGAGCCCCCAGCTCGGAATTGAGACTACCTAGATTTGTGATACTATTGCTGTGTCCAGTGTTCTCAAAATTAATCTTAATTCCTCCGAGTACGGAAGGCAGTATGTAAGATTATAAGTACCAGTATGGAGCGCAAGAACATGTGCTGAATTTATGCGTGACGTACTCCCTCAGTGCTGGCCCGGTCACCAGCTCCGCAGCGGCTGAGCGTTCAGCACGCAACCTCTTAATTCACTAAAATAAATCGAGCTGGTCGCAACCATATGACTCGGAATAAGTAAGTTAAGTGTTCAAGAGGAAGAAGAAATTAAGCCCAATTTGAGTCAATCACTGCATTTACTTTGTCATAGCTACACACGCAGTTGTCGATCTCCGCAATGTCCACAATGTCCACAGAACTTAATCGTATGACATATATACTCCATGCCCTATTCCACTCTGTCGCGCGGTCGCCGCGCGGCCCCCGCGTATGGGTCGCCAAGACGCGCTGGTGAGACGCGGCTTTAACTTCTCGGACAATTAAATAAAACGAAATGGTGTTATCGCCGCAGGCAGAACGATTTGCCGCTGCAACCACCCAATTTTCAAGGTACTTACATCCATCGGGCCATTTAGTCCATTTTAAAAACTGTAATGGCTATATTTAGGCGACCCGCAGAAAATTGAACCACTTTTTGTACACCTTCTACGTTGTGGCTAATTTAGTCTGCGTAACGCCTTGGCTTCCGTAATGAGATATAAAAATCAGTCATATTACACTAATGCATTGGCCACTTCCGATGTCCACAAAATTAGTTATCATCAGTTTTTATGTTAGATATCAAGGTAATTATGGGAGCTAATTAAGATGCGTTGATTTATCATTAAACAAACATTAAAAGGTATTTGCGAAAATCAAAGACTGTATTCGCGGATATTCTTTAATTTTTTTAAGTACAATGTACCTATATTTATTTTTGAAACATTTCGTTTGTTCATAATAACACTTCAATCAACAGATATTTATAATTTGTTGTATAATAACAATTCAATCAACAGATATTTATAATTTAAAATTAGTATCAGTGCTTATTGCTTGGACCTTTTGAAGAAAGACGATATGCAAGTGTATTAGCATACTCGAAAAATACCAAGTAAAAATAGATTTCAAATCGATCTATAATATAATATTACTCCTGTAGTTACTTAGAAAATTATTTAATAAATTTTAGTTGGTTAGTTAAAGCAATGTTATATAATTATTATTATAATTTTTTTTTTTGATAAAAGATTCCAATATAACGAGATTAATCTTTCTTAATTACTTCAAATTGAGGTATCAGCTTCGTAAAAATTCATTTATAAAGCATTCCATCATTTGAAACGCAAATGCTCAAAATTACTTGTGTATGAAATTTAGGGTTTGAAAATGACTGTGCCTCGATAAAACCTATTTCAATCACAATTTCTTGAACTCTAAAATTTAAAACTTGTGTTCTTTAAAATTATCAGTTAAAAGCAACAAAAGATGGTAAGTTAAGAGAGCTCGAAAGAGTAAAACGCTCCAAAGATTAAGGAGCTAACTACCTCCTAAAAACTACACAAAAAAAATTACGTAGTAATATTATGACAATATCTAAAGGCTAAACTGTTTTATTTTTTGAATGTCTTATTCTCTGAGTTCAACATTTAAAAATTTTCTATTAGAATTTTCATAATAAACTTATAAATTTTGATATTCAGAAAAGTCATTTTACAGACGATTTCTATTGAGATTAAGTAAGCCTCCCTGCGATTTGTCTGATATAAATTATAACTTTTGAGTTATAACGAAGAAGCAAGCAAATCTACATTTATATCGATTATAGCGAGTATATACAAAATATTCCTGGTGTATCGTAAGGGAACCACCTAGGACCCTTGTTCTTCATTATTTAGTAAATTTTGGGTCCCAAATTTAAATTAGTCTGTAGTGCTCCTTGATCTATCGTTTTCTAGAGGTCGTCAAATATTTTAACTGAAAGCAAAAATACATTCCTGAGCAATGCATGACCTAACAAAGGCATTATTACTATGAAAATGATTTTTTGCCGGTTATATGAGCAGTACAAGCTAAGTCAATTCAATTCTGTCTTCCAGTTTTGTCCTTACAACTATTGGTTGCGCTTTACCTTTCTAAATTTCTAATTTAAAAATGCTTGTTTTGTTCAAAAAACAATTTGCAAATTTCTCCACTTTTTAATTTGTGAAGTTAATCGATTTGGCCAGTGAGTAACTCGTTGTCTTAATTAATAAACTTATTAAAAATTTTAATCAACGTTTTATTTCTTCGCTTAACATTCTAATAAAATATTTTCAAGAATTACAATGATTTAATGGTTTAAATCTGATATAGAGTTGGTTTCCACCAATTAAAGATTATGTTCCAAGTAAATTTAATTATATACAGTCTTGGAATTTGTATGAAGTATATGAACAAAAACAAAAGTGTAGGTAGACACAGTTTATATTAAGAATCATCATATAAAAGACGATTAATAAAATAATAAATCTGTACATAATCGAAATTTATTTTTGTTTTACAATATGTGAGTATTATTACTTTCTGTTTACCTAATATTTAGTTTTTTTTTTTGTTAATTTATTGTGGCCTTTTATAACCTTAAATTACACCACACTACACCGAGGGCCTGTGTAGGATAACTAGAAGTTATCAGAGGCAAGGGCTAACCGGATCCTTGCAAGCTGGCAAGGCAATCCTGTCGTCAGCCGCACAATGTTCTGAATCCTTCATCAAATCCGCCTAACTGTCGTTGGAAACAGATGCCGTCGCAGGAGCGCCCTATTTTGCGCCGTTTTTTATTATTTAACTATTGCCACCGCGACGGCGTTCCACCGCGAGCCATGCGGATGCAGTGGCGAGGAATATTGCTCTGGCGACTGCTAGAACACCTTTCGGGCACTGGGAGCGAGCAGACGGAGCTGCCGCGAGCGTGGCGTAATATTTCAATTGAGGTCGAACGGAAGGCGGGAAATATTCCAGAGAACCCAGAGTCCCGGTCCCGGTTTGGCGGAGGTGCACGCACATCGGGCGAGCTCGTGCATTCACGACAAGGACCCATTGTTTCGTGCGCCAGGAGATGTAACTTAAGAAGTCCCGGAAATCTTAAAAAACTGCTACCACACCTCCTTTTGCAATTGAATAAAAAACATTCAGAGCGAAGGGAGACTCGATTGTGACGTGAGTGCGGCGCAGTAAAAAATCGAGGTCCCAGTTCGATCCTGGGGACCGTGTCGCACTTTGGCCATTGTGTGGGATTTACGAAATTTATTTGCGATCAACAGATACATCAATTACGAGACTCAACTGTGATTAACCGATATTCTATACTTGTTACCAAGTGACCGATGCATTGATGATTTAATGACAGTCTTTAGGACAAATTAGCCTATACTGAAGATTTTTAGAAAAAACACAGCCTCCAACAGGATATTTTAATGAAATTCAATTACTATACTTAATTCATATGAATCTTGTCTCACAACGGAGTAAATTCTAAAAAGCAGAAATCAACTTTCTGCTTTTCAAAAATTCAGTAGTACAGGTAAAATGTGTCCTTAACGTTACTTGTTTCTTGAAAGTAGCTCCAAAATTATATAAAAATATACAAATTCTATGTAAACAAAATGCATATGTCATCTTTCAGCAAATCTTTTGAAAAATGCATTTTCTAGAATAATTCGTTAATCAAGAAATTATTATGAAATCCTAAGTATACAAAATTTTCCATATTTTCATAGATTTTGGAACACACATCATTTTTCGAAAAAGTTTAATAGTGACGTACCATTGTTACTGTGTGATAGCATAAAATTTTATATACGAGATATTTCAATTTTTTAAGGAAATTTTACGAAATATTATGCTTATCTCAAAATGATCTATTTTTTCAACAACCCATTCTCCCTTGGTGCACGTTATTTCATATTTTCGATTTCAACACCAGTTCATTAATTACTTTTGTAAATTTATTTCGAGTTGCGGTATCAAATTGAATTGGGGAAGTAATTAAACTTTTTTTTAAATTCTTGTTCAATATTTATGTAATTTTAATGAAAATCAAATGAGGGGAAGAATGCGATTTTTTAGGATATGATTCCTTCGTGTCTTTTAGTGTCTTGTAAAATAATGTTCTTAAGAATAAATACATTACGAAAATGTTCGTTATAAAAATTCAAAAATTGAAATGTAAAAAACAAGATACTTTTGATCCACCATAGTGGTGTTCCTCCTTAAAGCTTTTTAATAAAAACAGGATCGTCCAATGTTTATGTAAAATTCATTGCTGCATGCATCTGCGAAATTGTGAAGAATGTGAAAGGGAATTTGTAGTGACTTCCAATAACCTTAGCTAACAGGAAAGGTGGGTAGAATGGGCTCCTTCTGAATGTCGTCTATCAATATCTTCCGCTGGAAATGTAATTGGCTGCTTGTCTATTTAGAGTCCATTAATTAAAATAAAAGCCGTTGATACGCAACGTTCACTTTTTGCTCGCATTCCTGCGACTGGGGAAAATAGAAAAGAAATGCTGCTCACCTAATACGAGCGGATGGACCATGTAAATCAAGTTGGTAATATGCTCGACATAATTTCAATCAATTAAACAGCATAAATTAAATTTTTCCCTGTAGAACGCGCCACACTCGGCATCGGCCGACGATCTGCAAAAACAGGCCTTGCGATCTAGATCCAGTTCCCCGCGCGAGAATGCGACCACACAAGGCCCAGTCGAGGATCAGCGCCGACAACCCGATCTGACGACCGCACCGCCAGAGCCATCTGCCACCGAGTAGGCAAGACTGGCTACTACAAATGGGAATGGGGTGAGCATGCGATGTGCGTGCGCGATCGGCTCAGCTCCGAGGGGAAGATCGGTCAGGAATCGCGCCAAGGATTCTCGGGTTTGATTATATTTTAATGTGGGATTTCGCTGGATGGTACTTGGCGATGCGACGGCGATGAAATGTTTTTCGCGAATGATCACGCCACGGCCGTGAAGCACAGTGCATGATTAAGTTCCAATTATGATAATTTCGTCTAGTCGCGGCAAATTGTGGCCGAGATTCATTCGGAGGATGGTCCTCCGGGAATCGCGGGACTCCTCGATTCAGTCCCATTTCGAGCATCGCATAATCAGTTGCCTCCACAAAAACCATGTTCACCAATTATGTTAATTATATAGGGTGACCTCGCGAAGGATGTGCAGGACATTTCTTCGGAATTAGCTGATTTACAGTTACATAAGAAGGAGATTGTCTTTTTGTTTCTAACTTTCGTTTTCCCTTAATTGGCATTTTCGGCGCTCTGGAAACACGCGGTCGAGTCGCCGACTAATCTCAGTCTAGCCGGTCTGCTCTGATTACTACTATTACAGGGCGCATCGTTTAAGCAGGAATTCTTTTAGACGGTAATACAACATTTATGCCTGGAATTTTTCTGTAAATTATATACTATTTCGGAATATACGTGCACTAAGCGGAAAATAACTTTATGACTCATCTGAAAATTGAAGTGTTATAATAAGGGAGACAATAATTGATGAATTTAAAAAGCATTGTAATTAACTTTTTATTATTGCAATTTGTGTCAACGCTTTCGAGTATGTAAATTAAAATATACAAGCACCCAATTTGAAAACTTGTTTTGAACTGTGCTCAATTTAGGGGCAACGAATCGGCACCAGGTGTACGGTAACAGGTTGTCAGTAAAAGTTACCTATGTCTTTAAAATTTATAACAATTCCTAGTATAAATTGTAAAAGTACAAGTTGTAGGATTTCTTTAAAGTAAAACTATAGAACCAACGAATGCAATATCACATAACTATACATTGTATAATATTTAAGTGGATCTCAAAACAGGGAACTTAGAAAGAGTACAACAAGCTCAGACAATAGAATTAAAGTTTGAGATGTTATTGCATACGCGTACACTAAAGATTCGCTCCAGCATTCACGTATATTTTGGATTTGTTATTTTAAGGCTCATTTAGTAAATAAATTAAGTAGAAAAACTGACTATAATTTATCTTTTAATATTTCCTTCTCAGTAAGTCTTAAGATCTATCTTACTTGTTTTACTTACTTGTTTTACTACCCAATTTAAAAATTTGGTGACCATAGACCACGGTTCTAGCATTCGAATGAGCACAAACAGAAATTTTGAAATAATTGCAAAACTTTTGTAGTGTGTAGTTCCTACATCGTTTTGATTGAATTGGCATATTGCATTTTTATAGACCTACAGAAAATTCTACCTCCTTTAATGGAAACATGCATCTCACCGCAATGTTTTTACAAGGTTTTATTTTTCGGGCGATAGGGATTTTTCTGTGAAGAACTTAAAAAATTTTAAATAATTATATCGACGATTAAGCATTATTTCTAATATTTTAGATTATTTTTAATATTTATGAAGATTTTCGTTGTTCTTTTTATCACACACACATGACTTTAGTTTTGTTCCATAATTCAAATGTCCTAATTCGAAAGATTTTAAAAATTTTAATAACTTAACCTTCAAGAAGGAGGTTACTAAGCTCTTATTCTAGATTAAATGTTTTACATTTACATATCTAGATTAAATGTTTTACATTTTTTTCGTGTTTTGTAATGTTATTCCATTTTACGTTTCAGGTTGTTGGACCAACAAATGTATTACAAAATTTTTGGTCATTTAGAAATTACAGAGTTTTAATTGAGGAACACAATCGAAGCATAAGAAAATTCTCGTCAAAATTATCCTGTGACTAAAATGTTTCCAAATATTCCATCCAAAAAATAGGAAATTCAAAAATAAATAAAATATTTTGAAGAATTTCCAAGGGAAAATGAAAATAAAATTCTAATGAAATGTTTTTGTAAAGGTAGCTTAAAGTAGTAATTAAATTTCAAATTGTAAATATTTGTATGTTTTTTTTTTGGGAATTACCTTACGAGTATAACTCCAAAATTGAAAAATTATTCCTTTTATAATGTAATAATAATGAAAGGTTAATTTCATTGGAGTTTTTTAAATTTTTGTGGAACAAACGGACCAAAACAATGGTTTAGAACTTTCAAAATACATGTGGAAGGTATTTTGTATGGCATATTGAATCCTAAACCATTCTTCCGCAGACCAATATTGAAAAGTATTTGTTACACTTTTTCTTACAGTCACTTGTTTAAAATTGTTAATGCGAAACTATCCTGTTTAACGTGTTCTTTTGACTTAATTCCAAACTACCAAACAAATGTGCAAAGCTTTGAACCTTAGGAACACATAATTCAATTTTACCTGCGAAAGCATTTCACTTTCTTTTATGCTCCCCATGTGTAAAATGGGATGAAACAGAAAGCCATAATTTCGTTTTTATATTTCGGTAAAATTGGACTTCTCCAGACGTTGGAGCACGGAAGTTGTTGGCACTTAACTACCTCTGAAAACGACTTCCGCTTCCCCAAAAGACGTAACAATACCTGGTTAACCAGGTGAGCAGCAATCTATTTGCGTTGTGTTTGCATGCTTATCTATTTCTAATCAGTCATTCAACAAGTTTTCGAAATTATTTCTGTCATAACCTTTACAGTTACTTGTAAAAAATTAATCGAACTCTGTTTCCAATTATAAATCCTCCATTGATGCATTACGGTCGTAATTTCTCCGCCGTTTCATTAAATGAACACTCCCTCGGAGAACTCTTCTATTTCCCCTCAAGTGTACTTTCTTTATTAATCCTCGTTTGGCTGCGCTCACCTGGGGCCTTTCTTTGCTATAGCAATCGAGCAGAATGGAGGACTCCTCCAATCTCCAAATCCGACATCGATAGAGCACAGGTGTGCTCTAGCTCCCGTCGCGTTCAGTCCTGATTATGTACCTACGGAGTGCAGAGCGCGGTGCCCGCATGTAAATGGCCCTCGCGCATTTCCTTGATAGCAAATTTGATAGGCACGTAGGGAACCTACTCGCGATGCGGACAACGGCACCGTCGCGGACCTGGTTCTGTGCTATCACTCGCTTTCCACAACTGCCGCCGTCGCCGCTGTGCCGTGCCACTCCTGAGGTGCACTGTCGCACCGCAGCACATGTAAATATGTACAGGCACGGTGTGCAGGTAGAGCGCGCACCGGGGCATCGGTCAGGTGAGGAAGGTTTAATCAAATGGAAGACCGTACGAGGCCGGAGACGATAAAACTCTCGCCATGCGAGCCAGCGCCGCCTGCCGGCGACTTGCAAGACAAGTCCGGGGCTGGAGACGGTGGTAGCAATGGCCCGAACACGAACTCCTACCTCCCCGACCGGTCGAGTTTCGCTTTCCCACCCTGTTATTTGCCACGCCCGTCGCCAAGCGGCGCCATTTTGAATTTTAAAGCAGAACATCCCCGCCTCGAGTTCGGCGCGACGCGACCTGCAGCAGAAAATCCTGTAGGTCGGACGGGACTGGGAATTTAAGGTTCCCTGGACCTAGCCTGGATGCTATGTACTTCTCCTTGGCCAGTGTTGCCGTCTCCCTGTTTTCTTACCAGGACTGAAGGGTCTTGGCCTGCGTCTTTAATTTCGACTATTGTGCAGCAATCAAGCGAATTGTTCACCTGCATTTTAATCACCGATTAACGCATTCAGGTCTTTTGCGAGGTGACACGGGACGCAACGCACGCATTTATTCATCTTACTAATTGGATTTAATTTTTATTAAATTTAATAATTAACAGGGTTAGATGAATGTTTATTTTATATGCAATAATTTTTCGGATGTATACAAATTTTATTTATTTATACATGCCGCCGATTCTTCCTAGGTTGTTTCAAATTCAGATTTTCAAAAATAATTACAAATTAATTAAACATTAATATCAAAGAGAAAAATAGTATTTCACTTCTTTCTTCGCGGTTTGGACTGAAAAGAGGTTATAGAAATCATGGCAAAATAGTGAATATGGTTATGTTAGTTTTAATTTTCGTTACATTTAATAAATATGAGTATTGATGTTCACAGGCCAGTTCTAATTTTTACTGAAATTAAAACATTAAAAAACTAGTCGACTAAATTCAATTTTATTGCGTGAAGAATAACAAAATAAGAGTTCAGGAATTGCATGATCTAGTGATCTAGTCGTTGTTCACTAGGAAAAGAATTCTGTTGAAACGAATGTAAAAATAATTCTTTTTATTTTATCTACACCAACATATTTGAATATTTGTACCTCATATTTATAATAAAACAAAAAAAAATTTCATTTGAAGTTTTAGCAAAGTATGACACCTCAAAATTAGTCTTATTAATACAATTAAAAGTAAAGCAGATTCGTTAACACATGAAATTTATCAGTCAAAAGCAAAGCGGGACCGTGTAAAATAAAAAAATCTTGATGTTCTCCGAGAAATTTAATAAAATAATCGCAAAAAGTTTTAAATTTTAAATTTTAGGGAGTTTTAAAAATCTTCTGCATTTAGTATTGTTGTCAAAATTGAATTATTTGGAAATATTTAAGAAATATAAAAAACACAACTTACACATTACGTGCCTTTTGTCAACAACAATTTCAATTAATCTGCAATCAGTAAAGGTTTAAAATGTATTAATTGTGTATTTAAAAAATAAAAATAAAAAAACAAAGAAACAAAATGAACAGTCTTCAGAGAATTTTATTGGAAAAAACAACTTTGTCATTTTAAATTGGGCAATTTATTTCTGAATTCAATCGTTATCTTGTATAAGTTAAAGTAGTTCAGGTTTTTTCTTAAAAAAATGTTTTTTTTACTTTCATATTCGTAATAAATAAAAAATTATGAAATATTTAAACAACGTTGTTGCATAGGCGAATTTTTACAAAATTTCATCTTCAAATTAAAAAAAAACTTTAAAAAGTTACAATAACAACGAGATGAGATGAGATCTAAAATTATAAAGAGTTATAAAATAGGCACTTCTCGCGTACAGAACATAACGAATTCTTATGCATATTTTTAATTGTACTTTTGAAAGTATTTCTCAAGTTTCAAGTATTACTACCGCACTTATACATCCATTTTTTATTAGTAATGTTAAACATTCATAACAAACGATTTTTTTCGTCTTTTTTACGTGTATGAAGTCTTTTATTAATTCTTTCTCAGCTAAAGTACGTAAATACTTCATAGGTCATAGTTCTCATTTTTTTCCAGTATTTATTTTGACGAAGTATTTTTTACAAAAGAAATATTTTAATATAATATAATTATTTTCAAAATCGAAAAAAAGTAATTATGCATTAAAAGAAAATACTAATTCTTCTACTTTCTTATAATTAATAATAATTAATTTTTATATTTTTCCGTATCTCTAGGTAGGTCTTCTTATTTACGAGATGTGAGTGATAAAACACGATTGAAAAGCAAAACATTTAAAATAAATAGGTATTTTATGAATTTAATTACGAGGTACAGTAAAAACACAGTGCTTGTAAATATTTTGACCATAATAAATATTCCTCTTTTCTAATTTATAGTTTCGCTAAAAGCAGTTATCAAAACCCGGTGAACTTTTCATTGCAGCAGTCGCAGGGCGACAGTGCAGCCGCGACGGCCCCGGTCACCTTTTATAAATTAATGTAAAGGGCATTATCAGTCCATCTAGAGTCTTGACACCGGCAATTCAAATTCATTCATTTGGCCATCGCATCGCGGATCTATTTTTCTAGTCAGGTACTTGGCTGCGTGTCAAAACAGCGCCGGGAGGACCGGGCGGGGACCCGGCGGCTCACGTGAGAACGCCGACATTGAAAACGGAAAATCACCGGGACGTGTAATTTTGGTGCTGTTGACCGCGTCCACCTTGTCATTAGTGGTCATTAGGTCCGATCTCCCGTGTCTTTTTGTCCCTTGCAGAGATGCTCCAAAAACACATTTAGCCATTGCGCCCGATCGATGTGTGCGAAGTAGCCGGGTCGACTTTGAAGTCGGCCGCATTTCCGACTTTTATGGGCCGGCTCCTGCAGCCGGAGGTAGCTCCGACAACGACTTCTATGCCCGGACGGATGTTGCCTACTTCGTTATTATCTCTGTTATCAGTCCGTGCTGAGTGCAGCCAAAACAATCGATATTTCCTCGAAAAGTGATGAGCATTTTTCGACCACAACCTGCAATTACCGATATTGGGCTGGCAAGATCGTTACTTGCTAAGGGTGCTACAAACATCTGCGAATAGATTGGACCTGTTTTACGGGCATGGACTCGTTGCTGCGCGTCCGGACAGCACTCCTAATGTAAGAGAATTAATTTTTTTTTTTAAATATTTATGAAAGGTAATGAGAAACGTACCGAATGAAATGCAATCTATTTAAAAGTGAAGGGCGAAGGTTACTTATACAAGGGATGGCGGAAAAGTTCTAGACCTCATGTTTTGAATCCCCAGTTTCGATTCATTCGACAGTTTAGTTAGTGGAAGATTTAAAGACTGCTAAGGCGGAGATTACTAGTTCGAAAACATTAGAATATTTTTAGTAATTAAGAAATGTACTACGAGTTACATAAGAGTACTATAGTCACATAGTTATTCCTTTTTACGTATGGCTTTGGAAACAAATTTGCAAAAGGAAAAAAATAGAAAGGCAAAGGCATATTAAATCTTAATTTTTAACTTTTAACTCTAATTTTTCCATTGCTATTTTAAATTATAAATTTATTCATATTAAGTCTGTTTAAGCTTTAAATACGAATAAAAAATGCGTTCTCGTACATACGTGAATATATAAAGAGCATATTCGCAGTTCTTAAAATAAATCTGTGTGAGTTGCAAGTTAAATGTGTTTTAAATTTTCACCAATGTTGAAACAGTTTCCGATTTAAAAAATATACCTATAATAACGTGTAGCGTGTTTGTGTTCGCTTTTATTTTTCGTTCGTGTTTACGATTTCCTTAAGCTGTTAAATCTGTTTAAGATAACTAGCATTCATTTTCACAACTAGGAAGCCATCCTTTATCTTGGACGTAACACAAATCATGATTAATAGAAACTTATTTTTTTGTAATATCTCATAAAATAGTACCTTAATAAAGATATACACTTAATTTCATAAATGAAAGCATAAAAAATCAAAGTTGATAATCAAAGTTATTTATCTCAATCAATAGTAAATCCATCCATACTCATTTGTCGTGGTGTTAATGAAGAATTGATATAAATCAAATTTGTGATTAATAAAAATATTGAGACAGAATAAGGTCTGTAAAATTAAACGGTAAATTGAAATACAACAAGATTGATATATGATAGGACAAGTATTTATAAACGTTTCAGTTTTATAGCGATCGTCTGAGATAAGCATAATTATTTCACCTGTATTGGCTTTGTGGAGTGTCTAGCACCTTGTGCATTTCCGTTGACTTTTGCTTGCTTTACCTGTTTTTCAATGTTGTCATGAATCAGACCTGCATAGTAGTCTTTTTTTTTCTTAGAGACCTTAATTAATGTTTCCATTCAATCAATAGATTTTCTATGTTACGTTGTAGAATCGGTTCATTATTTTTAATATAACACGAAGAGAGACTTGGTAGGACGTTAATTTGCTTCGCGATGTCTGAATGTCAACATTAGACAGCATATCTGAAAAGGAAACAACGCAATAAAGTAATTAAATTATGAGCAATCTCGTGTTTTATTGCCACCGCATAGATATAAAGCTCATGAAATTTATTCCATGTTGATTTCCATTCAAATTCAAATTCAAAGTTATTGAATACAATAGATATGCATATAAGAAATTAGAATATTTTATTTCTATAAATTCTAGTCCATAGCGGCTGCCTGACAGACTAACGCCTTCAGTTGCGTTATTTTTGGAATGAAAGCATAATAAAATTATAGGGGAGGAGAATCTCTTCGAAAATCATGTATGTAAATTCTGCTTATTAATACAATTTCTGTTTATTTTTTTCAGGAGGACGTAAAAACTATTAAAACTATTAAAATACGACCACGTTTTTCTACGTATTGTACGTAATCTAGAGATAAACTGAGGGTACATAGCACTTTGATACCTCATCTTTTAGCGAAAAAATAAGTAAATATTGCTGTAGTATGTTGATGTTACTTTTTTATCACAAAAAAGTAATAATAAAACATAATTTGCTATGTTATGTTTGATAGATTATTGCTATTAAAAATCGGAGATGGTTTTTAGGGGCGTAGGAAGTCAACAGATGAATCCCTTTAGCAGGACAGGCCAACCAAAAGCGGATTCTAAAGGAATTTATTTAAATCTAATTAAAAAAGTAAGTAACTCTGATTTGAGTATTCGGGAATTGTTTCTGTGTTAAACTTGCACATTGAATAAAACAAGTTGGGGCCGGTTTAATAAGTTTTGGATTTATCAATTAAAATTAATTAAAATCGAGAAATATAAGCGATTTCGAGACAAGTATATTTGTTGGAGAACTTGCCTAAAATATTGGATTATTTCCTATTTTTTTATAAATTATAGATGTGTACTAGGAAACACAATAAAAATGGGAAAATTACATCTGTCCTGACATCGCTTTTATTTTAAGTAAATTCAGCTGTCCACTTCTTTCAGTTTAGTCTTACTACGAGCCGAATGGAATATTTATATTTTTGGTTAGGTCTTTTATTGGTAACGTTTTTTATGCTATTATACTCGCGCAACACTTTATATGTTCTTTAGAAAAATTAGAAAAATGGAACACTTATAGAATCACTTCAGTGTCTGCTGTCTTTCATAGGCATTTCCTCAGAGACTCTTTAATATACAAAACTGAAAATTTAGCATAGTCGTAGAAAGTAGCGCTCCAATTGTTTTTTTGATAGAAATTTGTTATCATTTTCCTAATAATTTCTCGAAAATCGGTGCTACCTTTAAAATCTTGAGAAACAATGTCCAGAAAAAATCTGGAAAATAATGGAACTGTTAGTGGTGACTACTATAATAATTGTAACTGCTATTTTTCGTAGGATTCAGAAAAAAATTATCACTATAGTCCAAGATGTGCTAAATTATTGTGCATTTCTTGTTTTATATATTTCAAACTTTACCAATTTCATGTGAGTGAGCTGGAAATAAGAATGCTGAAGTTTATGCATATGGACGGGAAAGACCGTAGAACTTGCTTTCTTAATGCTACCAGTTTTCGATAATAACATCCTACAGTAGCGCACCGCCCCCGAAAGCATCAATTAGCCTGATGTGTAATTATTTTCGTTGAGCATTGCAGTAAGAGTAAGAGTCTGACTAGTGGCCGCAAAATTCGTTTTGAGACGTGAGAGTGGGCGCAAACGAGAAAGCTCGCCCTATTAACGCCTGGTTCTGATGGAAGGACGGTCTGAATGGTTGGGAAATAACTGTCTTCCGCGGATAAACCTGTGCAGGTCCCCGGTGCGACTACCGACCAATGCACCAGACTCATTATCGTGAACTCCTATATCAAATTTAGCGGGAATCGTAAAATTATGCAAATTCCCGGTTGAGGGAAATCTCAAGCACTCGGCTCTGTTACACGTATGTCAATTTTTATTATACCTCAGGTATTGCGGCGGTATCGCAGGTATCCCCTGCTCCCTGATGCTGGCGTTTCGCTATTTCTCTACGGTTGCGGGCTCGTTGGGTGAGCACAGGTCTAAGATAATACCGCGATACCACTCAAGAGTCAGCCTGGTTTTATGCAAGTACCCGCGACGATGACGACCTGCACCACGTCTTGGTAGCGTCTTACGTACGCTGAATACGCTTTGAATGGATTAACTAAATAATAAAAAAGCACCACGCTCATAACATTTCCATAGAAATGTGCGAAGATTATATGTTAGCCTCGGACGGCATAGCTATCAAATAGAGAAGCAGTCTATGGGTGGGGGGGCTGTGCGGGTAACGTGAACCGAACACCTCCATAATATGTGCATTCAGCAAAAACACCTGAACTGAACATCGGCAAAATCTCTAGGTTGGAAAGCACCACACCGCACCAAGGAATGGCGGACGCAGAAAAAGTTGATCTTTCGTGCTAGTGATTATTCTCATATGCAAATTTCGATTGCGCAGCGTATACTTGAGCTTAGATGGCGAGAAGTACGTCAAAGTTTTTTTAAATAATATAGGTACTCGCTACAGTGCGGGAACTTGGCTTGTACAGGAAAAAAAGAGCGAACAAAACAAATCACCGCGATTTTTTGCGACCAATTAGAAGTTGTTCTCAGCTCTAGACAATATGAAAACAAACCTGCGGTTCCTTAGACCTACCTGGGCGTACACTAATAAATCCGTTCACTGACAAGAGGAAGGCACAGGGGTCCGTGTTTAAAATAATTAATTAAACAATAAGACGGTAGTTGTGTTAAGTGATGCTGACATGAGCGCTAATTGCACTCATTAGAAGGTGTAGGCTCTTTAGTTTACTGATACTTGAATGCAATGTGGGAATTCCTCCGAACTTTCTAAAAACTGGAATTGAGTCTACAATAACAAATTACATACTTCCTGTACAGAGTTTAAAAATGAAGAACAAATCGTCTATAAGTTACGTCAGTAATTGAATTTCGGTCAGTTTAGTTTCTTACGCAAAGTTGTTGAATTTTAATAATAATGCGTGATTTGTAAGAGAAATCCGAAAATATTCTTGGGTTTCATGCTCGTCAGATTATATTTAATTCAAACTTAAGTAACTACATATACTAGCGATAAAAGTTAGCAAAAAGGATAGAGAGTGTTCATTTCCGAAAGAATAATTTAATTGAATTTCAAATTTCAGATTTCCTCGCAATATACTTCTTTTTTTTTTCTAAATAATGATACTTAAGTAGAGAAGAGCTAGTGGGGTTTATTCTAAAGATTAAGTTTATATTAGAACTAGATTAATAATTTTTTTAAATCAAAGTAAATTATTAATTAATTCATTAATAGTGTGATTTTTGAAAATTAGCTAAGCAGGAAATTTGTGTATTTTAATAATTGTAAACAAAACTTATATTATTTGACTTCAAAAACGGAATAATTATTCACTAACGACCGATTGGTTCTCACCTATCTGGAAAGTAACAAAATGTTCTTTTTACGTACATGCGATACCTCAAAAATTATCGAGAAATTTTGTACAAAAAACAAAAGTAGTTTTTTGTGTCAGGTAAAACTAGGGTTACGCTAACTTCTGCATGGTCGAGACCGATAGAAAGACATAGTGTGCTATTTAATCACTAAGTAAAATGCTTTCTAATTATATGACGAACGTGCTCTAACCACTAATCCTACTGCTGGAATGAAAGATTCTCGATTTCTATGGTGTATTATTTCATTTGGACGATGAAGAGTTTAACAAGGTTAATTCTACATAAATATTCATAACTATTACATTTCATGCTATTTCTGATTCACTAAAATATTTTAAAAAATTTGTGGAGCAAAGAAGGTCAGAAAATGAAATGATAAATAATTCATCTATTGGAAGCTTATCGTGAGAAAACTATTTTATTTGATATAAAAATTCTTTGAAGTTATAAATATTAATTTTTTTTATTATTTCTACCTGTTTTAAAAATTTCACAAGTTGATGAAAGCTGTAGCATTTTGAATGGTAATACACTTTCGATGTGATGAATTTTGTTTATATCACGATTATATTTAGTTTAGTAAATACATCCAATTCTGTTCTTATACGAACTTCTTTCACACGATTTCGATTTAACTCGAGTTACAAAAATACTTCATTCTTTTTACACGATTTATTTTAATTTAATACAATCAACTCAAATTCTAAAAAGCAAAATATTTTTTTCCTATTACAATTTCAAGTTCAAGCAAGAGATCACGGAAAGAATCAACAGATCACGAAGACGATATTCGAGATATTTCTAGTGATAGCAGTGATATTGCAGTCTTACGCAAAAAGTGACAACAACACGACTATAATTTCTTCTGCTGCCCTCATTAGACTTGCCTAATTTTATCATGTGAAACCAAGTTTGGTCGACATTTCAAATTCTACAGTTTGCTGTTATTTTCGCGATCACGATTACGACTGATATAGATTAACCAAAACGCAAATGAAGATAGCCGAGGTTATGTCATGACAATAAAGATTTTCCCATTTTCCCCGAGGGAAACTCACAAAACGCATTTATAATAGGCCCGATCTTGGGAACCCTCTTGAGGGCCTAGATTAATTGTGACTGTTCCAAAGCACACATAGGCTAACAGTTGGTCCAGTGTGGTTCCACGCGTTCCCTAGATAACCTGGAACCACTTTGACCCTTTAATAAATCTCGCTAAGTCTCTTATTTCAGTAAAGCCCAACTGTGCGAGGTTATCAAAGTGTGAGGTATCAGGAGTATGGGTCTTAGCCAGGGTTGGGCATTGACAGAGGAAGAATAGTAGGCTCTTCTCTTCCTTATGTGGCATCAGTGTCCTCTTAGTTGTGTTATCACTTTGTGGATGCACTTGATCCTTAGCAAGATTAGTCGCTTGTTTGATTGATGAGTTTGATTTTGTATACTGCCGATTTAATTAACAGTCACTAATAAAAAAATATGTTGTTTATTATAGTTTGAAAAAATACAATTTGAAACAAAACACCATTTTATTCTCGAATAACCGCTTACGAACTTATTGTTCAAATATCTGATTGTTTAAAACGGGCTATTGAAATAAAGTTTCTTATTTTAATCGATTTACAAGTTTAGGTATGGTAGTATTAGTAACATTCAAAATTGTATGTTCTCAAATTTTAGCCACCTACTTCAGATTTTTACTGCACAATATAAAGCAAAATTATATACGTTTTATGTTTAGGGTGAAATGCTGCTGTGAAGGTATTACTTGTTCACACTATAAAGAGTTTCTATAAAGTGGTAAAAAGCAGTACATGAAAGTTCGTTTAAAAATTTCTCGGATCGGATTTTATTTAATGTCAAGTCAAATTTTGTGAACAATTTAATGGTTTACGAAAAATAATAGGATAGAAGTTATGTAAAATATGGGTGATTAGTAAAAGTCTCAGACAGAACTTCTGTTACTTTATTTTATTTGAATTAAAAGTTATTAAAAATATGTATGCAAGTGATTTAAGTTTTTAACCTTCCCACAGTGATTTGTTTACCTGCGAAATGTTTGTTAGTTTTCTAATTATGACCCAGAATATTTATACATGGTGGGCTTATTTTAACATAATCTAAGTAATAAAAGTTGTTTAACAATTCAGAATAGTGCTCATATAAACTGGCCAATGTTCCTAATTTATTAATAATTTTTTTAAATGTTAAATTGAATGGACAAGTTTTATTCCACAGTGGTTGGATATTTTATATTACAAAATACGTTGTTCAGATTTCAGAAGAATAGTGTAATTAAAGAGGTAGTACTTAAGTCCTTTCACTTTACGTACAATTAATTATATTGCGCAAAAGACTTAATCAATTTTTATTAAAGAAAGACTATTTCACACATCAGTAACTCCCTGCACCTTATGTAATTGTCTTCTACACGTCCGTTTTCCACCTGTAGAAGTTGATGAAGTAAGGTAAGGTCCATAATCCAATTTAAGAGCAAACTTGTGCCTTTCAAAACAGTTTCGAAAGGCTAAAAATGCCCTCGCTACCAAAATAGGTATAAACCATAGTATTTTAAGAAAATTAAAATTCGTCTTTTGAAATAATGGCAATTTTACAGGAATTATTTTAGTGTTTTTTTTTTATTTATGGTCATGTTTGTTACAGACTCGTGGCTACAGTGACTGGTCTGCACCCAAGTGCCAACTTGGATAAAGAAGTTAATAAGCTCTAACAAGGATACGGGCAGCTTTCTTCAGAAAAGGTGAAATTGCACCTGGTTGCTGGCACCATTAAAATCATGGCTTTAGCCACACTTCGTTATTAAGATTACAGTACAAACCCGTTTGGGGCGGAAGTCTAGATCGCCCAGCGCGGCATGGCGGGAGGGGGATCCAAATAGCTGTTTTTCCATTTCTTAACCCAGTTTCGTGAGGCATAGACGGCTTCCAACCCCGCGTGTATGCGTAGTAGAATTTCGCGGTCTTGGAAGGAAAAAAGATTTCCATATTAAAGTCTTTGATGCTATGACCCGTAATTTTCGAAAGGTAATTGCAGCGCTGATTAGAAAACTTTGACACGTAATGATAAGTCAGCTCAGCGGATCATAGGCGCAGAGCTCGTTGGTGCACCTGGAGAAGGAGAACACGTTCGAGCGTTCGTTCCATCGTATCATGATTTAATTGAACCCCGTTCGAACCAATCGCTGGCATCGATTTAATTGAGTTTTCCTCCGTCTTCATCGGTCGGTTGGGCGCTGCGGGGAGCCGGGGTTGGTCGCGAAGACGCGAAAAAACTGGAGCCCGCGATCATGTTCCTATGAATTTCCAATAACGACGGACCCGGAGGTGAACCAGACGCCCATAGCTAAGACGCTAAGAGCTGCTTGCCATTGGCAATCGACAATGCCCCGGAGGGCACCCTAGGGCACTGTTGATGCCATCGTAGGGAGTAGCGATGGCTCCGCGAATTGGCGCCTTTTATCCTCTTTGCACTTTCAACTTTAAAACATCCGACGTTAGTTAATTACAACATAACGTGATGCAGTTTTTCTGCGGTGATACCTGCTCACCTCTGGCGACCACCCACCACCCGTCTTTCTAGTGAATTTCAATTTTCCGCGGTCTTCACCTGCCCTCGCATCCGGCGAGGCGCACTTGTTTGCGTTTATGTTCATTACGCGGTGGTGGCTCCAAAGCGCGCATATCCAGGAAATTAATTTCGTCATCAATATGCCGCCGCCGCCCGCGCCGCCGCCGCTATATGGCGTTGCCTTTAATCCTGCCGGCTGCGTTTGCTTTCGCGACGGCTGTGTTCATGTCCGCGTGCTCTAACAATAGCTGGCGTGCATTCGCGAATATAATTAGCGCTAGGTGCAGGTCGACCGCGGTGGCGAAATTGCCGTGTTTCGCGGTCGTATTTGCGTTCGCCGCGGTTTGTTTTGTTTGCCCACAACACTAGGATTGGATTCGAGTGAAAGCAAGGCACGGAGCAAAAATTTAATTAACGCATCCACCGATCCGAGCGGGTAAATCAAAAGGATTTACTTACCAATTGAAGCAATTTAATACAGGCAGTCCGGTCGGTGAAAAGTTTTTAATGAAAATTTTATGATCTGTGGTGCTAGCAATTTTTTTCATCATTCCTGGCCATTGACTTTGCAAGACAGTTGATTTTTATTTAATGGTGAAACTTTAAATACATCTTTGTTCCTGCATTAAAAAAAATGTCAAAATTTATTGCATAAGGAAACATTCTTGACAACATTTGTAAAAGTAAGACATTGAAGAAAAAAACGAGAAGATATAGAATGGGTTAGATTTCGAGAGCACGTAGTTATGATGCAAAAATTGAGCTATGGAAAACAGAAAAATTTCTAGACCACTAGAATATTGGCTTAAACCAATAAGGTACAATAAAATGCCTCGGTATTTCAAGCCAAGCGTTGCAAGACCTTATTGGGAAAATCGAATTATTGAACTTAGATAATGCGAATTTTAGAGGTGTTTGTATGTAATGTATGTTTTGAAAATAAGCAGGCCGAGGGTTACTAAGATACGTTCAGTAATTTTATAGTGTTTGGATTTTATTGTAGTTGGATATATAACCTTTCCTTTAAAATAGTAATAGTAAGGACTTTGTGGAGAAGGCGTTGAATACACTTAATTACTTCTTCATGTCGAATTCCCAGTTTAAGGGGTAAAAGGAACACCTTATATGCTCTCCCTTAGTTCAAATGAAATAAAAACGCAAAAAAATACTTTAAAAAATATTGTCATGCAAAAATATAAAATAGTCTTCCAGGAGTGTGCATTTACACGAAAATTGAATATATCTTCATTATTGAGTGATTTCTCTTTATAAAATAATGTTAAAAGCAGGATCGGCATGAATACGATTTATCCAGACACTAGACACTAATTTTTCTTTATTGCATGATGTATAAGATAAGAAAATAATTAAATTAATATTAGTTCAGAACCTAAAATAAAATTGGCTTTATAAAACTGTCGGATAATTAAGTTATTTTTAGCAAAGGAAGAATGAAGATATGAACTTAGGGTATCAGGACGGTAATTCGGTCTTTCTGTTTTTTTTTATTACATATAAGATGTTGTAAGTATTGATTTTTCTTTATGAAAAAAAAAACATTTTTTAAGTACTTATATTAAATTCTTCTTTCAATAACTAGTCGCTAAAAAATGAAATGAATCTGCTAGAGATGGCGAATGTACATATCTAGATCTATTATAGAGTGTAACTATTGCGTGGATTTACTGTTCAATATTTTTGTTTGCATTGCTATTTTTTCTTCTTTTTAGGATTAGGATTGGGCAAAGTATTCTTAATTATTTGCTTTTGTTTCTTTTTAATTCGTAAAAAGTCCACTATAACTATAGATCTTCGACATTTATTGTTCTTCCAAATTAGTCAACAGTTCTAAAGAAGATACAAATTTCGATAATTTTTCTTACCCTTTATTAAAAAAAATAAGATCTTTGATAAGTGGACCTTAAAATTAAATATGTCACGTAAAAGTTAACATTTTGCTATTTCTTCGAATCGAAGTAATGTCTCAACAATTTAGAAAAGTTGAATACAGCTACAATAGCCAGAATGTGCATATGTCCCTAAGAGAACAACAACGGAGTTTTCAAAAATAATATCTTCGTCAAAATATGCTACATTTTCCCTAGTTGTTATGGAAAACATTTTCATGAAAATCTTAGCCCCAATTTTGTGATGATAATGGGTTTTAAGTTTGATTTGTTTACATCTATGTTTATAGTCTGTTGTGATTAAGGAACTGCTTAAAAGTATTGCAAGATATCACTTCAAAAAAGTTTCTTATGTTGGTTTTTCGTAACTAATTTTCTTATCTGGTCCGTGTAAAGTGGCGATCTTTTATCCCCTCTCTGCGTACTTTACGCTAATTAAATAAGCAATTTTGATGTAATATCTATGGAAGTGATTTTACACGCATTTTAAGCGTATTGATAAAAAAGTGCACTATGATGAACGTATATCCTTGGCACCATTGTTTTACTTTATATTCCTTTTAATTTTTTTATCAAGTGTTAGTTTTAGTTGCAAATGAAATAAAATAGATATTTTTTAAATTGCATTTAGTAGATTAACACTGTAATGGCCGACGGTACCACAGTTGTATGTATCATGGTTCGAGCTAACGTTGATAGCCGATGATACAACATGTGTATCACGTGCCACCATCGGTTTCTGACCCGTGATACAAACTACGCATTATTTTCGATTTGACTAGGAACGAGCGTGGAAGCTGAGTAGGGATTTATCGTAATTTTTTTCTTTTATGAAACCGTGAGATCTGTAAAGTGTTAAGGCATTACTTTGTAAAGTTAATTCGCTTTAGAAAGTACTTTTTAAAGCATTTTTTAAGGCAATTCTTTAAATAGTTTAATAATGGATATGTAGTGACTATTACTTTTATTTAGGTAACTGTTGAATTTGGGATGTCTGGGCCTTTTCTTGCATTTCTTATATGAATAACTACAGAACTTTTTACCCTTTTTGAAAACTCCCTGATGATTATTTGCACAAAAACTTCTCACACGTTTTAGGAATTGCTCAAGTTATTATAAAGGGATTTTGAGCGTGTTTCCTCAACGCGAACGTGATGTATGATTTCTGCCACTGTATTTTCTGTCGGAAAATTACTGAAATCGAAAAGTAATCATTATTGTCGTGACTTATAAAAATAAGCTTCAAATGCATAACGCCACAAGCTTTTATTGACTTTTGTGCAAATTTTAATTTAAGCGAAAGTGCTAATTATGCTTCTTTATTTCATTTGGACCGTGAGCATAACACAGGTCCTATAATTGTGGGTAATTTGCCCAAAAAATCACCGAGAAATCAGTTTCATTTAGGTAGGCATTATTGATATAATGATTAAAGGTCACTCAAGGCTATCCCAGCATTAGTGTGCTTAAGCATGAAAGCAGGAAATGAGCTTCAAAATTAGCCAGGCCGAAATATTTCAGCGAGTGCGAGTGCCCTTCTTTGATCAGAGGTATTTCAATTTTAGCCCCATTGGGGCACCGGGCGGAGTCCCTCTACTACGCCATAACAGTAAACCAGCAACAGAAGAATGCTATACTAAAGAACCACTCACGGTGTGCAGAAAACCGCGCTGAGCGCACAAAAAGGTCACGAACTAAAAATATTTCCCTCCTCACAGTTTCACCTCACGTCGGCCATACTTGGAGATAAGAAAAACTGATAGGAGCCTTAGTCGTCGTCAGAAAGGTAAAAAAAGGTAAAAGAAGTAAAAGCGACCACGATAAGGCGGTTATGTGCGCGCTTGGGCTCCGCTCAAAAGTACATAGAGATACGAAAACAGATATAGGGTATATTTTTTTCCCATAAAAACATGAACCCGATTTGACGTATATGAGGCCGAGGCCTTATCTCAGCACATAGAGAGCCATCTAACTCTGGGGCTCCGGGCCAACCCAGGCTCGTCCCCAGCGCATGGACTCCTCTTCCTCTGCAAGGGAATCATGCAAAAACAGGGAAGAAGGGAATAGGGATCACAATCATGGCTGCACGGCAGGGGGTCAGACAATAAGGCTCCCCGGTTGAACTTATTTTTTTCTTTTTATTTTTTTCTTTATTATTTAACTTTTTTATTTTATACTTTCGACGGAGCTCGACGTGACTGGAGGATACTTCAGGACGACGGGTTTTTCTTTCATGGCGCACAAGAGCTGCACAAAAAGTAATTTCGAAAAGGTGGGCAGAGAGCTCCGGCTCTTGGAGACCTGGGACCATGAACATTGCCCAAGCTCTGGCTCCGGAGGCTCCGGGGGTTTCATGGGGATCCACGAACGACCATATCAAATTGCGACCGAGCCAGCGGAGGCGAACTCTTCATATTCTGAATTCTGCTTTGCGGCGAAATTCAATATGGAACACACTTCATGTGGATTCATATCACGCGGTTCTGGCCGCCGTACCGCCTCGCCGCAACAGACGCAAAATGTGCCACGTTTTCGTTTTAGGCCTCCGGCTTCTCAAGATTTTATCATATATGGCCGACGTGAATATAAAATATAATAACGCCGGGAAAGCTTGTGCTGGGCGGGACACGATGTATGGATTCGCTTTGGGAAACAAAAGCAGCAAGGATGAGTATTCCAGACAGCAATGGCGTTTCACCAGGAACCCTTCTTCCAAGCAAAAACCCATAAGGCTTATACGTCAGCAGTAACAGAGAGGAATTTTCTTACTTTATTTATAATTAAAACTCTCCAAATGGCATCACAACTATCTTCAAAGTATTTTTTCTCACCACAAAAATCGTAATCATAAAATCGTAAATGAAGCTATAAGTAATTAATGTTTTAAATATGTGAAAAATTGCTGCATATCTCTAAAAGCCTCCTTTATTTCCTTGTATGTTTTCTGTCCAAAATAATTTAATGAGAAACCTGAATGCCAACTAGTTGTATTAAATTATTGAATCAGGACACAATATAGAATTTTCAAAAATGAAAGGAAATTTTACTATTTTCGTTTAGTATCAAGAAAATTAGATGGGTCAAATTTTGACTTCATTCTTGAAATAAATAAACACATCATGTTCTCCGAAAATTTTATCGCTTCTAATTTAATAAATAATAAGAGCTTATTTTACTAAATCTCCAAAAAGAAATGCAATCACATGGAACATTAAAATTTAAATTGTAACGCGAGTTTATATTCCGAGAAAGTTGCTAGAGTTAGAGGTACTAGTTCGGCTATAACAACAAAAAGGGTGTAACTAATTAATTAATTTGAACTTTGTGTTTCGATAAACTCCAATGAATTTATGCCTTCACGATTTCAGTTTCATCTATTTTTATGCGAGATAAAACATAAACATTGTTTCTTTATATTACCAAATCTGATCTGATACAGAATTCTTGTGACATTAATGGCAAACGTTAAAATGAATTAAAAGAAGACGTTTTCCTTAGCATAAATCAACGATTAAAATACCTATAGAAATCTTAATTGTATTATATTTGGCAATACACAGAAAATGTTCTTTTTATTAATATTTTTAATGTCCTTAGATTTTAAAGGACATCTGTGCAGAGCTAGTCCAGTATTTTATAATCTCAGCGTTTGAATAACTCGTATGTATTTTTATATAAATGGTTGGTCTTTTGCAAAACTGATATGTGCAATTTAAGTGGATTATTAACCTTTCAAAAGGGTAATTAAACTGGTTGAGGCGGTTGTAATTTTTCAAAATCTAAGTATGTAAAGTGCAGTTCCTAAGATTATACTAACCAGCAATTTTCAACAAAAATTTCGTTTCAGAGTTTACAAACATTTCAAAAAATCTTTTTTAAAAAATCGATTTACCTTATTTTCTTCGGTTTACTTTTCCGAGTGAAAACCTAGTTCTCCAATACCATCTAAATTTACAAATTTACATTATACTCGTGATGATATTATTCATAATCCTATAGTGAGTTTCTTCAGATTTTTAGGAACTTATATCCATTCTTGCAAGGAAATGACATACAGGCGAGTTTTCCTTAGAGATTCTTCACTTCATTTTGTATGTGCATACTTATTTGAGATTTTCGATTAAAATTAATTAATTATAAGCAGAGATGGAGGAAATAGGGTTTAGCGATGTTTTGTTGTAATATCGGTCTTAAAATTCCTTGCATGATTCTCCGTTCAGGTAACGCAAAATTAAATTGAACTGCCGAAGAGCTGGACGAGGAGACGCCATGAGGGGCGGCGTGCTTATTTCTTATAGCATCGCGTATCTCACTCGGCGTCGGGTGTTGAGTGGTATAAGCGCAGGTATTCATAAACCGCCTATTTCTTGGCCGGTGCAAGGCGCACACGACTTGGTATGCGGCACATGGTGTGCAGGTCGATATGCGATATCGCTATATGCACGATTATATGGAAACTAACCGCGGTGTATTATTAAATATGGCTGGTCGGTGTGTAACCGCACGTTGAGCCGCATACAGAGGAATGGAGGCACCAGCAACAAAAAATAAACGAAACTGGAAGTAGAAACACTTTTTCTGGCCTATCCAGTCAAGAAAAAACCCAGACCGCATTATGGAAATTGTAGGTATGTTTACCTTCGAAAAACGCCAATTGACAGCGTGTGCGATTGTCCAAAGACGTAAATGATTAAAGTAAAAGCCTTGGTTTGTTTTTATCACGGGTTCCCGGGACACGACCCACAGGAACGAATGCCTAGAAGCCAGCCCACTCGCTTTTAGGGCGATTACCATTTAAATTGAATTTTTCCCTGATAGCATCAAATCCGCGGGTACAAGGAGGAACTAATGCTTGTTTTACACGTACTTTTATAATTTGAATAGAGTGTTAAAAACATCTTATCACCCCGATAGCCGTATGCATAGCCATTGCTTTATACTTTATCCATTGCTATATACTTTATCCCTGCTCTTCATTTTGTGATTATTTATCTTAATTAAATTTACGCACAATTAACTGGGCAGGTACAGTATTCAGAAAAATTACTCTAGAAAAATAATTTGAAAAGAAGAAATTAGTTATTTAATGCTGCTTACAGTCATAAAAAATTATAAGAACAAAACGTCTGTATTATTGTTATACAACCACAGCGATGTTTTCCATCGTAATTGTTTTCTTTACTATATTATTTTATTACTTTTCCAGCTAACAGGGGACTTGGATTGTTAGCTACAACTACAAGCATTCTTCCTTTATTTCTTAATAAATGAATCGTTTACATGATTATAATAATTAATAATTTCCTTAATTCGAAATTCTCGTTAATTCGAAATTTTGTATTGGCGCCTTGAATTTGATATTAAATCCTATATTTAAGAAAAAAACTTCGAAGTTTTTTTTCTCAAAACAATTTATCGGCGATTTTTAACACTATTGTTCAGATTTTATGAATATTTTAAATCACTAGTAAGTCTTTTATATTTCTGAATTCTTAAAAAATTTTGAAGCAAATAATCAATAGCAAAAAATGTTTTTATAAGTTAAAACGTTCTTCTATAAAATTCAAAATGATCCTGATTAGCTTTTCCTTTAACATACATATAAGTTAATAATCTAAAAATATAGTAAACGTTTCTGTCTTATTTTCGAATAATAGAAATATCATTATTCAAGCATATAAGCCCTGCGATGGTGTAATTTTATAACAATGTAAATATATACCGCAAAATAGGAGCTTTCAATCATAAATTGGAAAATAAAATTATAATATTTGGTTACAAACAAAGACGTTTTAATTTAATATTTCAATATTTAAAAGAGGAAGTGGTAAATATTTTAATAATAGTGTTTTTTACGCAATTTACATGTAAGCAATGATTCCAGATAAAGACGAAGAGAAAATGATAAAATAAAAGAAGGTAATAGAAACTCGATTAATAGCTTAAATTATTAAACTTAGGTTTATATTATAAAAGTCTTAAACATTTTCAAAAGCCACTAGTGAGGTCCTTTGTACGTTTTATCTTATGTACCTGAAGAGGATTGCTCTCGATTTAATTTCTTTCTAATTTTTAACGTAGGAAGAAATCACTTTTTCTCAACACGGAAAACACAAACTAAGAAGAATAGCACAATTGTAAAGTGGGTTTACTCGATCTGCAGAAATTGGCTATGATTAGATTCTAGTTTGACATTAAGTAGTCGTTTTGTGATAAAACTGAATACGGGAAAACTTAAATGCGGTTGGTCGTGCAATTGCACTTGCATTCTTCATTTAGCGAAAATAGCATTTACAAATTATGCGCCAACACTGGAAGAATTAAGAAAATGATAGACGCACCGGAGGTACGGTAAAAACTATCTCATAACGCAATTAGGCCCGTCGCCTTGCACCACCATCACGGGCTCTGGGTATCATCATTCCTGTACTTGAACTAATTTGCATGCGTGTCGCTGGAATTGAGCCGTTTCTACAACTCATAGTTTTCAATGAGACCCGTTTATCTGGATCTTGCGTTCGATTGCTCCTTCGTCAATTGCTTCCTTTCGCCGCGAACTAGGTATGTGTTCCAGGTAAACGCTACCTGCCGCATGCATCATCCTCTGTCTTTTCAAGTTTAATTAAGAAAAGTGACTTTTTGCACGGATACCGCGCGTTTGTGCGGAGTGGCAAAAATGCGCTGCCCGTGCATAGAGCGGAAAAACACGCAAACATGACCAATTGACGTCGCAGCGCTTTGGTTGCATGACGCTCCGAACACGCTTTGTTGCGTTTTTCCCGGCTCTGGTTTTCCATATGTGGAATATTTTCGATTTCTTTTTAGTCGCCTCACATGTTCTGTCGTTTTTGCCGCAGCACTGAAGCTAAGGGCAATCCTGCCCGTTTTCCATAAAATAAAGCCCCAAAAAGGGATGCACGAGGCCGCAGTGTACCTGACTACCTGAAAAAATAGATAGCAATTATTGTTCAGCTACAAGACGACTACACGTAGAAAAATCTGCGAATGTTCTATAGAATCCTAACATTCCGAAGAATTCTTCACTTGCATTCATATGCGTAATTAAATACTCGAATACTATCTTAACCCTTTCGAAACAAAATTTTTTTCCGAAGACGATTCCTAGGAGCTAACACTTTCTTTTGTGGTCACTTGCTTCGCTAATTTTGGGGTCCAAATTGCAACCATCACAAATTTTTATTTTGATATTCCTTTAAACTTTTTAATATTTAAAAACCGTCTTATCTTCGTTGTTATTTCCTGCCAAGTAAGGTTAATTCAATTTCAAGATCAACACGCATATGGAGTAACAAAATTTAAAATGTTTTCTAATATGGTTTTAGTTTAAATTATAATCTTGTCAAGGATGAGTTTCAATTAATTTGAAAACTTTTATGGCCTGATTTACTTTGAACTATTTTTAGATTTTACTTTCTAATTTAGTTTTTGTCCCAGATTTCTTTTAAAGAAAAAGCAATATAAACCTTTAATTCACAATTTCCACACTTTAAGGTAAATAAAAATTGTTCTAATAAGAGCGAAATACATGCCACTCGAGTAAGAAAGGTATAAAAGATTATCTGGTGTTCATTAATTTATTTCTATTGCAGTATATCGTAATCTAAAATAATACAAAAAGTCCTAAGTACCAATGAATGTCATAAAATGTTAAAATAAAATTAATTTTTAAAAATTTTGTTGTTAGAAACAAATTTTCGCATGATTCTTCTGTTTTTAGTCACCATCATTTTAAAACCTAAAAATGGTAGACACTGATCATCTCATGGGCGGCTTTCTCGGTTTGGTGTAAAAACAAAATATCAAATTTTCTCCTTAACTCCAAGTGACACCTTGTTTTATGAAAGAATAAGATTTTTGCGACATGTTTTTGTTTTGTTTTTGTCGTGGATGGTTTACAGACTAGATAGACATATTTCTGGTTGAAGCTGATCAAGCTTTCGAGGATTTCACTCTTGGAATGGTCTAGCTCTTCAGTAAAACGATTTCGTCAAGAGGCAGTAAGCTAATTCTCTCAAGTGAGCCTTCTTTGGCCCTTTTTTATACAACGTACCAATAAATTTGTTTTTTCTGGGTTTATATGATCCAAATCCGAGTAGGGGTATTCATGTTGAAATATTTGTTTTTACATAAAAAAGTGTATATTTTAAAGTATTAAATATTCTTATTTAAAAGTTTTTCTATAAATGCTTAAAAATTTAACAAAGAGGTTTTAAAAAATGTCTGCAGTTGTGGTAGAGAAAAAACTTACATTCTTAAAAAATCAAAAGAAGGGTTTAGTCACAGGCAGAGAAGAACCTCAAAAGATCAAATAAACATTTCTATTAACGTTTCATCTAGTAATTTTTGCTAAAATATATTTTCTGATTAATGAAAGAGGCGTATATCCTAGCCGGGCTTCTAGATTTAAAAATTAAAGTTAAAAAACAATAGACCAATAGACAATACGGACAAATTTGTCAAACTATAGGTACAGGAATTTATTGGGTGCTTTGTATTTTTTTATTTAATGGCTAAAATATATTTTTCTTATGTATTCGAAAATATTTTATTTTTCTGCAAACAATTTTATCAATGGAAACAGGAGATTAAGGTTTTTTGAGATGAAGAATCGGTTTTAATTGTTTTTTATTTTCCTTTACTAATTATAATAATCATTTATTTATAATATTCGTCTAATCAATCAACTAAAATCAAGGTTTTAAAACTTTTCCAAGAAACCATTGAATTTTGTTCTTCCAAATATGAACTTAATACAGAAGTAGATTTTTGCTTTTCTTCAATATAAAAGCATACTAAAGACAAATTTTGTGAATTTTAATATAATTATTCAGTTCTTGTCCCATTAATTTTTAATTAATACAGCTTTTCCCCAGATTGATTCGCATACTCTGCGCGGGTGTGGTTCCACAAATAGCCCCAGAACGGCCTATTGGCTTTATTGTGACTAACATTTCATAACTTAGAGACACATTAATTGTGATGTGAAGTGACAGAGCACGTTTCCCTGAGGCTCTTCTGCGAAGTTAACATGCCCGACATAATTTCGTGTAAATAAAAGCTCCACTATGTCCACAATTTATTGTCACCTGGGCTCAACTGAGCCAGTTGCGTTGTCTATTCGCCGACAGTGGTAATATCTATGTTCCCGCAAGCCCATTAGTGCCGTGTACACCTATCCAATTAGAATCGAAATCAATTTAATGGCGGCAAAATATTTTCACGTCTAGTGATTATCACTCGATCATTAATCTACTCTCGATATGGAGAAATTGGTTTGGTTGCGTCGGTCGCGACCAGAGACAGTGTGCGACGCGGCGTGCACACACGCGGACCGCGTAATGTTTGACAACTATATCGATAGATACTCAATACCCTCAATCTGGAAGCCGTACTTAATTCTGCACCATTTGCGGTTAACCGTCGAGACGAGCGCGCGGACGGGAACGGGGGCCTCTTTCTTGCTCCCTGACATGTCTCTTTTATGGTCGATATATTACCGGTTCCAATTTTGCTAATTGGCGATGTGATTGTGCTATTTTCGCTTTTAGAATATTTCTCCGCGAACGCTTTTCCCAGCGGAGATGTCAACGCGGGGCCATTCAATTGAGTTGGAAGCAGCCGGGCACTTGACACTTCCCGGGAGTCCGCGACGCGGACGGAAGGCTGCTTATAGCTGTGCTTTCTTTTGTGGTCAGGTAATTTGTCCGGGACATTTGTGCCGTTCCACGATATGTCTTACATTTCATAAATTGCATGAATTAGGCAAGCACATTATCACGTACTTTCTTAAATATTTACGTTGTGTTTGTGATAGTCGCGGGAGGATTACTGCCTTCATTAAGTTTAGTGAGCGAGATTTTTATTAGATAAATGTGCCTTATATAAGATATGTAACTCATTTGGGTACTCTACCCAATCTTGGATAGGCAGATAAGATTAATTTTACAATTTGTATTGTATCTATATAAACGGCAAAATTTGAAAAAAAAAAACTTACGTAATCGACTCCACAAACAGTTTCTGACAATGCCTAGTTTCCTTAAAAGTACATATGCACTTATTTATTATATATAAAAAAATATTTCTTATTAGTATATTTTTTATGCTTTGACCGCATATTTCAAAAGAAAAGTGTGGTAATAGCATCATATGTACCTACGACGCCCATTTTGTATTTCTGAATAATTAATATTAGCTACGTATATGGGAAAATTAGTTATCACTCGCAGTTTGCTATTCTAATTCCTTGATAAAGTCTTAAATTAAACACTTGCGCCTTATCCCCATTTTTACTGTATTATCATCCTTAGGCAAGATTGCTTCTCACTGAACCGTATTTCTTATCAAGAAAGTATCGAGCTGATACTCTTGTTTACGGCTGTCGAGCAAAACTCTCTTAGTCGTTTTCACGTCAATCTGCACGGGCAAATAGGCGAAAATTTTCAAAATTGCAATTATCAATCTACTAAATCTGGATTCTAGTAACATGAATTTTGGAAATGTTTTTAAATGATTACAACAGGAAGTTTTTAACTCGAACTCGACACGAAGGAACTGGTTCACTTTTATTTGTTTGTGGCTGACTTTCATTGCTTACAGAAAGTTATGCAACGATAAATTAAATTATTAAATTCTTTTATAATGAAAGAAATTAGAAAATCATATGTTTGCATCTACGTGCGTTTATACTATTGCAGTACATTTGGTTTAAAAAAAAACGTTGGATAAAGGACTTGATTTATCCACGTTTTAATATTCTTAAAATAAGTCCAAACCCTTGATAAATTCACCAAAAATGTAACAATTTTCAGTTTTCTGAAGATTTCAGTATTTTTCGATTTTATTTTGTATTTATATGAGATTTTAACTATCAAATGGGTCTCATGAATAATGTAAAATTAATGTATAATGCCGAAATTGTCCTGAAATTAATAAGTATCAGAAACAATTAATTTATTTTAGATACTGCATTTTTCTACTGAGTACCAATTCTGCAGTTAAGTGTTAATTTTTTGTTTAGTTGCTTAGCACGTATAAACACGCATTTTTTTAACATCGCTAGATTCATAGAATACATACGTTCATAAAAGCATACAGAAATTAATTAAGTAATGAGTGAAACTAATGAAGATAATGTGGCAATGAAGATACGCATCCATCGTCGCGATAGTGATTGCTTTTAGTGGTAAACTCACACTGGAATTTTTAACTATTAACTGAAGTGCTTGAAGTGTACGTAAAAGGAACGCCATACAAATTAAGTCACTTATCATTTACATTCGAGGTTTCGTAACCCAACAAGTTACTTATGGAATCATTGAATCATGCTTTCTGTTGTTTATTACCTAGAGTAAAAGTGTAGACTAACAAAAAATTAAAAGAGACTTTTAATCAGTATGAATTGGTTCATGAAAATAAAAATAAGAAATAATTTTTTTGACCTCCTGTTTCAGGCTGTTTTGTGTGCATTGCCAAAGTAACACGATTGTGTTATATAAAATCTTTTCATATTCACTTAATAATTTAATTTATTTTATTTTTCGTAAATATATAAATATTGTCCGATTTTTTTCTAATTATTTGGTATATTATTTATTTGATATGATTAAACCATTCACGGTCTCTCGTAGACAAATACATTCAACTTTTTTCAAGTTCCATATTTTTTTATATTCACGGTTAACAATGCTAACATTAATCAAAATACGTTAAACCATCATTGCCCACATTGAAAAGGGTCAGAGGGTACTCTGACAAAGGTCCGTCATACTAGATACGAGAGCACTTCACAAAACGTAATCACTTAATCGGTGGCTAACAACAAAAAGCAATCCCATTGAGACTCTGGACAAGGTCAAGCTTGTTAGGGTCAATCAAACCGTTTTCACTTTCGCCATTACTCCACCACCGCCACCACCTTTGATTGACGACCTTTGCCACTGGAGATGCCGCATCTCCAGAGGGCACTCGAGCTCCTGGAAGATAAATTACCGAAATGCTCCTAGGACATCCCGCCGAGAACTGTGGCCAGTTCTGCAATTCTGGGATCGGCGAGCGACCGGTGCCACCTACCTGCCCGCCAAGGCAGCGGCGGTCGTCCGGCCATCCATAGAGGGCTCTACCAGTCCTCCTAAATTGCATGACAATTTCGAGACAAATTGCAGAGGAATTAGCGTTATTACGATGTTATGCGGCGGATCCGGAGCAGGAGAAAAGGTGGTCACTCCAATGCGATGCGGGTAGTACCTGTACCCGGTCCGAAACCCTCTCGTGTGGGTTCTGGATACTACGGGTATAGGTGCCCGCTGCGGCAATGGAGAGCAATCGAACGAGCGACGATATGGACATAGGGAGGATTGGAAGAACGAAACCCGAAAGACAATGAGTACAAGTTCCCCTCCTAATTGAACATAATTACGCGACTTTTTATTGTTTCACTTCTGACGTACTCCATTTGTGCAGTAGCGAAAAGTGGAGGAAGGTCTGTTCCCTGTTCTGGAGAAACACTGAAAAGAATTTCTGGATCCAGGATATACTAGAGTGGGGCTCATTGTTTGTGACGAGGAGACTTTTGTTAAGTAAGGAAGTGTGTCAAGTGTTCCCCCGGGGAAACCCTTTTGTTCCGAACCTCTGAGCACTATGGGAGCAACTGCATAACAAATTGACAAAAAGGTATTAAAGCCGTTCACCGGCAACAATGGACGCAAAAATTCAACAATTGGCTCAACGTTCCGTACAGCACGTCTTCCGGAAGTGCTGAGACGTAAACATTCGTACGGACTCACGTTTCAAAATCTGTGTGCTTTGTACTGGTCGTCACTTTGGCGCGATCTTGAATTGAAAATTGCGTTTAATACAAGCAGTTTCCAAGGGTTAATTTGTTTTTCTTATGTGTGGGACGGTTGTTATTATAATAACAGACTTTGCTAAAACACCACATTCATTTATAACATTTCCAAACAAAAGCATTGTTCTACAATCTCATTATACTATTCTTTCTCAAAAGTTGTATAAAGTTCTACTGTCTTAGCACTTCAATATACGAGCACATATGAGCTCATACGTGTTCTAGAGTTTGAAAAACACCTGGCCATGAGCTCAATATTCTTCATTTAATGGTTAAAAAAGAATAGGAAATTTCCCAAAATTCTAGTAAGAAGTCGCCTGCAGCCAACTCAAAATTGCACAATGAATTTAGATCATCTTATTCAATAATTTGTTTAATTTATTCTATATTAATTAATCTTAAGAGGTCACGCTAACTCAGAATTTTCTTTTATTTCTTTAAATTAATTATAATTACCAGCACTTATACCTTAACTTCCAGTTTTAATTTAAATAAGCAAAATTAGAGGTTTTCGTAGTAAACATTAAAATTTGTTTATTTAAAATTATAAAATTTGCATTGAAAACTTTTTATTGACTTAGGATATTTTGAAGACGCGTCATAAACAATAAAATCTTTGATTTAATTAATTTTAAGTAAAATTATGACATTTGTTATTTTATATTTTGTGCGTAGTTTAAAATACTCCTTTTCTTTGTATATTAACGTGAATTCAGAACAAATTTGTTTCGTTTGATTTTTTCATGACGCAAATGAAGCACCACTGGTCATTTTCAAGGATAAATTCATATTATAACTTTTAATTCAAGTTCAAAAGTGCTTGTTTTTATGGGATGTTAGTCTCTTATTAATAAAAGTGCAAGACTTTATTATTTTCTTCTGTAGCAACAGCAAGGTTTATATTGTATAAATATAATTGTTTTTGTTTTAAATATTGGAATTTCTGATTAAATGAGAATGATCAAATTATTTAAATTTAATTATATTTTCACATAAAAATTGATGTCCAATCAGGATCAACTCCAATAAGCTTCCGGGGCCCTACCAGATCGTGGTCTCGCTTATTTTTTTAAAACTATAGTTCATTCTTCATATCTAAGAGATTCTATCTAACCTTATTGAACATACAGAATCAGGCATTAGATTATTACATAACTTTTTCAAAATAATTTTTTTCTTGAGTTTAAAAGGCAATCAAAAGATACAATTCGAGTTATTGTCAACAAAAGCAGAGATTTTAAAGCATCTGACTTGAAATTGGGAAATTAGAGAATTAAGGATGGAACTGTTGATGAACGAAAATGCTTTCTCAATTAAAGAAAACTTTTGGAAATAAGGCCATGGGGCGCCAATGCTTCAGGTATTTATCAGATGTTAGGCCTGACGGTGAGGTGCTAACAAACTGTTGTCAGGCCAATTTTAAAAATTGCTCGCGTAACTGTGCAGGAAAAGCATAGCAGTGAGGTGTCTAAAACACTCCCATTATTATCAGAGGTAAGGAAAGCAGCATTTGATTTTTTTTTTTATTGCCACCATACGCGCCATCGAAAATTTTTAATTGAACTCCATTCCGCGAGATATGTGCAAGTTCACGAAAATTAATTGCGGCTGTATCATTAGAGCCGCGGCTATAGCTGAGTGCAGGAATTATCGCAGCTGGGAACAGTTGAATTACACCTTGATGGGTATGCCGATTGGCAACGCGAGATGAGGCTCACCTGGTTGGCGAGGCTCAGGTACGTCGGAGAAAATCTGTCGTAATAATCGCAAGGCAGTTTCCCTTGGCCAAGTCCACATTGCCGTGCGCGTTCAAGACGCTTTGGTATGCGCGCGGTGACAAATTTATGTTCGCATTGTCTTCGCAACAGAGCTTGAGACGAATGGAAGCGGATTGTTCACATGAAATGAAGAAACAGCCGAGGAAAATAAATTTTCTTAAGTTATGTCCACAACTTTCTAAACGGGCAGATTTTCCGAGGCGCTCTCTCGTTCCACCGGACCGAGAACGGATGTACGGATGGGTGTGGTGCGGCCGTTAAACGCTTGATAGAGTTCGATCTCGGCAAGTTTCTTGGACGATCTTAAATCTCTCAGATAAGTTACGCTTTGCTGGCTATCTAGACTTAATGTCGTTTTCGGGCTCTTGAACTATTTCACTAAAAATCTTTCAGTGTGCACTCACTTATGTATGAATTTTCTTCAAGACTTTTGAACTCTAAGATTTTCGAATAGCTTGTGGTAATCGTGGCTACATGTAAGTACTGTACGTGTACCCATTTTCACTAAAAATATTAATTTTTACTTAAATCTATTAATGCAATTTATAAATAGAGCGTTGGAAGAATTCGTATCGTGGTCCAAGTGTTTTGTTTTTTATAGGACATGAATTAAGTGCTATTTAAGATTATCGAATTATTATGCAAAATACAGCAATAATCATAAAAGGAATAAAAGTTTATTTTTATTAAAAAACATGAACTCCTATGTTGTCCAAATATTATATTACAGCTCTTTAGACTTCGGAATTTGATATACGTTCTCATAGCTAACAATTTTGCGAATTTGTTGGTGGTTTCTTAGCAAGTATTAATTTTGTCATTTGTACCTTTCTAACTTCGTCAAAACGACGATTGGTTATTGGGTCAGGAACATTTTAGATTAATGAGACCAATTAAATATTTCCGGATGTGGTATAATATAGGCTATCTTTACAGCAAGGCAAACCATAAAAATACACTAATTAGAAACTTGAACATTCCTGAGGTCAGCGAACAAAGGCAATTATTAAAATATTGAAAATATTTATGGTGTAACAGAGCACGTGTTCGAAGAAGTTAACAGCGGCCATAACAACTAGAGAATAGTACATAGGAGTTTGCCCATTCTTGTGGTTATTCGAGGCATTCCCGGAAGATTTGCGGTTGTGTTCACCTCGAACAAAAATTACCTGTATGCTTCGGATGGTTTTCTTACCTTCGTATATACCTGTGTACATTTAGATGCGATCAAAACAGTAAATCGGTCGGAGATCATTAAGCACACACTCGGCTCAGAGCATGCAAATCCAGCGGCGGTAATTTTAAGAGGAACTGGACCATGTCGAGAGTCATACGCGGGTACAAGACACAACTTTTCACTCAAAAAAAAATTTTTTTTTCATTGAATTAACTTCTAAGAAAGTTAATTCTTGATATTTCTGCGGCATGAGAATCAGATAGTGTATGCGAGATACGCACAATGTCGCAACATTACTCAATTCCTTGACGACGCCTCAGAAGAATTAGCGTGGGAACTAATTTTCGTAGGGTGCCCGACGGCTCCCAGCGGCTTCCAGAAGGCTGCACAAAGAAAATGAATTCTCGGTAAGATTAAACAAGGCCATGGACATCGGATGGTCAGAAATTCGCTGAATGCCGGGACTCGGGGATAAGCGCCGTTTCACAAATATGTACAATTCAACGGGAGCTGAAGGCATCACTCCAGAAGAGATGGGCAGGGAGATGGGACACAATGAGGTCTAATCACGTAATGCGAGGCTCGTGTCACATTCGAAGTCCTGCTGCGCGTCCCGAGGCCTGAATTCAGCCCTCGTCCTATTTATCCTGACCTAATCACTTCGTATCAGTGCGTTTGAATAGCAATCGTAGTCACGACTCAATTCGTCGCATTAGTGCCTTCTTGTTGGTCCCCATCATCCCGGGGTATACTGAGGGATGCTGGCGACAGCATCGGCAAATGGACCACAAAAAGCTCTGGCATGTGACGCCAACTTATTCTATTTTGGTTGCGACACAAGAGAAATTTTACATTACCCCATCAGAAAAGTTGCCGCAACTTATCAGCGTGATCTCTCAGCTGGACTACTAATCAGCAAAAGATTCACTCAGCACGATAGATTGGATATTATTTCAAATTATTCCAAATGTAGTCAACTATAGCTTCCTTAAAGTAATAGAAATCGTTTCGGTGTTAGCAACTATTGTCAATATTTGTCAATATCCTGGAAAAACTGAATCATATAATTATAATTTACTAAAGCGTTTGTACCTGATAATTTTAATTGATTATATTAAAAATCGGCACTCAATATGGAAATTAAAAGAACCCAAATTTGTTTGTACAAAATTATTTTTTACTTAGTTCAAAAGAACGCCGAGTATTTATTATTTTAAGCACCAAGTTGTATCTAAGAATACCACTTAGTTTTTTCTAATAGTCATTCTATATTTTGATTAAACCTATCTATTTTAATAAGAAGGAAGATTGCAAGCTTGCTCAAATTTATCTCAGAAGGTAATAAACCGATTTTAGAAATTTTTTAAAGTAATATAAGTTCACATTTTGTGGAAAAGGGACTAAGCAGCTGCTGAAGAAGATGATAAAAGTAAAGCAATTTGAAAAAAGCGAAGTAGTTTTGAAGTATTTTTTTACTTATGTTAGTTTAGCCATTAAAGGTATATCAAAATGACCTAGGAGGAAATTTGTTATGTATGTATCTCGATATTGCAGACTAGCATAAACCATAATTTTATAAGATATACAAAACAAATCGTTTTAGAAATATGATGAAATGAAAACACATGATTTTCTAGTCTTGGCTGGTCGCGTTAAGTAAAGTTGATTAACATATCGAAGATTTTACAGATTTTAAATGATGCTTTGCCACCTCTTAAAAACATCCCATCCTCAAATTTAACTTCTTGTTTAGACTTAAAAGAAGATAATTTCTGAAGTTTTAATAAAAGCATCCTTTGTAATATTGAGCAAGTACTTAAAAGCGACCAAGTGTGATCCAAGTTAAAATTTGATAAAAATTCTTAGTATTAGACAAGATCCACCGCATCATGCCTATAATTATGTAGTTCGAATAAGTTGCAGCATAAAATGAGTGCAATATGTACAAAATGAAAAATTCTGTTTCTCCACAGGTCAGTTGAAAGCAATGGAGGAGCACTAAAGTCGTTTGCATTAAATTTCAAACTTTCTTGCTGACGAGGTGCGGATGTAAGAAGCCGAGCACTTTTCGACACTCCTCCGGCATTTCTCAAGTAGTAAGTGCAATAAAAGAAGTCGACCTCATACTTACACGAAAGTAACCGTAGATTAAAGATTTTCTCCTTGGGTGACCGCCAATGGCATTGTAATTGCCATTGGGCTTGTTCTCTTCAACAAAACCTTCCAGTTGGGAATTTGGGGTTGAAATTTTCCTGGAACGGAAACTTCTGTCGACAATTGTTTTCCTCTGTTGTTGTTGGCTGCTTTACAGCTTTAGCAAGTCATGTCTGCCCCAGCAACTTTGCAAGACTCTCCCTTTTTACTGCCGTAGAACACGGTGCGCTTGTGCTTAATATTTCAGTCAGGACTGTCGGAGTTCACATAGTCCCGGATATACTACATGTAGGTATGGCTTTACTCGTAGCAGGGTGTGCCGAACTAGCTTTATCACCGCTACAAAACAGGGTAGGTAGCTCTGTAGGTGTTGCCCTACCCTGAGAAGGTTAAAGGCGTGGAGATCAAGGAAGCCTGGGCCAACTTTTTGCGGGGAGAGGGGAAGAACCACCCTCACCTGAAGCGCAGGAGCTCCTTGGGTAGCACCCAGTTTACAATATCATTAATTAGATTAACAAAGAGTCGGGCGCAAATACTTTGATCATGCAAACTTCTCAAAATGAATAAGAACGTAATCCGTCTGTGGAAGGGATCGACCTTGCTCTGGGTGACGCGGAGACCCCTATGAGCACACATCCCTAATTAGGCAACAAATGATGTCTGGTGAAACGTGTAATTCGGCCACGTGCTGTCTTCTGTACTTGAGAACTGGCGTTTCTGCTGACGCTGCACTTGTCTTGGCATTATGTACTATTATTATTATCAGTGGGGGTTCTCAAGGGCAGATTTTTCACATGCAAAGGATAATTTTGAAATATCTCACCTAGATACTTTCACTTTAAGGTTAAAACACGGTTGTGTTTAGAAGTTGTTCAAGAAAATTTTTCTGGTTAGAGTTCATAAAATGTTTTTAAATTGCTTCAATCTTAAAATCATTCCTTATTTTCAAAAAACGATCAAATTTTTGAAACGATCAGTTTTCTCGTATAAACAATTAATTTTTTGTTAGGAATAACATTTTCCTTTTATTGATAATCGCATGATAAAGAAAATTATGCAAAGGAACATGGAAAAGTGCAACATTTTTCTAGTTTTTTGAATTTAGGATTCACGCAAGTTTTGAATTTCGAAAAGCTTTTTAAAATATCTCGCTCTGTAGTTTAGTGTTATTTAGGGACTTATTAAAATCGAAACATGGTTTTTAATATTTTAAAATGCACTGCATTGATCCACTTCAAAATTCAAGTACATATTTTAGAAAAATGCAGTTATATTTTTGTTCTTTCTTGATAAGAAGGAGACGATTTTTCACGATAAACATAACTTTTAGCTTGAAATTAAGGTTTTGAAAACCGGGCCTACGGTCAGAACTGTATGATCTAATTTACAACATAAGACCTCTCCTAAGCTTCTTTTTATTATCGTACCCACGTAGCTCTTTTTATATTTTTTTTACAATCAGTCCTTTAATCATTTTATGTATTACTAATAAAAATAATAATAAAAATATTTATAATCTGATTTTAAGAAGAATGTACTTAAACATTTGTATCAGCTTTGTTTGATTTAAATTTTTAAAACTATTTTTTTGATTTTTAAAAACCATTGAGGCGAAAGAGGCTTTTTTCTTAGCTAAGAACAAAAGAGGAAAATCGAAAAAAAATGTTAAAGAAAATAATTAAAATAAAATGATTGATTATGATGTCCAATCAAAAGTATGAAATTTAAGCGTTGAACCAATCGAACAATTACCATTATTAATTTGTTTATTGAATAGCGCACTACCTGGATAGGTATACAATCTCTTAACCACTGTTATTTCATTGAAAATGGCGGTTAATGGATGCATTTGTAAGCGAGTCTACATTGATGGTCTTGTTAGTAAATTCTGCTAGTAACCTAACAACTTCGCTAATTGAAAAATTACAAGTAACACCGGATTGGAGACATGGCAGAGTCATCTCTATCGACGTGCATAATTCAATAATTTAGTAATGAAGTAATTACAGTCAGAAAAATGATATTCGCGAAGAGAGCCTGACACACTTCCATTAGTCACTATAGTTGCTGACTGGCCGGAGCGCCATTTACTGCAATTGAGCCTTACGAAAAGCTAAAGAGGTCCATTTTCTCAGCTCCGCGGCTAAGAACTTAATGAAGAAGTCTGAAACGGCTATTAATGGACACCACCTCGAAATGATGAACTTGGCTCTGGGGTCTTGGGCGAACCGTCCATGAACTGGATACCCACCGGGCCGCGGAGATCGGCCAAGAAGTCACGATCTCGCTGAGATCTTACTGGCGAGTAATTGCCTCGGTAGACGTGGACGACCCTACTGTCACGAGTCCAAGGCGTCGTCGCCGAGCAGCCGCTTGCGTGTCTGCGTCGTAAGCAATTAAGAGTCCAGGTCTAGAATAGGAAACCTTGTTGAACCTCCCGGTTTTGCCGGTATCCTGACCGCGTATGGCAGGATGCTCGGAAGGGATTAGCTAATTGCGGGCAGAGGCTTGACTCCGGCATTGTTTCGGCAAAGTGCACGGCTGCGACTACCCATGGCCTGTAGGGTTCCTGGTTCCCATTTCGTTGCTTCCTCCAACAGCTGGCTAAGTGCGCCATTACTTCCGGCCCTCGATTTGAGCAAATGCGCTCTGTCGACTTTCGGCAGTCCTTTAGGGAAGCTGCTGAGTGGGTGAAAAAAGGCTGCAAGTCTTATATACGTATCGATCGGAATAAATAATCGACATTCTTTTAACTATATCTAACACTAGTCTGCGAAATTAATATTGAACATTTCTTAAAATTGTTTATATATTTTATGTCTGAATTGTTTAAGAATAGAGTGGGTATGTTTTGCATTATAGATTTATTTTCTGATGTGAAGATTGAACATTGATCTTTGTAATAAATAAGTACATAAAGGAAATAAACCAATATTACGTGCAAAAACTAAATTTTATCTTGGTATCATGGTAACCATTTATGAAGTGTATTAAGTGAATTATTTTAAATTATTACTTCGCATATTATGTCCTTCGAATTAAATAAAATTTAAAATTCTTAGGTTTAAAATTCTTAGGAATCAAAACTAGATTTTACTTATATAAAGGTTTGATTTAATGTTATACAAAAAGGATTTTTTTTAGATAAATTCTTGAAATGTATTGCCTTCCTTATATTTGACATAGAGTCCAGGTATTTTAACTTTGAATCTTTAGAATTTGAATAAAACTACTTGAAATTAAATACTTATGTATAGTACTTCTAAAGATTTCTTAGACTCATAGCGTGGACGAAAGTGTACATATTCATATTTTGTTATTTTTAAAGTTTTATTGTTATTGTTCAGTTGTTTGTTAATTCTCAAATTACTAAGAGCGTTCGTCGTTCTGTTTTTTCTTAAATAACGTATGGAAATTTATTTTTTTATCTTTCTTTATCTAACAAAGTTATTAAAATTAGCACTAAGCAATATGATAAGAAATTACAAGGCTAAAGCTGGGATGTATCAAATTTAAAGTAAACCTTTTTTCTGTTTGTAAAAATAAATTCAGCATGCACCTCTGTGAACAATTTTGACATCTGTAAAAATGGTAATATTAGTAATCGTAAGTTTATGTATTATTTAACGTAAAGAACCTTTTCCGCACTTAATATTACAAGACAATGTAACAAAGTTGCGATACGTTTGACCATCACTACCACATAAAAGCATTAATTCGTTTGTTACAGGACACGTTTTAATGCATTCGTCATAATTTTGGTTAGCATGGACATAGGTAAATGCGATTAAACCTTGAATAATACAAAGCATATTTATATTAATTTAAAGTATGTAAGTAAAAAAAAACTCACTAATCAAGGCAAAGAGGAATAACGATCTCATTATGCGAAAGTGTTACGTATTTACACCAGTTGCTCTCTTAGTGACTATAGGAAAGGTACTGCAAATCGGGTGATCACAACGTGCTTTATATAGATGTGAAAAATAAGGTAAAGATTGTGTAACAAATAAGACGTGTTTTATTTTCTGGTAATATTTTAATGTCCATAACCAAAGTGATTTATATTTTCTGGTAATATTTTAATGTTCATAGCCAAAGTGATTTATTCTGCTATTAACATGCAATACTTGCTTCAAAATCAGAACGACAAGGCAGAATGCTTCTGATTAAATATTGAAATATGACTAACAAGGTAAAGATGTTTTTAAAAGTAGAACAGAATTTCTTTTAATACAAAACACTGTATACTCGTATACTTACCTTTTGGCTAGCAAATTGAGTTTCAAAATGCATACCTAGTTTATATCTCTTATGTGTGTTTTATATTTAGAAATCTTAATTTGATATACACAAAATTAAAATAATAAACGACATTCAAACGATTTTCAATTGCCAACTATGTGAAAAAATTGATTTTTTAAAAGTATTTTGGAAGATTACCCACCTCTTTTTTTCTACGTAATTTAAGCCAACATCCTCTTGATAGTTCGTATAAAAATTAGAAAAACGGAACCCTTTGGAACCATTTCATGTCTGTTTGTCTGTTACAGGCACTTTTTGAGACATTTGACATACAAATCAAATTTCAAATTTCACAAATCGAATCAAATTTTATGTTATTTTTTAAAACAATAATTAAATCACTTATTTGATGTTTATTATTTTTCATAGTAAAATTATGTAAATTATGTTAATTTGTTTTATACCTTAATGTATAAGGAATATAATTTTAACATAAGCAAAATGTTATTCGAAACACTAAGTGACATTTCTTAATATAAATCCAAACGAAAACCTTTAAAATAACATGAATGAATAAAAATTATTATTGGCTGAAAATAATTAGTATAATTTGTTAGAAGTAAGCGCCTTTAAGTCTCGTGTTCCTTCCTCCTAGGACTTGTGCTTCTTACTATAGTAGCATGACGAATCAATAACAAAACTGTGATGTAAAATAATTATGAAAATTTATATAAAAGAATAGCAAAAACACTGACGTTTTCTTTTCTTTACAATTAACGATCTCAAAGGGTAGAATTTAATTATTTTGGTTTGTTAAATAATAAATATGAAATGTTTTCATTCTATAAGTCTTTTAAAAGCAAACTTAAATATTAAGTGCTTTCAAATTCACATGGCCTAAAGTAGTATACGAATTTTGTCTATAAATATGGATCATTTCAAATTGGTAGTCGTAAAATAGTCATAATACAAGTAAATTTTCTTAGCATGTTTCTGTTGAAAATTAATATTACTGTCTAAAAATTCTAAATTACTACTAACGCCTTGAATGATTCACCAACGTCCCTTATGGAGACCTAGCCTGCTACTATGGCTCAAGGTTCGGTCTACAGTCACTTTTCAGGCCATTGAGGTTGCCGGCTCTTTAGGCCGCAGAACGCAATGTGAGCGCACTCGAATGCGCCACAAATGCGCGCTCAAACACCGCCACCGGTTGCATTCTTATCATAGCTTGGACAGTTGACGATCGCTTTGATCTCGCACCGGCCATCAAATGCACCGCCTGGCCGCGGAGATGGCATAAAAATTTTTTCAAAAGGAAAATGCAGGCAAAAAGTCAAAACGTGTACTGGACGCGGCCAAAACCGAAAGCAGCGGATTAAGAGGGAAATTCCCACATTCGCCGGCCGGCACGCCGCACCGCGCGGGATATACCGCGTTGCTGCGGTAGCCGGTAGTGGCATCCTACCTCACCGCGACAGCCATGGATCACTGTCGTACTATTACGAAACAATTTATTGAAGTTACAATTTTTTAGCGGCCAGAGCGGGTATTAAGAAAGTGCGGAGCACTATCAAAATGCCGGTGTCGACGCGGGAAATGCGTGCGCTCGCGGGGAAAACGGGCGCGGCAGCTTCAGTCGTAGCATAGGTAGCGGCCGAGATGTGTCCAGGCCTGCTAAAGTATGCTAAACATTTCGCGACCACGAGTAATGACTTTGTTAGCTAAAAACACAAAAATGCGCCGATGTCGCGATTAGAAGGGAGCTACAAATCACCGAGGATTGATTGCATAGATCTCGCTCGCAAACGACTCCTTGACGGATGTCGTTGACCGGTGGACCATGGGCATGGCATGTCCCCTTGATTAATTCATTAGACAAGCCTCGCAGAAACGAGGAGATGTCGGCGTACCCAAATACGAATGCCTAACTTGCCCAAGAAAGAAGTAAATTTCACTGTCTTACGGAGAAGTTACGTTGTTCAACGGTCCTATTAGACACATGCCACTTTAATTTACATAAGATGTATGCAAATCCCACTATAGTATAATTTCGGTAACTGAGGCCTCATTTTCATAACCGCTGCATTAATCCAAAAAGAGAAAAAAAAATAAAATAACTAATAAAAATCCAACATTTGAAATATTACTTCCGTAAACGAACAATATTGAAGAGTTTTTAAAATTTAATACAGAAATGTGTTTTCGACAGTAATACTCAGCAATAATCGTCAAAAGTACTTAAATAGTATACAAAATAAACAAAAAGCTGTATTGACATAGAAATGTGAATTGAATTACGTTAAAAAGTACTCATTAAATTTTAGGCTTTTAAAAAACTCTAAAGCCGTGTTAGAATGAAATCGTGCCCTAAGACGTGGTCTTGTATGGTGGTTTTCTGCAATCTGCGAACCTTGTTAAAGCGAGGTCGTGTAATGCGGGGGTTGCCTGTATTCTTATTAAATACTCACCAAATACTTGTAGTGTATCAGCAAAGCGTTGAGAGCAGTCTCAGGACACTGCACTCTTTGTTCGTGTGTCGTCATCAAATGTCATTAAACATTTTTCTTGCCTGCGCTGAACTTTCAATCTGCTCTGTGCACAAATTTCATGATTATGTGTTAATATTACTTTGAAATTTTGTGATTTCCAAAAACATGTTATACGATTTTAATATTTCTCCATAGCTCAAAGACAAAGACCTTGACCTTTCCGCTAGTTTGCAATTAGGGTGTAATTTTAATCAAAATTGCGGCTTAGTCTGGAGCGTGTGGAAGTTCGATGTCTGGTGGTTAACAAATTTTCGCTGGATGAATTAAATTAAGTCGCGACCGGATTAGCGCGGTAATGGCACGATTATCCCTAAACGCGGGTCGGACTTGCCACCGCAGAGCCACAGCGCTGTCGCTGCACCATTGCGGCCTTTAAATTACTGAAATTATTCCATCAAATATTTATGATATCAACATATTTATAAAGAGATTCAATGAGTGGCAAGAAGTTAATTACAGGCGCCATCGAATTACGAGCCTGTCTTTCATGCGCCCCACTCCAATCGGCCTGATTGCCGCTTCCAACAATTTCTCATTCAGGTGGTCGCCGACAGAGCTGCGGCCGTCAAGGTGGTAATAATCAAAATGTAAGTAATTGACACCGCGTTAATAATCAGTTGCGGTGCGCAAGTAAACAGTTGAATTTTCTTTTAAATTGCTTTAATTGCGGGCCTCATCTCCCGGAACAAGAATTTAATCACCGCCCGCTCCGATTCAGTTCACAAAAGGTGTAGCTAGGGCCATCTGTTAGCGAGCGGCGATTTGGCTTGTTGGTGTCCGAACTAAGATAGTCAGTGTGGTATAAAGTGGACGGCTATGCTATGAAATCCATTTCAGTCCGCCTCTTATTAAGAGGTGTTAGTGGCTTGCTCTGCAATGAAGAGTCTAGTTAATCTCAAACTTTGAATACCAAACCGAGTTATACTTTTCATGCGATTAGAACTATAATCAATTCAAAAGCAAGCAACCTGCCCTTTATCATTTTTATTCCGTTTGCCTATTCTCTGATAAGGTCCTACTCAGAAGAAGAGGATTTTCCCTATTCCCTATAAGAATTTGTGTACTTTGGCTAACTAAAATTAAATGTTTCTTCGTAGCGCAAGGGGTAAAATTGCACCCTATTCACTATTCAAAAACCTCGCATACAATAACGTTTCTATAATTTGAGTTGTAATCATAAGAGATTAGAAATTAGTTAAAAACACACTATCACTTTATTTTTAAAGTAGAAGAAAAGACTTACACTGCAGGGTTTTATCACAAGAAGTTGAAACTAGTGTTGAGGCCTAATCTGCTTTTTTTTATTTATTTTTCGTGATTATTGTTACATTAATTGAAGTTTTCCTTTAAATTGCTAGTATTTTCTTGAATGCCCAGAAAATCTTATCAAGTCGATCAAAGCAAGAACTTTTGTTTTGATTTTCTAGAAAACTAGTAAATTACTATACTGATCCCAAGAATAATTCACTGTAAACATTTTTGCTGTGTATAGAGGTGAATTTTGTAAATTTTGTAATGAGAAAAACATTCATTGGATACACCGCACGAAATTTTACACATAATTTTTCTATATAATTTTTATGTATGTTCAAGCACAACGTTTTACTAGACGCCCTGGTTTTGAACGTTTTTAGTTGTTTGAAACAAAACACGTAGTGTCCCATAAGTTTTTGTAAAATGAGCTAAACTAAACTAAAATTTATCATGAAGGTAGGCTTGAATTTTCTTGAATTTTTGACGGTATACTTGGGAACTCTTTATCTTATACTTACTCATCGTAAGTTACGTGTCTTTTTACATAGCATTTTACTTTTCTTTATTTCGTAATTATTTGTAAATGCGTCAAGGCAAAGTATTAATTGGAATTGTTTACTTTCAAAGTGACGAAATTTTGCGGACGTAATTAATAAAATAATTAATTTTTTCTTTCTTTTCTGTACTTAATGAATAATTTAATAAACCAGGCAGAACTACATGACCGCATTTTAGAGATATGTCTAATAAACCATTGCCAAAATAGATCTGAATTAGAGCTTAATTACCGAAGACTGGATGCATGTTATATCACTATTGTAGTTAGCCTTAGATTAATGGTCTATTGTCACTTAATGTTAGTATTCTTAACATGTGTGGACATAAAATAGTAGCACCCCTGCTCGTTCTCACTTTTGTCTGTTACGTTGAAAATAATAATGTAAGAATCTTTTCAACAAGTATAGAATTTGTTAGAGTATTTAAAACGTTATGAATTTACTTTCTATATTTTAATTGATATCTTTGGTCTAAGCTTATCTTCAATTCTTTCATGAAACCGATCAAAGTTGTGTGCTTTCCAAATCCGAAACGTTTTGCAAATCACTTCTGTGAATTAAAAGCCATAAAACGTAATGTGTATGTTTTAAATATGGAAGGTGACTTGGTGGTTCCATTAAGAAATGTTACAATAAGATGTGAAACATATTGCAAGAGTTATTAATTATAATTAAATCTCTCTAGTTGCGCTTCGAAACTTGTTGTAAATATAACTGCGTCTTTTTGCCAATACATGGACAGGTAAAGGCAAAAATCTTCTTTGGGATGTTCAAAAGAAATATCTAGAAAATAAATAACATTTTTTTAAAGGAACGTGTCCCATTAAGGTACCTAATCAAGAGCTATAAATAAATATTTTAATGGAAACTATAAATTTCTTAGGGTAGGATGATTATGCGTGGACTCCAATACATCCCTGGAGTCCTTCCATCTGTTCTACCACGAGGAAAGTACAAATTTCGATATGGACGACACTGAAGAAGAGCCCAATTGTGCGTACTTTGAACTGTATATAGAAGTTTTCGAGAATTAAGTGGGCTTTTATATAAAAGGATGCTTCATTTACTACTGCTGTGCTTATGCGGTTTTATTTTATATACACACAAACGACCACTTGATAAAAATTTTGAAATTTCACAATTGAACGTTGCCTAAGTTTTGAAGAATTATTTAGCTTTTTTGGTCAATAAATAAAATTTAAAATTATATAATATACAATTTCGTAATTTCGATATGAAATAGAAAACACATTTTCGTAATTAGCTAAACTTAATGATAGTATTCATTTATTTCGTTGATGATGAGATAATAAGGTATTCATATTTTTTATTAAACATCGCGGCGCCTATTCAAAAATAAAACCTTTTTACTACATAACTGAAGTAAATTTTAACACAAGATCTTGTACCTTCCAGATTCAAGCCATATTTCTTTTAAAAGCAATCCTTCTTTTTCAAAATAAGTCAAGTTATATATATAACTATTAAAAATGATAGAGATTACTTAATTACTAGCATATTTTCAAATAATAAAGTAGCAAATTCGTAAAATAATTCACTTCCAAAGCCGTGAAATCTCTTGTCATGAATTAGGAACAGGATAAACAAATATTTTCTCGATGTAATTAAGTATAGTTTTCGTTAAGCATAGCGCTTGTTTAAAATTCGTTTTCACAAAGGGGAAGCATTTAAAAAATCACACTTTTTCTTCGATCAAAGAGCTTACATCATAAGTTTGAAATAAAAAAAAATCAAGCTTAACTTTAGCCATTGTGATTATGAAAATTTTCGAATAATTCGAAAAATATTTTACGGTTTAAGTTATCGATAACACAAGTTTGAAACAAATTTAAGTTATTTATAGAAAAACATTTATTTGCATTATAGAAAGCTCTTATATTTGAATATTATGAAAATACAAAAAATTATTTTACACAAAGTCTTCTTCGATTATTTCCGTTTACTCTACTTTTTTAGTAACAAAGCTTTGAAAAATACGTAGTAATTAAAAAAATAAAAGAATTTAATAGTCAATGGGGATTTTGACTACTACTTGGAAGGAATTGAAGAGCGAGTGAATCTTTCGTGCAATAGTTTTAATATACATAATATAAGATTAGTTAAGTGCTAATAGTTTGTACTTTGATATACCAAATGCAATGGAAGACACCCGAAAAAAGTCTTTTAGTTTCTTCAAAATCTGTCGATAAGACAACCAGTGCTCTGAGAAGAACTCTTTACCACAAAGATGTTCATTATTTGTCTGAATCTAAGATGGACGTTCAGACGTTTCATTCTTGGTTTTCGCAAGCGAGCCAAACTACAAGACTACAACGGATTTAACATGGCCCCATGTGCACAGACTGACATCTGTAAAAAACGAAAAAATCTCAACGATGTTCGAGTCCGTGTTCAAAGAAAGAAAATTACAGACTTGGAAAGCCGAAACGAATGGCTTAAGAATTTTATTCGCATTGTACCCTTGTACCCTTTAGCCATCCGAGCTCATAGGTTCTCTTCTGCCTTGCATTCTGGCTTGTGCTTTTATTATACGGCTTATTTTACTCTTTGGATATTATTTTACATTTTCACGTTATATAACAAAAATGTGGAAAACAAAAGATCAGTCGTGATCTGTTATATACGGGAATTTCCTTTCTTTCACGGTTCTTTGGAATCTTGTCGGCTGTAGGCGGAACTTGTCTCAGACCTTTTACTTAAAGATGCCACATCAGACTGAGGAAAAACAGTTCAATTATTATAATTATAAATTATTGCTTGTTTGACTCAGTTGCATTGTTAAAAGTTTATGGGTATTAATTTAAAATATAAGGATAATAACAATGCGAGAATTTTTTAAACATGGATTTTAGGCAAGAAATCGAAATGTGCAGTGCGAAAATTCAAAATTAAAGAAACTTGGATAACATGAAGATCCTTCAGAATAAAATAAAAATTATAAAAATGATATGCAATATATGATTAGAATAAGCCCGAAATATTTCAAGGAGTTATCTTACTTAGATAATAAGCACAAAATTCCGCCTTAGAGTCGTATTTTAAAAATTCCTATTATAATACATTTACGTTTCATAAAACTGTTTTAAATAGAATTGCAAAATAAGGTTTTTCGATTGTTTTAGTTTAAGGTTTCGATGCCTGGCTAGATCAGTGATAATACAACAACAAGGGTTCCATTCCCACTTTAACTTTGTTCAAGTTAGAGTTCAATTAGTCGCCGTTCGGAAAATCGTTTTTTCGGATTTTTTATAATTTCGACATATTATGGAAGAAGGTCAAAATATCTACTCTCCTAGTTCATGTATAATTCTTTCATTTTGCACTACTGAAATCACATAAGAAATTAGAAAAAAAAAAAATGATTATCTTCTTTCCCGAAATCTCCCCACATCAACTGTTGATTGGTTTATCCCTTAAAAAGTATGCTTAAACTAAGACTTCAATCAAATTCGAAAATGTATTAATTAACTGGGCAAATATTCCGGCAATATTATCATCTTGTAAATCAACTCGAAATTGTCTAAACAATTTCACCATAAATTTTTCTGTTCGCCTTTCTGACGAAATTTTTATATAAAATCACAAACGTTAGTCTGTTGTTCGCTTAATCAAATTTGATATGCCAAAGGTGCGTTTAAATTGTTCGTCTGATATAAACAGCACCTACGATGGCAATAATTTCCCGAAGGGAACCCTCAGGCTAACGACGTCCTGCTCGAAATCTCTGCACAGCTTAAAGGGAGTTGTTTATCATTTTTATAGCAGTAATTCGTCTCATGTTGCAGAAACAATTAGAAAAACAAGACTCAAATCACCAGCCATATGTTGTTCAAAAATAAAATGTAAAAGAAATCACCTGGTGATCTTGGAGCATCGCAGATAGCAAGTGACTGCGTGGCTATGCGAGTGATGTGGTGCAAATTTAGAGGAAACGTTGGTGCCTCCTCGACCCACAGGATTTTGGCACATCCATCTTGAGGGCTGAAAGGTATCATTATTTAGTACCATACCGTGGGTACCGACGCTCTGTCAAGCACTCTGGCCCGACGAGCACATATGGCTCTCCGGCGAACGCTATGTACATAGGGCCTTTAGTCCCTATGCCTTAAACGAAAAAAAAAACGTCTTAAGACGAAGTCATAGTAACTTGGTCTTCCGACCGCTTATCCCATCCTGCAATAATTTATGGTCTTAAAGTCTTAATGCCGGGTATCACGTGTGTCCGATCCCAGGAAAGTCGTTTCAATTTGGTTTTGCACATATGCACCTCGCCACATTCTCAGCCGCGTGACTTAAGAGTTGAAACAAAGGTGAGTTTACACATCGCCGTGTAACAAATTGTGTCATTCCATGTCGAAGTATGTCGTGCAGACTTATTTATTTATCGGCCTCTGCGGGAACAGAAACAAAATTTCATGCGCTACAGAAATTCGGGAAGTCCAACATCAACCTCCACCCCCGGGAAGGAAGTAGCCTTGTCCATAGAAGCAACCGTTGCCACCGCCCTAATTGAGTCCGGCACATGAGCAACCATTAGACCAATTTGAGGTCTGCGACCCTCCCACTCAGGTCCTGCATATAAAAGTAGGAACAGAAGGATGGAAGGAGCTCCATGAAGAATTAAGTAAAAGTAAATAACCAATGAGTGCGGTCGAAGAAGCAGGAAACACGTCACGTTACGTGACCTATTTGTCATGGAAGCATCCATTCTTAATGGAGGAAACCTGTAGGGCTGAAACGCACGGCTTAATGCAACATGCAATCGCCGTCGACAAACAAAATTAAGAAAGGACAAAAGAACTCTATTCACCCTCGGTTCTAGGCTACCGCTCTGCCGGGAGAACTTAATGTAGCGCCATACAGCAGCTAAGGAATAGAAAAAAGAAGCTTTACTAACAGCAGAGGGTATACATTTTCACTTCACCTTTAATAGACATATGCATTCAAGTCTTAAAAGAATTCGTTTGTTTGAAAGAACATGATTTCGAAACCACAATAGATAAGACAAAACAGAAGCGCTCTTTAAAAATTTAAACGAATATTTATATAAATTGGCTTGACTTAAAAACAAGGTTTTGACTTAAATTTGAGCATGGGATTTTTTTGATAACAAATAACTCAACTATTGTCTTTTAATATTGACATAACAATTGTAAACTAATCGAAAAAACTTAATTTTTCACACACGTTTACTAAAAGTGCAATTTAATCCCAATAGAGCCGGATTGAGATGAAATGTTTTAGTAATATTTGGAGTAGACATAAACATTTAAAGAAAGAAAACATATGAATATTATTAATAAATATTTTGTATTTTGATTGCATGTATATTCATCTACAATAATTACTGATCTAGAAAAAAACAAACGCTCAGCTAAGTTTAAAATTTATTTTGCAGGTCAAAGTTGAATGTAAAAGAAAAATTGGAGTATGTGATGGCAATGATTGAATTTTTAGAAATCTTTCTTATATTCCAAAAACAAATATTTCTTTTCATGGTTATCTAAATATAAAAATAATAATCAATCAATCAGGTATTCATTTTAGAAATGAAGTTAAAATTAAAATTCCTATTTATATTATAGAGGCACAGAGAGAAAAATTGGGAAAACTACATGAACAAAAGTTAGACTATTTAAGAAAGATTGTACATCATTTACTAAACAATAAATTGGTGTTTTAAGAGTCTCAAAAGAGACCAAGTCTTTTACTTTTAATTTCTTATTGTTATATAAGATGTAGATTTAGTTCTCAGTTTGCAGGATAGATTGGGTCCGCTGTGTAAATTGAAATCGTGCGGTTCGTGTAAGTATTTTTGCAAAAGTAAGAGTATGTAGAAATGTAATGCTGCTCGTAAATTTGTCTTATCGCGTTAAACTGAAGTGGAAGTATCCTATAAATAGAAGTTCTTCCGCATTTCTACGATCATGTTAAACCGAAATGGCAGAATTCGAATGCCGTATAAATCGGGGGCTAAACTTGTTACATATTTCTTTATTTACTGTAGTTAAATGCTAAGATTTAAAGGAATGTTAATATATTTCTAATCTTTTAAAAGTAAAATTGCCTTTTCCTATACACCTTAGGTCGCGGGTAAAAATCGACATATGTTTGGTGTTGCAGGGGATGACCGACATGTGTACATGACGTGACCCTTATCTTTGTTCTAACAAACACGCCGCACCAATCGCGCGTTAATTTTCTGTGAGTTTTATCACCTCAGCGCTGCTATCTTCCCCAGGGAATCTAGCAAAATGGCCGATGCTCCCACGTCTAAGCGCGCACCTGAAAGGTAAGCGAGAGGCCCGGACGGCGCAAGAAAGATAAAGAAAATTTGAGTTGTTTGACGACGCGGGTCGGAGTCGGCGCTATATGAGTACGAGGTCTCAGCCTTTGGAACTGCTCTGGGTATGCGCAGGCGGCTTATTCGAAAATGGAGCCGTAGAGACGCCGTGCTGCAATTAAAAGCGAGACGACGCGACCAATCGGCTCGCGGCTGTGTGAATTATCGGAACCCGATTCCCGTGAAAATGGCGTGTTGGAGCTCGAAAGTGACAGTGAACCCGCAATGAGAGTCGGGGAGTCGTTCCGGGCGAATACTTATCTCGGCTGGGTGGAATTGGAGTTAGAGTCGGAATTGCTATCTTTGTTCTAGCGATTAGAACTTTTGACAAGGACACCATCGGCACGACTCATAAATAATCGTGTGGTCACGATTTACCCGCCAACTGCCAATTACACATATCATGACTTGCCAGCCGCGGCCGAGTCCGCTGCGATTGTACCGCCCGGCCGCAATGGCGGTTCTCGGCGGAGCCAGTGTGAATAGGCCCTAAGTGATTTTTTAATGCCAGGTTCTATCCCGAGGTGATGGATGCATTTGCTGAATGACTTATGCACTCTCGGATACCTGGTGAATACCTGGCGGCTATGATGCAATAGGAAATCTAAATCTCGTTTCGCTTTTCAGGCTGTTGTTAGCGCAATCGACTCCTTCAAGCTCCAACTGCACGCTCTGTAGTAGGTGGAGAGCGTCAAGTCATTATTACGGCCCTAACTGCACGACCCACTCGACCTGAAGGATTTTCCTTGCCGGGCCGATCAAACGCCATCGCAGATATTACGCGAATTTCGCCAACCATCGCCGCAAATTTAAAAACGAATCCAACACGTCAGCGCCAATTTACGATTACGTCTCATTTCATTTAATTTGCTGAGCAATTTGCTGGAACGAACCACAAGTGTGGGTTATGACGCATAAGGAGATAATGCCCGTATAAAGATTTCAATGACAATTTTCAATCTACATCGACGACAAAAATTCGTAAAATTACTGTTGTCAACAAAAAATTGTACAGTATAAGACACAGACATTTAATATCTTATAATTAGTGGCAGAGGTATTTCACTATTGAGTACTTGCTACCTGTCTATAAGAAAATAATAGCGTTTATCATCACGTTGAATAATAGAATCTAGGAAAAAAATCTTACTTCGAGTCCTTCAGACTATAAAGTCTGTATGTGTCTGTATATACATAAATATGCATAGCACAAATATGTAGATTATAGACTCAAAAGTTTTAAAATCTTTTCAAATATTGCAATTTGTTCAAAATACTATTTAAAGATAAATAGGAATTTTCTCTACTCATTTCGAACGCCTAGTAAGACTATCAAAAATGTTGACAAGTTCGCTAATATGTCAAGAATAAATAAATTTTAAAAAATTGGCTAAAATTTATCAGGATAATCAATAACAAAAGACAATTTCTTATAATTATCTGAACAATGTCGAACGTAAAGAATGTGATTTTATATTCGGATTCCGAAAAGTTTAAGTACGGAATAAAATTTTAAGTCAAGGGATGAAAAAGAAAATTTACAAAGTATAAACTATATAAATTATATAAAAACTGAGATTTTATCGCATATATGTAGGTATTTAAAATGGTATTCAGTTCCTGCAATTTATAAAATGGACAACAAATACTAAGCGCGTTATTCATAGACGAATTATACAAATTTCAGCCAGACAAACCATCCCGAATTCTTGTCAAGGTGATCATTAAAAAAGGCTCAAACTCACCTGTAACCGCTAAAGTTGATTTAAAGTCGACTTTATGTGTTAAAACCAACCTTAAGTTAAATTCGATTTTATCTGTTGTAAGTATATTCGTTTTTAGTGACTGATCAATTTCATCTTCATCTTTAAACACTTTTTCAAAATTGTTTTCTAATCACAGGTAGTATAACACCAGTCACGACATTTCTCTATCATTAAAAAAAAGGTAATTTTCAACACAAAGATTTCATAACACACAAACATTTTTTACATTTAACTTCTTTTGATTTTCTAAAAATTATCTTCTTTTTATCGTTTGCTACTTTACTACGTTTACTACTACTACTATTCTTACGTTATTTATTTCAAAAACTATTCTAAAAGTTATCAAAGACACTTTATTAAAAATAAATGCCATTTTCGTCAATGGAAAGTTGAACTGAATAGATTAAGAAAACATAAATAAATTAAATAAGTTGGATTATAAATAAAATACAATTGATTTCATAATTGTCTTTATAAAACTAATTTTCATAGCTCTCTGAAAGTACTGATTTGTTATAAACAATTTTTGAAAAATACATTGCACAGCAGCATTGTTAAGTATGTCATGTAAATACATTTAAAAGTGAAGGTTTTTCAGATATTCCATAAGTTTTATTTAATGATTAATATTAAAATATCTTTAGAAATATCCGGATTTTAATTTAGAATTGTATTTTGTACATGGAGTGCACATTTTCAGAGAAGAATTTCAATTCAACAGCGAAGTATTTCAAGTTCATAACTAAACTATAATGGCGTGATTTGTATCCTTCAATACCTCACGCACACATCTGATTGTTTTGTTAAACGTAGAATTATAGAACACTAAACATATTAATATCGATTACTATCCAATCTTGAAAACAATTGGTGCGTAAATTGTGCGAAACTCTCAGTTGTATATCGGCAGTAAGATCATGTTTATAAAAATTATACCTAACTCGTTGCAAATTCATAAATTATGAAAATTACTATATTACTATATCTTCCCATCGGATCCCCTAATTGTGTTTAATAGTTCTTAGACTGATCCTAGTGAGTGGTATCTTAATTCACACTAGTTTGTGAGACTGGTGCAAAATAGCAATTTGAGACTTCATTTAGTCATAAAGGATTCAGCACATCATGTGGTGATAAAGTGGCCACCAGAGTGGGGTTCGCACTTCTCAAAAGTATCACGATTCTATCATTAAAATATAATAAATCATAACAATTTGCACACTATTTGCGAATATCTGCACGTCCATCAAATTATGGGCCAGAAAAGTGCGGTCGCACCAAATGACTCGGAAATAACTTAATACTGTGGGAATTCGCTATAATGTATGCCATCGCGCGAAACACACGTGCTGCTCGCCGCGGTCCGCGTAATCGGAGTATCTTCCTGCTAACGTACTGATCTCAATTTCGCGGGAATCATGGCAAACACCTTTAGCGAGCACATGTGATCGCCATCAAAATCAATAACCCATTAAACAATTACGAAATTGTGTAAATGACTGTAATTTAGAAATCAGGAAATAATAATTCCGCCGCACGGAGGACTCCGCGAAGTTGCCGCGTTCTGCCGCTAATTTCGCACATTAAAACTGCTCTGCGAAAATATTCTATTAAATTTCTTAAGTAAGTTTCCTTAGCGGGCTGGAGACGACGAGGATCGCGCGATTCGTCCTCAAGACATCGATCCCTCATCCGTAGCCGTCCTGAGCGTCCGGCCGGGTTTCGATTAAATCTCTAATTTGCAATAAATCATCGAGTGGGTTCGACGAAGTACGCCTAGCCGATTGCCTTGATTGATTGATACAGACCCTCGTCTCAAGAAGTATCGCTATCGGTAACCAGTCTATTTAGGATCGATCCGTCGCAGGCTGATCGGTACATCCGCGGGCTGATCGTATCTCAGGAAGGTATGAGGGCAAGCGGATACAGGGTGCGCGATTGATTGGTAGCATAAATCAATATATGACAGTTTCCTAATTCACGGATCATGAAGGCATTTTAAAAATGCATTTTTAGTCAGGTCTCGTCGAATTTTGCCAATTATTCGCGACACACCCTGCGCCCCTATATGCCAAACGATTCAGATAAAAAAGAGCACGTGGACGTACCTGTCGAGATTCGCATGCATCCATGAAAACCTTATATTAGACCCTTTTCCCACCCGATGTACGACTTGATAAGCAAACTCATAACTCCTGAAATTTTTGTTTACCGCGTCGAATAAATTTTTACCCCGAAAGATATATTTGAAGTGAAAATGTATTAACAGGAACGATAAAAACAATCTGCATGCAAGACCTGTATCTCGTCGGGAGATCTTAATGTCCGGCCACAATCGAGCCTGGACTGGACTCTAGACTGGTCAAGTGCTCCTCGTCGGAGAAATGGAATGCAAATTTCGCCCATCCATTCGACTGCGGTCATGACATTTATGAGCGGGTGGTGATAAAATATGGCAGCGATTCTAAATTGCCTTTCGGAGTTATTGATGCATTTTTTTACCCTCTTTGATAAATTTGCATTTTCCTGCTTTGCGAAGATTTTCTGAACAATTTCAGCTGGCCTTTTCAATCGAGACTGCAGCAAGGATAGGGGCGCTTGCGTTCTGCACACTGCAAATATCTGCATAAATGAATTTATTTGGTATATGTAGACCTTGTTGCATTTTGAGTAGCTGTTTAAATTTGGGGAAATCACAGGTATAAACTTTTTTAGCCACATATGTAGACTTAAAATACATTTATAAACTTTAGTTAATCCATGCTCACGAAAAGATACGAAATATCAGCAGTCTTATATTGTTTTCATTTCGAATTCGAAAGCAAATTAAGCAAATTGTTGTCATGTATGCCGTATAAAATTTTTGATTTATACGATCTACTATTTTTAAAGACAAGTAGCTAACAAAAAGGCTATTTTATTCGCCATTTTCTAAGAATCAATAAAAGAAAATCTTAGACACTTAACTATAATTATTAAACAAAAGATTACTTCCACTTTATTCTAGAATAGAAAAAATTTATAAAACGTAAGTAAGCAATTCATAATTTAGGCTTAAATTGGGAAAAAGGCAAAACAAAACCTTTTTTCACGGAATGTTTAGATAAATAATAAAGTTTTTTTTTTCAGAAATAGAAATAAAGTTTTGTATAAATTCTTCATTTAACTCCAAACTTTTAATAAATTTGCTAGAAAAAGTGGCAGAAAGCTGAAGGTTTTAGTTCTCGACCGTATTTTTCTCAAAAAATAGAAGTAATTTTTCTGTCTTTCAACTGAAAGAAAATCATTCTTAAAAATCAGGGAATTGTGTTTATCGATGAAAATTTTGTTAAAAATCTTAATAAAACTTATAGAACTGTTATTTTCACTATTAGGGTTATGGAACAATTTTATTTCGAATACTAGAAAAATCCAGGTAATATGAACTTCGTTAGGGACGAGAAAAAGTATTTGTTTAAAAGCAGCAAAAGCGATAAAATATGACCCCGCTCATAAACAATTGAGCCTCGGAACTCGAATAACGCGGGTCCTTAAGCGTAAAAGATCGGTTAATGCGGGCAATTGAAATATGATTTCACATCGGTGAATCGCAAACTTAAACCGAAATTGGTTAATTGAGTTCTATACAAATATTGGAAAATTTTAATCGAAATATACTACTAATGACATAAAACGTTACTTTTAAAATTTTGATTGAATTGAATTGAATTTTGCCTAGAGTCATTTAAAAGGAATTTAGTTTTTGAAGGTCATATGTCTTCACATTCGTTGAGTTATAAGGATGTGACGTACAAAGCCTATCTTTGTGTGAGTGAAACCAGGTGTAATAAAGGCAATCCATCACCTGAGCATGTGACTTGTTATTAATGCCTCTGCTGTAAAGTTCTGCAAGTCCGGGCCCACATCCTCGAGCTTAATACGCTCTCAACATGCGACAGATGGATTTGGCGATATTTATCGACCTCAAGTGCAAATTCTTAAAGACGCAATTATGAGGCTTGGCCGGTTGGCCGCGGCCCCAGGCGGCAACCACACGGGCAGGCTCATCAATAACGTCGGCGGGCTTTTCCGTCGAATTTTATGAATGAATGCCGAAAATCAAGCAGTCAGGGAGTTACTCTGTTCTAATTGCTGCAATTAATTTCAATAATTCATCCGCAGCAATTAAGCATCTTATAGGAGTCGCCAGCTAAAGTAAGGCAGGTAAAGGTAGGTCCGCAACCGAGGCTGACAGCCGGCAAACGGACAAGCTAGCGCCTTCTTGCTGAAACCCTGAATTAGAGATTTGAACATTTTTCCGATTTCATTCATAAAAGTTCGATTTAGGTTGTTTTTTTCGATTTTTTTATTTTGTTTCATGCGTGTTTTTTGCTTTGTTTTTAACCGCGTCCCCAAGATAGCAATAATCATTATAGCTCCGGAGTAACGTGTTTTGAGTCTTTCTTCTAGGTGCGTGGTGAGGATATAGCCCTGTTTGAAGAAGACGGGCCTGTTCGTTCCATGTTAGCTTCATGTACCTGGAAAAGATAATTACAGAGCGCTGTGCCGTCTTTTTGTCTTTTCAGTTTCACTGTTTCCCCTAGTTCAACATCCGATGAGAGAAAGACGATAAAACAAAATCTACAATTATGGGGACAACAACAACAACGCAGGCCAGGAGACACGACTATAAGACTTATATCTTCTATCTGGCGACTCACCTGAAGAAATGATACACCCAGGCTAAAGCGCGGCTAAGACAAGGTGGCTCAGGTAGAAAGGAAGGCTGGTGGTGAGCCAAGAGCAAAAAGAATAACCTAACGAGCTGACGAGAAAACTTCAAATTGCGGATGTCGAATGGATTGCGTGCACTAAGGAGGAAAAATGACAGGCACGGACGGAAAGAAGTCACTCTCAGGTCTTGGGCAGCTAGGCCAAGCCAAAGTCGCTATGCCATGCCGCCACTCGTCTTCCTTTTTCATGTCCACCCAGGATATATGTACAAGGTGATATTAATTTGCCATTTTATGAATAGAACGTCCGATAGAAGAACTTTTTTTCCTTCTCTTACTTGCTTCGTGCTGCTCTGTGACCTACTCAAGGCTGGCGGAGGTGGCTAAATGACTCCTAATTTGGGCATTATGAAAACAGCGACCCATGGATGGCGTGCAGGCCGGCAGATGGGAACACCGTGTGTGGTATCTAAGCCGGAGCCGACAACGCAAATGACATCCTCTGTCAGACCCATATCATGGACGGCCGACCTATTATGCAATTCTACACGAATTTTGAAGAAAACAAATGTTTTTCGGAATTGACCAATCTTTATTATCTTAAAGACACGATACCGCTACCGTTTGCATTTTAATTTACGGAATATGAATAAGTTCTACGCCGGTGTAATGTTGAAAGATAAAAACAGGTAAACTTCAAAGTATATAGGTAAAATGTAACTCGAAAACAAGGTCACCGTGACCGTATTTTTTCATTGTTTTGAAATTTACTTGAACTGTCTTGCCAATCTGTAAAACACATCAAGTCTCTTTTGGGTGACACAAAAGTAAGCTTTATAAAATCTAAAATCTTTGGAACACCTTCGGAACGTTTTCAAGTTGTTGACGAAATGGAGATTTTATTCCATATGCCCTTCGAAGGTTAAATCTAAATATCTTAATCTTTATTCTTTATAAAATCTAAAAGGCCTCGAGGATTAGAAAAGTTCGATGCTTTTCCCTACAATAATAAAGAAGGGCTTTTAATTCAAGAAAAGAGTCACAGATGCAATTCATCAACATGTTCGCCAAATGAATTGTTATAAATTTAATTAAACCTTGACAAAGACATAAATTTTGAAATACATTTTATCTTCCAATACAGCATTATATAGAGTGTCACATTGTAGACATTTTGTGTCTTATTTTGAACAAATTAGAGAGAAATAATAAGTTGCTATGAATTGTGATTTTAAAAATATTATATTTAATATTTTTTTTTTTTTAATAATAATACAATATATGTATACATTTCTGATGGATCAATTGAGTTTTCTTTCGCGCAAAATATGATTCAACTGTAGTCTTTTCTATTAATAATAATATTATAATAATATACCTAATTTTATGCACTACTTAAGTTTTTCTCTCAGTAGGTTAAGATTTTAAAACACTTAATTAGGAAATATATTTTCCCTATTTTGTATGAAATAAAAGGAAGAATCCTAAGAAAATAGGATAGTCTAGTTTTTCAGAAGTCCAAAATACGCATATTTATATAACATTATTTCGTTTCATGCAGATACATCTTCATTTTCACAATAAATACAATTACTTTATAGTTATTTTTTCAAAATAAAACATATAAAATAAAAAAGTCGTGCTAATTTAAAATATTGCAATTAAAATTTTTAGGAACAAAGATTTGATTTTTAGATTAAAGTGGGTAACTTTACTCGATTATAAGAACATGTTAAACTTATTCAAACTCTTCGAACTCCTTCAACATATTGTCTATGTATTTTCTGGATATGAGTAGGGAACATAAAAAATTGTTTAGTTAAGATATTACAATTATTTAAAAGTTTTAATAACTTAATGAGCCATTCACAGTGCTGCTGCTAATTATTTTATTTCATAGCTTCAAAATATTGTTTTCCTTAGTAGATGAGATAAAAGACATATTTCTCCGAAATTTTTAAAGTTTAAAGGGCGTGAAAGGCACGTGTTATTTGCTGAAGTCCATCGGAGGTAAGCAGCGCTATTCTGGTGCGGTTCGTCCTCTGATGTCTTGGCCGTCACCGTGGCAGTGATTGATTACCGCCGTTGCGCCTTTAATTACGATCTACCAGCTTTGGAACTATCGAGTGATTATACCCACGTAAGTTTCAGATTTTTGTAAAACATCCTACAAGCCAATTCAAACATTCGCCGCCGGAACCTGCGAGCTACTCCTGCCCTAAGGGTGGTTTCTGTTCTTAACTCCTTAACCTTTTTTCTGGCAGTCGGAGAAAAAGACCTTTTCGTGTCTTGGGGCTTGCGCTTGTCGTTTATCTTTTATTGCTATTAACAGACGGATGCAGAACAAAGTGTTTCAGGTTAAAAATCAGACCGGCGTCTTGAGACGATGGATTCACCAAATTCGGTGGCCTTTAGGGCAAAACCGCATAATTGGCAGCTAACGGCGCCCTAATTGGTGGCACACAAGCTTCGCGTGTATCCGCGGACTGTTACAAATTTCGCGTTTTCCTTTTCGCAGTGCTTTTCGCGAAATTTTTCTAGCGAATTCTCCTGCCTGATTTAGTTCAGCAGGCCATAAATTTTACGTTTTTCGAAAGACGCGGTACAGCGTCGTTTAAGGGATGATACTATAGGAAGAGTGGGAGAGATCTCTGTTCTGTGCTTATTTGCCTAGACTCCTTGTCCTGCTGAAATCTTCGTTGCGAAGATCCAAGGAAGACGTGTCTGAAGAAATAGAATATAAGATCTAACAAGAAACTTTCCTATCACATATAAAAATCTTTAGGATGAATGACGTCCCTGCTTTTCAAGCATTTCGATTTATTTTGATATTTTGGCCCTACAATATATCGAAAAGACAACTAACAATAAGGCAATGGTAGGTAATAAAAAAAAATTATTACCAAAAAGATTTTGAAAAATTGGGTTTATTTCGTTTTGTTGCAAAGTGATCTTAAAATATAAGAAATGAAGATTTTGCTGCAGCACTTCTTTGCAAATGAAACAGCTTATTTGATATAATTTATTAATTATTTTTGTTTATGAAACTACAAATTAGGTTCTTAGAATTACAAAAATATTTCTTTTAAAACAATACAACAACTATTAGGGAAATATAAAAAATTTGATGAAGTTTAACTAATGAATGATCTTTTCTAAAGATGAATGTAGGCTTTGTAACTTGTCTGCAACTACGATCACCGAACGCTCTGTATAAATAAATAAGGTCGTTGTTTTAATTTGAAATTAAAAAGCAGCACAGCAAAGACGTGTCAAAGTGGATTTTTATAGGTAATGGTTAACAGGTAACAAGTTGACGTATAATGTGAATATAAAGACTTCATCTTAAAATTTGAATTTCTAGCATATTTTTAAAATGGGTTCTATACGAATTTGCATGTTCTAATTTATATGACTGCCAATATTCGTAACTATTTCAATAAACATATTTATAAGATTAAATTTTAAATATTTTTTGAACATTTGAAGTCAACTTGTCAAACATGTATCTATTGAGATTTTAACTTAATATTGCATTTTAGAAATCCGAATTCAGTCTTTTAAGTTTAAGTTTAAATTTGTTAAAGTTCAAATTCAATTTTTTAGAATATTTAATCACAAATAATTTATTTTCAGTTTAACTTTTCTAAGTAAGCTACAAGCAGTTACGGAAATATTCAGTTAGGTTTAAGGTTGGGGACCATGATAAACAAAAATTAATGATTTTTCCTTATCCTTCACACCCTGCGTTTTGTAGGTTAATTAACTTACCTGCACTCAAACTTTACAATGTGCAAAAATTGAGTTTGTACTTATTAAATAGAATTAATTTAAAAAGTTTATAATGAAACACTACAAAACACTATAATAAACATACTACTTGCGTTGTATCATAAAAAGCTACGAGGGAAATTAAAAGAGTTCCGGACAAGATTTAAAAAATATCCTTTTCTGTTTATTTATTACGTATGATAACGTTTTTGTTTTTAATTTCTATTGCATTTAAAATATAGTGTCTAATATTTAATTATTTAGAAGAATATATCTATCGTAGAAAATATTTAGATACAAGAAGTTGCACGGATACAAGAAGCTATTAATCAATGATATGGATAATTTTCGTGTGACTTTTTTCCACGCTATGCAAATTTCTCAGTACCTAAGGAATGATGTATTGTTTTAATACTTCTCACGGCATCAATAATGATACTAATACATACCGCAAAGTCGCGAATAAATTAAGGGTAACTGAACAAGAGTTTGTTTTTGTAATATAGTCTCAGCGTAGCGCGATTAACTTTGAATATTAAAAAGTTGCAATGGATAAATTATGAAAATCTAAAGAGTAGCAGTGGGAGCAAACCTGATTTCTTCGTCGGATACACTAGCACTACATCTGGGAGTACAGGTAAATGCAAATTACATTCCATGGCAGCTTTTCTCCAAAGTGAACCTGTTTCGCGAGATTTATTTTTATGTTTATCGAGACTTATTAGAAATAGCTCAATTATCTATTAGTCATCACGCCCTATTTTAGAATGTTGTCTACAAAGTTTTATCGTAAATCTTACGAAACTATTTTGTCTAATAGGTGCTTTTGAGGTTGACTTCATTTTTTTTTCTAGATAACAATAGTCGACTCGAAACAATCAATAGACCTTCCTAAAATTTTGAACACACGCCACCGTCCAATTTCCCAATTCCCTGCCCACAGATTGCGTGATAATAGGCCATAGCATTCAAGCTAATAATACGTTTAAATCATCCGAAGAATATTTGTTCTGTCTGCCGTAAATGTATTTGAAAAAGGCTTTTCATTCCTGAGGCGGAAGGAGCGGGTTTACCCACCTCTAAGGGTAAAGGATCTAATGAATTGAGTTTAGTCCACCATTTGTTTACGCGGCCATTATATACGAAAACTTAATTGGGGAAATATTTCGTTGGGAAATCTTCAGTAGTTGAGTGGGCTGTCGAAAGGTTTTAAAGCAATTAAGTATGTATAATTCAAAATTTATCCAACTTAAAACTAGTTATCTATCTAAATTTTTGGCACCTTAAGGAGTTACCTCAAAATATTAACTTAAACGCCAATATTAGTTTTTTATCACAGTTTATAATATTTTCTATGCTAAACCTCTTTCTATATTAAAGTTTGTTTAAATATTTATTTTCAAGGAAATTTAAAATCTCAGAAAATATGAATAGTAGTCTGTCTTACCGTGTAATTAGCCACTGTGACAATTTACACTACATCTACGAAGCCGGTATTTTATCGCTATCATATTTCATACTTAAAGCTACTTTTACTCTTAAATAATTTATCTAGACTTTAACAGCAAAAATAATTAATATACAATGCACACTTTAATCAATTTTCTTATGCATAATATGCATATGTAATTTCGAACTGCGTTATGCGTGCCTATTTACCGAAAACTCATAAATCTCCTTTTAATGGCAAGAAAAAATTATTCTTCATGATACAAAGTTTACACATACCGGGTGAGTTTTGTAACTTGAGACATTGAAATGTCTCAAGAAATGCGCATCGAAAGCAAACAAATTTCTAAATAAACCCTCAATATTTTCGAAGGAGCAAACCGATCGCCTAAAAATTAGCCACCCTAGTCCATTCCTGGACGCGGGCGATAACTTTTAAATTTTAAATGAGAACCAACATTCTACGGCTTCTACGGAAGTAATACTCCTCTATTGTAACAATTTAATTTTAAATTTGCTTGAGGACATTTTATATCAGAATATTTATTTTAATAATAGTTTTTCATTATATAGTAGGTAATAATTAACAGAAAATCATTGCTAAAAGTAATCAGAGCTTTGTAGTGCTATGGTAAAATAGATTCTCTTTCTGTCTTTCTTTTTTTCTTACATTCGAAAAGTAGTACTCTAAATTGTTGCCTACCTTAATCGTCAAGCACATTTATTTAAAGATTATCAAAATTACATAACCACTTTACATACCTCTCATATTGTTATTGTGCCAACTATACCTGAGATGACAATGTGAAAAAACTTAGGAGTAAAGTATAAAATATCCTACAATTTACATGATATCTCAAACCCAATAATAGCAAAGATATGTTATCAAAATTGGTGTCAATTATGTATGATAAATTGTAACATTTCAATTATATATCGATAACTATCTCTTCCCTTCTAGTTCCTCCTTAGTTCTAATATAAAGCTTTTATAAAAACTAATCCTAATTAATTCAAGACGATCCACCATTTTTCAAATTAAAATGAATGGAATTATTTTCCGCATTTTTAAGAAAAAGGTTTCTTATATTCCGTGAGGTAAGAGCGTGAAAATGGAATTCCATTCCCCATCAATAAGGGAGGTATCAATCACTTCCTGAATATGGCGAACGAGTATGTTAACTTTCTTGTATAAATATCACTTACCTGAGTAACTTTTTTCCACTTCCTGTCCGGGAGGTTAAAAGCTTTTTTCGAACTTGGCCAGCACTGATTGCTGGCTAATCATTTATTCTAAGGTGAGACATCGCCGATTCACCAGAAAAAAAAAAACTCTTTCTGGCATTCTGGCCTTTCGTTTCAATGGAATCCGAAAATGTAGAAACCTGGCGCTGGGTAATTACATGTTTCCTCCACGATATTTGTCTGCAGTTTTTGCTTGATCACAACAACTCCCTCGTGCACCTTCCCGTTTCCCCCTTCCCTGCTGATCAAATGCACCTATTCTACAATTCCCTGGACGAATACAGGCAAATTAAAGGTTCTAGCAATTCTGTTTCCGATGCCTCATTCGGATTTGGCTTGGGAAACTCACACCTTGACTGGTCTCTTAATGCGCCTCCCAGAATAAAAAAAAAAGTACAACTTCATCGCAAGGTTTTTTTCCCATTTTCGTTTTTTGAATAATGATAATTAGTCGCAGTATATTTGACGGACAATTTTTCTTACGTTCGTTAGACCTTGGGTGATATTTGTAGACGACCAACATGGACATCAGAGACACCATTGGGCATTGCTACTACTCGAGTGAATAATTTTATATAGTGTGTAGGAGTTCTCGCGAATGATTGATTACTTTCGTGCATGGCGTAATTCGCTTGTGATGATTATTGAAACAATTTTTGCTTTCTTCAGAATACACTTCTTAGATTTTAATTGCTTAATAACTTTATTTATATCGTAAAAGTAAAAATAATCATATAATGTCTTTTGTAAAAATATAAACTCCGTAACTGTGGTTAATCCATGATTAAATTAAGATTTGAACAAATTTTGTTAGAAATCTAGTTCTTACGCTAAACTTCAGTAAAATAAGCAATTAATTCACTGAGGTCGTTAGAAACTCGGTTAAAAAAAAATATTATTATTTAATAGTACCATGTTTAAAATATGTTTGCAAAAAATTCCACTTAAAAATTGAAAGAAATCTTTCTTCAAATATAAAAAGACCAACGATGTTTATACAAAAAAAAACTGCATTCTTTTATGTCTTATAATAAGACATTTTCTAATGAAAATTAAATTTCCTTATCAAGATTAAATATTATTACATTACAATGTAAATTCTTTTGTTTTCATTGTTCTCATATAAACTATGATAATTTCTTTAAAGTCTCAGGAGAAATCTTCATCTTTAAAAAAGACGTAATAATCTATAAAATGCATAAAAATAAAATTCACATAACCCTGGTATGTTCTACAAAGTACGTGGGTTATGAAAGCGCGGGTAGGCACTTCAATTCAATGCTGACATTTAAATATATATTTCACCACTAAAGCGCAATAATAATTATTATAGATGCGATCAAAACGTCCACTTCAAGAAAAGGTGTATCACATAATTCCTATTTTTGTATAATTATGAATTTGATGGATAAATAATTTAAAGGGCAAAGTGAATCAGCATTGAAAGTCAACATCGCTATTTTTATCCACGGTGGCCTTTTCAACAGTTAAAATAAATATGTGGTTTTACAATTGCTTTAATTAAATATTGGTAATTAATGCGGCAATTAGCAGTAGTAATTTTCTTAATGCAATTTAGTCCTGAATAATTCTGTGTACGTCTTCATCACGCACGTATTTACCATAAGAAGGGCGTTCTTCTAGTATCTTTTACGTGCACCTGAACACCTTTATTTAATTTAATAATTTAAGTTTGCACGCCAATAAAAAAGTAAATATTATAAATATTAACGCATTCTTTTCGTTCACTTGCAACGACGACAAATTATAGAGATATATAAAACTACAGAATTATATACTTAACTCAAAATATTAAACAAACATATAATTTTTATTCTCTTGTGTTAAAAGACAATTACGTTTGTGCTAAGATCAAATTTAATTGAGCAGACATATCTTCGAAAATTAAGAAACCGACGGCTTTTTCAAGTTAAAAGTTCCGACGGATGTTACTGATACAAATAAATTGAAATTGAAAAAATTTAATAAAATTTTGGAAGACAATATTTTTTGGGTTTTCTCATTAAGTTGAAAGTTATTTTTGTTGTAGGTAGGTAACTTTACATTTTTTCTCAAGTTACAATTGTATTTTGAAAATGGAAAGCATTATTTTTATTAAATTCAAATTTTTTTTTTTTCACTTATTACGAAAACTGATTATGGATTAAATTTAAAATTAGTACTGACTGATTTGAAAAGCAAATTCTATCATCAATTCAGCGTTGTTCTTATCTTTAAGAAGTTACTGCTCAAGTACTCGTATATAGAAAATCGATCCAATAGGTCTTTTTCGAAAACTATCTTCCTTTTTGAAGTTTCTTATTAATGGGTTTTGAAGGGAGTTCACTTTTTTAAAGCATTTACATAATGCTTAATGAGAAAATTGAATGTAAAATCTCAAGAAGAATATTCAGTGTTCTTTCTTATTATTTAGAGTTTTCATCGCCATATTTTGAATTTACAATCTGCAAAGTATTTAAGATTTTACATTTTAAATATGATTAATAGAGGCAAACACACAACGTAAAAATGTTAACAATGTGGGTGTTGGTTACCAGACTCGGAGCTTGGAAAAGTGGTTAAAGTAGAATAAATTAACAAAATCGTGTAATGCTTTCTTTCAAGTGATCCCAGATTGAAAAGGGTTAATTCGTGTTTCCCGGTTCAATGGGCTTGGGATCTCTGGAAAGATTTTTTTACTTTTACTTGCGATTTATTTACTATTCTTGTTTTATATTATCCACGGTTTTTTGTTTAGTGAGAAATCTGAACTGTGGATAAATATTGTTAATAAAAAATATTTAGACTTGTTCGATTCGTAATTGGCCCTGAAATTGTTTTTCTGACAGCAAGTCGTGGAGATATTATGCGTGGGAGATTGATAATAATAATAATTTTAACTAAACAAAAATTTTTTTGTGTTCTTAAAATGTCAATTAATAAAGTGCCAAAATTTGGTTTTGATATAAAATATAGTGGTTCTCTCGAAATAACTCCCTAAATATACCTCAATTTTCGACCGTCTAAAAATAGGTACCTACAGCCTTTCCCTAAGATCCGTGAAACATAAGTAAACTTTATCCAGAATTTCAGAAGAAAATTTATTAAGATCAAGGTTTATATCGTCATGAAAACATTTTATCATTTTATTATATTTTAATTATAAAAAGAAACCCTTATACAAATTCTAAAGCATGCTTAAGTAAAATCGAACGTCTCCATCGTCATTCTTCTAATATATACGTTTTATCCACATTATGCATATATATGTTCTCATGTTTGGCAATTTTATTAAGCTATAGTTTTCAGAGTGTAGGGTTTAATATAATGATGATTACTCAAAGTATGTTGAGCAGAAGAGAGCCATTAACACGACATCTTTTCATAACTTGAACACATTGCGGTCGGGCTGCAGTCAAGGTAATTAATCTAAAAATATGCAGTGCACTAAGTACCTCCGAACCCGAAAATTATTTGGTAGCATCACTTCTTATCTGTGTATATAGGTTATAAGTTATAACTACGCCTTCTTACCCGTCTGATGCATATGCAGTTTTTGGTTTTATTTATTCGCGGACTCCTTAATGAACTGTGTGCAGAATTCAGTTTATGTTGTGTAGTAGCCCCGGGCCTAGAAGCATCAGATCCGTGCGGATGAATATTCAAGCAGTTCACTCCCAAATAAGACAACAACGAGCCACAAATTCAAGGAATCCAAGAAACCGAGCATCCATAATACTGGCCCCAATAAAATATTTTTTTTACCTTCCAGTTCTTGTTGCGATATTTTATAAAGGCCTGAAAAATCTACCACCGGACTTACACGCCAATGTGGAGACAAAAATTCCCGTCGGCTATACAACTTCCAGTCTCGGGCGTCCACCCATGTGAGCTGGACCTTAAGACGGTCACTGTGCGCCTTAGAATAAATTGGAGACGGTACAAGGTGAAAGACTTTTATAAAACAAACCGAAACCAGAGCGGCGGATGTTACGGCGCCCAAGGTGTAGGGAAAAGTTTGGCCTTATGTTAATATTTAATTATGGGTCTCGAAAAGGATAATTTTCAAATATTCACTGTCGCTTCGCCGCCCTGAAAGAGACCATCGGAAGGAGGCTTAATTAAAAATCTTCGAATTAAAAAATTTGAGCAGGTACAGCCCACGCCAGTTGACCTGGAGCGTGAAAATTTCCATTTTTTGAATAGTAAAACTTGTGTTAAATAAAATTATATTTGCACTTATGAATTAATTTCAAAATAAATATTAATTTTAGAAAGAGCATAGGGTGGTTTAATTTATGCAATTAATCATTCACTGCATAAGTGATTTATTTTTTCTCCATATACTTTTTAAGAACTAAGCCATTATTCTCTTCTACATAATCAATCTATTATTATGCAAATGTATTTTAGAGCATAAAGGCGTAAAGTGGGTTGAAATTTAATAATTTATTTCGATAATATAAAGGAAATTTGATAATTCAAAATTCCGTACAACAAAATTTTCGTTAATTTGAATTAATTTTAAAATTTCTCTTAATAATTCCAAATTTTCTTTTCAGAAACTCCTCCATGCTTACCAGTATTTGCTAAATTTTTGAATAAATATAAAACAAAAATCAATGATTAATTGATATAAATGTTAATTTATAATATTGACAAAGATTTAATTGACAAATTTGAAAAATTAGTATAGATATTTTTGGTTTTTTTGAGTGTGAATTTGGATTTTCATTTAATATCTCACAAATTTGGCTTTTACTTTGCTTATTTGACTCGTGGGTTTTAGTGGGTTCCAAAAACCTGGTTATTTTGAAGTCGGTCTCTTGATTATTTAAGTTTCACCATAACAATAAAATTATAGCTCCAAATTATAAAACTATACTAAACTTTTTAATAGAATAGAATTTCGTGGCAATTTGAAAAAATGCCAAAGACATATTTTCGACTATTATATTGTGAAATATGTACTTACAAATAATAATAAATATCTTTTAATTGTGTTTGAACTGATATCAAAAATATTGCTTCGCACTTGAGCAAGCAGATTAATGCATTCTATAATTTATTCAGTTTCCAAAATTGCATTTATACAATTTTTTAAAGAGAGCCCGAAACAAAAGGAAACACACAAAAAAAAAAACAAAATTATAGCAGATGATCGTCGCTGAATATATTAGTAAATAAATAAAAAATGAATACGCCGTAAAAGTGTTCTCTTTCTAAGACCTATAATTGGTTATATGATGCAATTATAAAAACATGAGCTTTAGGCTTCAATGAAGCGGCCGCCTGATCGTATCATCATTATTAAGAATAAAATTTAGGCTAAACGAACCTGGTTAAAAAAAGATTAATAAACTACTTATAATAACTTTCGTTAGACAAAGATCGTGAAGAGCATATGTTCGACGGGCGAGTATTTCGCTAATATTCTCCTTTAGACAGTTCGGCTTATGACCGAAATTAAGCACAATTATGTTGCCTTATGTTCGCCTAATTGGAGCAATTAAGCTGCACTCTTTGAACTTGACCCAAAAACTCATCATACCGCAATTATTGCCAGTTTTCTTGTAACATATTAGCAAAGGGCGATGAAGACTTCGTTTCACCGTCTAAAGTCTCATGTGGAAGTGCGGGCCCGGCGTCAAAAAGTAATAGGAAAGACGAACAACAGCAGAGTGCTCTTATGACTTGGCCCAAGAAGAGTGGATACTAAACTCAGTATTAATTGTCGCCAAAGGTGGACACCTTAATAAAATGTTTGCCGTTTATCAGAGTTCCAGCGTTCATTCGCAGCACCGGGCGACAGTCTCTTTACGATAGCACACGGTAGCCTCGGTGCGCTGGAAATTCGCCTCGAACCAAGTTAATATGTTGCCTGGTCCGGCAATGTGTTATCTGGCTTATCTCAGAAACAGAAACAAGTGCCTCCGCAACAGGTAATTACAAATTTGAAATTATAATCATTTACGTATCTCAAGATCTCGCCGAATGCCGGGAAGAATCCAGACCACCTTATGGGTGGGAGAGGGGTCTGACTGCATTGCAACGTGCACCTTCGAATACCCCGAGCACTTCGTCTTAAGTCTTAGGTCTTACGTCCTATATATACTCTGCTAAAAGTCGTATCCTGTGTTACCAAGATCTCTCTGACCGGCTATGATTTGTGATTTCTTCTGTTATTATGGACAAAAAGTAGCAGATGGAAGGCGCCAAATAAAATAATTATTATGAAACTTTGCGCCCTTCATGCCCTTGAGATATTTGAAAACGAACAGCATTATCGCAAGGTCACATCTCCTCCGGTATCATTAAAATTGAATTTATTTTGCTTTTATTGACATTGCATTCTTCCTCCGCAGATGTACCCATCCCTTGAATTATGAGAAAGTGCTGATCGGGCGATAGGTATCCATAAAAAATATTACGATTCCCACGAGCTATTACATAGATAAATTGTATAAATGTGCTAATCTCTGGTTTGTGAACTTTTGAGATGGAATATTTTGCATTTTATCTGCACTTTACATTAACACATCATACTTTTCATAACTGATGAAGTGAGGGATATTAAAATCTTGTTCAAAACATTGCTTTGGTATTCGTTCTATGTTTGATATAAAAATATTTAATTTAAAAACAAAGTAAAATATATCTGAATAATTTTTTCTGTTTTGTTTTGTACTCATTAGAAAATTTAAGAAGTACAAAAATTATTTCAAAATTATTTAAAAAGAGGTCTTTTTCGAATTTTTCAAAATTTGTTACTTTACTACGATTCCATAGTTTGCTAGTTTGCGCACATTATTACTAATGCTATAAATCAGTTTCTATTAGATTTTCATTTTATAAAAAATTCCTCTTAATTCTCTAACTCCCATAGGCACAATACGTCCCAGAGAAATTTAGTTTTTAATTATGTTTTGAAACAATACATCCCGCAGAAACTCAAAGAACTCCGGACACTACAATTTTAATAATCTATGGGACAATATATCCCAGGGTATATTTTTGAACAGGACGTTTTGTAGGAAGCCTAATGATGCTAATCTGTTCTTTGATGTTGTCTTATCTAACGCCCCAATATAAAAAATATGATTTTGTATATTTCGAAAATCTTGAAATTGTTCTGTGATATTTTCCCTTATCACCAAAGGGTTGAAAAAAAATGGAAACATTTTTATTTTCAATATTCTATAAAACAAAATTGGAAGCAATATATTATTGATGGAATTTGTTGGGGCCAATTTCGCCACTTTATTCATGTTCGTTTTTGTTTTACAAATTGATCAATATAAATTCCAAGAAATGTTCTAAACCTAAGGTGGGTCGAAAGAATCAGATCAAAATGCCGAATAGCATCACGTATCAATCTGAGACTGCATAAATCAATAATTTTTGTTTCCAAGAAGAAATCATGGCCCGAAGGAAGGTTCGAGCACAGCTAGTCATATGCAATAAATCAGCTGATTAAAACCGGCCATTTTCTGCGCCCAAGAAGATATAAAAGCAAAAACTTCGCGATCAATAGAAGACAAGACAAGAAAGGAAAACAGAACGATCTTGCTCAAGGTGTACCGTCTTCAAGTTGGACATGGAAACGTGCTGATCGTTTTGTTCCCTCCACAAAAATAGGGACGAATGTCAAAGTTTAGGTCGCGCTGTGGCCGACTGTGGGGATATTGTGAATTGCTATAATTTATGAATTATGAAGTTTTTGATTACAAGTGGAGACTCGCTCTGGTGATAGCAATTTAGGTGCGAGGTAACGATCGTCGGGATCTCGCGGATCGCGGAGTTCGTACTTCACGTACGAATGTGATAATTGCGATTATTTTTCTTTGAGATCTTGGAAACGATCTACGTGAGTACAGACTGAAGGTGATTGCTTAACAGACGCTAGCGAGATCGTGAAAAATATTAAGTGAGAATTTTCGTGTTGAACGTTGTTGTCGTGTCAAGAATATTGAAGCATCACGTCTCCTACTTTAACTTGTTGTCTACTCCATTGCAATGGAGCGCCCCGGGCTAGCGTGTTTTACCGTATCTGACGTACAATGTAACAATTGAAAATCTAGCCTGAAATATACGTTTCTGTTTTCTTTTATTTTGAATTTTTTCACAATTGCTAAGGGAATTTCCCAAATGTGCAGCTTAGTCATCTTACGAATGATTATTACACAACCATGTAAATCCTTTGCTTCTTTAAATTTAAGTCACTGGCTATCCTTCGTTTTATCGTATAAATAATTTGTATTTTGCTTGAATAAATACAATATTTTATAATTTTGTTCACGTGCTACCATAGACCGAAGATAATATTTTTGAAAATGAATTTAAATAGCGCGAAAGTCAGACATAGTAACAATAACAATTCCTTTAAAATAATAAATATAATTTTTTCCCGTTTATGATTATAGTTATAATGTTACCATAACAAGAGACCTAAATATGGTATTTCTAAACGAAGTAATTTTTATAGTACGTTTTATAGAATAAAAGCTAAAAATACAAAAACATATTCATATGATATAGTGTTTTATTTAAAAGCATTGCTTTCAAAAGACCAAATATGATTACAATAATAAAAGGTTTTATATCATTTCATTAACACTCCTGTTGTTTTTTTTTTTAAATTAAAACTTGTTGAAACCTGCGTATGGTTATAACGAGGTATGCCAAATAAAAGAATAATTTAACTTAAGTTAATCGTTGTATATTTCGCATTTACAGGCATCAATTAATTTATTACCTATTGCGTTTCTCATATTCAAATATGTACGAAAGGGTTATACTATCGCAGCGTTAAATATCGTAGTAACTAATACGAATATGTTATTAAATTATGATAACAGAGCTACAAGGTATTAGAATATAATCAAACTTCTTATCAGAAAAACAATTCTCCCTCATTTGGTTTCACAGATCTTTAATTTCACTTGGTGCAAAATTTAGTCTAGTCTTTTTAAATCTATGAAAAAATATAAGAAAATTATAAAAGCCCTTTTTGATTTGATTTTATTGACAAGAGTAATGGTTTTTGTGGACCCATGAAGTGGTTTTAAAGTTAAACATTGTTTGAGATAAGATAAAGGCTGTTTATAGGTTACAAGTTTAAATTCCTCTTAATACCAATTCAAATATTTACTTAAAATACTTGCTTTTTAATCTAAAAAGCTTTAAATTTGGAACTAAAAAACGTGTTAGAAAAAAAAACTGCATTTAACAACTGTCTTACATATTTTGAAAGTTTAAAAATTGGACTTACTTAGATATTCATAAAATAGACTCTTTCAGAAATATGTTCATAGAATCGTATCAACAAATTCGTTGAAATGATAAAATTACAGAAATTGCAAAAAGGTAAAGATTGATCGTGTATTTCGTGTAAGTTAAACCTTATATTGTACTTCTTTAAACATATTTTTGACTTGATTGATACGATAACTTAGGTAGTAATTTTTTGTAGTTTAAAAGAATTAGTTTTACGAATAAATTAAATGTAACATAAAGAATGAAAATTTCAGTTTTTTATGCGCCTCAACTAAAAATAAGGGGGTAAAATCTATACCATGTATACTTTAAGTGGTCGCTATTTTTTTTTTAAATCGATAAAAGTGGCTAAGCGAAATGGTAGCGATAGTTATTTAGTATATTTTTATTATTATTTGAGTGAAAATAAGATTTTAAGACTACTATCTTAGGACGAAGACGTTCGATCTCTACCTATTTATTTAAGTTACTTGAAAGTTTGCACAAAAGAGTTTTTTTAACTTGCAAAGTGTATATCCGTCCTCAAGTTCTGCATACTATACTTAACAATTGAGCTAGTGGATTTGAAAAATCAGATTTACGAACAATAACGAAAAATACATGAAAAAATCAAAAAAGTTTATAAAGTATTTTTTTTAAATTATTGAAAATCTGTAGGTTTTTGTTAGTTAGTTATATTTAAAAATTTCACTTAGAGAAAAGGGTACATTTTCATTTTTATAACTTTTTTTTCGACTTTTAAAATTAGTAGAAATATTCTTGTTGGTATTGAGAAGTATTCTACAATACAAACAATATCTATACAAAATTCATTATTCATACTAAGCCAGTTTTAACAGCCTCTATGCTATGATTTACGATATAAATTTTTATAAAATTTTACACTCTTCTACTTGGATCCTTGCTTGCTCTGCCCCTGCTCCTGATAGTGATCGACAACAATCAGCAATTATCGATTAAATAAACGATGAATATGAATTGGGAGGTGTTCGAAAAGAGAGCTTTTAATTAAAAACCGTCTGTTGAACTGTCTGTTCTTTTCATAACAATAACCGATTTGCGCGATTTGCAATTGCTCCGGAGGTGCAGATTGAGTGACTGCAATAAATCACCGGACCATTACCTGATGACGAGTACCTAATTTGTGCAAGTAAATTACCATGCAAGCGTTGCTTAATCATTTTAATAGTTTAATTATAATTTAATTCAATAAACTCTTAAACGGCGCCCCATGATTTGCAACAAGGAGGCCTGGCCTGTCCAGGAGGCCTTATCTCAGGTACCCCATCGCACGATGATAATTAGCCGCAATGAAACACTTTAATTTAATTTCAGTAAACTGATTGTGCTATCGGCTTCTGTTTGATTAAGTCGCTGACATGACAGCTTATGGTAATCGGCGGCTTAATTGCTGAATTAAATATATCACACGCCCAACTGCGCGGGGGTTCATCACCTGCGCGACTGCGAAAACCCAACAAGGTGTATCGGATTAAGGGTTGCCACCTTTCTAAATTGTGTCACGTTATGAGGCGTGCTGCGAGGGGATGTGTGGAAAAGAATCGTATAAATATGTAATTTGACATTTAAATAGCATGCACACCCAATTCATTTTTTACACGGTAGCTTCGTTAAAAAAAAAAAAAAATTGTGTAAAAACACTCTACAAGAAAAAGACAACGCATAAATTTTGATTCCATATCCCTAAAGCTCGTAAAAAACATTTAAAATAGAAGCATTCATACAAAATTAATCATTCATTTATGCACCATTTATTTCGTAAATACAAAAGGTAATTCAATCCCTAATGTGATACATTTCTTGATTACAAGTCTATACACAAATGTACTACCTTAAAGTTACAGTTAATGGAAATATTTTTCGTTAAATTAAGTCAAACAGCCGTTTTTATTTTTGACCGTGCTAAATCGAATGAAATCATGTAACGAGGAAATTGAATTTATTTATTTGTTTTTTCTAGGCCGTGTAAAAACAGAATTGGGTGTATTTGGGTTAAAAATTGTTCGGTAATTAAAGTTAAGATAAATAATACTGCTAATAGTACCGAACCTTCGGCGCACGAAGCATACTCACATGCTGCATATTTGCATATTTTTTCAACTTTATAAAAAGTTAAACCTTGGCTTAATTTAAGGAAGAAAACAAAACAAAACTCTTAATCTTTTCTTTCTTATCACACAGAAGTTTTCAAGAGAATATATTTAGTGTTGGGTGTGGCTTTGAACTTGTCTGTTGCATAACTGCGTAATGCGTGCATGTTTAGACTTTTTTACAAGACTGATAGGCGAATTCGGTTAGAGTAAAAAATTTTCTGACTGGCCGCTGTTTTATTTTTTTTTCATAATATTAGTTTCAAATAATTTAAAGTTTTAAAGATTTAATTAGTGAGTTACACTTGCTTTTCTCCACATAATGTAAATATTTCTTTTATGTGCACTCTTTTTTAATTAAGTTGGTTAAAGGCTAATACACCCACTTTGATAAAACTTTGTATGCTAATTTAAGATTACAAAATCTCTGCCCGAACAAATGGTTCTTCTTTTCTTTTTATAGCAATAGGACATATTTCCATAAAATATTTAAGAATTTAAAGTTTGTCGAAAAAGTTTGAAAATGTACTCCCTGACAGGGAATTGATGAAAACGAGGGTGCGATCCGAGTTTTTATTTTATAATTTATATTTTTGAAAATAAATAAAATTTTATTTTTTTTAATGTTACTTCTTCGTCGATTCAAGTTATAAATGCTTTTTGGTATTGCTAGTGATAATTTATTATTCATATTCGTTCACATTGTGCATTGGAGATTAATAAATAATTAACAACTTAAAACAATACCTAACACGTCCATTTTTTAAAAATCCAAAGCTTTTAAGATTTCTTGAATATTTATTTTGAAGTAAATGCTTTTCCTTTCTTACACAAAAAAATTAAAAGTATTGTTTTTCCATGCATTAAAAAACTACATGCGCAAAATAATTTAATGTTTTTATTTATGCATACAAGTTTTACCCATGGCTTTTCTTACTTTTTAGTATTTTCCCTATAAGTTCCTTAGTTGAATTAAATGATATTGCTGTAGTTAAGTCGGCTCTGTCTGTCTAGGAAATATTTAATTTAAGATGTTAGTCCGAGAAATCACCATCATTAAACTTTTTTAATTCTGATTTTATAGGAGTACATGCCCGTAGATGAAGTCCGTCTACGGGAAGCGGTAAAGAATGGTAACCCTTACTAGATCCTAGGTTTTATTAGTCCATGGGGTTACTTAAGAAGCTTCGCAGATGCAAGGACTGAAGTGGCTCGGACACTCCTTTTGCTTGTGACCAACATTTCACGAAAACCGCGGAACTGTAGAGCCGTTGCACGTTGCACTCGGAGATGGTTGGCATGTTGCAAGAAGAGAAACCGCAGCATGCAATGTGGTCTCATTTATTACCAGACAGCCCTTGACTTTTATTTTTCCTGCGTTTTCCTTATTTTTATTTCCCAAAAACAGGGAACGCGCACCTATGTAGTTGACCACCACGTCTTGTCGGGCCTACGCCGTCTTCGTGCCGTGTCCATGACGAGCCGAGGCGGCACACATGTCTGGTCTCCCAAAGGAAAGACGGACTTCGGTCTTCCTGTAGTCCTCCCTCCGAATCCAAGACCGCGGAACCGCGGATATGCCTGGATATGCCTGGATATACCTGGATGGCTGGAAACCACAGAGTCTGGTGGTGCATTTTTCATCGACCTGACGGGCCAAAGTGGCCGTCTTACCTTTTTACCTTTTTGTGCGTTCCTCAGTTCCTTCATGTTCTCTTCTTCGTTTATTTATGAAGTGGAGGTCTGCGTGTTCCCTGACGGCAATTTATGTGGCTTATCTTCCCAGCCACGAACTGTTCGCTGGCTATGTGGGTGAATTTATGTTTTGGGAGGTTCTCCAATTGGTCAACAAGTCGCCATTTTTATTATTTGTTCGGCTTCATTAAAGGTATGTGCTCTGTGTCTCACCTGGCCAGAGGTGTTTATTTCAACTTTACCTATACTAGCTCAAAGGACTTTGATTTTGGACTCATTTGGAAAACGCCTAAAGTTTTAATTTTTTTTCCTCATGCTTTTTTTGTTAAAAATATTTTAATTTTTAAAATATTGTAATTTGCACTGTAATTTTTTAATGTCTAAATAAATTTTTTATCAAAAGTTGATATTGCAAAATAAGTTGCACCTTAAAAGACATGCTATCGTAAGTCTTACCCAAATTTTTTATATAAATATATTACCTTTGGGAAATGGGAAGAATATTTATAATTTTTTTAAAAATGAAAAATAAGTATCGATTTTTCGTAGTGGAAGTTTTCCAAATTTATGAAAGTTTAAGACAATATAAAACTGGGGGTCTTCTGCTTTTACTTAGTTTACAAATTTGGCAGTGTTTGTTATTTGCAAAGTATAAATTTTAATATCACCTAATTTAAATCCAGATTGAATACAAGATGATTAAAATTGTTCAATTAGGGCGTCAGAGCGTTGTAGAGCATAGTTACTCTTATAGTCCAAAATTATAGTGTCGAACAAAGATTCTTAGCTTATAAATTTGGAAACTTTCTATAATTTTGCTTAAAACTTTAACCACATATTTTTAAAGAACTACATTTTTTGGCTGTGTCTTGCATTTAACTATCCATTTTTGTTATATTTAATTTTTAAGAGTTTTGCCACTCCTGGCATTCAATGTACGTTAATTAAACAATTTCCACCACGTTTAATTATACGAGGTTGCATTTAAGCATAATCAAATTATTTGCGAAGCCGAGTGCTTCGCAAATAAACTTAGGAAATTTGAAGGAAATGGATTTAGTGATACTACTTCACTATACATTAAAAAGCTATTTTCAAAATTGGATCCTACAGCGGATATATTCGGACAGTATTTAAGCCGTATTATATCCTTGTCCAGTCTATGTCCAAGCCATAAGCGCGCTGTGTCACATCTGGACCACATGCGGACCGTGTTGGGCGTACTCGGCCCGTAGTAGGGCCATATCCAGACCAAGTCCAGATTATATCTTAGCTATATTCCAGGCTTTGTTTGGTCTATATTTGGACCTTCTTCAGGTCACATCCGTGCCGTATTAGAATCGTATCCAAGCCACAACCGCACTGCACCTGGGCCATATGTGGTCCGGGTTTGGCTCATATGCAAATGATATACGACAACAAAACACTTTATTAATTGTATTTATACGGACGATAAAATTAAGAATGTGGATAAATATAGGTAGGATGAAGAAACCTACCTAAAAATTAAAATAACAATTACTGTAATGACATTAGCCATAAAAAAAATTTAATTTGATAAATAAAAACTAATTTCTATTATACAAAACTACAGAATGGTGTACTAAAAATAGTGTCTTTTGTTGGCTACTTCCCCTACTCAGCATTAAGATAAATAAAATTTGTTTATTAGTAAATAAATTTATATTAAGCCGTTCTTTTTGATTTTATTTATTTTTAATGTTTAACTTTTTTCTTATTTGGATATTTAAATTTATCACATACATGCAGGAGGCAGAATATATACTGGCTCTGAAACCTGTATATAGGCAATTTAGAGCTGCATTAAAAAATAAAACTTGTCAACATATTTGTATGAGACAGTAGGTGTGTACCTTTTGAATTGCCAAGCTAAAAACTTTTTATTTAAACGATTTATAGCGATTTATTAAAGAACGAAATGTTTATTATTCAAAATAACAGCGCCAAGCGACCACCGGTCTTCTGTTTCGCATTCTCAGAGGTAGATGGCAAACGGAGTATGGCCGTCAGAGTGACACATTTCGAAAATTCGGAAACAGTGACGATTAGTGAAGTTATGGGTTTAGTGGTTTTCGGTCAGAGTGGTTTGTCGATGATATTTTCTTGACGAAATTGAGTGAATAAATTAGTGATTGTCTTTAAAACGTTTTCGCGACCCGCCGTCACTTCGCAAACTATATCGGACCGACCAGACGTGGATCACGGATCGGTTGCTGCAGGTGCGTTACCAAAACAAAGGACCGCTGGGTGAGCCAAGTGCCAGAACTCAGAACCGTGGGGAGCACTCAAATTTCCTTCACTAGAGTTATCAGTCAGAAGTCAGAAGTAAGACGCATAGCTAGCAACCTCGGGACATGGCCCATGTCAGTGCTTCTTGTGTGTGTAAAACCATTTTCTTTATGCTCTTTTGGATAATGTTTGCTACGGCGAGCTTCATGACTCGGATTCTGTTCGTTTGAGCATTTTGGGTCCCGCGGCGCCTATGAACGGGACTGGGGAGCGCGTAGTGTAATGGGTGAGTGTAAAGAACGCTGGTAGAAAATGAAAATATATCACCTTAGCTCGCAATCAGTGTTTTTGTTCAAACGCATTTAACCCTTCTTAATCTTAGCCACCATCAAGGCTACCGGACTGCCTTGTCCTTCAAGTGACTCACAGCTTTAATTGGCTTCCCCCGATATCGAATTGATAACTTTGTTGTGAGCATTTGTCAATCGCATATCCGTCTTCCTCTATGAAGTCCGCACACAGCGATCGCCCATTGGTTACTTTCTACTTGGTCGGCCAAAATAATCTCGTCCAGCTAGAGCGTTTGCAAATCAAGCCGCAGCTAAAGTCATTCCGGTATCGCTGGAGGGTACTCAGTGGAATTATCAGACAAAGCGATAGTTTTGTTTATTTTGGGTTAATGCGTGGGAATTGGGTCACTTTGTAGGTCACTAGTTGTCTGCCGAGCTGACCCAAGGGCGAGAGATATATACGGTCGGTCCCATGTCTAGGTTACGTCCATCTACATAACAAAAATTGAAAAAAAGAGACTTGTTTTAGGTTTTTGCACTGATGAGAGTACGAGGGCCTTAAAATTCGTAAAACAAAGTTGTTCCGTATCAAAAACCGTAATCTACTTGGGAAGTAACAATGCAATTCGAAAACTAATTTTTATTCTACTGTTCGTTAATGGAACTGAGACTTTGTGGGAAAATCTAAAAGTGTATTATTCTGAATTTTTCATGATGAAAATAATGTTAACAAATTTTGAAAGTATAGCATCTTAATATATTCGAAAAGTGTTGTGTTTTTTATAACACGCACTCAGATTAAATACGTTTTAAATTTCAAAAACAATTTTCAAAAGTAAAATGCCATAAATGTTCGAGAATTGAATTTAAAAATAATAAAGTTTTATGAAAAAGCCCTTGGAACTATATACAACAAAATTTGCCAATTGTTATACTTCCAAAACAACTAATGTAACGCAAAAACAGCATATTTTTATGAACAAATTCAATCGAAAGAAAACTTATTATATGCAGAAATTGTTTGAAATGTATGCAAATAAATATTTATTTCAAAACTACTTTATTCATACATGCAGTTTTGTTATTTTTACAACTTAATTAATATATTCCAAATGATTTTTACATAAAGGAGCAGCTTAGGGCTGTTCAAGTTGCAGTGCAGCAAATCAATAGGATATAACTTATCGTACTATAAATTATACTTTCAGTTTTCAAAGACTCAGAATTACTATGTCATGTTTGTGTAACAGAAATCACAAATTAACCATGTATTTTCTTATATACTCTCTCGTGAGTATTTAACGAATTCCATTAAATTAAAATTGGTAATGGGAAGAGCAGACAAGAAATATTTGGAACTTTAATGGTAAACTAGATAGTACACTATTTATAAATGCAATTTTGAGAAAAACAACTTTACCGAAAAAATCGTTAAGATTGGACCAAAACATTTTTTTTTAGAATTACTAAATGTTCAATTTCAACCTAATTTTTTATTACTTTCAGTCAATAGAATTGACTTTGCACAGATATATAAAGTGGAAATTTTAACTAACACTACTCTTAGCTATAGATCAGTGATTAGTGATTGGGGGAATTCAAGATAATGGAAACATATCGTTGCTTCAAATTTTCGAGTTTTTTAATTATTTGAAATATTGATGTATTGCAATATGATTCCTAGAAGTTGAAGTGCTAATGATTACATATCAGAATATAATAAAGTAGGATGTCAATTGGCGTTACGAACAATTTAAATTCTCTTTATGCAAGCAAATGAAATAAGCGTTTGTTCACTTAATTTTTAATTTATAAAAGCCTTGGTTTCGTTCAAAATTGTCCAATAAAAGAAATTTACTATAAGAAAATGAAATATTTCCAGTATGATAATTTCCCTCAGCCTAAAGGAAATTATAAATTTTATAACTTCCAATCAATAAAATTGCGATTTGTTATTAATTCTAGTAAGTTCTTTTGATTTTCATTGCTCCTTGGAACTCTTTCTTATGTTACCGGAGGGCGTTTATATACTTCGCAAAGTTAGAAATAAAAAGACATTTTTTTAGGAAGAAGGGGTCATCACAAGATATTTTCGAAAAGGAAACATTTTTTCTCATCTTCTAATTCTATTAAAGTATAAAAAAATCATGTTCCACTGTTAGCAACTTTTTCTTCCACTTAAACTTCCATTTAGAACGCATTTAGCCCATTTTCCTTAAATAAAAATCAATAAGAAAAAATTTTATAATTTATGAAAAAAATCCAACACGATTAATTGGTTTATACACGATAGTGGTTTAAAGTATGCACCTCTAAAGGTACAGAATAAATAATTGTTTTTCAATTAGCTCACAAATAATGGTAAGTTAGTCAACATCTGTACGCAACTTTTTAATAATACTTTCTTAGTCTAGCACTTTAGAGATTGTGATAAATATAATTTGGAATTGATACCAGATTTTAGAAATACTTATAATTTATATAATCATAGAAATGGAGTAAGTACTTTTAAGAATGACATTATATTGAAAAGGTTTTATTGGGATAATATCCTATCATTATCAACAATTTTTATCGTAAATTATTTAGAAAATGCCATACTTTCTAGGCAAGTTGGGAATTAAAACATTCTGTTAAATAATTAAATACGTTTCTTTGAAAATTTATTAAAAGACTTAAAATAAATAAAAATATATTTTGCTACAAGATATTTTTATCAATTAAAAAAAAGCAATTTTTAAAAATGTTGAAATAAGCCCTTTGGAAATACAATTTTTATTTATAGGAAAAATGGAATAATAGAAAGAAAAATAGTAATGATAATTATAAGTATTATACGAGTGATGAAGTAGTTAATTTTGGAAATCTCGTCGTTTTCAAGCAGAGTAAATACGAAAACTGGTAATTGTTGCATATATTTCTTCATTTTGGTTAAATTATTTAAATAGCCAATTCGAGACAGTTTCGACTAAATTTTGGGGTTTTTAAGAACATTGAGTTGGCATTTATTTACATATGTCCAATTACGTACATTTTGCTTTTTAAAGTTATATTATAACAGCTTGGGATTTTGTTCTGCTTAGCTTCGAAGAGTTAAACATTATTAATGAAGGCTTTGTGCTGATGAAAACGTCTCACACAACACTGTTCCGGTCAAGTTTCACAAGCACACAAATCATGCGCTTCTCAGAAGAATCTTAGTTTTGCGTTTATTTCCTCCTTGAGTTGCTTCTGTTTATATTTTTGAGTCAAGACCAGATGCAGTTTCCATAGACTAATCGAATATTCATTTTCAGAAACTAGCATAGACTGTAGTAGATTTAAAGTTTAGTACCACTAGAAATGACCAATAATGAAAATGAGATAAGATCGGCTGCTCAGTGTTTGTACGAAAATCTCGTTACAATGAACTCAAGAGTACCTCAGTCATCAGTAGATTTATGTGAGTTTGTTTTCAAGAAAACAGTTATAAATATAATTCATTTTATTATTATTTTATTTTTTCAGCTCGTTCTCATTCTATAAATCTTATTACACAAGAATTTTTGAGTGGATACACCCAAGATGGAAGGATGTCAGTAGTTCGCCGATTTTTCTGCCTTTTTGTAACTTTTGACTTATTTTTTATCTCGCTGCTGTGGCTCATCTGCATTTTGGTGACTCATTTCCTAATAATTAATTTGCAAGGATGATTAACATTGTTTGAACAGATCACTGGTGATAACATTTACAATGCTCTGAAGGTCCAAGTGCTGCACTACACCATCTACACGTCGCTGTTCGATGTTGTTATTGCAGCTTTATGTCGATTTGTTATACTCTTACTATTCTATGGTTGTCTGTATATCAATCACTGGTGCATCATTGCAGTAAGTAGAGTGTCTTTCTAATCTAAACAAATCCTAAGAACTAATCATTGTTATTGTAATAGCTTTCAACGAGCGGGTCATGCATGTTCTTAATATCAAAGGTCTTTGTGTACGACGTAAGTATTTCAAGATAACGGCAACTTTATGACCTCACAATTAATTTCTATAGTTGATTGAATTGATTATATTTGAACAGATTTTACAAAGTGCAGCATATTATTGAATAATATTGTTTTTTTTTTATAGTGGTTGCAATCTCATGAGCCAGTTTTTCAGGTCGTTTTGATTGTCACATCATTTGTACTAGCATGGGGAGAAGCATGGTTTTTAGATTGCCGTGTTATACCCCAGGAAAGAAGTGCTCGCAATTTATTCAGTGGTAAGTACCTAAAACTATTAGTTCAAAAATTTAAAATTTATAGATTTAATTTCTTAATATAGTAAGAATTTTAACAGCAATAAAATGAGGAAAACTTTATCTTAACTTTTCATGACTTTCACTTTGAAAATATTTACAATAGGAATATTTTGCTTCATTTGTAAACAATATGTTTTATTATTTGTCAGCTATCACAACAAATAACTATACATCAGACCGGTCACCTTTGATACCACCATTCCTCACAGAAGATGTGCCACCGCCTGAAAGTCAAACGATTTTCCATTCACCTTATGACTCAAATCATAATAGCGATGAAGAGGAAGAGAAGGTAAGATCAAATAATGATCACATAATTTGAAAAGTGCTAGAGATTGAATATAGACAACTTTAAAATGAAATTAAATCACTCAAGTATTCGTAAAGTTACCGTTCATTCACTGATTACTATTTATCAAGTTGAATTTCACACTAATCAATATAATCGCGCGTGTTCTGCCGCGGCAAATTTGCTATTGATTGAATTTCAAATTCTTGTAAAATTCTGCTAGCCGCTATAACGCTTCGAAAACGAGTATACTGTTTGTAATGCAATTTATTCGAAATATATTCCGGGAGAAGTTTAATGTGATACAGCGGAAGGACTTTATTTACTTAGAGATGAGGATACGATCTCTTCACCAAATATACCTTCATTGTTAGTAACATTTTGTCCAAGGACTGACTATATCGTGTTATTGATTTCATTTAATTTCTATTAACAAACTACTGAACATAAATGGAAAGAAAATAAAAGAAATTGGTTTAAGTGGTTATATGAAAAAATTAATTTTTTCTTAGGATGAAGAATATCGACAAATGGGGAAGGATGCTGTGAAAAAAGCTTTTGAATTATTACATTCAAGTGAGTGGAAAGTGGAAAAAGTAACACCAAAAGGAGATCAAATTCAAAGCACGAGCAGACCCAAATTAGGAAAAATCTACAGACTAACCGTAAGCTACTTTAGAGTAATTTTCATTTTTTTTTAAAGTTTTGAAATTTAGCAGTTTTTAAGAGTTTGCTATATAGTTGCTAATTAAAGTTGAAGTTTCTCTGTAAATATAATGTTCGATTTAAATTAAAGTATACTTCTATAAACAAGTATTTTCGTGTGTAAATAAACCATATACTCGCACAAAATTTTAACCCACATTAAATCTTTAAGGAATTTTTTGAAATTTGTGAAATTAACAAAGTAACAACCTGAATCTTAGTTGTATTATTTGAATTCTCTAATGCCCCATTTTGAAATGAGAACATCTTTTAAAAACTGAATAATAATACCAACTAATTTTAATTCACTTAAGTATACATTCAAGTATATGACATTTAAGTAAATGTCTCAAAGGTCATTATAAACATGTTTTTTAAAATCTTTTAAAAATCAATATTTGCAAAAAAATCGTTAAAATTAAACTTCCCTTTGTATAATTGAGCAAACTATCGATATTTTGATTGATGTATTATTAAGATTCCGATTTTGGAGGACAATATAGGAAAAAAACAGGAAAATTGATGATGAGGTCTAAATTGAATGAAAATTTTAAGCACTCCATTCAGAAGGATAGTTTTTTCCTGTACATAAAATTATATATGTACATACATACATAAAATTAAATTATTTTATAATGAAAAAGTAAAAAGTGGCTTCTTCCCGTGTACATGTATAATTTTGTAAATTACTTTTTTAAGTTCGGTAGTTCATTCAAATTTAAAAGTCATCGTTTTTATTATAGCTCAAATTTCCTGAGAAAATCTTTGCACCAGCGTGTATATATGTAATATTAGTTTACTTAAAGCCTTCGAAGATTTATTTTATCGTTTTTCGGAAAAAAAATTGTTTAACAAAACATTTTTTAGTGAACTTAGACTGAACAGGGCATGGAGGGGCATTGGAGGAACAAAAATGTTGATTGGCCCTAGGACCGATTAAGGAACATTCTCAAGTATCAAATGGAAATAAATGAAAACTTAAAAATTTCGGTTACAAGCTAATTATCGACAAAGTATTTACTCCGAAATTTCTCATACCAAGTGATAAGAGGTTCAAGTTCATCACTTTTAAAGGAATATACACGAGGTGATTAGAGTAGCACAAAAATTAGCGCAGAGATAAATACAAAGTCTTTGAAATAATTTTATGCGATAACGATTTTATTAATTCCTCAGGTTTTAATTTTTATTAACTTACTGAGATATTTTTTTGTTCTTCGTTAATTAAAATGCTTCTATATAATTTATTTAAAAAATAATTATTCAATTTTTTTTGGGTTTCAAACCATAAACTAATTAAATAGGACCTTTCTTATTATAGCAAAACTAAATTTTTTATAACTAACTAAATTTGATTGTATAGCATTCTAGATTTTTATGTGAATATTATATTTTTTATTTCTCAGTTAAATTTTAATATGTTTACAGGCCATCATTAAATATCCAGCCAAACCACTACTGCACGATCTGTTCTATAGAATAGAAGAAGTACCAAAATGGAATCCTACTCTTTTGGAGTCGAGAATAATTCGGGTAACTATGAAAGAAATTAATCAAATGAACGAGAATATAAGTAGTTTTTAGAAAATCGACACCCACACAGATATATCCTATCAAGCGACTGTTGGAGGTGGCGGAGGTTTGGTAAAAAATCGAGATTTTGTCAACTTACGCTGTTGGCAACTTTATAACAATGGCAAATTATGTGAGGATGAAAGTGATGATGAAAAAGAATCGAACCGATCCTATCAACCATCAACAGCTGAGGGGAGTGTTTCAACTCTTTCAGACGAGGAATTTCTTATACCAAATGAAAATAATGGAGTAAAGAAATCCATTAGTGATGCAAAACTACCCGATGGCAGCAGCCAACATAGCATAGGAATTTTTAATTCTTTAAGTAAAAGCTTAGGTGCTAAAGACTTCAGAAGGCAGTTCACAGATACAGAACCGCCACCGTTGGATGATGAATTCATAGATACTTCAAATAGACCAGATATATCGATCTCGTCCAAGTATATTAACAAGATATACATAAGTGCCGCCATAAGCATTGAATACCCAGGAGCGCCTGAAGATCCTAAATATGTTAGGTAAATTATGCAAATTACGTTCATTTGCCTATTTTACGACTGTTGTATTTCTACAGGGGCGAAAATTTACTTTCCTGTTGGGCGATGCGTGAAAATGCGGGAAAAGCAGACTCTTGTATTTTTGAGTGGCTTCTCTGTCTCAATCTGAAAGGTCACATACCGAGATATATTTTAGATGCGGTAAATAATTCACATTTTTTAGATATGCAACAAATAATTTGGGTGCTTTTCTAGACATACACTTCTTTAATGCAAGACTATATGACCTATTTGCGAAAATATGTTAAGGAGCTACGCCAAAAAAGAAGAAAAGTGCCTGATAGGGTTTACAGCTGAAGATATACAGCTTTAATTTTATTTAAAGAGTAATTTTCATCTAGCTTTAAGCTCACTGAATGTGTGTGTTCGCTAGATGTGTTATGCTTTTAGCGTAGTTATTCATTTCTTATTTTGTCCTATGTTAGGCATAAAGTTGTATTTCATAAGCTAAATAAGAAATTTTTATAGACATTTATGTAATGCTAGAACAAAAATGTGATTCTTTTTTACAGAGTAAACGTAAAGCAAAATCAGCGTATTTAATTCAATAAAAATGTGTTCTATAGGCAACGTTCAAATATTTTAACTGCATGGTATAAAAATGAGTGACGTTACAACTAGTCTATTTTAGTAAGTCATGTTAACAAAGATAGGCGTTTTTTTAACACCGTTTGAAGTAATTTGATATAAAAATAATTCAGGTTTTGTTTTGAATTTGTTTTAATTTCCAACAGAAATATCATTATCGATATTTTCAAATTATTTTTTTTCGTGTAGTATGTAAGTTGAACTGGTTATACAAATTTTTGAAACAATTATGTCTAAACAAATCTGAAGAGGGAAATTTAAGCATCTGCGTCATTAAATCGTTTTGAAGGTAAGTAAATTTTCAGGGTTATATATTAATTATTACCTACTTGATAGAACTGTTTTATGACGTTTTTGTTTCAAAAAAATTAAAGTAATGTGTTTTAAATTCCAATTCGGAGTAATAAACATAACAACTTAAAATTTTATACTTGTGGCTGATTACATTTCAACTATATCCTCTCCAAAAAGCAAGCTGGAACAAAATATCTAAAACATAGAAAGCGGAAAAACGGTAGAAACATATATTGAGATTATTTTTTCCCATGTAAATACATCTTTAAGAGCTTTAAGATGATAAAAGATTAACACATACTGACTTCCACTTTATTTAAATAAAGAATAAGCTAATCATTAATTTTAATCGTATTTTTATGTTTAAATAATGAATTTTACGTTAGAAAAGAAAAACAAAATCTCGTTGATAAATTTCGAGCCAAACCTTTCCAATGACTATTTAAATATGGAACACTAAATGCACAATTTTTGGAAAAGTATAAAACTAGATTTAGGATATTTGTTCTACCGTAAGTACAAAATTATATTGCATCAGTAAGTAAGCATTTTTAAGTGACTTGTGAATTTTTATTTGTGCTTTAGCATACATGCGTTCGCTTAAAATTTATAACAATGAAATTTAAATATAATTCCAGCAATTCCCACATTTTTACTGCAAAAAAGATTAGCAAAAATCTTCACAACAACGTACTTTTTCACTGCCTTTGAGAATATTCCAAAAACATTTTTTAGTATGAAGAGTATAAATTTTTATTATACGAATGCCACAAGGTTGCTATTTTACATTAAAAACGATCATTTAATGTAACATGAATATAAGCGAGAAAACTAGTGTGTGATGCGGTAGACGATTTCTTTGGGTCTTTTATTTCTTATCCTGCGGAAACCATGACTGGCACGATTCCAGGGCAATTTCACATAGAGCGGATAGAGCCTTTCCACTTGTATCGTAATCTGAAATTGATTGGAGTTAATTTAACCACTATTTCACAGTTTCTGATCCACCTCACCACTATTCCGTTTCCCGAAGATGCTTCCATTAAATGGGGGCTTTCGGTAGGTTGCTTCACAAGAATCCAAAACAGCCATGATGACAAAAAAGCTCAAAAGGAGGACCGGAAGGACGTGTTTGAATGCCATTATTAATCCTCTTTAAAATATACAAAAATATGTTAACCACTAAAAACTCAAATTAGTTGTAGCCCTTACTTGGTTGTAATGCTCAGATGCTATTTGCTTTCTCGAACGCTGTGCTCGAACTGCTGATTTTTGTTCCTGAATCAGCTTTTATACAGGAGCTGGCTACGTCTACCACAGGAGTTGACACCTAATTAGTGGGTAAAGCGCTATCGTGGATGGTAGAGCCCAACGTTTAATGAAAGCAGCGAAAATAACCTCTGGAGACGTGTGGCTACCATCTTGTAAGTCCCTTTTGGTGTAGCGTAGAATTTCTGTTCATATCCTTCCTGGTGCATGGCTAGAGCATACGTGCGACTCAATTAGTGTCCTAATCCAATTCATTACGCGAAACACTCGTGGAAATCAGGAACAATGCCTGTTCTGGTTAGACAATCGCGCCGAGATTTTTCCCCAACACCCTTCTAGTCGACTGGAGACAAAATTGAATTATTTGAGTAATTCCACTGTTTTATGGGTTTTTAATTAATAATTGAAAACTCTGAGGGAAGGTCCTCTCACGCGCCACTTACTGAAACTGTTTTACCAGTCTCCAGAGGAAATTGGTAATAATTTGGTTTAGTCGGTTTTATGGCTTTTAATGTTACTTTCTCTTTAATTCTGTTCGAAATTTAGTTCAAAATTCTACCAATTAATAAAAATAAAAAACATTAAAAGTGCAAAAAATAAGAGGTTGTAAAAAGTGCGATTAACAACACAGTTTAAGATGTATTAGATTTTGAAAATAAATACAAAATAATTGGGTAATTGACTACGCCCTTAAAAGTACATTACAAATAATTAAGCAAGGTCTTAATTATTTTCTGAGATTATACCTATTAATTTTGTTTGATTTTTTCATGAGAATATCCAAATTTTATGTTATTTTAATAATGTTTTTCACAATCTTTTGTAAAATAAAATATTATTCTTCTGGATATGCGAACATTCTTCTGCTCCTTTTTACAAAATTATGCTTTTTCATTTCATCGTACATATTCAAGTTTCGAATGCTAAGGGTATTTCGGTTTTCAAGGTATAATAAAGTAATATAGACATAAGATTGCATCTATAATTAATAGCTCTACTTTGTTTCTAGTGTCGGTGTGCATTGTCTAAAGTACGTTTTAAGTAGATAGAATAGGCTCCAAAATTTTGTTTTTACAATTATAATTACAACCTGTACGTTAGAGTTGATTATTTTGTGATTCACGTAAATATATCTCATTTGAAAAGCGGCGCGAAGGTGGGTTCAGTAGATTGCCAAGAAGGTGCTTTCCTTTATAGTGGCCTTGTATAACGTAATCGATTTTTATTTCCCACCTGCGACATATCCATACTTGTACGTATTTTGTTAGTCATAGCAACCGTTTGCTGTCTCAATATTGTTTATAGAGAAAAACAAATCAAACCTTCCCCAAATGCCAAGTAGACAGTGACCAAAATTTCATTGTTCGCAATTTCGGAAGTTTTTATTCGAAATATATATCCAAATCCAAAACCTGCCATAATAATAAGCAATGAGTGATCTCATATCTCGTGAGAAGAAACTTCTTAAGTTGAATGAGGAGCTTGATAAGAAAGCCCAACTAGGTACGGAAGGTACAAAAAATTCCTCACGAATTCTTTCTCCACGAAACGCCAAAATACCTACAGGGAGAAGAGCATCCATTGAAGTTGAGAAGTTGAATTTTAAGAGCTGTTCACGAATTTCAGGCTTAAAAAATAATTCTTTACCGCGGCCAACTTCTAGGAAGGAAAAAGATTCGCGAAATTTTCCTGATCAAAGGATTGAGCAATCTATTGGTTTATCGAAAATCGAAAAATCTACACTATTGACAAGAGGTGCGGTTTCGTCAAAAATTGCACCAAATACAAATGACTCTAAAAGCCTCAACAAGAAAACGAGCGAAAAGCCATCAGTTAAGCCAAAAGTTACTCAAAACAAAGCCAGTACAGTTCCAAGGAATACTAAAGATATTTCGAATTTATCAGTTAAATGCGCAACGAAAGAGCAAGTACTTTTGGAAATCAATTCCGAATTGGATAAAAAGACTAAAAAGGTATTGGACGATGCTAAAGAGAATATTGAGAGACCAATCAACACTAGAATATGTAGTAGTCCCAAGAAGAGTCCAAATCGACCAGCCACTCAGCCAACAGTCAATAAACCAAACACAAGAAGAAAAATAACATCTCCCTTCTTTAAGGAACAGTCCAGATCTCTTACAGAAACTTACCGAAACAAAAGTTTTAAGGAAAGTCCATCGACGGAAGCCTTGTGTCTATTAAGCAAGCAACAACCTGAGGACAAGAAAATGAATCTTGTCGAAAGCAACAAGTCACCCAGAAAGAGTCCAACCTCAGCAAAGAAGCTCCCAAAGCAAAACCCTGCCTCCACACAGAAACTTAACAAGAAGAGCGTAAGTTCGGACGGGCTCATTAAGTAAGTAGCTTTCAGTAGCGTGTATTAAGTGAAATGTTAAATATTTTGTAGGTATCTAAAATCGAAGCTATCCATTGTAGAAAGCGAGCTGGAGGACAATCTAGTTATGTTAAAAAAAAAGTCTGTTGAACTCCACGCCAGCTACGACAAACAGAGGAGACTAGAGGCCCAGCGCGATCAAGCCATTTCGAAAAATAATGCTCTTACCGAGCAATTGAACAAGATAGAGGAGAAGCTGTCCACCATGGAGCAACAACTAAGAAATCGGGAAAGTGAATACACAACAAATCTACGTGAGTTAGAAAGTCTTAGAAGGGAAGTCCGAATAGTTACTCAAGCAAATGCAAATTTGGAAAAACGTCTATGTAGAGCATATGAAGATTTAGAAAATACTAAGAACAGCTTAGCATCCATGAGGGAAGCTGAACGTGAGCTGAAAGAGACCAATCGTCTAGAAAAAGATGGTCAAGATAGACAAATAAAAACCCTTAAAAGACAACGATCTGAACTTTTGAATGCCTATAAAAAACAACTTTATCTTATTGATAATTTACGTCGTCAAAATATTTGTATGGAACAAGCTCGTATGATAGCATTTGGAGAAAAGGAATTAACCAAAGTCCTTGAGTGGAATAGGAATAATTAGGAAGTATCCCGGGCCTCCGTTATATAGTGTAAAACTAGTGTGTAGTCTTATTAGTATATTATATAAATTTAATATAGATCGGATACGGTAATCAGTTTTTTCTATTTTGAATTTATATATATAAAAACATAATCCTGTGTGTTGCCGGCGGGATAGATTTTGATACTAGATATGTTTTTTTTTGTTTTTTGAAGTGTATTAAGCTTATAAACTGTCAGTATATTTATTTTATATATATTTGTTAGGATTTACTAGTTAATCCTCCTGTAGATTAAAACTTAGGTTAAAATTTGATAGCAATAATGTTTTTGTTTTTGGACTTTTACTTTTTTGGAAAAGACAAAATTTACGGATCCTTGCAAAGGGTCTAATTCTAATAAAAAAATTTCATATTAACTGATAGACTATTAGAAATTAAAATAGTAGAATAAAAAAGTAGACCAAATAAATATATTCAATTTTTTTCAGCTTAGCAATGCTGAATATTACACCGATATTTTCATTTGATTTCATGTTACGTCAAATTAAACGAGTTAAGACTGTAAATGATATAATTATTAAACAATTATTGTTAACCTATACGCAAAATAATGGGTATTCGTCTACAACGACAATCTTATAATATATATATATAATATATGTGTGAGGAAATTTCTGAGTTAAAAATCTCAAAAGTATATGATTTATTTTTTCCTGAATGAAAGTAGTTTTGCATCGAACCTTATGCTATATCTTTGTAAATTCCCATTTTCTAAGTGCCTTTGCAACCGTAAATATACTTGTGAATAATGCTGTAGCGTTTATCGAACGTGGTAATATCGTATTTCAATTTCCATGCACCTTTAGATACTCATGGTAAAATAATTCTACGGATTACAGTTCTTGGGACAGACATCTGAATTTATTTGTATTTTAGATATTAATAAAATCAATAGTCATAAATATACTATACATCAACAAATTACATTTGAATCATTTAATTTTATTAGTTTATAACTTTTGGAAAAAATTTTCCCGTTGCTTGTCCATTCTCGTCAACAGGATAACACGTGTTGCCCTGGCATTGAACCTATTAAAATTTAATTTAACAAAGTTTATAAAATTTAATAACATCAGTATTTCTTATTACCTTTTCAAATTCTCCACCTGGGGTGCATTTTGGTAGATCTTTAATCTTATTCGATTTTAGAATATATTCTGTCCGAGCACAATCTAAAAAGAATACAAATGAAATAGCGCTGAAAAATACCGTTTTTTTTTTTTAACTTACTACACGTTGTATATACTCCCTTAATTCCGGAATATTTTCCAATAGGTCTGTTGTATTTATCAACGCAGTAATTATAAGTTTCATGAACTCGTACAGGAGGAAACCACCCGTCAGGCTGACACTTTGGCATTTCAAAGTCGAACGGCGTGAAACCATCTTTTTCGGACAGATGAAGCTCATCAAGAAGTTTCCATTGAATTTGTTCACACTCGTGAAGGTATGTATATTTTCGATGGATAGTATTATTGACTAAAATGATATTTGAATATTTTGAATCGTACAGATGTTCAGATTATATCTACATACAGCATGGAAGTACTGAGTATATCATTTGACTTGATTTTATTGAAGTATTGTACGATCTACCGTTGGCAGAGCCTGTTTCGCGTTGTACGCAATAGCAGTTATCGTCTATGCACTGCAAAGGGTCAAAACTGCCATCTTCTAAACACCTTGATATCGGAAATATGTCCAAAAATTTCGACATTTTTCTTATCTTATTATGGAAGCGGGAACATTCACACTTCATTGCGAGTTCAGTGATAGGAGTGCGTATTGCTTCACCAAATATCCGATTACCATCTTCATCAACGCAAAAGCATCTGGAATATAGCAATGAACCCGAAAAACTTAAAACTCCTAGTATTCTAGACTCACGTAAATCCATTACATTTAATTGGGCCGTAATTGCCATTACCGTCGCAAGTTGGACGGTATTCGTGTTGTAAAGGGGCGGTATTCTTGTGTAAACTATCGAATATCTTCTGCTCCTTCAGGCATCGAGTTTCCACTTTAATAAATTTCGAAAAATGAACAGTGCGTCTTTGTAATCAAAAGGATGCATACTTTTTTGGCATGTGTATCCTTTGGGCTTATCAGTTTTAGAGCAGGTGAGTTGAGGACCACAGGCTAATAGTGGTGGAGCCGTATCAGCCGATCCAACTGTGCAGAAGTCATCTTTGTCTATTTTGAAGACGAAATATTTTATAATTATGAATATTACCAAATATTGCCAAATAAGTACCCAAATGTTGTAGACAAACTTTACAACAACTGCATGGACTTGCACTTGGAAAAGGTTCTCCATGCAAGGTACTATTTTGGACGTGGCAAGCGACATTCGCGATAAAACAATCGTTTTGTTCGACATATCTCTTTAGTTAAAATTTACAAAGGTCAATGTAATTTTATCAACACTTGGAAGATACTTTTACTACCTGGCAGAACTCCTCGGAACAGAGAATATTTTCATTGGCTCGTATTTGGCTTTTATGAACAAGGACTAAAATTAATAAACAAAGTAAGCGCGTCATTACTTCCGGATTTAAATACCTTACAAGTGAAGGAACTGATCGCTATCGACTCTGATTACTTTGCACGGAGACTGATAACACACCTGTTTATTATTTTTTACAATCTATTTTATCAGTCAGTTGGTATTGCCAACAAGATATCTCTTCTATAATTTATCATCTTATTCAATATTTACTTGGTGTAAGGTGGAAAAACCAATGGTATATACATAGGATTTCATTCATGAAGTCAATTAATGAATTTTGAAATATTTTATGTGTGGTTTATTTCTTAATTGTTCAAATATAAGCTTTCTGATGCAATCTTCCAGAACAGGTAACAAAAGCCAACGAACATGCCCAGAAAATCGTTAGGATAGAATAGGATTTTTTTCATGTTGCATGTTTCAAATAGAAAACGGTCAATTAGGTGAGTGTAAGAGTTTCAATAAATTAAGCCGGTCAAGTGTGGCCTGATTTCGCGCAATAAGGGTTTACAAGTTAGAAGTGGTTATGTACCCACCTGATGCTTTAAAAATACAAAAATAATTATATTTACTTACATTCATTTCCAAAACAACTACCAAAAATTTAACATTATTTCACAAAATGTTTTTTTAGTAACTATTAGACACATTTTTGGCTAAAATTTTAAAACCATTTCATTTAAAATTTTGATGAAAATGTTTTTGAGAACGTTAAGACTAGCTTTTTCAAAAGATCTTAAAACCATTCCGTTTATCCTCTTGAGATATGGAACTCTAAAACGTAGAAACCTCAAAAGAAATTTATTTTTTAAAATTCGTATCACACCAAAATTGGAAAAAAGCAACAATTTTCAGTTCAATATATTTATTTTTAAATTGGTTTTGTTCTATCATATTAAGTGGTTTTTAGAGATATTAGTATTAAAAAACATCTTGAAGTTGTTCTAAATACAAGCTTTTACCTTAAGCTACGGTGTAAAAGTATCATAAATACGACCTTCTTTGGAAACCTTCTATGATAAAGTCAAATAAAATATAATTTTAGTTCTAATAAATTTTTTGTGTGCGGATATTTTACGTACTTTGTAAAGTACTGGGATAGTTTTAGAAAAAATAATATCAGTGAAAATATCTGCCTTAAGTTAAAATTTTTCGTACTTTAGTGCGATTATCAGATTACATATTTATTTATTGTACTACAATAAAACTAAAAGAATTTCGAAAAATGTCAACACTGTTTTTTTACACTTACAGAACTTTAAACTTGATTCAAATAAATTATACCTAAAATGGGTTCTGATACTTACGAAAAATAATTCATTCTATTTATTTGTAATATATGGATTTATATTTTCAATTATTAGAACATTTCAAAGCTGCGAAATTTGCCTAAATCCAGTTTTTTTCCTTTGGCACCTTGACGAGAAGTTTCTTTTTGCATTTTGTTGAGAACCTAAAGCTTAAGTAATAAGTCTCAAATTTAAATTTAACATATATTCTACATCGAATGACAAAAATGCGAGATTTTCGTTTTAGGATTCGAAATTAAAAAAAAAAACAATATCAACTAAGCGCAGCTTGAACAAAATTAAACAAAACTTAGAACAGTGTTATATAAAAACAATAAATTTTTGTCTTCACTTTATGGGCGTTAGTATAACTCACCACGTTAATTTCTTACGTTTAAGGATTCTTTTATCCAAATTAATTTGCTTGATTTATAAAAGAGGTAATATGGAGAAAGTATTTTTTTTTAAAAACAACATGGGCTATATTTTCTTCGTGTACTGTAAGATGAAGAATTCAGGTAACTAAGAAAGCCTACGCATGAAGGCTTCTAACTACTCAGACTTGTAAAGACTACACAAAAGCTGCTTTGGATGACTTTTGTATTTCGTGAGATATTGTAGAAACGATGTCTTCTATTCTACAACACAAGATAGTTGGCAAAGGTGTGAACTAAAGCTTCTGGTAAGGACGGTAACACCTGCTAATCGAATGGTGTCTTATGCCGTGTCGTGATCGTGAGCGGTATGGAGAACAAATTACTCATTAATTGCGTAGGTGCAAAGCGGATCTGATTTGAGTGGTATTGCAAACAGTTGCCCAGGTAGGCCGCACTTGAAGTAGAAGAAGGGGAAGAAGAAGAACACCAGCTAAGATCTATCATCTATTGCATTCAATATTTAATATAAGATTAAAGTTTGAAACTAGTTTTGAAGATTTGATATCCTTTAGAGATAAGTGTTTCCATCAAAATTGCTCAGGGTTATGAAGATGCTATTTGCATATAATTAGTGGCTAGCAACGCGTAAGCGATAGAACGGTAGAATAGGTGGTATCGTGCCGATCACTGCCCTTAACTAAGAAAACCAATAAGAAGGCTAGGCACGTCTTGGGCATTATATGTTCGCATAATATTACTGGTTTCCCGGACAAGAATGCCTTCCTGTCCTCTGCAAATCCTAAGTATCTGCCATGCTGAGTCAGTTTATCACACGCCCGAACAGCGCACAATATTATAGTTTTATTTTGATCGGGCGTCTCAAGGTATTCTTGTCTCGAAAAACGTATAGAACTGGTATCGCGGGCTAAACAACCCGTACACAGCTGTAAGACGCTGCTGCAATACAGAAACACATTCACCTTAAGAAACACCATGTTGTAGACGACAACGACGATGTTGAAGAATAAAAAGCAAAAGGCAACCGAAGACGACGAAGTCGACAACGCAAACCAGTAAACCAACACCAACCAGCCCAGTAACTCTTTCTGCTTGGCTTAAGGTAAACCTGACTTAAGTCACTACTTTGCGGTGTTTGGTTCGGCCAACCGTTTCAAGAGTCAGTCTTAGATCGCCAGAGAGAAGTGAACAAGTTGCCGTGCGCGTCGTAGTGAGTCGTTGCGCACCTTTACTCCATAAGAATTCAAGTGGCTGGAAGAATTCGAATGTGAATTAAACATCATCCCTGATTCGGAAAAAAAAATCTGTCGCGCGTATCCGTTCAGGGACTTCATAAAATGCAGCCAGATTCAACCGGAATTTCCTTAAGCTCGCACTGTTTCCTCTGCATTTGTCCAGGCTCATGAAATGTGCTCCTTCTGTGAATGTCGAACCAATAGTCCGCCTAGTTTACACTAAAGTCTAACGTTGCTAAAGCTGAATAATCCATTGAATACCATTCAATTCTTACTACTGGTGTACCTCGCCCCGAGCTCTGCTGCCGCCTTAGTTCCAAGAAAGTGCCTATTTCGTAACAATTTATCCGGTGACCGTACTTCTGTTGAAAGTGAACGCAAAACTTTGAGATCACGTTCTTTCAGTTGTGGTTTCCATAGGAAATTTTCATCAAAAACCATTAATAGCAGAATTACACTAGAATTTCTGGAAAGTCAATAGCGCACCTGTGATATAGTGTAAACTAAGGATATAATACCATTTAACCACTGAGCACAGGTAAGTTGTATTTTTTTCTTCCTGTAGAAATACTTACTTGTCTGGCTGGAATGACCTTCAGCTGAAACTTTTAAATGAATGTAGAAATCATAAATGTAAAATCCATCACCTACGTAAAGTTCAAGTCGAATTTCTTACGGAGATATCGGCTGGAAATGAGTCAGTTGCTATTTTAGCACAACCTCGGTCAGCCAACCTATCTCACCATTTTCAGTAATCATGAATATTTAATTTTTCTATATAATGCTTCTTATTTTCTGGAGACCTAGCAAACATCTTATTTGCTTCGTTTTTGGATGATTTTATGTTTTAACAACATCTTTAAAAGAATATTTCTGTTTGTTATATCGACAATACAAGCCTATACAGAGTTGATTTTTAAAACACGGAATTAAAAAAGGCATTGAATATATAATCGGATTCATTACTGAATTTGGAAATGAAAGTATTTATATTAATTTATTTAAATTTTTTAGGATTTGCATTTTGTTTTACTAGGCAACTATATTTTATTTTTTAATCTTTTTGATCTTAATTTGTTCTTACTTTTGATAGAAATTATATTTTGAAAATATCTAGAATAAATCTTTTATCACATCATTGATTTTTCATATTTTTATTTTCTAAAATTTTGTAAGAGAGAACTTCATTGTTTTGATGTTAGTTTTTTTTTTTAAATATATGGGAAAATATTGGTAGTTTTATATACTAATCATAAAGAATACAAAACACTTTACAGCCTAAAACACAGTATTAAAGAAAAATAAATGCGTAAATAAAAAAAATTTGATCGAAAGACTACGCAATTAAAAAAACAAAATAACTAAAATTCTATCATGCAAATGAAAACTGAGATCATCTTTACCAAATATTCAAAAAAAAAATATAGGAAAGGCCCAGTGCTCGTTTGTATTATAGATCAATTTAAAAACCATGTCTTCAAATAACGGAAAAGAATCAGGATTATGTCTGAATAATGTTGAAACCTACCTTTTAAAAATAGCTGTTCTTTGATCTTCAGTAAAAGAAGAAATGCTAATTTGAGTAAAAATTTTATTACAGTAATATTCAACGATAACATGAAACGTGGTATGTAGACGATCATAAAATGAAGATTCAAATTGTTATTTTTTTGTTTATTTTTATTGCACTAGTGTGCAGAAATGTTAAGGGACTTACTGCAGGAATGTAAATTAAGAAAACTCTTACATGATTTTAATGATTTACCCGGCTAACTACAAAAAAGTGGTACTTTGGTTGCGCAAATTGTAGTTATATTTATCATTTCCACTAACGAATAAAAGTGAATGCTGAAAACAACTCGTCTTCGGAGCACAGTAAAACTCACAGTTTTATTAATCATCTTCGCTCGTGTCCACATATATGTCCGTCTTAATGTTGTCCATTAGAATAAACATCGATTCATTGCCGTCCGGGAGGGGAGCAAACGACGGCTTTTGCAGGTCTATTAGAGGCGGTGGTAAAAACATACCTTCACTAGGAATACTAATTGTGACTAGAAGGAAAACTGGCCAAACTGCGTTTTAAACAAGTTTTAAGTCAACTGAGAGTGCGCAAAGTGCTAGTTGGGCGCGGGTAAGGAAGTGGACGCACCGTGTTCACATGCAATTACACACGAGCGGGGGCCAAAGAAAACTTACTTTTAACCTCTGACTTGAGTTAATTTACCCGAAGTAGCATTAGTAGTTTGCTATCTGAAGACAGTGGACTTTCTTCTTATCCATACCTAGCAGACGACCATAAGGAGTATTGTAATAGTAATTACCCGGCACGAAGATGCCGCACTAGCGAGTGGGTCCATATCTTCTGCTGCTTACCCTACCAGTAAATTCTTGGAGACTCCATGCGGAGGAAAGTGAAATTTTATTATTTATGGGAGAGTCAATGCCACCAGTGGAACCTAAGACCATACCGAGGCCGGATTTGTCATATGTCGCTTACGTGCCTCAAGGTTTATCCCGCATGTATGAATTATTGCCGCATAATATCGCGTTGCGGTGCGCAGAAGTGGAAAAGTTCAGATGGGATTATTGGAACCAAAATAACACTTTCGGTGGAGATATTCAAAGTACCCGTAGCTAAAGTACGAATCATCTGAAGTAAAACAAATGAAAATTTACATACAATTCATCCGACATTGTTATGTCATGGTAAATTTGTCTGGGTCCACTGTCTTGGTTCACAGTCCATGTGGGGAAGATTAGGATCTTAAAAATTCTGGAATTGTTTAGTACTTTGCAATTGGACCTTTTTTGTACAACTTTGGATTTAAATAGAAATGAATTCAAATAGTCATTATCTTTTTTATCGTCCATTTGTTTCGAAGCCATTTTCACTAAACCAAGGTATGCTCAGAATTAATACGTACATGAAAACTGAATAAAAACAGAGTATTTATTTAAATACAAATTTTCAAACATAACGCAACGTGTATTCATTTGAGTTTATATTAAATATTATGTGCTCGATTTTGTCGTTAAAAACCTTTTTTAAAAAAATACTCAGGGTTTTTTTTAAATACTTTTAAATTATAACATTACTCTTAATCTTGAGACTTTTCCATTGCAGTTATTATTTAGAAGCTTCTTAAAAAGTCCCGTCAAATAAAATATTTGCCATTGTAGTTATTAATAATAAATACCATGAAGTAGTAAATACTCCAAGAGACTTAAGAGACTTTTCGAAAATTACGACTGGTTAGATTTGTTCTATCTTTTGAGTAAATTCTGCTATTGTGATTCATTGATTCCTTCTTATTTCAAAAATTGTATCACATTGTAAGAGAGGATTTATTTTGCGATATTTATTATTTTCTAAATACGACATTCCTCAGCAAGTGAAAGTGTGTCATTCACCTTTTCGAAAACTACTTAATGCTTGTATATGTTGTAATAAAATAGCATTGATCAAGATAATGCAATAATGTTAATCATCATCATCATCATCATCTCTTCAAATAGATTTATTTATATGCAAACAATTTCTGAAAAATGTTTGATTCTTTTGTGGGATAAGAAAAAAAAGTTCAACGAATAATGTTACATAATCAAATTTTGTTTACCACGCAATTTATCATTTTTTGTGGACTATCAAAAGAATTAATAAATTTCTATATTTATTTTGTTCTGTGAAACTGAAAAAAATCTGACGGCGCAAAATATTTTAGTAAGGTATAATTTCAATAAAGAACTCAACTCTGATCAAACCAGTGTTCAGCTATACGACTCTTCGAAGATATCTAAGATCAAGTCTTGAAAGGGACAATGGGTATACAACGAGTCATTCTATACAAAACTCCCTATTTGATTTCGTGACTTAGCCAAAGCATAAAAATCAAATCATAGCGTCATTGCAAAAATCAATTATTCTTGGCCGCAGGTCAGCAATCTGTAGATTGGAGCAAATGATGATGGCGGTATTCCAAAATTGAGCCGCACTTGAAATCGGATCAATCAAAATCCACTGCTTGCTTTTCGTACACCGTCTCAAGAAAGCGAATGAAGAGAGCCATTCAGGTGAAGATTGGCATTGCAGAAACGTTTTGAGCTGCCGTGTCGGCATGTTGTCACGTAAAAGTTTATGCCAAAGCTGAAAAGGTTTATTGAGAGAAGTGTTCACAAATTCGAGGACAGCAGTGGCCGCGTTACGCACCTTTTATACAACAAGGGGGCCAATAAAAAAATCCTCAAAGTAGGCGTTGTCACTGAAGATGACGCGTCCGATGCAATCAGAATTCTAATTACACCTGCATTAGCATAGCTAGTGAAGTGAGTGACCAGCAGCCTTCGGCCTGCCGTGGAGTCATCTAAATCACCTGAATAGCCAGCCACAATCGCTGTTATCTGGTGTTTTGGCTTAATTGTTGTTGCATAACGACCCCATTTGATAATCGGTTCGTGGTGCATCAAGGTTTACTGATCACTGCTACCTCGTCGGCGCATAATCGCGGCAGCAATTGACCCACCGCTGATGCCCGCTAGATGAGCAAGTGCCGCCGTGTCGCCGTCATGTTACCTAGGTGGCAAGCAGCAGCACTGCCGCGATTACACGCCTCCCTCGTCATGCTAGTCATCAAATCATGGAAAATGGCGGCTGACGTCACGATCAATTGGTATTAGCTACAAAAAACGCGGCACGAATACAATCGAAGCAATTAGCCAAGGCCATCTATAAATTCAAAATAAATGCAGCTTGGCGCTTTGTTGCCATGATTTCATTCAGATGCACTTGGATCATTTGAATGGCTCCGATCGCGGCCGCAAACGTCCTAGGTCTTCTGTAATTATTCCCACCGCGATCGCAGCATGCAAATTGCATATGGTCGGTACAAAAGTAATACAGCAAAAAAGAGGTGTGTACTAATAGCAAATTGAAAAAAATACTTTTTGTTTGAAAATTGGAAAAATATTTACAACATAGATTTCTGGTGTTGAGTCTTGTCAAAACCAAATTAGTTACACTTGCAGTTTTTGTTAAAAGTTTTAGTCAAATTCCTAAACTGCTTGCACGACACTTAAATTTGCACTTACGTAATACCTAAGTGAGCAGACAGAGGAATACAACATATGCTTAATTAATAATGAGACTTTCCTACATTTATAATTATTATTTTTAACGTAATAAGATAAAAAATGGAAATAGACAGACAGGCGGACAGAAAATATACGAAGTCTATATTTTAAAAAAATCTATGAGTTATCTAATCCTTGAATGGACAAATAAAAGAAACTATGGATAATAACAAAAAAAGAAAACAACATTAAAAAATATTACTAGTATCGATTTTGTCGTTTACTCAAAAAATAGCACATCATTCTGTAGACGAAAGGTTCAAAGAACATTCATTTTTAATCAAAAAACAAAATCTTTGATTGAATATACTGAACTTGAAAAAGGTAGCGATGTTTTATTAAGAAAATTGATTGCAATTGCATAGTTCTTAGAATAAGTGTTATTAAATTTTTTTCCTTTTCCTTTTATTCATATTCAAGAGCAAGGTTAAATAATGCATCACTTGAATTACGATTTGAACTCTTTTTTCACATTTGATGTGGTTTTTTTACTTACGAAATTAAATGAAGAGTGTTATAGTCGATTTTAAGATCCATTAGGTCACGCAAACATAAACACAAACAAACATACATACGCGTAGAAATTTTACTTTAAATTATTCAACGAGTTTTAAAACACAATATAAGATAAAAATGTTAATATACAAACATAATTAAAAAAATGCTAAGCGCTTCTATATTTTTGTCTTTGCATTTTAATGACATGACTACTCCATTGTCTTGCTGTAAAAAAATAAAATAATTTAATAATATATTGGGGCATATTTTGTTTGTAAAGTACCACCCCTTTGAATTTATAACAGACGAAAAATTCAAATCGGTTTGTAAGTATATTTATAAATAGAAAGAAAACGTGTGTACATATAACTAATTTTTTTATGATACTAAAAATAGGAATGTTATCAATTTTATTTCATGTTGGTTTGATGCCTCGTCGAACTGTCTATCAAATTAATAATATCTATGCACTTGTAAGTTTCCGTTACACTAAGGTGTTATTTATAAATGCATTAATCCAACAAATCTCAGATTTGTTAATATTGTATTCTGCTGCCGTGCCGTACAATCGAATCGCATTTTCACTTTCTTATTTTTCGCCTGCGAAGAATAATCGCTATTAAACAAAGGCATGATACTCACGATGTGTGCTTATGCAACACGCGTGATTCGTTTCGTTTTTATAGGACTTTTGTTTTTTTTTCCTTTTATTTTTGCAAAATTTCCGGATTGTCGTGATGCCAAGTACTTGAGGTTCCAATTTCATTTTAAATGAACATCTTCCTGCAGTGTTTAACGAGTCAATAACTTTGTCGAACCTGAAGGTCGTAATTACTCGTAACTTCAGCTTTAAGACGGATGTACCTTGCATTCCGGTTGCTTGAGGCACATGTATCGACCTTAGTTCTATAATCTCTCATCAAATTTCAAAAAGTCGATGTAATCAAACCGATCAACTCAATCACTAGTTTAGATGTTGTTGTTTAGATGGGAACAAGTTATGCATCGATAAATTAATTAATGTAGAGGGGAATAACATTTCACGGCGTAATGCATTTTTTTTTCCTGTTGCAAACCAATTTCTTATCCGTTGTGCAGGGATAATGAAAATCTCCGTGAAATCACTTCTGACACTGTACCATAGTCGATAATTTACTTTATCGGAGTTCCAAGTGACTGTAATTTACCGATTCTCACAACATCGCAATATTTGCAGGAGAAATAAATAAATATTGCAATTAGAAAAATTGCTGCAAGCACCTTTTGTGATCACGGGCAGCATCCATAAACGTGATAATTGCCCAGAATTTCGGAGGATCCGCGATCACGTCCGAGCCAGTCGTTGGAAATTATTATAGTTGGAAATTGATTTGGAATTGGAAGCGATTACGCTCAAATTAAATACATCAGCAGTAGCGTAATGGTTCCAATTTCGTTTCCAATTCGTCTAAGTGGACCCTAAAATTGGACTCTTCGCGGCGATGTCGAATCTTAATTTAATATTTCAAGCTCTTAGCGAGGCACCGTTATCTCTGTTGGGAAGATTTTAACCAATTATTATTTAAAGACTACTTATTTCATAATTATAACGGCGAATAGATGAACAAGGTTTTTTATTTTTTAATTTCTTTGACCAAAGTGTATTGCCCCGTATTGGGATTATGATGTGTGACTTTCAGTAATATTTTGAACTGTGATAAATATAATAAAATTTAATCCCTCAATATTTTTGATTCAAATGTCCCAGACTTAAAAATATTACACAAATTTGAAAATATCTCAATAAAAAGAATTATAACATAATTAGTGTTAGGAAAATTTGTCTTTTATTATATTTTTAATTTAGGTGTAGTAAGAATGTTAGCAGTAATGGAGCTTAATTTAAAATAAACAATCGAATTTGAGTTTTATTCTAAATTTGTCTTCATCAGGTTCAAGATGTTAATCTAACCTGCAACCTCAGGAATAATAGAAAAGTTGCACTGTCTCTGATTTCATGGACAGTCCAACAGTAATATTTATTTTTAAGAGAGAATAATAAAATTTAAATTTAATTATTACCTCTGATCGCAAAGTATGAAACTCAAAATCAATTTTTATTTTCGAACGAAGAATATAAAAGTCATATTTGATTATTTCTTTTAATCTGTAAAATCAAAAACAAAATAATTTTTTATATTTTAAAAAAAGTGTCTGAATTTTATTGAGCCCACAATCTATTATTATCTAACAAATTACGCAGCCTATATAACCACATCCACTTTGTCGAAGCTGCTGTGATATTATTAAGACATGAATATCATTTTTTATAACTCCTAAAAAGGTCAGTCAATCATAAAAAGTTTTCTAAAATTTCCATTATAAATTGTACTACGCCGTGATAACATGATCTTATAGTAGCTTGACCACAATAGCACCTTACCTAACACAATATGCTAGATCTCACGCTAACCGCTAAATTATAGATTTCAACCCAATAGATCACTTGCCAAACCGCCGAGCATGCAAGCTGTAACCCCTGACATTATTCTGATGGAACGATCTTCGGGAAATGATGTCACTTCTTCAAGATCCACGTAAGCTGACCAAATTTGTCAAGTTAAGCGGATTGCATTGATAGCACCGAATAAGTGCCTGTCCTTGCCTTACATAATCCGACGCGAGATCTCGGGACGGTGTACTTCTCACTGACCACACGTCTGATGGAGATCAATCGATTGCTTATATCTTCGATCATTTGAACCTGTCAAGTGCGAATATTTTCCAAGTGCTGCACTGCCGGTCTTGGAATGTTTACAATTCAGTCCAGTCAGTATAGCAGTCCAATTAATTATGTAAATTATTTTAAGTGGAGGGGAAAAAGTCAGCTTATTAAAACAGGGATCCGAAAATGAAAGAAGAAAAACCATCAAGCGTTTAATGCGATTTGATCGAGTATTGATCACGCCAAAGTTCAGTTATTGCGAAATTCGCTTAAATTCTTAACGGTAGCAGTACTGTCTTTTAGAAACAGTTTGTCGGCTAATCGTCTTATTTCGCTGACCAATTAAGATCGATCGGATAATCATCTCGACACTGCTTTCTAGGTAAACCAAGTCCGCCTCTAGAGTCTATCAAGTACCCTTGTCTTTTCGGGTACGGGACTACCGACTTTGTTTAGTTCAGCGGGCCAGAGATACCTTACGTCTTAGCTTAGCTAATCGCCAGCGCGGATTGCTACCAATCGAGTGACCTAGTTACCGAAGGGTACAGAAGATCCGCGAATTATTGTACTACAAATTCTTCTAATTACTTCTGTTTACTAGCCGCCAGGTATACAACAGTTGCACACCTCTGATGCCCCCTTTCGATCACGAACATGCGCATACACCTGAATGATCAAGGCGAGGTGAAGAATTGAGAGATTGCCAATTATTAATAATACTGAGGCAGCTGATCTGCTTCGTTAGTTTCTTCGTCTTGTTAGACATAGCAGAGAGAAATGGCGGCTGCTTAACCAGACGTGTTAAGAGTTGCCGCAATCTTCTGTTTGAAGCATTTCAAATTTTTAGATCGAATAAATGATGTAATTAGTGCTGTTTTGGGTTCAACAGATGCACAGGTGCGCAGCGGAATTCGCTGGTAGAGTAAACCTACGGAAATAGCACTTATTGACTTATTGTTCGTTATAGGCATTCTTTTGCGAAGTAATTTGAAACACTTTTTACAATACCAAGTTGATTGGAGTTAGGTAAAAAAAATTATAGGAGATGAAAGGTCTCCTATGAAAAGCCAATTAATGAATGGATCAGATGTTACGAAGTTTGATTAGGAAGTTTTTACAAAGTTAATCAAAAAAATGTGAAATCTGATGATACACTAGATTGGTTGATAGGAAAGTATATCTGATGGTCTTCGTTAGAAGACAAGTTTTTTAAGTTATTGGAATATAAGATCTGATTTACACGCTTTTTGAAATGACATGCTTGACACATTGAAATTAGGTTTTGCATGGATTGATTTTAACAATAATATGAAAAATAATTCCTGATTTGACTGTGTACGTTCTTTTATTAGGCATAAATTGTTTGACATTGTTCAGGAGCTGAACATTCTTAATAGAGCGGAAGTGGATTTTGTAAATTTTCCGCAGAGCCTTGCAAAGGACGAGACACAATTTAATCATAGAAAGGGGATGATACGTTAAATCGACATGTATATTAAATATTGCCTTTTTATAAGTAAATTATATAAAGAAAATGAAGAAAATAGATCTTAGTAAGTGCACACAGGTCGTTGATAGTTTTGCTGCGGCCCTACAGGACCCTTCTGCACTGAATCGTACTCAAAGAGTTAGTGCTTTCAAGGTGTACTTGTTCCATAAATCCTTGGAACAAAATATCAGTAAAATTATAATTTCTCCAAGTTATGCAAAGCTTTCTTTGAGTTGTAAAATTTAAGAACGTATTGCATTCTAGGCTTATTTACACTTTATATCTTAAGTGAGATCTAAACAAGATTATTTGTGTTTAAGTTGTAAATCTTTAAGATAATTTCCACAATTCTACATAAATAGAAAAAATATAACTTAACGACTGATTTTGAATAGAGTTGCTTTTTAGGTCTTTAGAGTGCAGTAAAATTTTCTGGAAGATTATTAAAATCTACTTAAAATTTATTATCCCCGGGCATTTCAATGTTTAATTAATAATAAAAACTAGAGAAACGATTTAAGTCATTAAAAAAAATAAAATAGACCCATATAACTCTAATATGGGTACCTCATTTGTTTCGGCCAAGAATGAAGGTAACGTTTCTGATCACAAGGAAGTGAGCTACAGTTCTAGATCTGTTCATGACTCCTCTGCTCATCTAATCACCGCAACAATGCCGAGAATACCGTAAAAACCATGTTACTTGGCGGTACTAGACCTGGCTGCAGCGACTCCGAAGAATACGTCGTGGACGACCTCAGTCAAACGGTTATCTCGCGTCATCTTCGCGTCGGACAAGAGAAATTTTACACACTGCACCGCTTTGGACTGGGACTCCAACGAACGCGGATCAACGCCAGACGCTATAATTTAAATTTATTCGCGCGGGTCAAAATGCCGAAAGCGTGCTGAACTTATAAAAGGGAAATGCAAAAATCCTAGCCTCGAGGTTGTTGTCGCCCCTTTTTTGGACTTCCAGCCTTCCATTACATGGCGACGCAGGAAAGTTGTGAAGCCAACGGGGTGGAGACCATTAGATTTTTCAGGTATAAAATTGGCACAATTGCGTCGGCGTGGATTACTGAAAATAATGGAAGCAGAGATGTTAATGCAAAATTGCGAAAATAGAGCAAGCACTTAAATTTTTCTCTCGCTTGCCCAATGTTTTCTATTTTCAAATATACAAAATGAGAGCTAGGGTTTTTAAAAAAGCGAGTTTCAATTTATTTTGCGCAATTTGCATTATCTAAATTAAATACTTTTATTATAAATATTACAAATAAGAGCTTGATTTAAATCTGTAAACATGTTGTAATGTTATGTTATGGAGTTCTATCTATAATTTTATAAATTAAGCCGTCAGTTCCACACTTTTGTATGTTTTACGCCACATGCAAAGGAAAAATACTTAATTTGAAAGTGCAATTTTCTATTTTAAAAGTATAACATTTAATTCAAATGTTCAATATTTAATTCAAATGTACAACTAGCGAACTAAAATATGATAAAATATAAAGTCAAAAATCAATTTTTAAAAATGCTTTTTGTTATGATAAAAAAACGTTAATTAGAACATGTCTTCACAATTTTTATACCGTGATAACAGATAAAAACATCGTATATGATACCAAAATATCCAAAATAAAGTAGTTAATCCTCTTAAATCGATACGACAGAGTAAGAAGTAGGATTTGGATTAACACGCTTCTATCAATTCTATAGGTAGAAAGATTACTAAAAGATTATTATCAATAGAGCTGATTCAATGAAACCAACCAAATCATACTTTAAAATCTGTTCTACTTACTTTCTTGAAGGTTTCTCTACCTTGTCAATATGTCGTTTTTGTATCCTTGGCTGCTCACACCTTTTTACACGAGACGAGATATGTTACAAAACATTTATACAAAACTGTAATGTGTTTTGGTAGGTGTAAGAAGTAATCAAAATATTTGAAAAAAAAGAGTCATGTTTTTTGTAATTTCTAATTAATCCCCTTGAATATGTGTGAAGGCTAAAGCACATGCTTTTATCTCTATGGAATTCACTCTATCGCACGACTAATTTCATTCAGCGCCTATCTTTTTGTACAGAAAAATTTCCGCATCTACAGATATTTCACCTAATTGCGTAAGATGCTAAAACAGTTCACATATAGTGCACAAAACCGGATGTCTGATCTTCAGGTAGAGTTCATGTTTTTTCGTCTATTGATTTAACTGCTAGAAAAAAATCCGCATCTTGGCCAAGCTAGCCAAGAATGCTTGTATATATGCAAATACCAGTAACAGTTGTGTCTATCAAATCACACGATTCACCTTTCTCATGTATGATATTACCTCCGTCCAGGTGAACTGGACAATTCGAGACCTATGAAGTGATATGATACTGTTGTTTGCACCGTATCATATTACACTTCTCGCTAGCACAGACTTGTAGCACGATCTTAAGAATAGTTTAACGGTACATAAGTGCTATAAGATAATTTTCCTTCTTGTTCTTAAGATTTGATGAAGAATCTCCGTGCACTGGTGCCAGCGAGCAAATGGCGCTCGCCAGAGATGGGTGAATATAATTTGAATTTCATTTTTACGAAGGTGTGAACTTGAGGTCTGCGAACAGTTTTTTTATAGTACAATCAAAGAAATGGGTAAAATTATGGGCTGCTAGCGTAATTTCGGCCTCTAATGACAGGCTGGGAGCTAAATTAAATTCCGACCTCTCGCTTTTTGAGCTAATGAATTTCGTGTCAGTCTCGGAACGTGTGTGTTCTACTTCTTGACGTAATTTGACGTCTGATGAGTCTTCACTCTTCAGGTCTGTCCGTTATCCATTTCCCATCTTCTGCTACAGTTCTTACCTTCTGTGGAGCATATGAACACATGAGCCGTGAAACTTAGAACTTCTTCCAAGAACAAAACGAGGGCATTGGTAATTTAACTTGCCTCCTCCTGTTTTACTGCTGAAAGTAGGTAAAAGTTCTATTATATTATTAAAAAGCCATTTGCCCGGATAGCTTCTGAACGGACATAATTAATAAAAAAAATAGCCTTTCGGAAGTAATCAACTTGCACGTTGTTTTTTCTTAACCTCGGACATATTCAGAATTTTTTGCAGTACTGATAATTTTGCATATGATAAACCATCATTAGTACATGGAGGCAAAATCCGTGATCAATTTTGGTTTAATAAAGAAATCTTCGAATCGTGAGAAACAACGCCTATAACTCAAAGCTTTATTTGCTCATCTCCCTTTTTTATGCTTACTAAAATAATTATCCGATTATATCATGCTGCTTTTTGTATCTCTTAAAAATTCCGCGGGTTTTAATTACAGCTTTTTTTCTTTACAGAAACATGAAGACCGTGTGGGGAATTTTAACACTTTTTCATATATTTGTAAGTATATACTCTTAATGATTTATTGATATGGGTATGTAGTTTTTAAGTACTTATTGTTTTCGACTTTACCTGTGAAGTTCTCACGGTTTTTGTAGAGTAACATCCATATTTCAGAAAAAAAACGCGAATGTCCGTGAATTTTCTAAAAACCCAAAAATTTAGATATTTCTATTCTTATTTTAAATTGAGTCGAATTAATTTTGCTCAAACATGTTGCAAAATGGAAAATATTTTTTCCTTTGTTTAAAAATTTTAAAGCATATTGAATTAATTTTGACAATGTCTCATTTAAAATATGTGTCTGAGATACTAAAATAAGCAGAAGATAAAGACAATACTTAATTTTTATGTTCTAGAAAAAAAAAACATCTGCACTGTATATAATTAAGATCATCTACAGTAAAACCTTAAGATATCTTAATTCTATTTCATTTTGATTCTTACAAAACTAGAAATAAGAACTTGCTTTCTGAGGTGTTGAATCTGGACAATTTCTGAGTAAATGCAAATTTATAATTTACACAAAATTAAAACCAAAATTACATCACTAATTCTACTAAATCTTTGAATGCTTTCGAAAAAGAAGCTATTATAAAAGATGATATGGTGTCCTCTTAAAAGTATTTATAACAAGCGATAATCGCAGCAGGGGCTTAAAAGTTGAAGATTCTGATCTAGAAATTAGAAGTAATTAATTCTATTTCAATAATACCAAATTCCTTGTTATAGTTTAGTAAAATTATGAAAAAAAATTCTTCAATTTTAATAACATACGTTGGGTTTTAGCATGACTTGTTTTTATTTTTTTTTCTATTTTCGCAGGAGAGGATAGAGAATTTGGTAAATTGCAATTTTTCGCTTATATAAAATTTAATTTTCACAAAACTAATGTAGGTACTGATATTTAATCTTGTAAATTATGAAATCCTGTTTCAAAAGTGCCTACTACCTGTGGACGCTCAATGATTTCATCTTAAAGTACAATATTACTTTTATTTTTATAGTCCAAAGAAATTAAGAAATTAATAATGAGTTTATATTAGGGATTTAGTAAAAACTCTCTATAACTTAAAAATGTTCACGTTCATATGTTTATGATGTTTGCATATGCATAAAGCAAAGGAAAGCGTTATTTCGATAGTAGGAGGAATAGCAGAATTGCATTTTTGGTCTTTCGGCACTCCACATCACCTTTGAGGTTCCGAATAGGACGCGTTAGGTTTTCTTAAGTAGTCCTTTGCCAGTACCCCTATCCACTAAATCGTCTCGATTAATTAGAACCTCTTCGTTGAAGCTAAGCTTTTTTAAAAACAAATACTTGCTGCTATTCTGCTGAAATTTTAAATTATAACATCAAATTATAAAGATGTATTTTAAGTCCTTCACACTATACCCCTTCTAATAACACTAAGTATCACGTCGAATTGAATCCACCAAATTATTTCCGCGGTGATTAGTAATAATTTGCGACTATCTTGATCCGGAAGAAATCAGATAGCATTGCCATGTCAATTCTAAGAACATCGCTGTCTGAGACGTCTTATGGGCCATGAAAATCTTAGATTCGCAGGCGTCTCGCGATCACTTCGTCTCCTATGAATCGAAACGTGTGCTGGTAAAATCTCGACGTCGACTTTGAAACAAAAGTGCAATCAGTTCCGCGCCGAGTGACTGCAGTTAATGAAAGCAGGAATAGAGAGACAAATTCGAATTGTAATACATCGACTCACTGATACGTTACCACCGCTTCACGGACGAAGATGAAGTGATGAATATTCGATTTGTCTTGGATTAATTACATAATTGGAAAAATGATCTACTTGTTTGATATTGTTTTTAGTCAGATATGGCGACTTTCTTTTCAGAATGTCGGTGTCAATGTTTACTTTTATTTGGACGAAATATTTTGAATATAATGTCTATAAGCGATCTTGGAACTTTTACACGCCTCAAGTGTTGAATTACACGTGTCCCCTATAATTCATTAAACTGCAGATCGGATAAAAAAATTCATCTAAAGCTAACTTCGCGATTTTGCATCGAGCTTACCTCATCGGAACGAATTTCTACAGTTGTCGTATTGTAAAAACCAAGGCAGCCTGGTCCACGGAAAAACCTAACTCATCAAGATCGTTAGCGAAAGGTAGGAGATAATGAAACGCCGTTTACCGTTTTGGGCGCTGCTTTTTAACATTCCGCCATTAAGACGACAATATGCAGACAGCGCGCTCCGAAAGCCCCCGATCGCGAACCTGTTTCTGTTTGGAGACCTCGGTCACAAGTTCTACATTTCTCATAAGCAAATTTTATCAGTGTCACACTTATTTGACTAACGGTTCTCTTACAATTATTTAGTTGTAAGCTGTCGCCACTTTACCTGACATTTAATTGTTTTCTTTTTAATTCCTTTCCAGACGATCTCCGCCTTAACAAATGGTGCCCAGATACCGGCAGGATCAAGTAAGTATTAAGCCAGAACCTTTGGCAATTACTCTAGATCTTAAATTCTAAATGTAATTCATGGCAAATGGTCTTAGAGTCATTCGTCTCGACAGCCGCCTGAGTGCATACTAAATTTTATTACTGATTCCATTACGCCACGGTGAGTTGAACGGCCGTTCATTTTCGCTGATCGCTTTTCTATCATAATCGACTGAGTTGGACCAACCAGTCGCCATTTGAATATTTTTGGGGTCGCACGTTTTGTTTCTTTTAAGACGGTGTTAAAGACGGCGCAAATTCGCCACATATTCAGAATGCGCGCGCCAGATAATAAAATCTTGAGGGGAATAAAATTTAAATTTACAACCGGAATCCGAAAGGTGTTTTCCTTAAATCGAGCTCACAGTCTCTGACATTTGAACAGCATATCAAAACTTGTTGATTGGTAGTTATGAAACCGCTACAAGGCTTTTGTGATGATTTGGTTTCAAACGACTTTCTCAAATCTGATTAACCTCTGCTTCCGATCTGTCGTTTATCAAACAAAGTGCCATAATTGGAAGATAAAGAGATAAAATGGGAAGCTAGGCAAATGTTGCTTTTGTCTGTTGTGTAACGATCCCGCCTTTGTTACGTATTTGTTAAAAATGACACAAACAAAATAAACAGTCTTGATATAATATAAGAAAATATAAATTTTACGCATTGGAGTTATTGCCGAATAAAATATTTTTGAATTATAATACACATGCCTAATAACATAAAAACTGAATAAATAAAACCGCTATGGCCGAACTCTGGATGTCATGGAAACAGAAGATTCATAACAATTAAATATCTTAATTTAATATATACTTTCTTAGAAATCTTCAAATGAGGAAAAAACACTATTACAACTATTATATTATGTAGTTAATTCACAGGTCTTAGTATACAATTCTCAAACATATTCTTAGTACAACCTCTAATTTTTTACTTGATCTCTTATGTTTCGCGCCTCTTTCACGGCTTCCTGATAAGCTATTTAATAGATATAATAAACTGGTAAACTATTTAATAGATATAATATCTGCCAGATTAATCTGTCTGTGTTTAGCTTCACCATAGGATTTCGCAGTAAAGTTTACGATGAACAGGAAATAATTTGAAGATTCACTGTCAATTCTCCATCGTTAGTAACCTATGGACGGTACTTTAAGCACACATAAATTAAAAACATTTTCAAGTATAATGTGATAATCATTATTATCCAAAAAATTGAATTAAAGTTGAAAACAACTTTACAAAAGTTCCTGTAAGAAATCTCTCTCACGATATATGCCAGTTAAAATTTTATCGGCGACTAAATCTTGTTGCTAAATTGCTATTCACTTTAACTGCTAGCTCTAACACTTTAATTAGAACTATCAATTTATTTTTACTTTTGACATAAAGAGCTTTCCAAAAATTAAAAGCATTATAATTCATTTCTTAATGATTATAATAAATCTTACGGCTTTTGAAATATTTGCTTATTTCTTACCTTAGATTACTTTCAACCATTTCCTTACGTAATACAACTAATAAAATGGACATTTTTAGCCAATTATTTCTAAAACTTTAGTTAATAAAAATTGATATAAACTGATAAAGTTAAAAGTGAAAATAAATAACAAATAAAAATTAATTTTAAAATTAAGAACTTCAATTTAAAATACCTAGACAATAAAATAATATTAAGAGAAAGTTGCTTCGCCTTTTGTTTCGTTGTTTAAAAAATGCCCGCGGCTCAGATCGTCGCGTTGTATTACGTTTTAAGTTGAAAGTTCGTAATATATAATGAAATATAAATAGTTTATTGAATTTAGCAATCATCTTTTTGTATCACTAAACACTTAACAATAAAACGTTTCGATTGAAATTTAGTAATGTAATATAGAAATACTGTAATAGAAAATCTATGAGAATAAATAAATTCTATTGTAACAATTATAATTTTGAATTAAAACTGAAACTATGTCGAACCAAAAAAAGAATATACTTCAAACTAAAATCTAAAGCGGAAACCAAAGTAGTAGAAATTAAAAACTAAAAGTAAAATGTGGAATCTTTTTAATTAAATTACTTTGTTAACTAAGAGAAAACATATTCTTCGGATTTAATAATCTAATAATTTAAGTTTGTTACATTTCTACTTTTTTTATTGTTGCTTTTTATTGTAGAAGGAAAGTTTACTAGTTTATTTTTTAATACATATTTCAATTTTTAAATATTTGATGGTAAACGCCTTTCGTGTAAGTATTGTCGTTAACACTCGCATTTAACTAAAGTGTTGAACTTTTCTTTTTATATTCATATGCTAATTGTAACGTAATCAAAGTTTTCCTTGGAACGTGATACCTAATTTATGAATAAATTGATTTCGCAATATGCAAATTCAAATAGACAATTTGTATGTTTTTTTTTTCGAATACTTGATGGATGAAATGAGTTTGCAATTTCTTATTTTCTCATCATTTTCAGTATAACGCATAACTTTGGTGTGATGTAATTTCAAAATGCCCGGAAGCTGATCAGTCAGCACCGCAAAAACAACATGGCCATGATTCGAATAGAAAATATTCCGTAAAATTTTCAATGCTAATTAAATGAACATCAAATCGAATTTCATATAATTAAACCATGAGGTGAAGGAGCGCTGCTAAACGGTATTTAGGAAAAATATTATACCGCCTGCTAAGGTCATTACCGCAAAATTACCGCGGGATCAATCGACTGAACGTGGACAAAGTTGCCAGTGTAATTACAAAATGATGATTACTTGGGGCTGTAGCGAATATCGCATATGAATATCAATGAATTTCCAAGGATATTTACCTGCTGCCGAAGAGGCATATGAATATAATTGATTATCTCTCGCTTGGACTGCTATACAGAAGATGAAAGATTCATCACTTTTCAGTTAATTAGTGACCACTTTTCTTTCTTTGACCGCGCAAAATTAGAAAACAATAATACAGGCTTTGTGGCGTCAATGGCATTGGCATCGACCCCAGGTCATTGTAAGTCTTACAAAACAAGACTGGTTAAGATTTCGGTAAGAGTTCCGCGGTGAGCTGGGAATGAGTTATTAACCAGAGAGTTTAGGTCCGTTGAATTCGTGCTAAAAGAACACATTAAGAAGATCTGCTTTTTTATAAATTACCCACGCAAGTGCCGAAATATGGAGTCAACGCCAGACAAAAGCCCAGAATATGAGAATTAATGAAGGTGATCACCGGCGGGAAGAAAGTAATCTTCTGGAGAAACTGAAACGATTTTTTCACCAATTTCTCATTCGATTTAACTCACCGCAAGATCTAATAAATCACTTCCGAAGACAAGGCAGAAGATAGCATCTCTTGTTTAAAATAGCTTAATTTGGGAGTTTTAGAAGAAATGGGAAGAAAAGATTTAAAAGGAATAGAGAAAAGTACTTATTATTTGGCAATTATAAGCCCACGCGTGTGTATTTCTCCAATAATTTTTGCTGTGTTAGAATTTTTAATTTACGAGTTTATATAAATAATAAATTACTTTAGCAAACTTTTTAAAAGTTCCAAATACATAACGTTAACTAATGTGTTAATGGGTTTGAAAGTAGGTCTGACACGTGGAACTATGGGGTGAATCTACTGTAAGACGTGCGAAAAGCCCATTTGTTCTTTTTTGGTTTAAAAACTAATTTGGAACTAACTTAGAATTAATTTATAAAAGATGTTATATTGATATCTAAAACAATTTTGAGATTATAAAGCACGATAGGAAATAAAGTATATAATCTCATGTATTTACTACAAGATTTTAAACCTCTTTTCATTAAAACAATATTTTCGAAAGTGGTGTATACGATGTCCTGAGATCCAATGAATAGATTGACTGAAAATTATACTGTGTGCGTGTCCAGAATAATGGTTGTTTTGTGTTGAAGAATGCTTCTTTAGAATCTCAATAAAAATAAAATGTGAAATATGTTTTAATCTTTATTATTATCTTAATCTTAATTTTATTCCTTTAACTATTACTATGTTTTTTTCTCAATATTTTAAGATAAAGTTTGTACATATTAAGGATAGCATTATCGAAAAAATGAATTAATTGAAGAAAACAATTTTTTGACTTTTGTAAAACTATATATACAATAACTTTTTAACATTATTTGATGAAATTTATATAGCTCTTTATTTTGCATATATGTATAAAAAAATACCCAAAAATCAATCCAATTTCTTAATTTGTTTTTAAAAAGTATTATTAACAGATTTTAAAATTAGTGAAGTAAGTAGACATCTTGATGAAATTAAAATTGAAGAAATACATTTGACGACTTTACAAATTACAAATGAGGAGTGGTATCTAGAAAATTAAAACAAAAACTAAAACAAAAATTGTTTGTTCAATTTTCGTCCGGAAACAAAAACAAGATGCTATTCGTTTTCGTTATTAAAGTAATCCTATGTGTCATGCAAATATATTTTAATTTTGAATGCTGACTAATTACGTCGACTTATTTCAGTCTTCGAAGTGAATACCACAGTATTAACATGGTCCAACGCAGTCCATATAAGAAGAACTTTCAGCACCTTTCGTTATTGCTAACAACCGAAATAAATATGCGTAAACATCGCTTGTCCATTGTGTGCAAAGTAAATTGCACTCGAACGTGAATAAAGTCGCGGAATTTTGAAGAACAAACTAAGACTTCTTCCTTAAGTCTAAAATGTGTGTCCCATCGATCTTCCGCAGAAACCACTTCGCTTGGCGTAGTGACTTAAGGCAACAAATACTGGTCCGGCAGGTAAACTGCCTTTGCAATTTGCCTTTCGTACCGATGCAAGTGAGTACCATATGCGCATATTTTAAGGAAGGGTTACCTCCTCGCTAGCGTCAGGCTCTGCGGGCGAATCTTCGCACATATGTGTCGTTTCCAGCAAGTTCAACGCACGGCTGCATGATACCTTGAGAATTGGTAAGAAAAGATTCTTCAATTTACTTTCTGCTGACACGCCGAGAAGAAAGCGGAGAATATGAAATTAATAGTTGCGCAAAATGTGCGATGCGACGTAGTCCGGATACAGCTGCACCTTTTAGCCAAACTCGTTTGTTATGAAAGTGCAGTATTGTCCGGATTCAATGTCATGAACAAAGGAACAGCAGTAGCTTCAGCAAACCTAACGTCGGAAGAATCTGCAGCACACGACCTTCTAGCTTGTCATTGTGGCTAAATACCTTGAAGAAACCGTCTTTAGTAGTGTAGTCTTCATTATGAAGATCAATTTGAATTCTTGAAAGAACCAATCGACAGCTGCTTGTTGTGCCTTTAATTTGTTTGAAAATCCACACTTATTTCCCTTGCTAATGGCTAATGGTGCTTCACTTCAACATTACACGCTAGTTCTCGAAGCGAGGTGACTGTAGTGCACCTTTAATTAAATTAAAGACTACAGCAAGTTGGATTCCTCTTTTTGCTGTGCAGACAAGAGAAGAGGAAATGTTTCTAATTAGGTAATACTTGTACCATGCGAAAACTTCTTTTGAATGGGTAATTAATGCTAGGTATGGTCAAGGTTAATATTGTTTTTAAGTGTTAAGAAGACATTGTTTGAGTGTCTTTTTCCATTTGTAATAATAATTAAAATTAGTAGTATAATAATTTTTTCTAGAAGTATTGAATTTTAAAAATCGTCAATTCCCTCCGGCAATTTACGTTTTTAGATAAATAGACAATAGATCAAGGGCTGGTACTCATGGGCTTACAAAGAAAAAGAGGCCATTTTTTATGTTTTCCAAATATACATAAAAATGAATACCCTATAAAATAAAATAAAATAAAAATTTCTAAAATTCATATATGATTCAATTAAACGGCGGATACCAAATTTTGGCAAAAAAAGCTACTTTTCTTACTAAAAAATAAAGTGAAACAGGATTTATACATTGTTCATATGAAAGCTTACTAAATCATTACAATTAAAACTTAAAACTTAGCTTATTAAATCATTACAATTAAAACTTAAAAAAAGGGTCATGAAAAGTATTGAAGTTTTTATTGCAAACTAAGTAAGTTTTCGTATCAGAAAAAAAAAATGTGTTGCGTAGCGTTTAGTAATTTATTTAACGCTTTCCAAAATTCTGTGTTATTTTAAGAGGTGTCTTTTAGGTTTTCATCAATAAGTCTTCACGTTGTTCACAAAAGTTGGTGTCTGCCAACATTGCGTAACAATTAATGTTTTTTACTAACGTAAAATATAGCAAAACCTTTAACTTTCAAGTATTAGTAAATAATTACCAATAATTGATATCGATAGATATAATAATGATTATTAACAATGGAAAAAAGCAAATATTTACTATAATTCTGGTAAAGTTTTTATTAATTTGAATGTATTCAACGTAGTTTTATTTTTCTTCTTTGCGCATTTAAAAGTCTTGTACATTTCCTTATAGAAGCATTTAATTAGCGTTTGTCAACATATTTATATTAAATAATGTCTTCTCTAAGCCTTCAAAAGCACTCCATTCGCAAGTCTAACACCCTGTGTAATCTATAAAAGATGAATAATGCGATTGGTCTAGTTTAAATGTCATCATTTAAAGCAAAAATCAAATGAGGAAATTCTGATTAGTAACTAAAATCGTGGGTTTAATTTGCACCTATGCGATTCGTGTCAGACACCTTTTTTTTAAACGGGAACATAGTCGTAATTCAGGTGGAGTTACATTCCGCAGGCAAAGAAAGGGTATCCAATTATGATTAATGCCTCCACAACGTTTTAAAGAGGCGGTGCCTGTCAATCACATCGACCAATGTAGGTAAAAGTACTTGTAAAAATTGTGCTCTAACTGCGAAAATGACAAAAGTGCTCTCGCTTCAATTGGCTTTTAAGACTGTGCATGTTAAAGTCGCAGTTTAACAACAGCAATCTAATTTCCTTGAAACTCGTCTTCTTTTTCAGAACTATCCAAATCAAAGGCAATTGTTGAACCAACAGTGCGAATACAATGTCTCTCGGGATCGATGCTGATCACAATTAAAGATGCCCCGCCAAGCCATGAAAGCGGCCTATTCAGCGGCATGATCTATCCGAAGGGGCTGTCGAAAAACTCCACATGTCTATCTGAATACCGGTAAGTGTCCAAATCAAGCACCTCAAGTAGTCGATAATTAAAGTACTTCTTCAATTTCAGGGAGCACGAAGGACCTCTACGCTACAAGCTTCCTCTGCGCAGCTGCAATACGATGCCACAAGAAACGGTGAGTCCATAAACAAATTAATGTCCCAAAAATGTTTTCGAAAGTAAAAAATAAATTGAAAATCGCTAAGAACTCATTTTACTACCTTCCGCAATTTTTGGTATCTTAAAATCAATAAAATTTCAAGACAGACCGCAAAGAAGTCGCCGCCTTAAGATGGCTAACATTCGAAGGCGTGCGACAAATAAAACTTTATCGTTGGCATCTTAAGCGGGAGTGCAGTGCAAAACACTCCTTCAACGGCCCACTTGCTTGGGTAATCAAAAATGCAAAAAAGACGTTGGTAAAACCCCAATAATTCTCGACAACTTAAGCACCGTAAAGATCGTACATCAAATCCCACACTCGGCGAATATGAGACTTTTTCAAATTTTGTACCACCAGGAAAATTCTTTGATTTGAACTACGCATCTTAGAGGTGGATTTTCGGCGCGTAGGCTTTGCTTGAAAACTGTAGCTGTACCTCTGGACGAGCGATCTCCAAGGTCGTTGCTTTTTTTATAATGGTGTTTTTTATCCAGCCCTCTATCTTACCACACTTAAGACAAGATCACACCTCGTACTTTTATGAGGCACGGTAATCAAATCACGTTGTTTCGTGGTCAGTGGGAAAGATCCGGCTGGAACTAAGCTTAGCACCTGCAAAAAATTCTTACGTGCTAATTAAAGCTATAGAAAATGGTCAGAATTTCTTGGTATGCTGAAGAATCTTATAACGGATGTTCTTTTATACTTGCAAATTTCTGAGCTATTAATCACAAGTTTTGATACTGAAGAATTGTGAATAACTTCGTGCTGGAGAGCATCCCATTAATCACCCAATTGCTGCTGCTTTCTATAATTGATGAATTGTTTAATTGAAACAGTTTTTTGCATTCGCAATACCGGCAATCAGGCCTATTTTTGTTTACCATTTACTCTGCAGTGATCGGCTAATTCTTGATCATGTCGATAACTTTTTCCATGCTATGCTGTTCATTATAAACCCCAGACGAAATTATTCGCCTGTCAAGTATTTTGAAGCGCACAGCTAGAGTTCGGCGTGCTTACATGAAGGTACAATATTTGGAGGAGGAATTTAAAATCGTGCAATCGTGCTGCGTTGGGATATTTGAAAACAACCAGGAAACATTTCAAAGATATAAAAGAAGAAAAAAAAATTAAGATTAATAAGTAGGCCAACACGACAACTGCTCTTTACATTTTTGCAGTACTTGATTGGCTTATGTGGCCATTATTTTGCGATTATATTTGTTGTGGTCCAATTTCAAATGGTCAGAGAATGGAATTTGCGGCAAAGGCGGAGGTACCTTTATTCCATTTGGTAACTCAATGCCATTTTTGCTCGGTAAAAAAATATCATTAAGAAAATGAAACAAATTGTGCCGGTACTTAATTTTCAATCTTTTTTTATTTATTTATGTGAGGAATTTTACCTTCATACTTCCAATAGTTGGAATCAATTAATAAAACTTAATCAAGATTTCATAGCCTTTTAGAGCACTAATTCGTGTCGAACTAATTATTTTTGGTGTCCGTAATTGGGTAAACAAGTTAATCTATAGAAATTTAATTTATTTTAATTTGTTGATCACTGTGTTGTACATGGTAATTAATTACTTAGATGTGAGCAATACAGAAGACGTTATCTTATAAGAAAACCTGTGCTTCACAAAAGTTAAAGAGAGTTTTTAAAATTCTGGTCAAAAATAAATATTTAATTTTAAAAGTCAATAAAGTCGTTATGGCTGCGGTTTTACATTTTGGTAGCACAGGTCAATAGTATGTCCTTGGAAGTTGATGAAACTCTTGGCAAATAAAACTGAAAGCAAAAAACCAAAAAAATAAAAATAAGAAAAAGCCTACTCCAAGTACGAACTCCTCTCAAAACCTGAATTTCTTGTTCCTTGAACCCAATCGGAAATATGAATAGAACTATGAATAGTCGCAGAGAGCGGTTTACTCAGGGCTATATGACGGCAAACACTTGCAAAAGTAAATTGATATATCAATATTTACCTTTTACCAAATAGTTAAATGCAAAAACGAAAGACTTAAACGTGAAACCTTCTCAGTGTACACGTTTTCTTTCATCTCCATGAACAGGGCGAGCTGGACTAAGGCATGACTAGAGCCAGCCTTAAGAACTTCTTTGTGGAGCTACCTAAGGTTGCTTGATTGGGCGCAATTAAATTTATATCAGCTCAACATTTAGATCTGCTTATGGTGATTGCAATGCTCACAAGCAAATTGTGGTATTTTCTCCGAGTAATAATTTTACTTTCGATTTTCGAGTTTCCGCCTCGTTGGTGGATGCAGGCACAACGAGATAGTCTTGCAGACCTGTTTCAGATGATGGAGTGAAGTGCAAGCCCCGCCACAATGGCGTTCACTTTTCTGGCGGTGTTATGAAAGAAATCCATATATGCTCCTGTGGAGTCATGTAGTGTATGGGTTGGGCGTATTCAGTAACGTGCTAAGATAAAAACGAACATCTCTAGAAGGTTGCATTCATGCACGTGGTTTAAATCATAGTTGAAGATGTTTTAATTTGCAGGCAATTACTTTTACTTTGAATTACAGCATTGTTCTTCAATTTTAACACGCGAAATATGCAATTTAATTCCTCAGGCTGAGTCTTGACCTTTGAAATTCAAATCATGGGATCACCTATACCGACCAATGTAATCAATGTCTTGAGGGGTAAAAACGATACACAAGACATTTATTTTCCGCAGAAGAGAATATATCCAACTTATGCAAATTTAATACAGTTGAGGTCATGCACATTCGCCTGCCCATTTTTATGACATTGCCCACTAGAAGGTTCATTTTAAGAAGAAATTACTTCTTCTGCATCCTCGCGGCCAATTCTCTGCGGCTGCACAAGAAACGAAACTTGTTTCCACGTCATCAACATGGTAGATCTTGGATTTATGGTGAATATCCGTAGGAGCGTAAGGTCGCCGTCGATATCTCCGCCAATATCGAAGTCTTAAGATTTCTTACCTGCGCAACGCATCGCGAATGAGTGGAATTGTATATTTGCCACTACCACATTGATCGTTTGTGCAAATTGAAGAGAACTCGAATTATTCGAAGATGCCCATTGCAAGCAGTACTTGGTTGTAACAACTTTTTTTATTATTTGTTTATTTTTTCCACTATTTTAAACATAACCAACAGTAGTATTAGTCGAAGATTATTACTGGCGATAAAATTATTGGCGGTGATGTCATTCCTGGTGTTTTATACCGTTTTTGATTAGAAATCTTTAATAGGAAATGTTTTCTTCCAATCAACTTGACCAAATGCTTCCAAGTCTTTCATTAAGTGCTGGTATTTGCTCATCTAGAGACGGTCTGGTCGTTTTCAATTTGGACTTGGAGTTTTAATTAAGTTATATTACTAAGTTCATTTACCTGCTACTTTTGTGATTAATTCACGAATGATACGACTCCGTCGCTAAATAACTATGATATCATCAAGCTTTTGTTATGGTTCTTGCATGATTTATACGCGGTACTGCAGACGTGTAGTTCTACAGGAAGGACAGTGGGAATTAAATTTTGGTTTGTAATTTACGAAGAATGGAATTAAAAATGTAAAGAAATAATGGAGAGTTTCGGAAGAATATCATGATCTCTGTATTTAGTCTAGAGGAAGAATTATCTCATTTATTCAATTATAAAGAATATTTGCAAACTGACTATGAATTATTCCAAAGTTATTGCTCCTTTGTGTTTATAGTATATAAACGTTTTGTTTGTTTATTTTTTCATGGTGAAGTTGTAAACAATTTAAAAGAAAAATAAAAAATAATTACTATACCAAAATATATACTGTTTAGTTTACACGTATTTATTAAGGAGAAAGAAAATTATACCAAAAATAGCGTACTAGGCGCAAAGTACGTACTTATATCAACGAAATTTATCAAAATAACACTAATAAATTTACTTGTATTTATTTTAGCATAACAGGAACGTGTAAACTTAACAATAAAAAGTAGTTAGAATTAAGAGTCATTACAGCTTATGATAGCCAGCTAGTTGAGTGTAGGAGTCCTGAGTTAATAATAATACATATTTAATTTTTATAATAATAAATGCGTAAAGATATAAAGGAGTTTGAAAAAAATTTTCACTTAGATAACAATTAGAATTGAATTTTTTTACCACCTACGTTTTCTTAAGAGTTTTTACAAATTGAGTCAACAGGAGATTTTATTTTCAATAAAATGTGAAATGCATGATTGTATTTTTAACCTAAAAAGTCTATACGTAAATTACATTTGCTATTCTCATATTTAAACGGTTCACCTTAGTTGAATTTGAATTTCTTCAGAAAACAAAATCACTAATTCTGTTTTGATGATCTTACTTTTAAACTTTGCTCTAAAGTCAAAGAACTTACATTAGTTTTGGAAGAAAAAATTTGTACCGTTCTAGAAAGTTATGCTTGAAATAATGCGGTCCCTTAAGCATTCTAAATGACTGCTAGATGAAGATGAATTATCTTATTCAGAGGTAAAACTAACTTGGGTTAAATTGAGATAAATTATTTACTTGCTTTTGTCCGTGCCAAAGGCTATAGACCCCTAAAAGTTCCTTGTACGGAAATTATCATAAGACGAACGCATGGGCATGACTCAAAGACGCTCAAGAGAAGATTCTATTTGTGTTCCTTCTACCCACACGGGCGCTACGGAACTATCCATGGTTCATATCTTGTAGACATCACAAAGGCATCGGGTAATAATAAATAGCTGCTATAAAGGTGATTCTCTTCGTCTTAAGGCCTAATGCTTCACTGACTTCTGTCATGGATGGTTGCTCTACAAGGGGCCTATTCACCATTCCATTCAGTCGCCACAATCGATGTAGCGAGTACACAATAAATCGCGGACGGCTGCGATCTTAAGATGTTAAGACTAACTACTTAAATTTAAACTTAGCACAAAACGAATTCGCTCTGATGGATGCAGACAAAATTAAATATCTTTGCAAACATGTTGAACTTGAAATATCTGCAGAGGCGTTACGGAGGTGGAGGTGATCTCTGGAAAAAGCGATTTGATTCGATGACTTGTGGTTGTGAAGGCCGCTTACTTCTATACCTGCCAAGCTATAATTACACTAAGTAAGCGTTTAATTAACTGACGAATTACAATCCATTTTTCATACAAGACTAACAAATTTTCAATGGTCTTACGATGAGTTTTAGACTCTGATCAGTAACCAACCATAGCACTATAACTTAATTTTTGCGGAAGTTAGACACTACCGCACTATGACGGGGGTCTAAAAGTTATTGAAGGTGGTGCTGTCCCCTTCATAGGAAGAAATTAACCGCGTGCGATGAATAAAGCCAACCGTTAAACACTTTCGCTAACGTAACAAATTTTATCAAATAACTTTTCATCAAAATCAGTTTCAGTTTCTTGATAGCCCTTGATAATTATCGATATCCGCCGCCTAAGGTAATAACTGCAATTATTGCCACTCCTTATGGGTAAAAACTTACAAGACCGACAACTGTTGTGAATTACATTAAAACAGTTACAAAGAAGGTAATTGATCTTTGCCAGGCAGGCCAAGGTATGTCGCTTTCAAGAAAGCAGTTCATCTCTGAATCCCACGATTACCTGAGACTTGAGACTTTCGCTTTCAGCTGCCCGTCGTTGCTGCTGCCTTGCCCACTTTTTAAACGTTGCTCAATGCGTCGTCATCTGAATGGTTTGTTTTTAAAAAACAACAACAAAATGAGAAATAATACAAAAAACTGTACAAAATGAACCCAAAATGATGATTTAAAAGTGCTTGATGTAATAATGCCATTACCATAACCAGATGTAATGGACCCAGTTTTACTTTTCGTATTCTTGCGAATCTTTTGAAGGTTTTTGATTTTTCTGAAATCCAAGCAAGAAGCTTTTCTTTGTCATTTTGTTTCATCAATCAATTTTTGTAAAATTTCGTACAGCTGACATTTTATTTATGGAAAATGCTTTTATTCGAAGTGAATTAATTTTTGTTAATACTAATTTAGCAATTCGAGTAATAAATTATAGTTTCAGCGAAGTATTACTACACTCGTTTGAAAGTATAATCTCCATAAGTAGATGAATGGCAAAATGTAGATCAATAACTTGCTTAATAATAATTTTTTCTTAAATATTCATGTCTCCATTTTTGATATGGCTTTATCGTATAACTAATAAAAAAGTTTTTTCCTATTCAAATGTATACACAGGCTGTTTCCGAAATGTGGATTAATTCTACATAGTACGGTATTATGTTTATGCTTTATTAATATCAAATCTATTTAAAGAAATATCATACGGAATTATTGAAAAAAAAAAATAGTTATAAGTATACATTATTTAATTTAGAAAAGCTCTCATTTTTGCTATCAAGGGATAAGCTATTTATACAATATCACATTAAGAAAATGAACTTTATCTTTCTTTTATTCTAAAGACTTCCAAGTAAAGCAATGGATTTATTTCAACTAATTTGTTTTTTACTAAAATACATAAATTTCTCCAGGAAGTTTTCAATACTAGTTCTAAATTCGTTATTTGGAATGAGTCCAGGACACATGATCTATAATAAATTTTAATTGCGTTCTGGAAAAACATAATGCACCTTCCTTACAAAACTAAGAACTAAAATTTTAACTAAAATTCAAAACAAAAGACAAGTTAATCTCTGCATTTGTTTGAAAAAAAAAAATTCTCTATTGCAATTTTTTAACTAGTGAGGAAACTCAAACGACGAATTTCATGATTTTCCGCAAAAACCTTACAATTTTCAAGGGACAATGGTTTTTTAAATTAAAATAAAAATATAAAGATGAGCGATTTTCAGGTGATGATTTTTAAAATTAAAACTAAAATTTGTGCGTATATAATAATTATAATTCGTATGCAAATTGTTTAAATTTTTTTTTTCAAATTTGGTTAGTTTACAATTTCTCTATAGTTACTTATTTCCATAAGAACTGCGTATTTTAATTCAAATTCCAGTTAGTTACATAATTTTATGACCATCTGTCCTTATTGTCTCTCATTCCTATTCAATTCAAGAAAGTCATTCAAATCTTTGAATTTCATGCAATTAGTCTCTTTTTCGTCCATTTACGAAGTTATAGAAGTCGATTGGCTAAGAAATTTGTACTTCTACATGTTCTTAGCAAATTTTTAAATAAAACGGTTAAACGCGAGTCTGAAACTAAAGCAGACTAAGGCAGACAAGTTCTTTCTTCATTTCACAGTCGATAGAGCAATTAATATAAAAACAACTACCATTGGCCCCGTAGCGAATCAATTTAATCGAAGGCGAGGAGACTCAAAGTGCTAAATGTGCTATCAGACTACCGTCAGAACGGTTTAGATCTACTCTTTTAAGAAAGTGCACAAAGCCCCCAAAAAAACTATTTTCATTCATTTTTCAGGAATGGGAGAAATAAAAAGGGTTTCCGCCAAGTTAAACTTCCGTTGGAAGACTCCAAGTGCAGTTAGAAGTGAGCATTAAAATTTTAATCACGCGTGTCGGTCGATTACTTCACCGAACGACACACAGTTAAGACACATACGTGAGCATTCCTTTCTACCTCCGCGATGCCATAAAGTGTTTCTTATCGCGGATTTGTGCTCTTTTTACATATGGGACAGTCCGCGAACGCCATTCCTCTGCGTGAGTTTTCTTGCGAAGAACGATCAGCAGAATGCAGACGATTTATGCATGCGCTAATTAATTGCATTGGAAAAATTTAAGCGGCAAAGATGCTACTTGTGTTTTACCGGTCAATACACCTCGAAGCCAGGATGTAATAAAAATTTCATTTTGAATTCATTGAGGTGTGACCAGTTCTTGGACAATCGACTCTCCGACGTCATGCCATACCGGAGGATTCTAAGAATAATTTATTGTTCTGAGACGTGCCTTGAATCTTTCCTTTTATTTTTCTTGGGGATGAGGCTAAAAGGTCTTAAGAGGAAACTGCCCGGTAGCGACTAGAAGAGCTACCTTTAACAATTCCAAGCCGTGCTCCGGTAGAGCTGCTGCTCATGGAAACGACCGGCAATACTGATGAATGATAAATGATGAGTAGACAACGTCTCAAGGTGTTCTGAATTTGCTTTTGATTGATGAAACCGTTTAGGAGCCTATTTTACCTTAAAGTTACATATCTCCATTGTGAGGAAGAAAGACACGACAAAGAGTGCAATTCAAAAGAGTATTGGGACTTTCCCGGCTTACACTTACACACCTGATACAATGCGACTCGACATGGAAGTAATGCGATTGGGGCCACTGAAAATTGAATTTTCAATAATGAAAGATATTTGGGTCATGTTTGAGTTCGTTTTTTGCAGGCCGCAATGTCTTATTGATAAATATTGATGCGTACTTTGCATAAAAGCATTTCGAATGTAATTTCCAAGGTTGTTTAACTGTAAACATTGATTACATTTTGTAACAACAATATTTGGGGCATATTACGAACCTTATAATGTAATTTATCTCGGTCGATATTACCCGCATTGTGATTCAAAGAGACGCACACTGTAAAAAGATTAAAATAGTAAGAGGTGCAATAAGAAAAACCGTGTGCTGGCCTGGTCGAATGCGAAAAAACTTAATCACTTTAAATTTGGCTTAATTTGGGTCCCTATTATTATTACACTAATAGTTTTAAGTAATTTACATACCAAGGTTTTAGCAGCAACGATATTTAATCAACGGAAATAATTAGCATGTATTCTATGTTTCTTTTACTGAGAAAAATAGTATTTAATGTATGATAATGAGAAATTTTCAGAAGCACGAAACTTGAACTATTTTTCATCAGAGTGTAAACAAGCCGAAAATCTTAATTCCTCAAATTTTACCAGTTTTGAATTCACAAATAATTTCTTGGAAATATCGTAATCACTAATTTTTATAGTTATGCGAGTTAATAATTTGTTCAAAAATTTGGAAATATAAGATAAATAAAAATGTATGCTGTAAGTGCCATTTACTTACTACTGTAAGAAGCAATTTTAGAATTAAGGTTTAAGTAAATATAAAGTAACCTACATTTGGGACCTTTTTACCTGATAATTTATTTCAGTTATCAATTCATATTCGTATTTACTATATAAATATTCAAGGTGCTTTTTAGCAATCTTTTGGAATAAGGGCATTTGAACCACTTGGGCTTAAAAGATTGAGCTATCTCTGAGAATTCCTGTAACTTCGTTAAATCCCCAAAACCATCTCCAAGAAAATTGTCACCTTAGTTTCTTTTTATCGACGTTCTTCTAGGAATGATGCGCGGATAAAATCTCAGAAAAATCTTGAGTTAATTGCTCATGCTCCAGTAAGTCACCAGAACTGTAAATGCACCGCTGTTCACCTTAAATCACGAAGATTAACGGGTGCTGTAACGTCTTTCTCGCGATTATAAATGCAGAAATAGCGTGAGTGCTTCCCCGTAAGACGGTTAACTAATTATTTTCAAGAACCATTTGTCACTGCTTAACTGTAGTACCCCACAATGCCGACATCGAATTTATCTCGTGTCTGCAATAACCGCTTATTATGCAAATTGTTCCATATGAAATGATTTAATTTTTTTGAACGCCGAATATTTTCTTAAAATTGGCAAGGGTGTGGTTTTAGAGGTCTTTTAAGTAACGCCCACGAGCTAGAAAACGTAGATTTTTGAGAAATTTTCCCAAGAAGTTCCAAAGAATAATTTCAGAAATGTTCACGATTCGAATCTGTGGGATATTCAATCGTTAAAAACGACGAAATTGGTTCTTGTGTGAGGTACTCGGTCAACCGTCTCGCTTCGGAGACCGCGGTCATTTAACCGCAGAAACTCTAAAAGCCATGCCGAACGATTTTGGCAAATTAAGCGACTCCTGCCATTTCGGATCGTGGGCATAAATCAAGCCCAGTGGAGCCGAACGCATCTGCTGAAGAATACCATAGATCGCCTACCCGCGAATCGCGGGACATCCACGTCCGCTTTGCAGAATCAATCCGCAAATTGCGGACAAAGTTAATTGTTGTCAACATCGATAAATAACCGGTGAAGAGCATTTGTCTTACTTTTGTTTTTCTGCTCCTCTTTCAGGATGACGGCGGTATTGAGTTCTTCAATACGATCGTACTTCAGCCCCATTTGAAGCTGGTCACTGATCTCGGACGTGGGTACCATGTAAGATGTCGCTACAGAAGTCGTGATGCCGCGACGAAGCCGAAGTATCGCTCCGATGTCTCTAAGTGGGCTGAGAGTCCGCAGCCGTACCGCAGCGACGAGGATGAGCCCATCGAAGTGAGTGATCGACGCGATCACGGTCGATCGCTGGGCAAACTCGATTCGACCGAGAGTTCTGATAACGAAGTCGCTAATGAAGTTCCCATGCCCGGCTGCCATATGAAAATCTACAATGGCGACAAGATCGCCGAGAACGTTAAGATCGGTGATCCATTAACACTAGTCGTGAATATTGACGAACAGGAAATTTATGGGTTGCACGTCACTGACTGCCTCGTCAGAGACGGCCTCGGCTGGGGAGAACAGAATCTGGTAAACGAAGAAGGGTAAGGAAGAAGTCTTAGTCTTAAGTTAGTTATAGACCAATTTAATGATGGCGGTATCGTTCAGATGCCCGATGGATAATGAGATCATGGGTCCGTTCGAGTACTCTGAAGATAGAATGGCTGCTAGAGTTACTTTCCCAGCACATAAATTCCCCTATACGCCTTCTGTTTATTATCAATGCAATGTTCGCCTATGCGCACTTCAGGATCCTGACTGCCAAAAGGTAAGTAAAGTCTATTCGAGTAAGATTATTATTATATACGTGCAGATGGGATGTATATGTTAATTGCTTTATGTGCTGATGATTACGTATTAGCAAATGCTACTATGAAAGATTTTCTGTAATGGACATTCCTAATGATACTCTCTACGTTTTACTATGCATGTTTTTAAAGAATAGTAACACATTAGTAAAAAGTTTAGCCAGCAAATAAGGATTGTTTTTTTTCTTCAGAAAACGCGGTTTCGCAAGGAATCGTTCGTATTTTTATTTTTCGTGTAATTTCATCTTTTTATGCACTAGTCCAGTTAAAGCTTGAGAATCAACAAAAATGAATTAGAATAAACACATTGGTTTAATCCCTAGATTAAAAAATAAACTTCGTGTAATAACAAAAGGATTACTTTTAAATAATAAAAAATCAATAATTTTTTGGAGTTTTCTTTTCAAATTCATTGTAGTTATAACGCGGGCTGTAATGAATGCAGAAATTGAAATTAGTGAATTTATATATTAAATGCAAATACGCGATTAAAATTTCAACAATTTAAACTTTTTAAATTAAAATTTTTGTATTCAGCATCAAAAACACTAACAGTGTAATAGGGACTTTGTTGACGAAATATGTGGCTCATTTAAGCTAGGATATAGTTAAAAATTTTATAATCTATTTACACGTATAATATTATAGGCACCTACATGTGGAACAAATAAACGACCAAAACGACAAACAGACGGAAAAGACGAGGATGGAATGCCCGCCACTATCGAAGTCTACTCAGGATTGTACGTTAACGAAAACGCCGATATCACAGAGGGAGATGACTCTGTCTTCAAGGAGAGGGTAAGACCTAGTAAGCACTATTTTAAGACTTTATTAACTATAGTACACCTTTCCATAGACACCTGAAGATGCTCTCTGCGTGTCACAACGAACATTCGCCATAGCGATCGCCATAGCGGGCCTCGTTCTGATGCTAGCCGTGGTCGCTGCTGTCCTCTGTATAATGGCGCGAAGACGTACCAAGACTGTTTCAAACTCGGGAAGCTCGATCTACAGTGGACCCTACACAAACACAGCGTTCTCACACAGCAGCTAGGGTGGGAAAAATAATAATTTTAGTAGATAAAGATAAAGACACATTGCCAAATTCATGTGATGTAGCATGTTTCGTATAACTGTTATACTTCGGACATAGGGTCTGAACAAAAAACTTTTCAAATTTGCAAGAGATTGGTGCAACTCTACTATGATAACGATTATGAACGTGTGTTTGAAGGGCCAGCAACAGGCACCTGGGGGTACGCTGAATATGTGAGATGTCCAAGTCCTGATACTGTAACTTCGTAGCTGCTAGTTTTAAATTAAGTTTCCTCATCCGTTAACGGTCAGATAATACTAGGCAATAAGTGCATTGCCTACTAATATCGCAGAGACTGAACCTTCCTGTAAATAGATTTTCAGAGGTGCGTCTCCCCTGTGTAGGTTTCTTCCAAATTGTAAATACTAAAGTCCCACTGAGGAATAGAAATCCCTTTCTAAATTCATCAAAAGCCAGAAAAGTCACAAAATTCGGGCAGGGGTACGTTGGCCTCCGTATCACGGTCTTTTTACAGAAGGATAGTTTAAAATAAGGTCTCTGAATTAACTCCTCATAAAAACTAAACGCAAAAATTAAACAAGAAAACTCAACTCGGGTGGTGGGTTCCAGCTCCTCTTCTCCAAGAGTCCTCGTTTCCTAGACGTAAGTGATCAAACAGTCTTGTCATATATTTGCTATCCGTCCATTAAGTCACTACTTTTAATTACTGCGAGATACTTTAAGGTAAATTTAAAGCGTGGATTCACAGCATGTAACTATTCCTGTAGCGTCAGATCTCGAAGAGTCATCTTAGTAAGTCGAAAAAATGAAATGTACCGCAAGGGAGCCGCTTGCATTGCTTCACAAGTCCGTTTCCATCGATGATGGTCAATATTGCACTTTAGTCAGAGAATCACTAGACTTCAATGCACCAAACGTAGTTAGAGTTAAAATGGCAATTCAATGGATTTATTTAAGCTTGAAACGGATTTCTGGAGCTTTGCAAAGCGCGATATTTTCGGACCGACTTTGTTTAAAATGTTTCAACTGTTCTAAAACAAAGATGAAAAAAATTAAGAAACTGTTGACTATTCACCAACTGTTGTAAAGATTCGGAAAATACTATGAAAAATAAAACAAGGTGCTTAAAAAATATATCTGTTGTTTTTAATTTCCTCTTACCCTTTAAATGTTTCGTTTGCATCGCATGAATTTTAATTTTTGTCGAAAATTTGGAGTTGCATTTGTCCCTTTTTTTTTAAACTTTTGAGCAGATACAGATTATAAAGTCGTTGGCAGCATCATTTTTAGAAAATGATTTCCTTATTACTTTAATATGAGTATATGGTCCAAGTACTGGGGATTAGGAGGAAGGGATTAGGTAATTAGTAACATTTTAAAAATTGGGGCCAACTTATTGAGAAGGTGAAATAAAGTCGAACTAGCAAAGTTAAGACAGTTCCTAAGCTTTGGAGATTTCAGAAACGTAAGAGTTTTGAAGGTTTTTAATCAACAGTCGCTAAAGATCTAAACCAACCTTCTACCAGAGGATTTTTACGATAATAGACACTCTTAGCACACTTTGAGAAGTAATGTGATAAAGATAAATGTTTTAAATGGTCTTTAAAAGTTTTCGAGGAAAAATAATACTAGCTTTTTATCCAGTCGCCATTGGCTATTGGCATACAGACAATATTACCATACTTTTATCAATAGCTGAAGATCTAGCAGATTCGGAAAGTTATGTATTAAAAATATAATATGATAGATACTAAAATTAAAACATAATCATCAACACGTTAAAAGAAAAGGTCGCAGTCAGAAGACGAAATAAAAAACATTCATAACTCAAACTTACAATTTGAGCTCTCCTCTGCATGGCCTAGTTATTTATCCTTTAAAATAAATAAAAGATAAGTTTGGTCTAATAATAATAATATTAAATCAAAGAACGTGTAATAAATTTATTACAAAACACAAAATTAAGTTTTGAAAGTTTAAACTGAAATCTCACAGATGCCGTTCGTTCTCAAGCGCACATGTTCACCATCCACTCATGAAATATTTCAGTTGGTAAAGTCAAACGTCGAGTTGACGTCTTCCATCCTTTTGGAAGTTGCTCCCACCGCGTGGTGTTGAGCTGATTATAGTTTCTCATTTTGTGCAAGGAGAATAACTAAATTGTACAAAATGAGTTTGTACAACTTTAAGAAAATTATGGTGGTCCCGCCAGCAAAGGTGTGTAAAAACAGAATATTGCAATATAGAGTAGCTGATTGATAAATAAAAACATAACCTTCCATGTTGAAATTATTTATGGACAATATTTTCATTTCAGGACTTTATCGATATTATGCTATCGAAAACACAACGTAAAACACCAACAGTGGTTCATAAGGGCTATAAGATTTCCAGAATTCGAGCGTTTTACACGCGCAAAGTGAAGTACACCCAACAGAATTTCCACGACCGTCTGTCGCAGATTATCCAAGACTTCCCTAAATTGGACGATGTCCATCCTTTCTATGCGGATTTAATGAACGTTCTCTACGACAAGGACCATTACAAGTTGGCTCTGGGTCAGCTAAACACTGCGAGACATTTGATTGATACGTAAGTGTAACATTGTGAAATTTCCTTTAACATACTTACGCCCTTAATTTCAGCGTTGCGAAGGATTATGTTCGCCTTCTTAAGTATGGAGACTCTCTGTACAGATGCAAGCAGCTTAAAAAGGCGGCTCTTGGTCGTATGGCCACAATAATGAAGAGGCAAGCCTCCAATTTAACCTACCTGGAGCAGGTCCGACAACACTTATCACGTCTCCCTAGTATTGACCCCTACAGCCGCACCATCATCATCTGCGGCTTCCCCAACGTGGGGAAATCGAGTTTCCTGAATAAAATTACGCGTGCCGACGTCGAGGTTCAGCCTTATGCTTTCACAACGAAGAGCTTGTACGTGGGACACACTGACTATAAATATCTGCGCTGGCAAGTTATTGATACTCCTGGAATTTTGGACCATCCCTTGGAGGAGCGCAACGTTATCGAAATGCAGGCGATCACAGCCCTTGCTCATTTAAGAGCTTGTGTTCTTTACTTCATGGACATCTCTGAACAGTGCGGCCATTCCCTCGATCAGCAAGTGGCCCTATTTGAAAGCATTAAACCGCTTTTCACCAACAAGCCACTTGTTGTGGTCTTGAACAAAATTGACATAATTGGAGTTGAAGAATTGAATCCAGAAAGACGCCAGATCATAGCTAAATTGGAAGCAGACAATACGATCCCAGTATTGCAGATGTCTACAGTCAATGAGGAGGGAGTAATGCAGGTTAAAATTGAAGCCTGTGAACGTCTACTGTCCTACCGAATTGATCAGAAGATGAAGACGAAAAAGGTGGATAACATTCTCAACAGGCTGCATGTCGCTGTGCCAGAGGCCAGGGACGACAAGGAACGACCACCCTGCATTCCGGAATCTGTCCTACTTAAGAAACAGCAGCAAGCCGCTAAGGAGGAGAGAAGACGCAAATTGGAGAAAGAAATTGAACAAGAAATGGGCGATGATTACACTTTGGATCTCAAGAAACATTACGTTGATATTTCAGAAGAAGAGCGATACGATGTGATACCGGAATTCTGGGAAGGCCACAACATTGCAGACTACATCGACCCAGACATATTCGAGAAGCTAGAAGAGCTCGAGAGGGAAGAAGGGCTTAGGGAGGAATCAGGAGCATATAAGGTGCCCGATATGACCATCGATGACACTCTAAAAGAAATTAGAGAAATGGCTAAACAGATTCGAGTCAAGCGATACTATCTTCGCGACGATAGGCGACTTGCTAATAAAAAGAACAAGTCGACGATTCCAAGGAACAAGGCTCCCCATGTGCGCAATCGCAGTGTTGCTAAGCTCAAAGAGACCATGGAGAACCTCGGCGTTGACATGTCCGGTACCGAGAATGCAAACTTTACGAAAAATGTCGTCGACACTAGAAGGGCACTCGTCGAGGTCGGACCCAGAGCTCCAAGGAAACCAAAATTGGACAAAGAATCGGCGGCGGTTGTTAGATCGACTGGCATGCCTCTCAAACGAGCTCTACCAAGGGATCACCAAGGTGTTAAGAACACTGTTATGAAGAAGAAGCTGCAATTAATGGCACGCAAGGACATCGCCAAGAAGGTGACGAAGTACGGACTCAAGGGCGAGGCAGATAGATTCATCGGAAACAAGATGCCGAAGCACTTGTTCTCAGGCAAACGCGGCATTGGGAAGACAGACAGGCGATAGAGCGTTACTTTTACTTTTTTATTTCTGGATTCTTATGCTAAATACAAATATTTTAACTACGTTGTGTTATTGTGCCTTTTATTTTCCTTTCCGAATATCATTTATAGCTTTTTGACTTGTACCCAGTAGAATTTTGAGACTACTCGGTAAGTTAGCTTAGAATTTTAGTCATGTCAAATTTATTCACAAGTGATATTAGAGAAGACAATTTAATAAACATAATAAAGACAAATACATGAGAAGACAATTTATATCACAAAAAAATGAAAGCACGAGGTGACAATATAAACTTTAAACAAAACCAAAATATAAGGGGGTAGGTGTTCTACCCATTGTAGTTGTAGGAACATATTTTAATAAAAATAAATTACAATTTCTGGAGCCGACAAAAATAGATCAAATTAATTCTCTATGTGTTGTTTAGCTTCGTCAGTGGGACTTATCTTTTACCTCAAGAAAAATGTGCTCGTTTGGGCTATCGTGCGTGTTCTACCATTGATGTGGCGTCCAATTGTCTACCGTCGACTTCGCAATTTAAAAAAGTAGTAAGTATTGATTATATAATATTGAATTTCAAAATAATCAGGAAGTAATGTTGTGTTTTCGAGCAAAAAGCATTTGAATTTCTTTAAATTCAATTCAATTTCTCCACATACACAAATACACGTATGAATTGTTTATTTTTTAAAATGTTTTGTTTTTAGGACATTTTGATTTTCTAGAGTTAGAAAATGTATATGAATTGAAATTATTAAAGCTAGGAATCTTTATTTCTTTAAATATAATCAAGTTCAATTGAAATTGTTAACTATAAAAATATGAGAGTATGTTTACGAGTTCAAATAAATTATTGTGTCTTCTTTTGATTCTTCTACGTTAATAATAAAGAAAGTAGTTTGGTTTCACAATACATAAAATATTTTATAGGAAAATTTGTCTTCACCCTCTTACTTAATTCGCTATAAAAACAAACAAACTTTTGGTTAATAATAAAATTTCCTACTCTACTAGCGTTTAAGGCTAAGATGTTCCGAGCTTCGTGTTAAACAAAATCTAATACTAAATAGATAAGCTTTCGAGCTTTTGTTTTAAAGTCTTTTTAAACTCTCGTTATTCTTCCAGGACCTACTAATTTTGTCTATTTTTATCTATATTTATTTATCCTATTTGTTCCAACATACTAATCAGATTATAATAAGATTGTTAACGTTAGCTCCAACACAAACTTAAAATGTCTGTAACAAACATGTCTTTTTATAAGTCAATTAATTTCCAGAAGTAATTAAGAGTTCTCTAAATTAAACTTTTTTTATAGGTATAAATAAGCGAACAGGTTTTTAAATCATTACTTGGGTCTTTATTTAGTATGTTTGTTTCCTCTGATGAGATTTCCCATACTTCACCGATATTAAAATTTTTTCTATTTTCGCCTATTAACCGATTTCAAGTATCACTTTTAAATATTTAAATGCAGACCTAGATATGTACTTTTAAAGCAGAAAATGAAATTTATTTTAGATCTTGGAAAGTTTCAATTTTGTTCACTATTTATATTAAAAGGTTTTATTCATCCACTAAGTCATTATGTAGATCCTTATTGCTTGTAATATCCTAATTTATACATTTTCGCCTATGTTGCTCATATAATTTAAATGAATTGTTTTCTTATCAAAATTAAAATAAAAGAATAAAAGAAAGAACGTATAAAATTTCATTAAAGCCATCATTAAATTGCACAATCTCTCAATTAATTTTTATTTTCTTATATAGCTAAACTTTTTATATCGTAATCGTCGCAATTATAAATTTGAGTTATTTAATATCTCCCAATATGAGCAGTCAACAGCGAATGTTTTCGTTTACTAATTTATTGAAATTATTGAAACGCAATTTTCTGGAAAACGTGCTCCATAATCATAACTTCTTAATTAGACATAGAAGATAAGAAAAATCGAAGCCGGTCGCCCGAAGACCGCGCCTATTTGTACGATAGCCCGCAGCGGTCAAATCGAACGAGTTTCGAAGACGTGCCATGCCGCGACCAACTCTTCTTGCTTCACGCGTCGTGCATTTTAGCGATAACCGCGCTCGCATTTGCATTTGAATTATGTAAAAAACGCGAAACCGAACCGCGTGCTGTTTTCTGCCTCCGCTGGATGTTTTCAAATATCTTGACCACTCTGCAGCGTCGACTTGGCATTGACATAAATTCAGAGTCAAGAGGTCAACGATAACAACGCGCGGACAAAAGGTTGTGAAAGCAATCGAGGGGATGATGACTAAAAAACCGACGAGATAAGGAGACAAGTGGCTGAGAGAAATATCATATATTAAATACTCTATATTTACAGGTGCACATTAAATTAGCTTAGAGGCTGAACTTAGCACGTAAAGTAAGTAAAGAAGGGTGCAGATCAAAGACCCTTATACGAGGACACAACACACTTCAGAGTTTTGACAATCTGTGGCTGGTCTTTGGAGATTCCTGGCGCAGCGAGGCATGCACATGCCCAGATGTTGGTGACACGGGGCTGGCCTTAAACGCACTAAAAATAGATTTAGTTATCGGAGTCTTAAAGTGTTAAATTATCCTATATTCTTCTCACATTCATAACAGCATTCAACACCTTTGTGTTTGTTACTTGGACAAAGTCCACTTTTTGATGTTAGCTGAACACATTCCGTTTCGGGAACACAAAATCCTCCTACCATAGCACATTGTTGATCCATCTTATAGACTGGAACGCCCATATACACTGGAAAAGCATTATTCAGTTACTTTACGATTTTAAAACAATTTTGTGTATATGAATATATAAAAACTCAGATTATTTGCAACCATTCATAATTTTCCAAACTCGATAGCTTAGCTGTTGGTGTAGCAAAATGAGAAATTTGTTTGTTTGTTTTCATGTTTTTTGTTTTGATGAATTAAATAATTTGATTAAACTTGACGATGTTTGGTATTCATTCTATTCTATCACTTTTATCCCTATATTTAATTATTGCATTAATTTCCAGAGTAACATACTCATAAAATAATAATGCGCAATATTAAACTTTCTGACTAATTTCTAATACAATTTTAAAGTATATTTTCTCTGACATACATAAAAATAAATCTTTTTATTATATCCTGAGTCTATGTTTGTTTGATTCAGTAAATATTTATTAAACAAAATAAGGTAAATTGAATAAAGCTTAATTAATTTATCAATTTACTTGAATATCATTAACAAGAAATATTATAACACAGTTGTAAGGATGGCAATTGGACGCCGCAAGTAGCCTTATTAATTAATTTTAAATTAATTATCTAATAAATTATAATATGAGCCATTTTTATGGCATACAACAAAAGAATAATGAGTTTTATGTGTATTTTATCAAAAGTAACTACATTTCTCCTACATATGCGATTGATCTTATCTCTTTTGAAATGTTAAAACAATGGTTATTAGTACTAATATTTTAGCGCAATTATTGAAAACGTGCATGCACATACCCAACATTTTTAAAACTTTTATGACTGTCAAGAAAATAGATTTACTATTGTGATATAAAAGGGTAATATTAATTTGAACTCTGAAGGTTATTGAAATTATATTACGAAATCACGTGAGATAAGCGCTCGTTTGAAGGGCTCGATAGAGATTAATTTTAAAACCTCATTTCGTTTACGTCGACGACTAATTTTAGATTAGTTTTGTTTATTTTTAGTGTAAATCAAGTCAACAGGTCAACTTCTTATATTTTGATGCATGAAATTTATTATAATCTTAGTCTACTGTCTACTAAGTTTGCTGAAACTGTACGAAAAATTGTAATAAGACATTATAGACTAAAATATATTATTATTAGTATCATAATTTTTAATGTTCACACTTCAAATACAATTAATGTTAGTGTTTATTAAAATTTCACCAATTCCACTATCGATTAAGCTTGTATTAACGATTTTTTAAATAAAATATGCAATGACGAAAATATGTCCTGACGATGTTGTAAAAGCTTAAATCGAAGCTCTTTTTTTTGCCTGGATTCGAAAAAAAATTTGTTTATTAAAATTTTATGATTAAAAATTATATAAAAGAAACAAACAATTTAGCATATTCTCTCTACTCTTCAATGTTTATAATAAAAAATGTAAAGGATATAAAACAGAGGTTTTAAAACTTTTTCTGTCTAAGAATAATCTAAATCATACTCAATTAGGCATTGATCTAAATTATTCAGTAATTGCAAATTTTTAATCAATAATACAAGAAAAGTATTTTTTAGTATTTCGAGCAAATAGTGCAGAGAGTGTAAACCACAGGCGTTCGATTTTTTTTATCCAAGAGTCAATAGAATAGAATATTGGCACACGCGATTGTAATTTTTCAGTAAACAAAGTAAGAAATAACAATATAATCAAATCCGGCTTATATTAATATTAGAAAGTATTAATAATTTAATTCGATGACACTGTTTAGTTTTTTAATTTCTTGAGTTGTACGCTAAGTGACGGCACGCTTATTGAAACTTCTTGGTGTAAAATTATGACCGGTAAAGCTTAGAAAACAATCCATTCACTTTACAATATTTTTTGTATGTTCTTATATAATAAAATAAAGCAAAATAGAAAGAAAACATTACACATATTATAGCTAAAGAAGAGATGCTTGGTTGAAGATAGTAAAAAATTATCTTGCAGCAACTGAGAACATTTTTTATTTATCAATTAAATAATAAAAGCAGTAAACTACACTTTGATGTAATTTATAAATCTAGTGTAGACTTACTTCGCACCACATCATTATCACTTTCATCACCAGTTGCAGCTACCAAAGCTGGAGCTAGGATTACTAGACAGAATATGAATTTTGCCATTGTTATTAACCTTTTTTGCGAAAAACCTTTTCAACGAACAATGTCAAAACGACGCGAAACCGGTTCGATGCTTCTTGAATTGTTTAACGCGCGATTCACTCGATCTCACCGCACTGAGCGTCTTCGTCTTCAATTCAACTCCTTTTAAGTGGATCAAATTGGAAGTTTTTTATTTTGCAAAGAAAAGCCGATCGCGATCCGAAAAGCTTTGCTTTCTGGAAAACTCGCCTCTACTTTTGTTATACTACAAAATAGAAAACATAAAAATAGTATTTATCAGAGGTCTATGAAGCTCCCGCTCTTCAGACGTCTCAAGAGCGACGTCGCAATTGTTTCTGATTATCCCACTTACGGGTCAATTGCAGCAATTATCGATCAGCGCCGATTGTTCGGCCACTTCGCGCTTTTCCCTTTCGATATTTGCATATGCGTATTTATACGATGATCCATGACGTCATCTGAAGTGCGGATTTTACCCCAGGCCAAATGTGTGTCACTGAGAGACCGAGTCATTAGGATGGTAAATACTTCGGGTAATAAAATCAAATAAATATTGTGGAAGTAGATAACCCTGACTGTAATGACTTTCAGTGATTCCCCATCGTAAACAAATAGCTCGGTTCTTTAGAAGTCACTAGTGTACTTCGGTGTCTATTTATAAAACGATCTATTTTTTAATATTTTCGCCACAAATCTGCATTCTCAAGATTCCGTAGCAAAAAAGTATTAAAGGAAATCTTATGGTGAGGCTTCGGCGTCTGTCTGTCTGTCTGTCGTAGATGTTTATTTCAGCAAGTAGTAATCCTATCGACTTGAATTTTAGCACAGCTTCCATTTCAGTTGAAAGAATTTTAAAAATTAGAGAATTTAGTAAATATTACAGGAAAAATAAAATTGTGTTCCAGATATTTATGGTAAAAGTAATTTTTGAGAAAAATAATGTTTTTTAAGTATTTTGTATGGCAGTTGCCCCAATTTTCAGGTTACAAATTAAAAAAGAAAAAGCATATCTAGAGATATTCATAAAAAAATTACAAATACATAATTTCATTCAAATCCATTTAATAGTTTAGGCACAAGACCAAGAAATATATTGTACAGAACCCTCGGTGTACGAGTCAAACTCACACTTGACATACTTTTTTCTTCCTTTTGAGTAAATCATACATTCCAATAAAATTTTTTCTGTAGATTTCAAGCCTGAAAACGAAAATGCTCGAATACGCTAAATTTTAAGGTTAGAGAAAAGGAGGATTATGAAATTCCTATTAATATTGCACTTTTAAAATACTTAGCAGCCAATAATTTATTATTAATTCAATAAATATAACTTTTCATGACATCATTAGCAACAAGTGCATGCGATTGCACATTCCAATAGCGCAGATCCGCCCTCACGTTTTACGTTTCTTAACCCGAAATAAAAAACTCTCTCTTATTCAACTTTTTATTACTAAATTTGATTGTCACATGTCACGTGTCATGCGCGCCGTATAATTTACTCTAAGTTATGTCACTTTGGTGGTATATATCACCCGTATTATTTGCATATAATTTTCCCAATTAGTCAATTGACTAAATTAGTTTTAATTAAAGTAACTTGACACCTTATGAAAGACAATCTACGGTAATATTTTTCTAGAATATTAATTATTAATCAAACCCAATCTTCTAAAAGTTCTGGTATTAGCAAACCTCTCTATCTCTTGATTGCAATGCTTTAGAAGATTATTGTTATAGAACTTTTTGGTAGGGATAGTGTATACTATTGTCTTAGAGTACTTCATGCTAAAAAAATAAGAATTCCAGAACTCCATACCAAATGGACATTGCTCTTTGAAAAATTACAAAAAAAAAAAAATGTACTGATATTTTATAGAAAGTAAGTGTAACCCAACTCCGAAGATTAAATTTGTAACTTTATTTGAAAAGAACAATGGAAAATTTAAACTTATTTTAAAAATTACCCAGAATAACTAATTATTGAATAGTAATTACTTGTTAGCTGTCTAGAAGGTACTCCCCGAGAAGTTAACTTTTCTAAAAATTATTCTTTGGGCTAGTAAAATTCTTGCATGTTCTATTACACATATAAAATTAGCTTTACCCTAAATCTAATATTAGGGAATTCACGATTAGAAGAATTAGAAGATTATTTTTTTATGAAATACATCTAACAAAAATAATGAAATATTAACATAACAAAGTGGAAAACTTGAATCATACGTCCCCTTAAACTCTGTAATATTTCGCTTTAAAAAAAAATTTATTTTTAAATTTCTTATCTACAGAAAACGTTATCAAATCTGTTTGCTTATTCTTCGACAACAAATTTTTTTTTTATAACTACTGGACTTTTGTTACATTATTAAAATGTAATTATGTTTTAAGCTATAACAACTGATCATAAAAGCTCCACAATCTTACAGAGTTCTTTTAGAAATTTATAAGTGTTCCTTATCACATCCATATTTTAATTAGTTTACTATAATTCACAATTCATTAAAATAATAATCAAAAATAAAATATTATCAAGAGATTGCTTTTACTACGTTATTAAAATAAAACCGAATAAATAGGGAATTCCCCGATTCAATCAATCAATTGTCTATTGATTTTATTTATTTCTAATCAAAACTGAAATTCTTGCGAAACAAAATAAAATTAAGTTAAAATAAAACCTCCGTTTCAGTACATGTATCCAATTCCATACTTATTAAGTAAATTATGCGCAACAAGATGTAGATACATTTTTTGCAACTATAGATGTAAAATACAAAAAAAAAAAAATTTACCTCATAGCTCCTGATAATGAAATATGATGAAATATGACTATTCCGAGTATTTTTGATCAGTTCTCATAATAAAGTTTTTGAAATTTCTTCAAGCACTTTTATTTTCTAGTTTGGTTACTTAATGATTTCTGAATTAGGTAAATCCGCACGAGTATGTTCTAGAAATTTCCATTGATTGGAATTATACTTATTCGATTGAATTGGCTTTAAAAGTCGTGGTACGAAATAGAATTCTTCAATTTTTGTTTTTTTTTTTCTTCAGAAGAAATCTGACCAGGGAATAAGTGACTTGTTTAAATGAGAACATGAAGCGGTACTCAAGAAAATGCTAAACTGCGGTGGCTTGACAAGAACCTAAAACTCGCCGCACATAATTTCTGCGGTGTTTTGCAATAGTATTAAATGTCAATTAGAAAACCCGCTTGGTACTTTCTGCTGAAATTTGCTCATCGCCTTAAGGTGTGCCGGTAATGATATTTGTGTCTGAAACATAATAAATCTTCAAGACTGGCGGGTATTACAGCCAAGGGTACACGCCGGGCAAAAATTTTCAGCTGGTGAGGTATCCTGTTTGATGTTCGAGCTAGTAGACGAAATACACGGGGTATGCATGAGATTGGGTCTTATCTTATTAAACATCTAGAGGAGGGGCCGCGGGTTAATTTGTTCCGGGAATATTTTAAGTGTCCTTCATTAAATGTTTAACTACTTGGGGATATTCGCTGGTGATGCCCAGAGCTGTTCGTTCTTTCGGCCCCGGGCTATTTTTGAATGGGTGCAAGAAAGGTATGCAAAAAAACGTTCCTCCTTGAAGCGCACGGTTCAGTCTCTTCGGGAAGTTATTCGAATCACTTGGTCAAGAAGTGGACGTCCTCAAATGGTGGTTGGTTTTTTCGCTTAAAATTCTTGTTTTGGGTTTACTAATGGCACATGGATTGATTGAAATCGCTTAACTGGCCGGAGATTAATTGGGTTCTCCGAGTGTGTGCGAATTCCCGTACTAAACCCGCTCCTTAGACGTTCAGTACCTTCAGCATTGTCTCATAAATGCATTGTGGCGCTTCGCCGAGGGCCTTCTTGCCATCGACACTTTTGCATAATTATGCCGTAGTGTGCTGAAGCACCGGCCGCGCAGTTTGCAACCCGCAATTAAAAAGCCATCAATATATATCATGGCGAGTTGCTGCTGGTCATTTCCTGTTTTTATCTTCCGCGTAATGGCTCCCCGGCGTCGCTTACCTGCCTTCTACCTGGATTCTACTTTCCATACCGTCTATACCCACTACACCTTTCGGCTTTCGAGGGACATTGCATTATTATGGCGAATGCGAATGTGGGGTGATCTGATAGTTTGCAAATTAGTACTCTCGTACCATCTGCAATTATCGCATCACTTGGAGGCTTTGGCATATCGCGTTTGTTTACACCAACACCGGTGCGGTGCGGAGCTGAATTTGTGCCCCAAGTGCAGTCATGCTGATGCATACTCGCGAGCGCCGCATTCAAACTTTTAGGCAAGCCAACTTTGTAAAGCGGCTAGTTAGCGAGATTAATGGCATTAAGTTATTAACGATGCTAATGACTTAACTCAATCCGGCTGTTAGATGATGCAGAAACCCTTGTTTAATGATATGAACAACTTGTTCATGCAGAAAATGTTATAGTAGGGGAGATGAAGACTAGTTGCAATATTTTAAGAAAGTGTGGCCTCGCCTATTGATTAATCCATTCTCAGCTTTTAAATAAGATTCTACTGAAACTAGTAAAAATAAAAGAAATTTGGAAAAACATCTCGTTGTTTAGTATCTGGGATTGGATGTTATACTACCCGAGGTAAAATGTGACAATAACTCAAGCTGTTACGACATGACTGAATTATTGTCACATTTTACCTTGTTTGAATTACGATTCAGTCCTTTGTTTTGACTTATGGTGCAAAGTAAACATGTTTTTTCAAGTCTATTATAAACTAAAACCGACTAGAAATATTTTAAGGGCTTTTATAAAAATTATACCAGTAAATCGACAGAAACTAAATTATTTCATAAATCTACATCTTGAATAACAAATATGTACCTAAAGGCAATAACAAATATGAATATAAATATGCATGCACAACTAATCCGAGAGATTTGCAACCAACAACAAAACTTTGGGTATTCAGTAGAAGGAAGTGAACATATCTCTACCGGGTAATCTTAATTATAGTACGAAAAGGACGGATCAAAGATCAAATATCACAAAAAAATATTATTATTGCTCTAATAAGAACAGGTACTGATCAAAATAATTAAAACAATAATGTTCCGAACTCTTAGCATTAAGAACACACAAAAAGTACTCCTTCAACAGAGTCAGCGCTCTTGACACGTGTGGCATAGGAATTCGTATCGGTGAGAGCATTTGTCTTCTCTAAGAATGCTATAACATTATTTTCTTACCGACAAATTAGGATGTCATTTTTTAATACTCTTCCACTTTTCTTTTGTGTAACAGAACAAATTTATAAAACATATTTTATTTTAGTTCAAATGAATTCATAAACTTATAGTTATATTGACAGAAGGCTAATAGTGATCTCTGTTAATTTTGCCCTGTTACAAGGGATTAAGTTGGTAGCTAATTATTCTACGATTGCTAGACAGCATCTTATGTATTTTCTCATTTTTCGATTAAAGAAGTTCAAATGGTATTCAGTCATTTATTGTTTCTGAAAACTAATAAGTCTTTGTTTCTGCAAAAAGGTATTAATTTCTTAATAATATTTATCTATTTATAATTTATTTTCAGTTTCCTACTTGAATTTGTTCCTACCCTTTTTCGATAGAGGGTCTGTATTAAAATCACGTCTCGTTGCAAGTACTTCTCTAAGTTGTCATATTTATCTTAAATAAATAACATTCGATTTAAATGTGATATTATAAAGGAATAGAATGCAAACAGTAAGATTATGTATAAACAAAAGTTGATTAAAAATTGATTACTCTCTTGTAAGACACATTTTCTTAAAAAATTTGAATTTAAATGAACTTTTTTAATTAAAAATGCTCTCATACATTTCAATTATTTTTTATTATTTAAATAGAAATCAGTTCGAAAAAAAGGTATTTCGGTTTTATAATTGTTTCACAAAAGTGTTTATGACACTAATTTACAAAGATTTGTGTTGAATAATTGTTTAAATTGTTTTTTGTATAAATTTTGAATGGTAAAAAATGTCGTGTTGTGTGGAATAAGAAGATTAAGTTGTGAAAACGTTTCAAGTTATAATAAGCAATAAAAATCCAGAAAGAAGCCACTCGACTCCAATATCCTCTTTTCCAAGCAATACAACCAGAGTATCATGCGAATAGATCCTGCTAACTATCAGAAAAGTTAAGTTTGCAATAAATAGAACTGTCTGCAGTATTGAATTTATTAAAGGATTAATCATAAATATCATTGTTTTGTTTCTTGAGATTCATTTGAAAACAAATCGTAGATAAGTCGAAATTACCAAATAATCAGTAAGGTTTATTTGAAAATTGAAATTTTATGCAATTATTCATGAATTTTGTCCGTCTGTCTTCATATATCTAGAGTAAGATATAAATTACCTATTGAAGGAACTAAATACTGAATTTAAACCAACCACAAGGCCTTCGTCTTAATATTCTCTATGTACAAGTTATATTCTGTTTTAAATAGTATAAGTACGAGGGACGAGGCGTTATAGACCTTTTATCGGTCGAAAGAGGGGATGTTGACTCAACTTTATGTAAATTATCAATTAAGGTTTTCCATATCAAAAGATTTCGGAATAATAAGGAAAATTTCGTTGATTTCCTTTACTAAATCATTTTTCATGCCAGCGTTGTTTATTAAGGAATGCAAATTAAAAATTGAAGGTAAAAGAATCGATATATGGGGAAAACAATCTTAGTAATGACTAACATTTGAAAAAGACGTCGGCGTTCTCTAATAGACCGTTTTGAAATGACAAAACATTTTTCAACATTTCTAAATCTGAAGTCTGAAGTCTCCTGTGTCGGTTCTTGAAAGAAAGCCGAAATAAAATGTCGAATTTTGAAATTTGTAGAAACCCTATATTTTTATACTACAAAATTTTGGAAAACTAGTCATAGTTCAATCAACACTTATTTTATGGAATAAATGATAAAGATCTGAAATTAGCCATTATTCTTTGTTCACAGATTGAGGGCCATAAGTAAAAAATATTTGGTAACAATAAAAAACAAAGTAACAAAAAAGTGTTATTTTGAAGATTTGCTTTTCAAACAAGAACTGATTTATGAGATATGCATCAATATTAAATTAATTTACGAAAGTGAAAAAAAACCCTAAAAAATGAACTTCGTTTATGTGAAATTCGAATCATACGAGTATTATTAGAAAATTATTTTTGATTAGACTCTAGTGAATTTGCTATGGGAAAATACGAAAAATACTTGAAATCGCCTTAAATAATACACTTTCACTTCTCGGCCTAAACTTTAAGTCATGTTTTACTTTAAAATTTCGAACTTTACATACTTCAAAACTTTGACTTACCCTTGATCTTGTGGCGGCATGGTTTTGATATAAGAAAAATAATATAGTGCTATAAAATTGGGTGAATATTGAATTAGTAACGTGTGATTAGAATACTCGGGAGTACCTTGGACTTGGAACTTTTTAATCTCCATCCCCCCTTCCTTAAATTGCCCATATACAATTAAAGGCGTTCTTCTATTTGTACATCCCAGGGCCAAAATGTTGTAAAACACATTTTTGTTATAAGGACAATTTACATTGTAATGATTTTTATTTTTCTTACAAATAACCGGTTAAATTAGAAAATTAATCACTCACGTTTTATTGAAATTTAATATGAGTCAGCTGAAATTAGGAAAGTTTAAATGTAAAAGTCTTGATCTTAGCGGCACTGTAAATAGAATTTTAACTGTTGGGATGCGTTTCGGTCTGGATAGTCTGATGGCACGATATTTGAAACGCAAATAGAACAAGTCGTCGATGACTGTTCATGTCAGTCGCTTTGTAAATAATTGCTCGCGAAATTGTTGATAGGTAGCAACAGCGGCAAGGGGGTAGCCGGTTCTGGAGGGACGCTGTGATTATTTCTAGAATCGAGGGAATTAATCATTTCATTTCCTTAAATTTTGCCGGGACGCAACGCACCTAATCCTAACTCTTCTTCTGGGTTACTCCTCCGGTGGAATGTCACTGGAACGGATAAGAGCCCGGGAGCAGCCTAAGGGAGCGAAGGCAAAGCTCTCAAACAAAACATATACATAAATAATGTTGTGTGTATAAAATCTTCAGCACGATATGAAAACTGAAAATTTCATAACGTCTATTCAAATATCTGCTCTCGAAAAATACCTTGGAGCGGTTCAGGCTTTTCTATACTCGTTCCGTTACTTAAGAACACACAAGTGTACCGTTATACCGACAACTCCTGACTCCTGAGTCCTGAATCCCGGACTCCTGACGGTAGATACCCATTCTGGTTGTCAGGTTCATATTTCAGACGACGACGACTATACACAAACCCACACAGTCTTCCGACCCGGCCGCCAGCGCCGTCTATAGGTGTATCTTGGCAGCGCAGCTATGTAGGAAACTTCCTTGAGGTCATATGAATAGCCGGCGGGTATTCCATGGTATATTCCAGACAAATAATTCTCCTTTTTTGCCCCAAAGGTTAACGCAAATTGCAAAATGGAAAAGTTGGTTGGCTTCCTCGAGGATCCTTCATTTTTTCCTTTGCCTTCCGTTCCCCCTCGCCAGATTCCTGCCCTTCCATCAGCCGTGCCGAGTTTGATTCTGAATGCGAGAAAATTCGTTTTTGTGTATTAAGTCCCAGGAGCTAGTAAAGAGTCAGTCAGTACACTTCCCAGGGTTCCCAGTTGATGTTCGAGTTAGAGGAGTTATTGGTGACTCCGTACTTCGGAGTACTCAGGCTCCCAGCTCCCAAGTCAAAGGATGGATTGCTGATGGAGCGAATCTGTCCTGGCCTTGGTCCTCTGAGGCTCCGATGCCCGCTGGACGCTCCGGCTCCGTTCGTTGAATGCGAAATAAGGGTTCCTGCAAATAATTGAACTTTTGCATATTGCATGCATGCGGGCGGGGCAGGAAGCGTTCATTTACAGCCGCCACCGATGCTTGAGGACACCCTAAAATTCATTCAAGGACTATTTCGAACGGTTTTAGACTTGTATATAATTTAAAGGTTCATCTTTGCATTCGGAAATGGGTCAAGGCCTCTTGTTGGTCAAGTTTTGATGCAACTGCGACAGAAAATCTCTCTGCAGTCAATTAATTCCCGATTAGTTCACTTACTCAATCTTGTGCTATCAATTGACTACGCGGACATGCCATAATTTAATAGCCGAACTGTTCCACGTCTGATAGTTTGTTTATGATCTCGTCACAGTCGGATCTTAACTTATCTCGATGATTGACCCGCAGGTTATTGTTAATTATTAAACTTCCAGTTCAGCTCCCGAAAATTGAGGCTGCGATGACGCGTTACCATCAAAATTTTGTAATGCCAAGTTCAGGCGCGAATTTTGCACTTTGAAGGAGGTATGTGGTTCTCGCTAAATTTTAGAGATAAGAACTTTCTAGCAATATTATCCCAATGCGCTGACGACACTTTTTCTTCGGAAAGTTTTCAATGCCGGAATTTCTTGACTACTATCAGATTTGTTTTTACAACAGCGTGAAGAGTATAAAGATCTGCATACCCTTGGAAAAATAAACAAGACCATATTTAAATGAAATTTACCAGAAATAGAAACATTTTTTAAATAATTGAATAAATGCTATCTTTAAGTAAGCTTTTAAATGGAGATTTATTTTATTTTATTTTTTTTATATTTAACAAAATTCGTTCAGTGTTTTGGTTTTTAAAACTGAAATGTAAAATCAAAAATTCAAAAACTTTATTTTTAAACTTTACTTCTTTTATTTAATTTTATTTGATTTGCTAGTATATATATAATTTATTTATACAATAAAAATGATAAATATTCGAATATTTTAGGTTAACTTCTTCTTTCTAGCTGCCTGTTTTCTTTAATGCAAATATTGATTTTTCGGAGCCGTGAGGTTTATAGGTACCTTTAAACGTGTTTACGTAGATTTCTTTTATTAAAACATTATTTCTTGTGCTACTAATTTTCTAAGAGTCAGTAAAAGTCTTAAGCCGAACATTACATTTGAATCAATTTGGTTTTTTTTCAACTATCAATTTTCAATTTAAAAAAAATGCCTATACAGTAAAAGTTACGTGAATAGAAAGGCATAACGTGAAACATTAGGAGGGTGATTATGTAACCATCCCAAGTAAGTTAAAATCCAAATTTGCACAACTCATGATCAATTTGTAAAATCGGTTAATGGTTCATGGAGAAGTAATGCATTCAGTGCGCGGTTCGTTTAATGCATTTACGTTTCGAATATACACGTACGAAAAACAAAAGAAAATTGCGACGAATTATTTGTTAATAAACTCAGCAATTGTTATTTCGCTAGAGCACCGTGATGATGTAGTTATTCGCGGTAGAATGGAACCCACGCAGATAATTCTCTGTCTATGTACTGACACCCCCCGGATTCCTTTTAATGGACTTTTAAGTGGAGCTCAGAGATAACTCTTATGCAGTTGCCGGCATTCAAAACGAAACGCAATATACACGACTGTCAGCACATTTGCACAGCCCTAGAGCCCTATTCCCTGTTCCCTTCTTCCCTGCCCGACCGAGGCGGACTTCTAAAGCCGAGCGAAAACGAAAAGTATTTCTAATATTCTCTGTTATGAGCGAAATTTGATGCCAATAAATGTTGCCCTTAGGTAGCGCTCGGCCAACGTTCCACAAGATAATTGCCATCAATATACTCGGGATACCCTTTATTGTTGGCCCATCATCCGGATCGCCGTGATAGGCAATTACAGCTGTGTTTAACATTGTTAACATGACAGTAATAATAGCTCTTATTACGCCGAGGTTGGAGTTAGAAACCTCGCGCCTCATTTGAATGTGTTACCTGTCGGTGCAAAAAGTCGGCGTCCGCGGGGCAGCCACACTATTAATTGATACATTATATCTTATGCGATTTCTTGGCAACAGTGCGGTCGATTTCAGGTGTTCTCAGGTGGTCACCGCTGCTGTCGTCGCTTAAATAGTAAACTTTTGCTCCATGGCTGGACTACCTCTTGACCGCCGGTCAAACTGAAACATTAATTGACCGCACTCAAGCTATGTGCGGAGCAATCGCCGCCGGCGGCTGTGTAACACCATCGAACGACTTTTTCCAATTTTTGATGAAAGTTGCGATATTTCGACGAACATTTGAATTTTAAATTGAACTATTTGTTGATTTTAAAGCTAGAAAACTATTTGTTCGCGCCTGGCGATGCCCGCATGCGGCGAAATTCCCAATTCGCCGTTTGCATTTTAATCAAGTAAAAAAAAAATTATCTGGCAAAGCGTTCGGGCAATAGAACATCAAAGGATTGGACTTTTTTCAGAAATCGCAATACAAATTGATTTAAATTGAAATATTGTTATTTATGCATATTTCCCTCGACCATAGGAAAGGGTAATATCAAAAAATAGACACTACAAATTTTCACTACAAAATAAATTTTCTTACATACGTATACAAAAAATATAATTTCGCTTGACCCAGTATAAAGATGATGCGATCTTTTTAATTCTTTTCAAATTATGAAACACATTTGAGGTAAATCAATTCCAAATTTAATAGAATCAAAATAGATACTATTAAATACAAATATAACTACACTTCACAGCCAAGTTTTCATAATGCATACGTTGGATATAAGCGCCTTCATTGTTACCAATTTTTTAAACAAAGATTTGTTGTTAGAGTGTAGAATATCTCTAAAAACGATTAAAAGGCTCTTAAGTCACGACGGAATACTCAAATTTAATGTGGTCTTTTTGATATGGTTTTAATTTTTAATTTAATTGCACCACGTGCAAGTGAGTGCGAATAGCTTATAATTTTTTAAGTCAAATAATACGGCGCCTAAATCCCTCAAATTAATGATGCCTTTTACTAAAATTGGTTTAATCTTATAAACTATCTTTTGATTCTATCACAATCGGGTAAAACTAAACTATTATTTTACAAATGACGAAGTAGTCCATGAGCGAAAACATCTATTTTGGATTTTAATAATCCAAAAGTGTTATATTTTCATTTCCTCAGTGCAACAGATTTATTAATGCTTAAATTTATGTTCATTTCAATAAAAAGCTATAACTTCTTCTAAAGAGAGTATTGCTTAAGTTCTTCAGTCTTTTTTCTTGCGTAAAGTGTGAACAAAGCACCGGGAACTGTAGCCTCTAAAGGGTAACTTTCATTCTACACAATTCTAAGTTTAGGTGTTGCCTTTTATTAACCAACTGCATATTTCTTAATTCTGTGATTTTTTAAATTTAATTTAACATGCTGGAATTAAGGATGATAAAAAAGTTATAATAAGCAAATTATTTAATTAACTATTTTTTCTATTTTATTTTATTTTAAGTAGTCACGTTTCTATTGTATGTAAAGAATGTTCAAACAATTATTTCCCAAAGATGACACAGGAAAATAACGAATAATTAAAATGAGCACTTTTCAATGTTTTTGAGATATAAGCAATAAAAATTGAGACTTTTCACTTTCCAAAACTTCTTCTTTTTTCAAAAGTAAAATATTTACTACTTTCACCTTTTATCAAGATTAATGGGCATTGCTAGTGACATTGATGATAAATAGATAATTTCAAAGAATTTTTGTGCTATAATACCAAAAAAACAGTTACTTATTTTAGGATATCCCGCATATACTTCCTTATTTTAAATTTGTTTATGTAAATTTCTATAAAGTGTTAAATTTCTTGCCTTTGTGAAAAGTAAATATCGACCATAAATCAACTCATATTTTTTTATCGAAGGTGTTTCATATTGACTCTCACTTCTGAATTTTTCTGTATGTGATAACTTCACATGTTGGAACGGGGAAGATCGTTGTTTCAAACGATTGCGACGTACAATTTAGCCACCATATTATTGAAAAATTTGAGTTTATCTCCAGTATTCTGTTTTGAACGTCACACGTTGACAAGTCATTAAGCTTTGTTTCTATTTCTACAACATGCGCAACAAAAAGTATTTGAGCCCTAGAATTTAAAGAATAACAGGTCCATATTTTAAAATGTAGGTAAGAGTAAGAAATTAAGTTTCTGTTTCGCATATTAGTTCCACATGGTTTCCTGATAGCGCCACAAGGAACACAGGTAGGCACAGAAGCGGAAGTCTAAGAAGAGTTCGATGAAACCAAAACACACATGGGCCACAACATGGGCATACATTACGGACTACGCCCGATAGGGGACTTGGACGTTGTCGTCGTTGTCGTTGGATCTCGGCAAGAATTAGATTTTAGATCCTGATTCGTTGATTTAGAGCTTTCCTCCTTGGCCATGCGGAGAGAGCGTTTGGAGCGGGTCCCGTTCATGAAATCATGATCGAGCGATTAGATTAAAACACCATTAGTATGCATTTGCTGTCCTCATTTTTCACTGAAATATCAGCCCACATTGGCGGCGGCATCGAGCAACAAAAATTTATTCCACTCGGCCTCGGGCTAGCCCTCGGGAGATCTTGTCGTCTTGCTTTTTATCCAGTCCAGGCCCCGGCCGCAGACCGCAGACCGCAAAGCGAACCGGAGACCGGAGACCCGAGCGGAACATGTTGCAATCTGACTTCATGCATTGAGCCATGCCAGCAAACCGCCCCGAGTCACACAAAATGATCTCTTGCCGCGTTGCATAAGAAAAATTTATTCTTGAAATGCGAGGACACCGGCTCCCTGAAGGTGTGCTCGTGATTTATAAGTCTGTTTGGTTATGCGATTTTTTAAAGGCAATTACCCCTTTTAAAATAAATTTTGCGAGCTGGTCTTGTTATGGACAGCCCCGACGTGGCTGCGTCCCGCCCGGGGGTCTCGAATCGCCGCTGAGCCGTCGCCGCGCTGCCCGTCGCACCGTTGACCGCCACAGCCGCAAGCCTGCGAGGGCCACTCAATTTCGTGGCTCTTTTTATATGCAAATTGTGGCTAAAAATGAAAATCGCAGCTTAGTGCCTATCAGAATTATTTCCTTTGAGGCGTAATTCGGTACAACAAAGGGAAAGCGAGGGCTTACACGCGGACGTTGACCAGTGCTGCTAAGTCAAACAACAGAAATTTCCATAGAGTTCAAGGAAAACAAGTCCTTCAGGGTACACTTATGATATGAATGGGCTTTTTAACTTTTATTAAAGAAAACTAGTTGAAATTTCGCAATAAAAGGTATATCTTTTCAACGAACAGTGCACATCCATCGAAAAAATTTCAAGTAAATCTATTCACTATTTTCTGCGTAATAGGATAACATAAATTGGCAACTATTAGATTTAGCATTTTCTGATTTGTATAAAACATAAAAGGAGAATTTTTCCATCATTTTGCATTTATGGTAAGGGAAAATATCATCGCTCAACTCATTTAATCTATGTCCTGTCCAATAAAACTAGAGAATCTTATAAACACTATTTTTAATAATAAAATTTTTCCTGTTTTACTGGTAAAGCTAAGTGCTTTACGATTCTCTATTCAAAGACATCAATAACTTAATACCATCCTCTTTTTAACTTTGTGCACTATAGCCTATAGAGTACTATAGACTATAGGTGGAATAGCATACTTAACAGAAAATCCTGAAAATTCGACTACACCAGGATAGTATTATTTGGCTATATGCTAATTTTTTTGTTGGTGCCACTATAACTCAAAAATAGTGAGAGCAATTTTAATACAATACATACTGACAAACTTCCTCAAATCATTTAAAAAAAGGTAGGAAAATTTTTATATTCTATTTTAAATATAGAAACAATATCCGATATCAAAATAAAAAAACATACATGGAATATATATAGGAATATTATAACACACTTTCTATGTAATATGATTTCATTTAATATAACGACAGGGAATTTTGGGATTGTAGAAAAAAATTATAATTAACAAAAACGTGAAGATATCATAAAATTTAAACAAAACTGCATGTTTCTATAGAAGTTAGAAATAGCGCTAAAAATCCCCAAAACGAAAGGAATACTTTGTAGGTCTAGCAGCCTTGGATTACGTGAACCGCGTGTAGTTGAATTCGGCGGCTTTGATCACGCTGATATGTTACGGACGCGGGACTCGCAACATCCGCAATTGTGGATGCGGTCTTTTTATACCCTGCCGGCGACCCTTATTCTCTTAGCACCCTCCCGATAAGCTGCTGAATAGGACACCTTAAGAGCATCAAGGGCGTACTCACAGCATCTCTGCTGGACAAAAGAGAAGATAAAGGCTCTCGGCGTGGTGCAGGGGGATACCATCATTACTTTACTAGATCCCGTCCGAGACGCCGTCGTCGTTGCCGTGCGATTGTGTAGGTTCTCTTCCTGTTCTAATCTTGAAGTTGCTCCATCTCCTGGAGGCATCCAAGGTAAACATGAGGAGAACAAAGGATAAGCCTTCTACTTCGTCGGGGCATTCTTTTTATAGCGCATCAGCAGCATCAGCATGATGGACCAGCACAATCGGAATTCTTCTGCCGTGCTAGTTAGTGTCTTGGGGCTACATGAAAGATGGATTTCGACATGGAAAAGGACTGGAACATAATATGACCACTTGAGGGTTGGCCCTAGGCCACCTGAGTGACGGAGCATAGAGTTCGTTTCACTTTTGCCTACTGCAGAATGCAGCCAAAGTCCGGGCCGAGTGTGCAGACTCTCGTGGGTATTTGAATATCTCTCTGCTTTACCTGTGGCCGATGGTTACCTTTTCACAAATTGTAATTCACTTTTTTGAATTATTTCAATGCATTACTGTTTGCGGTGGAACTTAGTCGTGTAAGGGCCGGCTCCTAATTAGGATAAAAGAAACCCGGCTGTCACCGACAAGCAACGAATCTGCACGCCTTTCTTTTGTAGGAAGACCATGTCATGTAATTCAATTTATGGAATTTTTTATTCCCGTTCTCTTGTTTTGCAATGGGGCGACAAAGTATTAAAGTTTCATCGATTTCCAATTTTGTTTTTATACGAAATTTTTAGATCAGTGTCGTGAACATGACCTTTTGCTTCTCTCATTTGGATGACAACGTAAGATGTATGCTATTTAAGAAGAAATGAAATAATAAATGTCCACATTAAAAAATATTTAATAGTACCAATAAGTACTATAAATTAGCAGAAATGAAAACTAAATACTCCAAAACTTTCTATTACTCCTTTTTAAAATTTGTATTCAAACGTTACAAAATAAACAGAAATTGTTCCAAAGTTCTAACACATGCAATTATGTGGAAATATGTAAATATAAAATATTTTCTTCTCCCTTATTTTTCCTTCTATTAAAATATCCTGGCATGCTTTAAGAGCACATCTTTCTTTAACGTAAAATGTAATGAAGATGTCTACCTACACGGTACTTTTTATTAGAGAATTTTAAAATACCTGAATGAAGAGTTCAAAATGAAAATGAATGTAAAATACATCTATTAACATGAAAATGTGAGAGCCTGTGGCATCTATCTCTTAAGGTATGAATAGGTGATTTCCTCCATTATATTTATTACACTCACGACATAAAAAGAATATCTACTAACTTGTCTTAAAATTCTGAATACTAGAATTCTATATGCTGAACCATAATTTGGATGTGCTCTTTAAAATGTTCAATATAATCCAAATATATTGCCCAAATGGCGTTCCAATACACCGATCGGTTCTGTGCTGTGATTTGACCAACGTCAGAAGAAGATTTCATAAATCGATGAATTATTAAAAATACAGAAACGGCTTCCGAAGGGCGTAATTAATTATAATAATTGACAAAAATTTGGGACTTTATAGTTCACTAATAAAAGATAATGGAGAAGTGGTTAAAGATTCACTGGAATGGTTGTAGTATTCCCTTTAAACTGGTCCTTCAAAGACTTCTAAAAATGGTTAAGTAAAGAAAACAAAAAATATATTCCATAGTCGTACATTTTACAAGAGAATAATCGATTATTGGTGTATATTGAAACATGACTATATAACATCTTGTATACCTTGAATTTATTTTATTGTTGTTTGACAAAAGTTGTTGAATTTCAATTTATTTCAAATAAGATTTTTAGTTATCATTTTTTTTTTAAATGATCATATTTGTTCAACTATTTTACCTTGGTTAAAATAAAAATTTTATCATTGTTTACAAAATTCACAACTTTTTATCATCATCTCAGTGATTTACCTCTTTAAAGCAGAGCATACTCAAATTAAAAACCAATATTAAAATGATGGATATTAATTGCTATTACGATTGCTGCTCTTGGTTTGTACTGTCCCATATTTTACTAGTTATATATTAATTATGTGTGGTTGGTTTAACTGACCATCACAGTAAAACACTTAATAAATTAAAGCAATTAAATCTCATGAATAAGGCAAATATATTATGTATGAAATTCACCAAATTAACATTAATTAGCACAGGTTGCGTTAGCAAAAATTCCTTTTATCGGGGGCTCTATTCATCATTCGAGCCACAAAAGCCCTGTTCACACCTGAGGTTAGCGAAATTAATTGATAATAAAGTGGCGATTTTACGATGTTGAAGGCGCTGCCGCATTTCCCCCTGACAATAAATTTAATCACCGCGCTATTATCAATTGAGCTATTTGTAATCACCCAATAAATTTAAGTCCCAAGAAGTGTTAGTGGGTATAAGTATTCGCGGGTTGGGTAAGATCTTAAAGACGTTCCCGATACTCTAAGGAACAAAGATTTTATGGCTAGTTTTAGCTGTTGTGTACGGAGGACGTGGTGGAGGAGTCCTGGGGGAAACGGTTGCTGTGTAATAAATGCGAGGTTAGAGAACCGCACCCAGGAGGGGAAAAAGGACGTAAATGCCTTTCAAGTAAGCCTTAATTAAACATCTCTCCAGATTCGCCTAAGTTTAAATAAAACCCTTTCCGTCGTATCTATCACATTTCAGTGCGTTTCCACCACAAAAGATATTTTAATTAATCGCCCTGTTCTGAGCGGGGATTTTTGGAAGGCTTTCAATCAAATATCAAAAATACCAAGGTACTGGGTTTCCCAGTTGAACCAAATATGTTCAGGTCCGGGGAGAGCGACCGACTCTGGTGAGGTACAAAATCGCCGGAAGGTATCTCATTAAGCTAAAAATGAATGCTCGCAACAAAATTTTTGACTCATCAAAGTTCCTGAAGGCGTTTATTAATTTATTTTAGGGTTCCTGATGTGTTTCGGTGTTCCTGTCAAATTTAACTACAAAATTTGTTGCTGTGTTTTCACAATTCGAAATTTCACTGGTGGTGCGGCATCAGCATCATCGTGGTTTTGCTATATAGAAGAAGCGCGTCGCGCGCTCTGCGGCGCACTCCTTTGGTGGCTCCTCAATTTCATTCACCGTCGTAAGACTTTTTGATGCCTTGTCTTGGATGGGCTCTCCAACAGCAACCCTGCAAAGTTTTAATAGGGATTTCTCGGGCGTTGTTTGCTTTACATACACAATCACTTGACGTTCAGTTGAAATTTCGTTAATTAGAGAAAAGTTGTCTAATGAGTTGTTACGCCATTGTTCTTCGTCGGGATGATCGTGATTGGTCTTTTCCGAAACGCTTATATTTACTAGAAAAACTTTTTTGCGAAAAATTAACGCTGACAGCCAGTCCAAAAACTTCTACTTAATAGAGAGTATGAGGTGATAAGGGAGGCGGTGGGCCTGCAGTGATTTATACGTTAATAGCACCTCCTACGTCGCGTCGGTCGCGTCAGTTGAATGCTCCATAAAATGGAGGATCCGCCACAGCTGCCGCCCGCCGTCGTAATTTCAGATTATCAGTAAACACTTGGCTCCGACATAGACAGAGGCGGGCTGGCCGACACAAAACTTTGTATTAAAAATCTCATGCGTGATATTAAAACTTCATAACGTCTATTCAAATATATGCTGTAGAATAATACCTTGGAGCGGTATGGAGCCTTCCTATATTCTCCTTTCCATATATATCTAGGCAAACAGATATTTCGCTCAGCCCGGCAATACCCTCTATACCCTCTACGGCATATACCCTGCATGGATTCATCATCATATTCTACAGTGGATCCCATTTGAACTTCTACCACTGCACAGAGAAGAGAAGTGGAGAAAGAGCCCCGGGGCTCGAACGAACGCCCCCAGGGATCTCTGTATCCTCAGACATATAATTCATCCCCTTCACCTTAAGGCTAAACACAAATTGGAAAATATAAGAACTGGCTTCGTTGTTCTGCAGAATGGTCTGGTTTGAATTGAGTTCTTGCTCTGGGGCAGGTACACTTTTTATTTAAAAAACATGAAAATAATAAGAAAAAGGAAAGTGCGTTTATTTTAGTTGGAAGCCCCGAGCGGAACCTACTTAGGGAAATTTAATCAGCGCACCCGAGTGCCTCCTCTGCCCTCTTCCCTCGGCGGCCGCAGTAACTAAGAGTCCTTCAACAATTAATTCCACAAGTGACAAACACTATATCATTCCTTGCCATTACACATTTAAGACTGAATCTGATTTGCGATCTTCCGGTGCAATACTTAAGTACTTAAGTACGCGAGGAATTTCTCTAAGAAACTTCAGATCAGGAAAGCTCATACAGCGCGGTAAGGTGGTCGTTTTACCGTCGCCGTTCAATTTACGACTACGGCATTTGCAGAAGGTATCCACCTACTCGCGTTTTCGTTCTCAAGGAGACTAGGTCTGGTGGCGAGAACGAAAATACAATGATATCCAAGAAAGCAAGGCCAGTGCGATGCATTGTACGACAGCAGTAAGAAATATGCGCCTCAAAAGATTTGTAGTGGTTTTTTTTTTGTATTCTTGCTTGAAAGATATGGCTACTGAGTAACTCGCCGAGTGCTCAGTGTAATAAAATTTGTTAAAATACCCCCAACGTACATATGAACTTTAATACTGGGATAGTAGAAATGTGGACACGATAGATAATTATATTTTTCAAAGTTTTAAAAGCTCGAAATCTTCTTCACTAATTAGATATTTCATGTTGAAAATTCAGAATATTGTAAGTATAATCTTAGATGCTCTAACAGAACAGAATTACCTTAAGTTAGATTAGGAACGTTAATGGCAAGGCACTGAATGATGTCAATATTAAATTTTATAGGAATCGTTTTACTTAATTTTTTTAATCTATAATCTTGTTTTAGAAACTGTGTTATCGAATTACATTAAAAAAAAATAACTTTGAAATTGGAAATATGTGGTTATCAGAACTAGAACTGATCTTAGTGAAAGTTAGAATCTATTTCTTATGACTATTTTTTAACTACAATCACAGTCACAATTTGTAATTTAGTGTGACTTATACGTAATGACTTGAAATTGTAAATCTGAATTGCATAGTATACGAATGATATGCTCTCATGTAATGAATTACAACACATTTTAACATTTTTGGGAATTTATGATCCGATTTGGAGTAATCAAAGTTATCAAAGATTATACATTTGTGGACAAATTCTGAATACAACTATTCAATATAGGGGGCTGACAATTTTAACAATAATTCACATTTTCAGTTCACATTTCATTTTACAATTTTAATTAAATTGTCTTTGTTTAAATTTTACTAACTTTTTCTAAAAACTGGCCTATAATTTTTAAGTCTCAATTCCAAAATATATTGCTAATTTAGTAAATGTTAAAATTTTATATTTAGAAGGCAAAACACGCGTTTGTTTTACTTTTTCATTTTAATTCTTAATTCTGTATTGAACTGATTGAACTCTGCGAGTCATTATTTTAATAAAAATGATGAGAGTTTGTTGTATTAATAAAATATTAAAAGTATTAATTAATTAATTTTTTATATAAGAAATAGTAAACAATTCACAGTGAAGATAATTGAAGTATTTAAATAACAATGAAACTATGTAATAATTTCTAAAATTTTTTTTCTATACAAGGTTGGTTTGAAAAGTTTGTGCTAAAATGAAAAGTGCTTAATTTTTGGGATAAACCGTTTTTATTTTTCAACGTTGTCTCCTCTTAGGCTTATACACTTCGTCCAACGCTGCTCCAGTTTGTTGATCCGTTCCGAATAATAAGATTGATCCAATTCCGCAAAATAGGCATTCGTTTCCGCAATTACATCCTCGTTTGAATAAAATCTCTTTCCCGCGAGGCATTTTTTCATATTGGGGAACAGGTAGTAGTCCGAGGGAGGCAAATCTGGAGAGTAGGGGGATGTGGAACGAGTTGGAACTCCAACTCCATCATTTCGCGACAACAACTCCAAAGGAATGAGCTGATGCGTTGTCGTGATGGAAAGGACTTTTTTATGGGACAATTGTGGACATTTTTCTTGCAACTTAAAAAAAGGCTTTAAAGCGATATTCGACGAAGATTATTCCTTGACAATCCCAAAAAACAGTCGCCATAACCTTCCCGGCTGAAGGGACGGTCTTCACCTTTTTTGGTACAGACTCTCCGCTAGCAACCCATTGTTTGGACTGTTCTTTGGTCTCAGCGATGTTGCGTCCACAGTGGCGAAACGACAGCTGAAGTCGCGTGGATTCCACTGAAACAGCTTCAAGTCGTCCTTGGAACACGTCACACGATTTTGTTCTTTTTTTGGAAATCACTCGACATGCACCATTCGAACAAACACGAGTAATAAACCTAAAGTTTAGTATGAGTTCCTCCAAGATATGCTGCTAACTGAAAATCTCTTTGACTTTGCACGGACTTTTCAAACCACCCTCGTATTATGTACTTTTAAATATTTGAATAAGTTTTTATTCATTCATTTTAATTTTATATTCACTCGGATGAAAACCTTTTCCTTAATTTAACTATCGTGTCACGTGAAGATAATTTTATTTGTGGATAGGTATACTTTTTTTAAGAAGAAACTTTTACAGCAATTCAAACATTATTTCTGTTGAACTTTTCTTATTAAAACTAAGTACTAAATTTGTAATTTCGAAAAATAATTAAATTAAATTAAATGTATCATTAAATTTGCTTTTTGTTTTCACTGCTAAGAACTCAAGATTCTACGACGATATATTTGTACATTTCAAAAAATTGATTCTAATTTGTACAATTAATTATTACTTTAAATCACATTTGGGAAATAATTTAAATACTAAAATGTAATATTTTCCCTCTTCGATTTTAAATTATTTAAAGTATTGTGCTGTTTTGTAACAGTTGAGAGTCATTTAAATTTCTTGAGTAGCGATGTCAAAGTGTCTAATACGTTTATTTAACAAATCTGTAAAATATTTTTACCCACCTTTATTAGTATTTTAAAAATTCTAACGAAAAGGCTTAATTACGTCCTTTATAAACGGAATTTGATATAAGAAATTATTAGAAAACACATGGCTAATATTTTAATATTTGTTTTTATTTTCATTATTTTCTTTATTATTGTTTAGTATCTATTTAAATTAGGTTTTGTTTAGAGAAAAATGCTATGATTGTTTAATTTTATACTGACTATAGATATCCGCCTGAAGAGATGTTGGTCCTCTGCTTTTTGATGAAATGTCATTTCTGGCTTGGTCTGTTCAACTTTCATTCATCTAGCTCTGGGACAACAACCAAAATAATTTGTGAAAAATGAGAATTTAAGCTGTCACCGCTGCAATTTCGAACAATGTGACCGAAACAAGGAGGACCATTTAAGCGATGCACCCCGGAGCCATGGTCACTCCGGAGAGGTTCATTAAGGAATTGCAACTGACTGGCGTATTTGCAGAAGGAAACTGGAAAGTTTCAATATAGCGTCACAACATGACTACTCAATTAGACGGAGCGGTCCCGAACTAGGTTCAATTAAATGGAAGAAACGGGAAGAATCGGGAATCAGAAATGGCTGTGCAAGCTCTACGAACGACCAACGAGAAATACAAGAAGCAAGAAGCCTGCATTGCTGGTGCTCAAATATGCATATCGAGTGCACCGACTTGAATGCATTTTAAATATAAATCTGTGGAAAATGATAATCAATACTGAGCAGCCGAAGTCGTACGCCCGCATTGATGTGCATTGACTCCCGTTCTGCATACAGGCAACGCCATCAGGCGGTACGATACGACATCACATTTTTCCCATTTGCAGAGTCTCCTCGAGGGCGTAGGGCCTGGGAGCTCTGCTGGCATATAATGAGTTTTCCAGTCATTAAACATGGTTAAATACATTTTATGGTTGGCAGCATTTTTATTAGGCGGCTTCGATCACATGTGACGACGGTACCGACCGGATTCTCGATCTCAAAATGTTCTAGAAATACTTAAAGCATCGATTCTTACCTATGGCATCATTTTTAAGGGAGGTGGTGAATGTAATAATTTTATATAGAACGAAATATGGACATATGCAACAGTATAGCACTTTAATAAATTCGACAGCGCTAAGATGTTTAAGCTTTTTAATATCACTTAAATAAAGACATGAAATAATTTTATTGGAGTGTACTTTAAATCAATTTTGCAAGAACTTTTCGGATCATGTTTTGCCAAAATGCAGAATTTCTTAGCAAGCATATGAAGTAATAATCGGTATGTGTTCCTTTAGGTTGTCTGGCCAAATATTCGAATTACATCTACTCCTTGCTGTTCTTTCCACTCAATGGAAAAGTTAGAAATAATAGCTTCATGTGTTGAAGAACTTTTGATTAGAAGTTATGTAAAAGTGATCAATACCAAGATTTCAGATTATGAAGGAGCATGAAGACATGACCTATGCAAATTGCATATTTAGCTCTACGTTAATATCTTTTGCCCAAGGATGGCTAATCAATATTTTTGTGTGGAAACAAGTAAAATGCTATTAATACAGAACATAAAAAGGTATATCTACATGAAAAAAAAAAAACAATTAAAAATTCTGGAATAAATAAGCCGAGCTAATTGTGAGTTTGACTCGCGCGTTAAGATTTCCGTACTATTGGTCGTATTACTTGTCTTCGGATTAAAATTCGGAAAGTATAAAAATTTAAGATATTTGCGTATTTTGGAATCATTAACATAAAAAGCGCTTTCAAATGTTCTTACGTTTATTTATTTAATTTAAAATGCAGAAACGTTCGAATGTAGCAGACGGACAAGTGAGTGATTCTTAAAAGATTTTATTTTGATTTTATAAAAATGTAAACTATAATATAAAAAAATAAATACGAATAATACAAATAAATAAGATTTTCAAATAAACTTAAGTTAATAAGCCTATAAAAGCCTATGTATTCAAATAACATCAGAAAGAAAAACTATAACACTACAATAAAAAAATCGAAAATGTTTAAATATTTCATTTTTAGCATAGTAAATTTTAAACATAGGAAAGTATAATATGAAAATAAAAAAAGTATTTAAATTTCTACGTATGTAGATTTATAAAAGTGATCCAGGTATATCTACTAAATTAAAGCTCTTATAAATTTATTTATTTAAATTCAGTTTTTAATAAATAATGTTTGTCAGCAGTTGAATGTATTTTATTATTTGTTCTTTTATAACATACACTTTAGTTGTATTATTCCATTTCTTTAGATTTTAGGGAAGAAAATTATTTATTGGTTCAAAATACAAACATTAAATTAAAATTTCAAATTCCGTCTAAATGACACACATTTCAAATCGTTCTTGCAAATATCGAATTTTCAACAGTTAAATTTCTTGTGGTCATTATTTTTCTCGGTTAGGCTGCAAAACCGGGACGTAATCCTGTTTATCAACTTTCAGCCGGAGTTTGGCAATATTTTTAATTTTATTACACGATTGCACCGCGGGCAGCCGTAAAGTACTGATAATTGTATGTTTAGGAATGAAGACATAAATAGCTTTGGATCTGCATAGTGAAGATCTGCCGGCTCGTTATTAGAGGCTAATTAAGAGCCTTTACGACTTAATTGTCCCTTCTTTATGTGGCCTCGCTCAAAATGAGCTGTGGTTGGGCTGAGCTTAGGTGAGATAAATCGCGACTGGTAATTTACAAGATGCGCAATGTGTGCTTCTTTAAGGCCAATTAGATGCAAGCTAAATGATTTGTGAAATTCAATTTTTAGTTAGCAGAGACAGCGATTTATCAAAGTATGGTTTGAAATGTTTTGCTGTTTTAGTATTTCCTATGTTTTTTTACATCCGTTCCCAGTTGTATTTCTAAAAGTTTTTCTACACAATTCCAATTAGTTGATTTAGGGCATTATAAAGAAACGTTGTTATAGTAATTTTTAATAAACAGTAGTGAATATTTTTGTAGTTCAAATTGTACTTGTAATTGTACAAAACTCGCTTTTTTGTTTATCTTCAACTAAATTAATTTAATTGAACTAGACCTTCGTGAAAATTCAATTTTCCTTTTTGACTTGTATCGAAACCTAATCACAGATTTGTACGGTGATTTCCGATCGATCGGACAAAAACGCCAATTCGTATGTAAATTTATTCGAATCTCAACCACAACTTCAACTAAGGGTAAGACTAATGAAAATATAAACAAAAAACGACTTATTGAGCTATACCACATTGCATTGTTTTTTAAAACACTTCCAAGTCTGGCAAAGGTGTGAACGTGACATTCTGAAGAATATTCTTTTTCCTCGCAAAATTGTAATTTTTTATTTAATACCGGAATAAAGCAAGGTGCATGTCTTAAGACCAAATTTGCAAGCAATTTTATTCCGCTACAATTTTTGAAAAATCTTCATATATTATTATATATTTTGAAAAGTATACATACGTATATACCTGAAGTTCATGATACTTTTCTACTGGGTCTTATTGGCTCAAAAAATGACAACCCAGAAGCTATTTAATTTTCATATTATTTTACAACATATTTTCGGAACCAGCCAAGAACTCCAAAAAGCGAGGCTTTTAAGTATTTAAATACTCTTCACCTAAAAAATGTACGTGGTTGAGGTTTCTTAATTAATAACTTGCAATTTACACATAAAATTCTATTAGAATTGGGTATGACTTGCGCGACACAGCAATCGTTTTTAACATTCGTCATTGTAATATAAGAAATGAATGCTGAATCCTATCTACATATATAAAAAATTTTATTCAGGTTTTGCTGAGGACAAAGTGTCAAAAAGTTATTTTTTGGTATTTTAAGAAGATAGATGAATTTTACATTAAAACATTTGTACCTAAATAGAACCAAAATATGATACTTTACGCTTTGAGCCTATGAAACGTTTGTTATTCAAGTTTGAAGGTAGTCCCTAGCTTTCTAACCGTAAGGGACAACAGGAAATTTTACCAACATGAATTTTAAAACTTAAGATTATGCGGACTTTATTTCATTCCGCGAAGTAGCAGGTATCGGATTTATACGTCGAAAACCACAATGCGCCCGAAGAGACACAAGTTTGCACAACGTAGAGATAAATGATACCGAAAATCCTCCATTCCTGGCAACAATGTGCGAAGGTCCGGCGAACCTTTAGACAAGCAGTTCCTGGCCCTAGCTGTGGCGCCGTGAACGTTTTAAAACTTCATTATTGGTCATGACGCCGTATTACGACTTTTTCCAAGTGCCAAAGGTTTAACACGCGGGTCCGTATGCAATGCCATTGAATAATTTTATCATTTTTATTCAACACAAAAAATAAATAGATGGAAAAAATGTAAAACCGATGCCAAAAGCCAAACGAACCATTTCTCATTAATGTCAGACATTCTGCGAACGTTTTTTAGTTGATATGTCCCCCAGGCTCTTAATTTATTTCGCAAAATGATTTCCATAAACTGCCTCCAGGGACTCATTCGGATGAAAACAAACTGCGTCACTGGTTGGTCTTTAGTTTAATGCTGGTTTACGATACTTTGATACTTTGACACTGCTCGTATAGTGCAATTTTTTACACAGCGAACGTACCTGCATAAATGTGAACATCAATTTTAGCACAGGCTCGTGGCTTTTCTGAAAAGCCTGCAGGACTTAAAGGGTTTTTACGGTAATGGAATGCTGCTGCATGCACTGGTGAGATTAAAACCTGAACCCCTCGGCTTCGGCTTTTTCATTAGAATTTTACGCGATTACGCATATTAGAATACCGTTTCACATTTGGCTCGTATTTCGAATTTTGTTAATCAAAAAGTATTTATTAAATCATAAACAATTTAAAATATCGCTTTCCCTCCGCCACTCCTCCTGCTTTACATAAATATGCAATTACAAATAATGAACTAATCTTGCATGTATGCTTTTCTAAATGAGAAATCATTTAAATTATAAATTGAATTTAACTGCCATTGCAGCTCATCACGTTGAAAGTTTCATTCCGGAAGTCTTTCTATCACCAAGAATTTTGATGTTTTAATGGATAAATAGAAATGTACCTGATAAGATAATTTTTAATACTATTTACATTGAGTAAACATTGAGCTTCAAGAGCAAATAGAATGTCTTTAAAGTTATTATTTTTCTCACTAACAAATTTAAATATTTATATTTGGAACGTAGATTTTTGGGACAATTCAGCGCTATTTTCAAAATACAGTTACTGGCTTTAAGTACGTGAATGGCAAGAAATTGTTAAAGTTGTTGTTAGTGATAAATTTTTGGAATATGTATTTATTTTTTTACCATTTTTTATTCCGAACCGTTGGAGAAACTTTAAACAAAGATCATCAAGATTTTAAATCACCACGAAACAGGTTCAGTGGTATTCTTAGAAAAGAATCTTAAAAATAACATGGATTATACAAATGCTGTGCATTTTTTCTTTTATTTTTTTTTTTTTTATTATTTTTAAACAAAAGAAGATGGACAGTGTTAACGACTAATCTGTTTGCTTCTCGAAAATACTACTAGTTTTTTTACTCTAACGTAAGATCCTTTAAAATGTGTTTGTTAATTTGAGCGTGGGATTTTGATTTGACTAACATTTCAGATGGCAATTGTTAAAAAGAGGCCAACGAAAATATTTCTCCTTTAAACAACCTGAACGCACTAGAGATGGAATGGTTTTTAAAGCAAAATTATAAATAGAATTATACACAAAAGTCGCCATTTTGGACAGGACATTGAACTAGTACACCAATATGAATATCTGTGTTTACAAAAGACTTCTAGAAGGCTGAAGCAGAACACGTGTATTCATACCTTTAGCATTAATAACACCGACGGCGGATAGGGCCAGTGAGTGTTTTTACTCTATTAAAATTAATCTGCTTGCCTTAGAGTAGGTACCCACAAAGTGATGTTCTCGAGATTAGCTAAAACCTTTTCCACACAAAAACTCGACCAATCTCCAAATTGTGTAGTAGCCTCAAGAGATTCCTTTTCTAATTTCTTTCTTCTTGCTGTTTATACAACCAATTCTTTCTCTTGCACGCTTTTTGGGAAGTACTGGAAAATGTAACCCTTTTGATACCTCCGAGGGACAGGAGGGAATGAAATGTAAAAAAAAAAAAGAATTATTCAGCCGCAGGGAGTGCCTTGAGATAAAAGGAAAGAACGAAACCTCTTTGCAGGAATTGATTAAATCTCCCGTTTCGGGGTCAATCGTGGAACTGGGGCTACAAAATCAATAATAAAATACCAGGGCCGGACTTTACCGCCGCCGCTGCCGCACCGCCACGTCGCAATTGCCGACGCCTGCGACAGTCGTGCCCTGCAACACTGTACACGGTCCAGAACGTACGATTCGAATACCATTTCAGTAATTAATGGGGCAATAAAGAGATGATTTTATAATACAAATCGCCAATTTCAGATGTTAAATTTCATAGTGGCATCCCACTCCGTTAACATGCACGTTTGTGTGGATGTAAACCGCCGAACGCCGCGGGCAGCACTTCTCTCGTAAAAGCTTAATGTTTATCCCGAAATTTGTGTTATTTATGATCTCCCATTGGACTTACAATAAAGTTAGGGCTGCACTCTGGCAGCCAAACACTGCCTTTTATTTATATGCACTGCAAGCGAAATTATGTTTATTAGAAAAGTAATATGCCCGACACTGTAAACACATAGTGCAGTGCGGCCGGGATCACCTTTTGCAATTTCGATGGTATTTATTTTCAAAGCAGTGGAAGTGCTATTATTTGCCGGTTTATTAAACTCGCTAATCAGACCCTCATAAATCTCAATCAACGCGGTATTAGGCCTGCAGGTCAACCCCTTGTATTTTAATAGAACTGAAAACTTTGAAATAGGCAACTGGCATTGTCGGGAGTCTTTCTTTCCAATACATGGGGTATTCAATACTTTTGAGGAATATTATCTAAAATAGTACAAACGGAAATTGAACATACCGGATAGATGTTACGCACAATTTCAGATCAATAATTATTGAAATATTTTCGGTGTAGTATTTTAAAATAATTAAAAATAATTATATAAATATGACACAAGTTTTTCAATATTTGAAAATATAAAAGTATAAATGATGTGGTTTCACTGTTTGGAATAAAAAATAGATGAAGACTTCGTGGACATTTAACGACGACTTTCTTCACATTAGACTAAGAACTGATTAAAGTCTTAGAGCTTGTCTTTAAACTTGTCTTAAAAGTTCTTTATCTAATCTAATAGAAAAAGTTCCGTAGGAAATTGTCTAATCCTTTTGCTTTGCTAAAAGAAATAAAATATTGATATTAATGAAAGTTTTGTAAAGATTCAATTAAAGGTTTATTTTGTAAAGAGGAATCCCACGTAGTTTTTTTTTTATTGTACACTAGTTATAAACTAGTAGAAGATCGCCTAGTTGTAAGAACTACATATCGACGTTATTGTATGAATATTTTATGATATTTCTTTGAGGTATTTTCTGTGCAATAAAAATAGACGCTAAACGAATTTATTTTTATTTATTTAATATGTTTTACATCGGTGTATTTACATATTATTGCTAGTGATGTGCATATTTCTTGTTTGAAGGCGCTAAGTACATTAGGGGACATTACTTTTTAGATTAATCATGCGTATGTATAATGAATGATATTTATCCACATGTTTTAAAACAAAGTAAATACGAACTTATAGGAAGAAAAAAATATATATAATAAAATAAAATGGAAATTTTTACTTATTTTACTAAGTATAAATGCGTTTAAATAATTAATTTTATTTGTGCTCTCGAAAATTGTCTTGAATTAAAATATTTTTTACAGTATGTCTTTAAACTTCTGATATGGGTTTTTAGAGAATGTCCTATATTAAAATAATTTTAGTTAGTACTTGTAAATTAGCAAAAATCGTATAGTCCAGTTTAATTGGTTAGTTCATTTATCGTAATTTTGAACGCCGTTTCGATTATTATTGTCATTTAAATTACTACTCTGTTCTCTACTTTAACAAAAAGTCTAATCAGACCCTGGAAGGGTTCTTAAAGAACGTAAAGTGGAAAATTGCAAAATAGTTGTTGTATTAACATGAAAGAGAACAACTTTCTCAAGTTATAAAAACAAAGTTATGTTGACTTCAAGACCTCTATGAAATTCGATTTAAAATGGGTTACTTTCACTTCTTCACAATTGTGACTACGATATGAAAAATCAGAATTACTCTATGGCATATTTGTTCAGACCTAAAAAACTTTGATATGCTACTTACCTACGAGTTCAAAATGAACTCGCAACAATCATTGGAAAGCTGTTTTCAATAAAAAATTCAAGAAGTTACTAAACGATTTCATTCAATTAAAGTGTGTTTAAAATTGGAGAGATGATTAAGAAAATGCTTTTTAGATTTCTATGATTTTGTTTAAGCACAGATTTTAAGAAATTTCTATAGATATTTCCTTTTTAGAAATACGTTTTTATAACACAGTTTTTCTGTCAATAAAATAGGATCCCGGATATATCGATCAAGCTGTTTCTGCACAGAAAAGAAATTTTAAAAAGGAATGGTATTCATTCGTAGTGGAGCACCGATTGGAAAGCAACAAAAGGCCTCCTCATTCGTCTATTTGAAGAAATACTCCCTACAGACTAAGATGTGAGCATATGCAAATACATTAAACTAAACTCAACGTAGTTACCAATAACATTTAACTTTCAATTGTAATTCCGATCACCCTGCGGTCATGTTCAAATTCATTTCAGACTTTGGACTATACACATCAATAGATGTGCCCGCAGAAAGGGGTAAGTCCAATCGAACTCTTTACCAGATGTTAAACATCAAAGCGAAATGAAAAACTTTTGCTCATTTCCCTTTTGTGTGAGGAACTCACGGCAGCAAAGTCTAGGAGCTCTCCGCTTTTCCGCTTTAGCCATTCCATAGCCCGTAATAAAACACACATGAGACGATTTAAATAAACTATACGAGAGAAGAACCGAGCGCTGTTCAAAAATTAAACTGGAAAAACCCCTATTTAACCCCCAATGGGACTCGGTGCTCGGTGCAATAGCTCACTTTGTTCCACTGGATCCTTTTCGGAGTACCGCTGATACTCTGTTCATTACACAAAATTGTTTTATACTATTCCATTAAATAGCATATAAGCATTGTGCGGACGTTCTATTTACAAAAAAAGTAACAAAATTTATATTCATAGTTCCCACTTTGTTTAATTACAGAAGATGAGTATACAACAATAAAGTAAGCCTAAAATGTGATAAACAATTGGATAGCATAAATTAATAACACTATACTTGAAATATTATTTTATTTGGATGAAAAGAGCTTGCTTTACTTTTTTCGAGTGAGTTCTAAGGCTCGAAAGTATATTTTAAAATTGAAGAAAGAAAGGACAGTAGCATAGTTCTTTAAGCCAAGTCTAACAAAATAAACAAGATTACTTAAACTTATCATACACTTTGGTCCGATCTTCCAAACATTTACATTAAATCACCTAGGGGGTAGTATTTTTCTTTTTCAACAAAAAAAGAAGCGCATTGAAATTGGTGAATCTAGCGAAAAATAATACGTAAATTTTCTATATCCTTATTTTTGAAGTCCGTTAAGGATTTTGTAGTTTGCGTTCAAATTTGGAAATAATGAAGTGTTAATCTAACACATAAGCCGATGCTTAATAAAATACATGAGGTGTTTTGAATTTAAAAGAAATCCGATGGAATGATTTCCGTGATCGCTAAGAAGTCACGATTTATGGTGGCTAGGTTTATGACTGTTCCAAATCCGACGCGCGACATCATCTCCTCCTCAGGCTGTGCTCCATGATTGCGTTAAGCGTCTCAGTAATTCAATGCTCCTCGAAAATCGGATTAACTTTCTTGCGCCAGGCATTGGCAGAAGAAGGGCCGGGATTTATATTTTAATAGCTTTATTTAATCTTAGGAGAAATCTCATAGAAACAAGGTTGACATACATGAAAGCTTTCTGTTCCCTCATCTATGCGAAAGCAGCAAATTGTTCCCGTAGAGCTTTGTCATTGCTCCTAGTCAATTTACATGTTAACGAGGAATTTTACTGTTTTCTAGAACATGCCCTTCCAGGTATTTGTGGGACAGAACGCAATGCTGCTTAAAAGAGCTCCAGAGATTTTCCTTACCTTTAAAATCGCCGCCGGCTGCAACTTGATTACCTGAGGTTGCAAAGCACTTGCCCTCCTGTATCGATTCGGTCGTCATCCACCGTCTTTGTCGTCGGGATGCCCGACCCATCGTACAGCATCTTACCTGGGCCGCCCGCACCGCGGTACACCTATTATCACCTGGAGCCGAGATGCAGCCTCCGTCGTCGGCGGTGCAGCTCTTCCAAATGAATTCGCGCCCGTCACAAACAAGCGAAAAACATTTAAATCCTTATCTTGGCGAACACCTTTCGGAGCGCGCGAAGATATCAACTATAAATAGCCGCGCAATTTGCATAAAGGTGAGCTGAACTCACAAACTCAATTGCGAACTTCAGCACCACTTCAGCCGGTGGGAGCACTTTAATCCTCATCAGTTTATTTTTGAATGGTGGAGCCGGGACCCGCTGAACGCGCGGCAGGAAGAGCAAGGAGTGGAGCAGAGCGGCGAATAGCACACCATCAGCAGCGCAGAAAGACAAAAGGCTGGGGGTGGCGGATGGCAACTCTTCTTGAGGCGAACAAAAATGCCAGGAAAAGGAAAAAAGCGCGCCCGCCGGCGTTTTGGGAATTCATATTTCTCTGGGTTTAATGAAGTGCCAATGGCAACGAAATGTTTCATGAATCCCGCAAAAAGCTTAAATGGCATAAATAACTCAAAATTTTTAATAACCAGGCATGGGATTTGCATTTCATGAAGGAAAAACTTTTTAGTTGATATTCTGCGCGAAAAGTATGAATATTATTAGCGTTGGAGCAGGGGGGTGGTCGTGCGGGACGTCGTAAGGGCGACTGGCATGCCACCACACTGTTCTTCCGCGGAATTCAACGTATCTCAGGGGCAATTTTTCAAAAGTGTAATAATTTATGGAGGTTTAGCAGCATGTGAATTATCTCCCTTCGTCTGGCCGAGATAAATACATTACGACGCTAATTCCGGCAAGATGCGGAGGGAGCACCCTCCCCCGCGCAATTACTTCGCGATCCACAACCAAGGAACTTGGCCATTTGGTTCGCCTTACTCTGTTTTGTTTGCTCTGCTTTCATCTGAGCTCGCCTCCTTGGTCCATCTGCACGCTCCTCGCTTTTTGTTAGTGAGACGCACGTTAATACGTCCGATGTGATTAATGAGCCAAGCCGAAGATTTCCAGTGATTTCCGACTAGGAATGAGAAGAATACAAGGGAAAATACTTTAGACCATTTTTAAATAAATCTGGGATCAGATATGTGACTCGACCGGAAAACATTTGATTTTAGTATGCTGGATTTAAATGGAACAGTTTTAATTTTATGGATTAAAATGTAATCCAATTTAGAACTTAGAATAAGTTTGATCAGGACACGTCAAGGTATTGATTCGCATATTCAGACAGAATACATTTTGGCAATTATTTGTCATTTTTATTTTTTTTAATTTTTAAAATCCTCCAAATGTACAACAGTGTTGAACACAATAATGGATTTCTTGTGTGAATTATAAATTTTGCGTATTGTACGAAATCAAACAACTGGTGACGAATATGGATTCAATGTTTAATACTAAAAAATAAAAGATAAATAAACAAAAATACAATCACAATGGAACGTTTTATTATAAAAGTGTTTTCAAGTATCATATCAAGAGGGATTTAAAGGGAATAGAATTAGTAAATCCGAGATTGCCATTGGCTTCAAAATACTAAATAATAGAGTACCAAAGGAGATTCTCGCAGGATGAACTTTTTCGTACGTTAGAATGGTATCCCCCAAAATAAATACTAATTAAAAATGATAACGAAAAAATGCCATCCTCATCCACATGCACTGACGACACGAATCGACGTTTATTATCTATTCACAAGAAAATATTTACCATGCGTAAAGCAAATGCGATTAATAAACACGAGCCTGGTAAACTCATTTTTACTCGACTGCGTGCAGACAACGGAGGGCTACGTTTTTAGCCTTCTCGGATGCGAGTGAGACACCATTCAAACAAAGGCCTCGAAAGACTTGCCTTTTGGCGAGTGGGGTGTCGACAAAATTGTCACAATTTAACAAAATTTAAGGAAGAAATTTATTACAAGTGCCCAGATTAGATGCAAAAAAAAGTCTGCACTGTTTTGTGAACAAGATTTAACCTGGAGTACAGGATTAAGGTGTACATTTATAAAGTTCGATTGCTCCCTTCGATGGTATGAGAGGGTGAAATTAAATTTGGAGTGAATAAATTTGTATTAAATTGGTAAAATCAAAACAAATTATTTCATGTGTTGAAGGCAGACATGAAAAATTTAATGTTCTGTTTCATTTATGCCGATTATTTAATAAATAAAAACTGCAAGAGTCAGTGCTCTACCATTCTGAAGGCTAAATTGAACAATGATGATTTTACCCATGAAACTTTAAACGTCTTTCTAAATATATAAAAATTATGTACGATACATGGAATTTTGAATGTAAATACAGGAGTAGAATGAATTTTAATATTTACTTATTTAATAACAGACATCAAATAGCGTTAATTGTACACCGTCCTTCTGATCCCTGTGGTTAAACTAGACACAATTGCAATGTGTTGTGACTTAAACCCATTTTAGACACACATTTTTAAGACATTCAATATTCAGTTAAGTTGTAATGCACAAGAATAGATTTTTCTATTTTTATTTGACTTTTAAGATGTATTTTCAAATATTTAATATCTCAACATTCACCAATTTCAAATAATACCTCAGTTTCTATTCAAGCAATCGATTTTAAATTTGTTGCGTACCTTTCGTACATGTTCCTTTATGTTCCCTTAATCCTTTCGTCCCTAAATATAATTTTGCTCCCAAATCAAAGATAAGATAAAAAAGATAAAGATGAAAAAAGGTTGGCTCTTCTGAAGTCACACTAATCATGGTAACTCACCATGTGAATCATGTGAAAAATATGATTTAACATCTTAATTACAATATTATAAGTATATATTAATAATTTCTTCGTCTTTTAAGAAGTGGATAATACGGAAATCTTGAAAAGGGTAATGGTCTCGAAAAGGTTAAAACTTTTAAATATATTTAAATGAGCAGTAGGTTTTCTCTAACTTAAATTCCTTCTGGTCATTTGTGTGGTACGACAAAAACAAGTCCATCCATAGACTTGTGTACCATTCGAGACGAACGGGTTAAAGACCCGTTTGTTTAAGGAACCGGCACAACCCTGTTGTGTTCATTTAGACTTATGTATTCAAATTTTATTTTAGAATACACGCGGGAAAAAGCTATTTTGTTATGAGTAAATTGGAGACTAGAAAATTTTAACCGAAGTGAAAAACTTTTAAGTTTATAATGGCGAAGTCTGTCACGCGAGACTGCGGTTAGCTCACGATTAAGTGGATTATGATGTAGGAGTGAATTTATTTCCCAGTTGGTATATAAGGATGTCATGGCAAAGTTTAAATTTTAAATATTCACCACTTAAAAGAGCCTATTTTAATATTAAAAACACTAATTTCCCGAAAAACCGAGTGAAATAAAACAGTGGAGAAAACTAAAACAACTTGCAGCAGCAGAGAATAATTAAGAATTTTCTGCATTTCCAGGGTGAACGAATACCTAGGGGCGGCATTATCATTTCACTCTTTCGGGAGCCTTAACATAACTAAGCTATTAATGTTCCCGAAAACGGAAGATTGTAGGCATCCCGAAAAGTCCTTGTCACCCATAAAAACACTCCTCAATTTTCGCCGCTGCCATTCCAAGTGCGCCCATAACAATGATATCACCACGGAGCCGTGTGGCACAGTCATCGTCATCATCGTCACCAGCCCAGCAGCGTTCAACATCATCCACGGGTTCACGCCGGAGCGGCATGGTATAGGGTATAGAGTAAAAATTCCAGTTCCCAGTTCCAGGCAGGCCAAGCCAGACCTCATTTTCATATTCACATAGCCGCCGGGCAGGGAGCATACCATGGCAGTAGATCCCAGTAACAACGACGAAAAAACTCCCAAGAATAAAGTCGACGGAAACATGGTGAGAAAGAGTAGAATAATATGAAATTTTATTCATCAGCATTTGCTTAGCCGCGGGTCGCGCCCCCGGCGGTTATATTATGTTCCAGACTCGAAATCCATCATTTCTGGCACCTGGGGCAATCAACGTTAAATATTATAATTACAGCCCTGTGTATGTGCACCGCGGTGGCTGTGTAGCCGGGTCCGGGCTCGTGTGGGTAGAATCTGTGGTCGCAGAACTCGGAGACCTATTGCGGCAACGGTTCTCCAATCTCCTGCTCCGGTCCCGGAAACCCGTTCTCTTCGGTAGATCTCTTTGGCTAGCAAGAAGAAGAACAATTTACCTGCTAAAAGTGCAAGGAACCAGTAACAGCATTAAGAAGTAAATTGAGGTGGTTAGTAATGCAAATAGCGCCTTGCATTAGCAACTCGGGTGTCCAACGAACGCTAGAGCTGCGTTTTATGAATATTTATGGGTTCATGTGCTCAGTCCGCAAATGCAAACAACAGGTAAACTGTCGCTATTAGGTTTATAAACAACCGTTCAGTCAGTCTCACCTGTGCCTCCTGCTGGGTGAAAGTACAAAAGTAATTGTTTTATTTTAATGAGGATGCTAGGCTATTTCTGGTAACAAGGAACATCGGAAGATGCACTGGGGATCTGGGATGCATACCTGCATTCCTCGATGCTTATTCAATGCCAATCGTACAATAAAATGATGCCATCTTATTGCACTCTGTTTATTTACAGGCACAGGTATCTCTGCCCACACACAGACTCCAGGCACTTACCAAAGGCAAAATTATTACTCCCAAACACAGTACTCCATTTTAATTAAAAACCAAACTGGGAGATCTTATAGCGGACACGGATTTATGGTTTCTGGATACACAAGCGAGGTGACACACATATAACATCCAAATTAACATTTATGGAGAGCGGTCTAACTCCTAGTCCCTGTAACAACGATTAATGAAATAGTGCACCTCATCAATCCCATGATTTAATCCGATTCCTCTCGATTTTATGTCACAAGCCTCGATAATTCGAAGTTAAGCAATTTCTAGCCTCCAACAATCTGAAAAATCTCAATCGAAACATGAATAACTGCAGAGGTGTGTACATTCAAGAATTGTGCTGTATAAAACCGTTTTTTAACCTAATCCACAAGTCGGAAAGTCTTGACCATTTTCTTCATTACGAGATTGAAGAGGTTTTTGTTAGATAATTGCCACATTTTCTGGTTTAAAAATAATCCCAAAATAAATAAGAAAACATAAACAAATTAAAGTTTCAAAATATTTTAGCATTTTTAAGTTACACCAAAAATTTCAAGTAAAATTTTCTAGAGGCTTTAAAAGACAAAAGTGTCGTATAAATCGATAGTGCCCATATTTTCAAAGCCTATGCTATAGGTGAACCCATTTTATTCATACAGTCCATGATTATACTCGTGTACAAAGTAGTGAAACTTTTCATTCTTCACCACGAGCGTATAAAAGTGTGAATTAGATTTTTGAAAAATCTAAAAACGGAATATGGAAATCATTCGGCGATTCGAAAAGGTTGTTGTTACCTTTTGTTCCATAAAAGTTGTACTATTATTTCTATTACTTGCGTAAATCGTTCTCGTTTTGTTTTTCACTTTTTTATATTGCAATAATAAGAATTATTTTATAATAGATTTTTTCAGTTTCTACCGCACGTGACGCCTTTGATTTCGATACTGCTTTTTTAAAATAATATTGATTTTAATTGTGATAATTTATCAAAATAATAATTGCCTGTTTAAAGTAAAACAAATGTGACATGATTTTCTTACAGTTTAAAAAAATAATGTAACGTTACTTTTACATTATTTAAAAAGTCATATAAAATTAAAAAGTCATATAAAAATAAAAATAGTACTGATTTTGCATTATTTTTGTTAAAATGATATTAAAAATGTTTAGTAATGATATTATACGCGGAAAATATTGTTTTTATGTATGTTTTGGTGGATGGAAAACAATCAAACAAAAAAGTGTATGTATGAATTTTTTCTAGAGAAAAAAAAATTATTTTCGTGAAATTCTAACAGAAACTCTGTCATTTTTTATACTATTTTATGTGGGAACTTAGTTTTTATAATTTATATATGAATTGCCTTTAAAACAATGGATATAAAGGCAATGCTGAATATTTCCGACCAGAAACGTTAAAAATTTAAAGATTTTTCCTATTACTGCTCGCATTTTTGAATAACTCACAAAACAGAGGGTAACACTGGCGAAGAGCGTTAAATTTTAGCCAGAGTATTTCGGGGCTTTAAGAGAATTTCCTGGGTGTAAAAAACCAGAAAAATTCCCTTGAATATAAAAGCGGTGAAAAAGGATAATGTCTCCCTTCTTCGAGCCAGTCGCTATCGATAATGGGACCGAGGGATTCCCGCGTACTTGTGGTGTATTAACGACGGCGCCTAAGAGAAAAGCCCGCTGATTATCACGGCAGTAACGTTCGCAAAGTAAATCAACACCTGACGACGGGTAAAAGCCGATTCGGTTCACTTTTCAGTCGTCTTATGGTCGCCGTCTTAGGTAGTACAGGTAGTTCCCGGGATTGGATCGAAAGTAGTTAGTTAAAATTCCTCTATTGCTCGTGCATCAGACAAGAGTTTCAAGAAAATTGTTTATTGTAATTTGGTTACGGCACCGGTGTGCATCGGATACGAGTGTGATTTAGGTAGCTAAGTTTTGTGCCAAGACTCAGGTGGTGTGTTATAAGAACGCAGCTTTTAGTGGCATCAACAATTCGTTTCTTCAACAGCATCTTCAAAAACCCTGGGATGAAATTTAAAAGGTTTGAGTGATGCAGTCTCATCTGCCGTTTATTTTCGTTGTTATCATTACGAGTCATCAATTCACCTTACGTCTTTGCATATTGTGTCTCCTCATCGCGAATGGTCTGCGTCTTACTTTCTCAACAGTCGGCTAGATACTTGTTGCGTTTTTAGGCTAAGTAGTGCGTGAGAAGACGACAACGTCTTTGGCTCTCACGTCGTCTGTAGGTGCACTTATTAGAAATGGCAGTTGCTTACGAGGTAATTGCAATTTATTAGGCTCCACACACGACACGGAAAGCTCATAAGATACAGTTTAATTGGGGTGTAACTGATTCATCTTAATGAAGTTGAGAGCATTTATGAGTTTTATGCGAGATATGTTTGAAAGGCCTCATTTCGGGAATTAAATTGGTTTTGCGTATTTACTTAATACCAAGTTCATATGTACATAGGCAAAAATTAAAGAGGAAATTTGTACAACGTCCTACTGATAAAGTATTTGCATTGTTATATTGTAGCTCTGCCTTCTTCAACGATGTACGAAATCAATAGCATCGCATATAAGTATCGTTACAATTCTTGTGCATACTACGGGAAGGAGGACTCCAACTTATTTTTGAAATTATCTGTCTTTGCATAGCTTCAATAACACTTTTAATGTAAAGCAAAATGTCGGTGTAATGCTTTCCAGATTTTATCAAAAACCGTGTAGTCGACCTTTTAAAATTTTTTAAAATTCGAATATTTATTGACTTAAATACTTTGTAAAAAGTTCCCTATGAAATTTCATTTTACATGAAAATGGTGTAATGGAATAAATCTAAGATTTTTTGTGAGTTATAAAGATTATCTTGTTCAGAATCTCAATTTTCCCAAAAAGGATTATTAGAATTCGTCAACCTGAGATTTAAAAATTTAAAAGACCCTTTTATTTTTTTTTGGAGATAATATTAATTAGTTATTTTTTATTTATAAAGCCTTTTCTGCAGTGATATTGTATTAATATAGCAATAAAAAATTGTATTTGGAAACTATTCATATAGATGCATTTATCTCTGAATTTTCAGTGTGTTAAGTGTTCTTTTAACTTATAACAAAACTAGAGAGCTTTCTTAACCTCGTACCTAGTTTTAAGATAGTCACTGATAGTAAGGGTGACAAATGACAAAAACAAGCTTATATAGAATTACAGAATTAACTTAGTACATAAAATTGTTTACATCTCAAATCACTAATGATGAAGATCTCGAAAAAACATTTTTTGTTTTAAATTATTATTAACATATTATGTCCGTACTTTTTCACAAATGCCTTGATAAAATTTCCTGTTTAAGAATTTTATTTTGTATATTTATTCCGATTTTTATTAATTTTCCTATTTCATACTTCGATATATTATTCAATATGTTCTGCATAAAACTCATTTGTATTCATTGAAAAATGACACAACAACTACAATTTTTGCACATTCAATTTATACTCTTTAAATTATGATGGTTAATTTAACAGTAAGCCGTACCTCTATAAAATTGCAAATATCGTGTATACGATTTATTCTGTGATGTAATCGAACGTTGGGTTTGTTCCGGATTCTTAATCTTCTCATATCATCGCCTTTAGTTATTTCAGCAGCATTGCAAGTCAGACAAGTTCTCTCGTCTTCGCAAGGCCTCATCTTAAAATTGCAATCAAATAACAAATTATGTTTTCTAATGAGAAATAGTATAATACCCACATCTTGAGATCATAATGAGAGACTCACTGAACACATAAAGATAGCACCTGTAATTGTCCTTAAAACGGTTTTAATATATAACGCGACTTAAGAATGTAGTGATTTGTTTATACAAATTTACATTTTTATTCGTATTCGTTTTTGTTTACTTTATTTTTTTTAATAAAAGTAAGACTAGACAGACTCTTCAGTTCTAATAGATGATCGTAACATCTAAGTCCTAAATTGTACATAATTTTTAAATACATGATTCAAGTACCCGGGGTTCAAAACCAGTTTCTGCTCAACAGGGATTTAAGTAAGGGTAAGGGATTTAAACCCTTACAAAACAAATCATTGCATGAACAAATCTGGACCTGCCTTGATTTTAAAACAAAACTCTTTTATTCGTTCATTTATTTACAGGAAAATATTCAACCATCCTTTAAGAGTTTTCAGTTCAAGATGGAAAAATTTACTTTTTATGTTAATAATAATTAAAATTCCAAAGTACTTAGAACCATTGAAGAGTAGTGTTATCTACTGTTTGAATTTTTACGTAGTGGAACATCTCGATATTAAATATAGTAGATTTTTTTCTTAGCCTTTTCAAAACGACGTTCTTTTAGACTGTCAATAACGAGCGAGAACGTTATGATAAATCTCTAAACGCGTCTGAAAACTCATTTTACCTCTGAAAGAGTTAAATTATAATTACAATTTATTTGCAATGTTATAGTACTACTAAACTAACTAAACTGCGTTATGTGATAACGACGCTAATTTTAAAAAACTTTAAAACGCTAATTTTAAAAAACTTTAAAACATCACAGTTATATATTTATCTAATATCTATGCTCTAATTAAATTTAAAATAAATGGGAAATTTAATTAATTTAAGTCCAAGTGCCTTCTGTGCTATACTAACGAACAAATGCTTCGATTTTAATCAAAAATAATCCATTCTAATTACATACACCGTGCATATAAACGAATTTATTAACATACAAGAAATCTATTTAATTTCAAATTTTATGTGATTTCTATCATGTGAAAAGTTCTAAAATTTTAGAATTCAAAACATGTTACACATTTTTGAGAGTTTTGAGTTTTTAAAATTATATTGCTTTCCACGCAGTAAGCACGTAAAAACTCATTGAAACGGATGTAAAATTTTATAAAAATAGTATACCAAGGATTTCCCAAAAAAATCTACCCAAAAATTACAACACGCCGGTGGGTATTTCTTTGAACAAGTGGTGTTTGTTAGAGCATGACTTTGTATATTTGTTATATAATTTTTATAACAGATGCACAAAATTAGACACTGGTCAGTAATAGAACGTAGCAAAAGGAATCTCAAAACGCCATATTTATTGTCCAAATAAACCTATTGATGTTCCTTAATCGTTGCCACGAAGGATAGAATGCCATCCAGATTTAATTTATTCGAAGCATTAAACTGATCTGTCATAAATCACGAGAATTGTTGCGGCTAGTTTGTCCGTCCATTTGGACAATACTGCAAATCAAAGAAAACGCGAGTAAATTCCTCGAGATGGGGGCATCAACGTCCCATAAACATCTCAGCCGGGAGTGGATGAAAATATCGCCCGTTGCATTGGTCGTTACTCGTCTGTCAGATGGGTTCCGGTCTGGTGGAGCTATTTAGCCGCTCTAGCCTCGTTCTGCATCTGCGACGCAAATGTTGTGTCTTAACAGCCTTGCAGAAAATCTCAAAATTGCAGGTTAATTCCGCGCCATTACCGGCGGTCTTCTTCTGCAATCATTTCGGTATCCTCTGCTTCGTTATCTTGTTATTATTTATTTCCGGCAATTAGATGCAATTAACATCACGATAAGTTTCTTCACTGTTAGGAGCCATAGTAGTCCTGTGTAATAATCTTCATTTTTCAATAATTGCATCCAACCAGGTTTCCTCAATAAAATCAATTAATAATTGGGTTCAATTTTGTTTTGAATTGTCAATAAAAAAATAATCAGCTGACCATCATAGTACTTATTCACTAAAAATTGTTTTAACGCTAAAATGAATAATTAGCAACAACTGATTTGGAAAGATGTAATTAAAACCGGCGCGAAAGTCAGTGTAGCAATAAAGAGATTGATGTTTACTTCCAATTAATCCCTTTTAAAATTTGAACATGAATATAATTTAAATAAAAGAGGCAAATTAACGTGTACTGTCCATAGACATATCTGGTTTTGAGGGCTTAATATTAAGGATTAATAAAAGTCCAAAAATATTTATGTTTCTTTGTTTTTCTTGTTTAATCCAAGTTCTTCTTTAAAAAAATCCAAATTCTTGAAAATTAAGAACTTCATGGGGTGATCGAATTAGCCAGATTACAAAACTGCATAGCATAAATGTTATATAGAAACTCCCCAGTCATTTTTTACGTATGCATTAGTAACGCACAAATGCAACCGTGATACTTTATGCATATCATATTTTAAGTTGCGCGAAGATTTATCCATCGGAAATTTAATCAAAACTCATTTTGAAGTCTTAAATGATTAGGCAAGCCGTATTTCAAGATGTACGGCTTATATTTTTTCTGCAGTTGGCTAGATGGGAAGGTTATCATGAAAATCGCCTCAGCTGTTCCAAAACCACTCACGGACAAAGATACATATTAACATGCGCAGCCAGACATACCTTGTAAAGGTCAATATAGCATACCTTAAAAGGTATCGAATTAAAAAGAGAAATACCATTCATGTATCTTAAGCAAAGCTACAACTATTGAAGTAAAAGAAAAAAAATCGTATTCCTGGCAGATATCTCTGCAATCATATGCGATTTTTCCATAAGCAAACCAAGGTCTGTTTGATATGTGTATGTACTATAATCATATACTATAGTAACTTGAAACCAACGGAAAAAAGTTCAACATTATCCTTACTGGTACTAATTAAGAAAAAACCATTAGTGGTATTCAGTTTAAATTTGAATTTTAGCTCACATTCTACAAACTCAGATTGGTCATGTCCTGACGTCGCACGGGCCATGGACCATGTTCAGTCCTGGGGTCCTGCCCTGACCCATGGAATAAATCCACAGCGTTAAGTATCCACAAATAATTGCTGAGCTCGTGGAGCCGCTGTTTATCTTTGCTATAATTACCTAGTTACCCAATAATATTTGGCAATAAAATGCAGTATCGGGTGTTATAACTCCAGGTCGCTAGTGGCTATGTCCATATTCATTTCTGGTCGTACGATGGCCTACGCCGGCCATGGTTTATGTATGGTCCAGAACGGGGGGCTGCCAGCCGGCAGGGCTTCCAATTTTCATGAAAGCCCAATAATTTTCGAATGACGGCAATTCTGTTGACCAAAAATTGATTAATATTCGAATTCATTTTCAGGTGTAGTTCGGTATTTTTGGGAAGCCTCTAAGAGAGCTAAAGTAGGATTGACGCGATTCAGCTAAGAGAATTTCTCACCTGGTGAGACATCGGGAGCAAATTCAGCGCCTGCTCAGAGCGTATCTCGCGGTTTTGTTCATTGGTACTTGGATGCTGTGGATACACAGAAGCACAGAGGGAACGTATCTCTGGATCTGGAGTTAGTTTGTTGGAGGCGATTGACGCGGATGCAAGTCAGGTAAAGTGGATTTAAAGTTTTTCGCGTTTGGCATGTGCTCCTATTTCCGCAAACTTCCGATAGACACGTGTTTTGGTTGTTTACCTTGTTTAGGATATGTGTGCGTGTGCGTAAGTCGTCACTAATCTTCTTTATTTCTCGGAAAGGGCTTCTTTCGTTACATTGGATCAACGGACTTCCTTAGTTGTGGATCCTTCTTGCCCGAAAAGGTGAGTTAATACCGGACCAACAGGGTTCCATATTTATGCTTGTAGATGTTTTTGTAGTTATTATATAAAAAATGGGAAATACATATAAAAGTAAAATGTCGTATAAAAGGTTTTTTATCGAGTGGTTTCTTTCGTGCGACATTAAAATTAAGGGGTGCTGAAATTCTTTTATAGAGCATGTACATGTACGTTTACCTTTCTCATCTACAATATTTGCTAGCCCCGATAACTAATAACGATCTTATAAAAGTGAATTTTTATTTTAGAATATGGAGGTTTTGCTGTACTTTTAAGATTGATTGATATGAATTAAGTGGAAATGGTTTTGTCCATTTTCAAAAAATTCAAATCACATTTCGCACATTAAGTAACCATGGGACATATACACATTTTTTTTTCTTGCAAATAGTGCAAAGAAATTTAGGACCAAACTTTTTAAAAATTCGAATTCGTACGTATCTCACAGGAGCTCCATTGATGAAAGGTTTCGACAAATTTTAAGCAAACAAATAACAAATAAAAAATATAGATGTTTTCTTGTCATTCTAAATGTTAGGTGATTCAATCTTCAGCCCTATCGTGGCAATATTATCATAATATAAATTAGTTGAATAAAAAAAAAGTTATGCAAAAAATATTGTTATTTTTTAGCAATATTCGATGCTTTTGGGAGTTTTGAAAATGTACAAATTGAGGATTTTAATTTATTCTGTTTGATTTGAGTGTTACTATTATTTCTAATAGTTTGGAACAAATCATTTTATTTTAACAAATCTTATAAAATTTTGTGGGGAAAAAATGGAGAATTTATGTTGTTGAGATTTCTCTGCTGTTGGTAAATTCATCGAAAATCAGTGTAATTTAAAGTCAGTAATCAGTTCTTTCCTATTTTAAATCATAACTTTCAATAACTAAGAAAATTGATTACAGATTTGTTTAAAAGAATTCCAGATATTTGACTCCTAAATTTTGAACACTTTTTAGTAATCAGAATTTATAGAAATCGAAATTAACCAGCACAAAACTTCTATAAAACAAACTTTATAAATTTGGGCTTCCCCCTCGGACATAAGTAAAACCGAAATATTACTTTTTTTATAAATCATTGAGAAATTTGGACAAATCGAAGAATTTTAATTTTTTTCATTCGGTTTATCGAATTTATGCTGTGTCTGAAGGTTCAAGATTTTGGTGTTAAGCATGTTACATTTAAGTAGTGGAAATTTTATTTACTATTGGAGAATATTGTGAAAGACTATGTGATAATATTTGTTCTACTAGTTCTAAAATAAAACGGAAGTGCATGGGTGATAATTCTTAAGTGGCATTCGTGTAATACACCTTTGATTTTCCCATTTTATTAACCATAGAGGCAGTACAACAGTGCTTACGACTGACTTGATAGCTTTTTCTTAGTTATCCCCAAACTAGTGATCCAAATAAATTATAAAAATATATTTTGAAAGAGACACAGCCCGTAATCTCCTTATCGGATATTTGAAACCCATGGTGTTCATTTTACGTCAGATCAAAGAATGCTGTTTAGATACGACGAAGTCGTTTACCTTGACGTAAACTTGGTAAAACTTTTACAGAAAATTTTAATATCAATCTTTGCCCCTATCAAGGGATATCTATCAAGAAGGGGCAGAATTTTCCTTGTGCGTTGTGTAATTGCATACCATAGGACCATTATGCTAATCACCTGATTTTCACAGTTTAGTGCCTCCTTACAAACTTGACTACTCAACTTACCGTCTTACGGTGTGATTAATTACAGACCACGAGCTGTGAATTTCCCATACTAGTGATTGGATTTGACGACCTCAGTAAACACGCCGAAATACTCGCACATGTTAACTGTCAGAACTAATCGCGACTACCATGCGGAGTTCTAGCGTCTAGAAGAAAAAGTAGTTAGAAGAAAATGCACTTAAGTAGATCTTAAGTGAAGCTTGCAATTAAAACGTTTACGCAAAATGACAGTTAAATATCACGGCAATTAGCAAACGTTTCAGCCCGCCCAGTAGTGCCAACTAGCCCGCTCCTCGAAGACCCAAGACGTCGTGGGACGGCAGAGTGGGATGGTAATAAATGCTTATAATCCGCGTAATTGCCGGTTGGCCGTGTGTGCGAATGGTTGGCTTGTTATGGGCGGGAGGAATAATGAAGCGCTTCTTGGCAGCCATGGATCCGGAGGGTTCCGTTGTGGCACCGGGGGAGGGCTCCCGTTTCCCCACGCCATGTGTAGCAACGGACGGACTATCGAGTGTAAGTCGAGTGTAAAATTATTCGCAAATGACACCGGCTATCAGGCGCACGCAGAAGACTGGTTCAATTAACGAAATCTGAAATTGTTACATTAAACGGAGTGGTATGCTTGATTAAGCCCCGGCAAAGGGAAATCGGAGCCAAAAGAGGCGCCTTTCATTTGCACGACTTCAACGTTCGACGTTCGGCGCAATACCTGTACCAAACTGAATATTCGAATATCCCACCTGGTGCGCTCACCTGGTTAGTGCACACCACTAGTCAAAGGCGGACGCCGCACAACCGAGCTCGACTCGGTGCAGTCGTCGATTTCGATTGCCGTGTAGAGCCGTTCGATTGAAAATTTTCTATGAATCTGCACAAATTCAACTTAATTTGGTTGGAATTTGCTCTTCGCCTGAGTGCCAGACTAGCAATGCTTAAATTTTCACATTTCGAGATAAGAAAAACCTCGGCTGCTCTTGAATTCAGGTATTTTCAGGTAGGGTCTGAAGAAGCATCCAGCAATAGCAATCGAGCTCCGCTGATACCCGACCTGTGCGGTGCGGCGGTGCGGTGTTGGCTCTGGGGCAATCTTACACAGAAACTTTAAACTTCTAAGTTGTCTACCCGGGCAGGGCCGGGACCAGGCCCGAGGAGGAAGACAAAGAGAGAAGGCAAAAAGCAAATTTTCACTTCGCCGCCGGTTGTAAGACGCCCCAGGCATCTCAAGTGTTTGTGTTTTTCTACCTAAATTAGGCCCAGCAGGGTTTGAGAAGTAAACAAGCAATTATGTCAAAAGATTGAAAGAGAACGCCATTCGGTCCCAAAAAAGTCAAGTCCACAAACGAATATACAGCACCCATGTTAGTCCAGAAGGCACAACTCGATCTTAACTTTTTAATTGGAGTACACTCCAGGTAGACCCAAGGTGGCCCCGGGGCCCTGCGAATGACTACCCCTCATCACAACCAATTGAACGAAATGTCGAGGGAAGATTTGGTAATAGAAAATGAGAATGGACCATGTGTACACATATGTACATACATATACCCTATAAATAAACCTGCTGGACTCCGAATTGTACTCGTTGCAAGGCCCGCGGCTAAGGCCGCGTTTTAATTGCACACGTTACTTTGGTTGACAAATTGTCTTCTGCTGACTTCCTTGGTGGTGCCCCTCTCGACAACACACCTCTCCAGGTAAGTGCGGGAAACCGCTGCGGCAGGAATTACTTTAATTGTCTGTTATCGGCGGATGGCCCTTCGTGCGGTTATACTTTCGAAAATAACAAAATAACATGTAATGACGGAAAAGTGGCCCGAATTGTACCGCCAATTATTGTTATCGATGTCACTCATTACGAGACAACGTTCGGCCGTGCTGGGCCTCCTTCTGGTGGGTCAGACGACCATACCCGCAGGGTTAGTGGTCAATGTACAGTTATTAATCATATTATAAAAAAAATGTAGACTCCAGTAATTCTTAGAAAGAAATTGCGATTTCATTAATGGTTTGATAGTACAAGGAATCAGCCACTTTAAATACAAAATTGTGCCATAGAAAAAAAGAAATATTTTTAAAAAAGTATGTCGGGTTTCAGGTGTAAAAATGATTTAAATCAAATCAGAGATACATCAAAGTAGATAAACTGAAATTTCAATTAACAACACGAAATTATTTTCGATATTAGAAGTGTTCCTATTTTTTTGAAGTCCCAATAAATTTCTAACAAATTTATTTAAGGCTGAGAAAGCAGTTCATTTTGATAACATCGATTGGTTCTTTAAACACTACTTAAAATAAAGCATAAAAGAAAATAAGAAGAAAACAATAAGAATGAGTAAAATTAGTTTTAAACAAACTCATGAAAAAGATTAGATTATGTAAAAAAAAAATTGTACAAAATTTGATTTAAACATTTTCAGCCGTTTTTACATCTTTGGTACTATTTTAAAAACATAGTTTTGGAAAAACAATGGTTAAAGCTTAGGTTTTTTTCACTTAACTAGTTCTTCTATCAACACAGGTGTACTTAATCGTTTAAATCGGCGATCCTTAACCGATGGTTTAACTTAACTAAATTTTATATAATTTTATATATTTTATAAATAACGTGTGTGGATTTCTACGGTTTCTGTTGTTTCCCTGCCAAACCATGTGTTGAATGGTCCACGACGAGAAAATAATTGATCACTGCTTTAAATGATTATTAAAATGAATTAAGAAAAATATTAAATTTAATAGCTTTTTATTTAAAATCACAAAATCCTCGAAGTTAACTTAAAAACCATTTAGTTTTTTTTTATTATCCATTCGACAGCTTATGGGATTCTATATCGGAAAATATGTACAAATAGTACAAATCAAACGATTTCAGTACCATGAGTTGGTATCTAAATCCAGGAATCTATTTAAGAGCACTATGTAAAATTTATGTTTCGATTTTGTTAAAATTCCCAATCTTTTGAATTTTTTATGATTTCGTGAAATGTACTAATTAAGAAAGATGATGATTTTTCTGTGAGGTGATATATGAGCCTTTTTTGGGTAGTTCCCACAATAGAGCCATGTTGATTGCAAGGAAGTTCGAATATGAAATAATATAATATAATAATGTATATCCACTGTACTTTAATAATTTATAACAGACTTTATTTCATAAACATGCGGATTTTTAATTAATTTTGAACATTTGCTAACTTAAGAGCGACCTTAAAGCTCTTCTATAGTTTAACCTTCGTCAATTGAGTTCTTGGCATATGTTTTTAATGTTAATATTCAGAATATAAAAAAAAAATCATAATCAATTTTGAACTCTATTTTCTCAAAAAGTTTACTACAAAGTGTGATTGTGTGTCGATTAATGAATTTAAACCGTGCTTATATGAAAATTTAAATTTACGTCATCAGTTTAAATAAAAACAACGAGAAAAAAAGCTTCATTTTATTTTCGAGCATTCGGAAATATCATGCCATGTCTATATAAACTGGAAACTTAAAGTTGAGCTTTGTTAGTAATAGAGGAACATACTTTAATTTAAATACTCCATAATCGAAAACAGAGTCCTTCACCGATATCGGGAATTTTGAATACGCCCAACAATTTCTCTATGATGCCCCAAAGATGAATTTTGATTTTCTGATTGATTGTAAAAGCAATATAATCTCAGGCTGTTTATGTGTAAACAATTTGTCTAATCTTGTGTGAAATTCAATTGGATTGCTGATTCTGGCTCCATCGGAAAGAAGTGAAACGAAAATATGTTTATTTTCAAGCTTACCTAAAATATTCATGAAAATCGAAAGACAAACATTCTCAAGTCGAAAAGTTGAAAATTTTCTATCGTAATCCTTTTAAAAGTATTCATAAGAAGAAGACAAGTTGGCGAATTTGGCTATGGCCATAATCGGAAAACACTTAAAACACCTGCTATCAAGAAGGATCTTCCCTTTGATTAAAAATTCCTAGTGGATGTAGAACCCAGTTTCGAATATGGCCCCCCAAATAATTCACATGGGAATATATCTGGCTAGATATGCATGCCCAGAATTGAACGTCGTCGTCGTCCGTATTCGTCGTCTATACCATACATGCTCCTAAAGCTGATGCTCTTGGCATTTCTCTGTTTCCTTGAGTGTAGATGTGCACAAGAGATTTAATTCGAAACCCATCCAAATCGCCAAGGGGCTGAAATTCTTCTTAACTTTGCCCCGAGGACTTTTTGATTTGTGTATCCAGACTCCAAGATAAGGTTTTTGCCTTCAAAGTTTTAAGTAGGGGCACAGCTAAACATCTGTACAAGACTGTACATAGTTATAAAGGTGGATGGCCATGTAAGGAGCGTACAGAGTATCGGGCCATTATGAAGTGTGCCCCAATCAGAAAATGTGTTCCCAATCATAAGACGAGGGATAAATTATTTCACGTGAGTTTTCTTCGAACTTTTTGAGCTGCATGGCACGTTGGTGTATGTTCGACGCATGAACCCCTCCCGGGGGTAAATCGAGCGCGTATTTCGACGCGCAACAATTGTGAAGGATTGCGCGCTGCGAATTTATTCGCCAATCCGCCAAGAAGAACTTATGGCCCTAAGCGTCGTCGAAATGTTCAAATGGTTTACCTTCTTGGACCCGAGCGCATAGTGTTGGTCATGTTGTCTTGTCAGGAAACACCCTCGCGCGCTTGTATGCTTGTCACGTTATCTTTATTATTTCAACGTCTTCAACGTCGTTGTCCTCGAATTCGCATCCTTCCTCTCCTCTTGCTGTCGATCGGACCGCGATTCTCACGACGTCTTGCCGGACCCGGACCGGACCCTTCGAGTCAATCCTCGACGTCGTTTCTTATTATTCGGCCGCTGTTGTTTCGGCTGAGAAAACGATCGAGCGGCGATCAGCGTGCAATCGTGAAAACTTCTTCCTACGCCAGTTCTCAGGCAATTTACGATGTCGGAAATGTCGTCATTACTTTTTTCATTTTTTAATGCTTTTACATTTTTTTAAGTGTTATCATGCCCGAGAGCACATCTCGCGCGGGGGCCCCCTTGCAATTCGATTTTCACATAAAACCGCGAGAGTCCGCGCGACCTGGCCCAAACGCCATTGCACCAAAATGAGGCCTCGCAGTGATAATCATGAGTTTTTATTTCGATAACAGCCATTATCGTAATCATTAAAATTTTTTTGTTGCACTCCAAATACGTGTACACAAAAACTGGACTGTTAATTCACGCAAAATTACTTTGATATATGGGCGTATGGAGCCGAGAACCGCATTCTCCCCGCCTTATTTCGGGGTGATCACTGTAATTTCACTCTTAAGTGAACGGAAAAAGTGGGAAAGTTAATTTGAAACATTTTCAATATCGGGTCAATATGGAACTAATTAAATTTTTCTGTTCGACATTGTTAAAACGTATTTTATTATGTATTTTTAAAACAGGAGATATTTAATTATGACAAGATATTCAACCAAGTTCGCAACTTTTAAATTGATATTTGTTGAGGGCTCCATAATTTAACACAAATCTCATTTTACATGTGAAGTGCGGAAAAAGCATGATATGGAAATATCTTATTCAATTTATTCAATTAAAAAAAAAAATAGAAAAAATTTTGTAAATAAGAAAATGTTAAAGAATATTAGTTAAATGTTCAAAATGTTTTTAAAGCCCACATTGTTTTTGTTTAAGTCCGATGGACAGTTGAGAAGGTATTCAATTATCACTTTTGTTTTAGAGCTCTGCTTTTAAGTGAGTATTCGGGTCGGGTCATTCTATGAACATTGTTTCAATCAGTAGACCAAATCGTTTCTAAGAATTTCCAAATGTTTTAATTATTTCTTTATTTTGTTGATTTTACCTTATGATTCTAAATTATTCACAATATCATACAACAAAAGCCAAAGTTGAATATAAACATTTATATTAGTGTCCTTCACTCCAAGCGAATACCAAAAAAAAACTTTTCTTTTAAGGATTTGCAATAGGAGATATAAGAAATGAAAGCCAAAATTGTTTTATATGTATTTTTATTTTTGCAGGAAAAAATGCGATATGGAACGAGATCGCGAAAGAGACGTGAAATCCATAGAACCAAGAGATTTATCATCAACCGGGCGAATTTTTGCTAGAAGCGAGATCAAAATAAGGTGAATGTTTAAAATTAGCATCAATTGTTCAAATTTAACTATTTCACTAAAACGACATAGTTCGTCACCAACTGTGTCACCAACGATCTCAAACTCCTCGTCTCCAACACCAACACCACCCACGACTACACCAGTGCCAGTGGTTGGAGTAGCACCTCCATTAGGATCTTCTTCAGGTCCGAATTCATACCTTCACGCAAATCACAAGCCCATCACTGGGATACCTTGCGTAGCAGCCGCATCCCGGTACACAGCGCCAGTCCACATTGACGTTGGCGGGACGATATACACAAGCTCGTTGGAAACGCTGACCAAGTACCCGGATTCCCGGCTGGCGAAGCTGTTCAACGGGTCTATCCCGATCGTGCTGGACTCACTGAAGCAGCACTACTTCATAGACCGCGACGGGGGCATGTTCCGGCATATTTTGAACTTCATGCGTAATTCAAGGCTGTTAATTGCAGAAGACTTCCCAGACTTGGAACTCCTACTGGAGGAGGCGAAATATTTTGAAATTGAGCGTAAGTATTCCTTTGAAATAACGACAATCAAAATTCATTTCTGCTTGAAATTACCCTTCTTATTTCTAGCTATGATAAAACAGTTGGAGCACCTGAAAAAGGACCGAGTGCGGAACGGCAACTACTTAAATTCGCCGCCACCACCTACAAGAGTAAAGACAAGTCCAAGGACTAACAGCCCAGACTATATCTACGAAGTAGTAGCCCTACATATCTCTCCGGATCTGGGAGAGAGGATTTTGCTATCCGCCGAACGGTCCCTGCTTGACGAGGTGTTCCCTGAGACAAATCAAGCGACCCAGACGAGTCGTACAGGTGTGGCCTGGAATCAAGGTGATTGGCGGCAGGTGATAAGATTCCCGCTGAACGGATACTGCAAGTTGAACTCAGTTCAGGTTCTGACCCGTCTGCTGAATGCCGGGTTTACGATCGAGGCCAGCACGGGTGGCGGGGTGGAAGGCCAGCAGTTTTCGGAGTACCTGCTGGTCCGCAAAGTTCCCATGTGATAGTTAGTACTTACAAATTGTCTTGATGTACAATTCGTAAGGATTCCACAAACTTAGCTGTAACGTTACAATGGACTCGTTTTTAGTTACTATGTTAACCTGAAGAAGCAATTGGCCACCTTTGTGTAGACCGTGTTATGAAACCGAAAGGGACGATTTTCTTTCACCACCACCAATTGTAGAAGAACTCACACGAATGACTCCCTAAAAGAACTGATTAATTTATACTCTGTAATTTTGTTGAATGTTTGATTAATAAAATTTTATTTAATTTCTCTCTGAGTTTAAGTCTTAAAGATTAAAAACTAAATAAGGATCATATCATTTCAGTGTCTAGTACTTAAGATTTAACATGGAGCCATGAGGGCTTTTGTGGTTGGTGGTTGATATCGTTAAATTGGACCGTAGGATTACGAGCTGAAGATATGACTACTCGAATAGATCCCTCCGAGATCAGTTTAGTACACTGGAATAAATTGAATCTATTGCTTCTTTTGAAATTAATTACTTATTAAAAAGCGTAATGAATTTCACATGTAATTGTTTACACCCATGTTAAAATATTTTTACTCGGTAGGCTTAAAGGAAATTTTCACATTGATAGCCAAAACACAGATAACTTAAACAATTATAGAATATTTTATTAAAAGTCAAAAGTGCTCCAGAAAAATCAATCCTCACACATCTCCATATTTCTTGGATAACACTGCTCCATATTCCATCCAAAGTCTTAACTTTGGAGACGCAAAATTCCAAAAGTAATGGCCCCACATCCCGAGTCGGGCCCCCTGACCAGAACCGTGTCGGTGGGCCCTCTTATACAGGCTTATTAAAAAATGATGTGATTTTGAGCGAAAAAGGGGTGATAGATTCGGTTGAGGCCGCGATATAACAATAAATTTATATAAAAGCATATCAAGTAGTTTTTTGGAAAACTTGGATCAGAAAAAAAATTGTAGTCTAAAGACCTCTTAAAACCTCCACAGAGGCACAGTCAGAAGGTAGAAAAGAAAAATTTGTCAGCGACTGCATTCAGCTTGTACGCCTGGACTGATGGGTTCTAGTCGTCAATAAACCTTTTCTCCATGGCTAAGTTGCTGGAAATGTCAGCTCACGCACTGAAGTTTCATCTAAGACCCCAATCCAATTTAAGTTAGTGCGGGACTCGTTATTGGAGATTTTCAAGCTCGCATTCGATTTTGGGAGAGGTCTGGAGAAATGGTTTGGGTCAAAACCAAGAGAGCTTCCAATTCGTGTAGTTGGTAGTTCTCAAGAATAAGCCGGGGTGCACTCCTTTTTCTAGATTTCCACTATTACTGAACGCCGTAGTACTGCCAGCTGGAACCAATTCATTACTCAACGTGTTTCTTTAAAGATTTTCTAAGATTAAAATTATGATTGTTTTCAAAAAAAGTTTCAAATCAACGCCATTACAAAATTAGCACAATCATTCTGCGTTATTTGTACCGAACTCTCCTCAATAACTCCAAGTAAGTTGTGGTTACAAATGGCTCCAATTTCAATTTATTGTAGACGAAACTAAACCAAATTAACAAATCGTTATCTTAATTTCTTTAAACATTTTAAAGTAATATTTACAAAAACTCTTTTTAGATACCCACTGTAGCACAATTTCACTAACCTTTGAAAATATTTCATCAATTTATCAAAAATAACATTGATAAAGCTCTAATATTAATTCAAATTCAAATTATTTACAGATACGTCGATTTTGCAATAATATTGAAAAAAAAGCAAATATATCAGTTGGAATATTTTCACATTATTGCTCTTTACCAATCAAATGATGTCTAATTAAAAACTAATTTCAAAACAGTAAGATGATAGTTATTCAATGATTATTCATACTATTCGTGGTATTTACCACTTCCGTTATGGTCTTCATTAAAAAATCGTCGTCGTTCAGTCTTAATCTCCGAACACAGAGGCTGTGATTTTATTGTCTTATTTTAAACCCACTATAGAAATTAGTTTTAGGTTATAAAACTGTCTGTTTGTTGATTTAGGGAGTTACAACTTATTTCATTTCATTTTCAAACTTATTACAAGGTAAACCAACTTGTTTACCATTCTGTTTTCATAATCAATACTGGAAACTATGCTACAGTAATTAAAGTAAAGCAATAAAAATCTTACTTACTTTCTACTTTTTCTTTAAAATATTCAAGGAAATTGTGTTATTTTTAAGTTTCATTAACACCCTCGTAACTCCATGCCCGCAGGGAGGTGTTGTGTCAGCGCCGGGCCTCACAGACCCCACTAAGCACGCGACGTCGTGAGTGTCGTTTGGGAATGTTACTACTTCGGTTTTTTAATTGTTCATGGTGGTTTTGCGTCTGGCATTGCTTCTTTGTCACAGATTCTTTTCTATTGTCTCAGTATGTGACATTATTCTATAAATATCAGCCGTTTTGTTAGATTTATGTTTAATTTACATATCAATTTTATTGTACATTTGCATATAGGCTTTCTGTGGTACAGGCGATAAAAAAAAATATACGGCAAAATAAAATGCAATATCAGTATTATTAATATAATAAAGCTCTGTTTCACCACTTTATAATAGAAGTTATTTGATAGGTAAATAGTAAATCACATACATACATAAATAGTAAATCTCAAATCACAAATGACTGACGGCATAAGAAGCTCATAACGCGGTTTGTAAATTATTGCAGTTGAATTGTACGAGAATGTGCTATGTTTTACGAATGAGAATTTAGTTAAAATTACTTAAAAATCTCTTCAATGTAATAGAGCTTGTGAGAATTATAACAATATCCTATTAATCGTAAATTTTGCTGGGATTTATTATGCAATCAAGATCATTCAGGACATATTAGTTACTTATTTGGCAGTATATCAAATATGCATGAAACACATTATTTTTTTTATACTATTATTTTTTTCATTAAATATATCGAGTAAATATTTCCTTAGAAAATCAGAGAGAGTTACATGGTCCATTATAACTCAAAATAACCCTACACAAATAAGAGAAAAATATTGATATTGAATATTGAATAGTACACGATGGGTTGTTGACTTCATAGGTGTACATCTAATGATTTATTCATGACTGTTTCGCGGCCAAAATTGACAAATATTTTATTGGTTGATAGTACCTCATAAAGTAATAAGAGAGGTTGCATGAAAGAAGGCTCCCATTCTGAAATTCTGGCTTAAATGAGACTAATAATTTCTTTTTTTAATATTTGATTTTTCAGATTGAAACCCTGATCCTTTGATAGAATTAATAGAAGTCGCATAAATAAATTCATAAACAAACTATTACTTCGAGAATCCATTAAAGTTTTGCTTCTGCATTTTAATATCATAATTCTGAATTTCAGATTAATGGGAATTTAATGGGAATTCAATTCTGCAGTACGGAGGTAAGGTATAAAGGTAAAACTCCCATTCATATAATTGGAGATATTTATTTTTGCGAAATAGATTAACCACTCTAGCTGGTTCTGAAGTCCACAAGGCAAAAATTTGAAAAGAAGCCTAAGTTCTATTAGGATGTTTCATTCTCCCGAAAACTGCTGCTTTCAATGTAAAAAGGTTTTGATTGACTTAAACACTAAAGTAAGAACCTACGTTTATAGGGAAAGTTTGCTTTTTGGACATTTCTGAAGTAATTAACTCACCCGGAAAACTGCTGGTGAAATTCACTTAATCACCTCCACATTTATTTGACCATAAGGGCATTTTCCGGGAGAGTTTTCAAAGCATTTATGCGGTGTAGCCATGTTCCTAAAAAAACGAGTCCCGCTGGACAAACGCGTAAAATGGCAGCTCGCAGTTACCTTCATTTGCAATTAGCATACCACTTTTTCGGGCGCTAATTTAATTTGTTGGCTAGCTCTTTAAATAAATTGGGTAGTGTGTGGGGTCGCATCCTTAAAGCATGCAACTCGCTTCGATACCACTGCAGTACCATCGACAGCCACAGTAATGCTCTAGCAGAAGGCCGTAGTCTCATTGGCGCAAGGGATTGTACCGCCTACACACCTGTTGTTGCGACAAAATACAAATAATTTCCGTAAATTATCCTGTGAAACAGGGTAACACTACGAAGTATATAATCTACTCGGCGGCATCAAATGAAAAATGAATTTTTCAAAAAAATCCAGAGAACGGACGGCCCGCTGCTGCTGCTGGTACAAAAACTGATGGAGGCAACTACTCATATATCACCGGCCGCAAAAATATCCGCCGAAATTTATGAAACAATTCGCAACTATGGTCTGGCTAGCCCGGAGGGATTTGTGTATGGGACTCAGTGGTTCCCAGTAAAGGTACGCGGGAACACGGACAGCATCAGACATCCCACAAACGGTCTTGCGGCCAGCACGTCGAATCCGCACATTCGACGATTGTTAAATTAACACTTCCATTTGAAAAGGTAACTATGATGGAGCCGCAGCACTCCCGATGTTCCTGCAGGACCGCTGCGGGAGTCCTTAAATTGTTGGTCAGTCAATAACCAACGCCGTGCTGGACTCGACACTACCCAGCTACACCTATGATGGCGTGTCGAGAAAAAAACTTGCCAAAGTTACAGGCTGACAAAAAGCAACAATAATCGCCGATATGCCGGCCGGGATGAGAGTCCGGATCAGGGCATATTCTGGATTCGGGAATTTGCTGGCTGGAACACGGGTGCCACCAGGCTAGGTACTAGGGTGCCAGGGATCCTGGTGAATAGAGCAATCAATTACGTGTTATTCTCGCTGCGGCGGTGATGCTGGCTAGAAGGATGGGGCATCATCGTAGTCGTGCTCATCTAAACTTTATTGCAACGAACACAGTTGGTGCTCTCCGGACGAAATCCGGCCAGTATCCAGCAATAACCCAGTAACACAAATTTGACAGATGAGCGCGCTATTCCCTATTCCCTTCCTTGTTCGCTCGTCGCGTGGAGTGGACGAATATATCAACATCATCCCCCGGCGACTCAATAGTAATAAATCCGAGGGATGTTTAGCTGATTTGGTACAAGGCTCCTGGGGGTGTGAGGGCTGCCTGATTAGTTGCGAGCTCTACCACTCTATTGGGACGTTGGTGTTTCCGCCGTTCGACCGCCGCCCGATTGCCGCCCGGTTGCCGTACGGCTCAAGTATTTCTATGAATGTAGGCTGTCGTCGTTCGCTTTTTCCATCCTTTTATTGAACTTTCCTACTTGTCATCGGTTGTCGTTGGGGTTTTATTCCCCGTTTCCCAAGCGCAGGAATTATTTTCCGAAGTTTTTATATGCCCCTTCTATTCGGAGGCTTACGCCCGTGTAAATAAAAACACTCGCAGGTTTTAGGGTAAGGCATTAACAGACCACGGACTCCTTGAATCCCGCCAGAAAAAGTTTGTCCAGGAATTTATGCTCATTTAATAGTCGCAGGGATTTGGCACTTACGGGTTCCCATCCACCCTCTGATTCCCCGTTTTCCAGGCTAGAAAAACCAACAAACAGGGATTCACTGACTGTGATTGGTCACTTGGTTAGCGAACACCACCATTCCACTCAAAATGGATCGGATAGTTAGCTTTGGTGCGTTCTGGACATAAGGACATCGTTTTGATTGGATTTGATGATGTTGACGTTGGTAATGTAATTATGGTACCAAACAACTTCAGCGCCAGTTCATGGCCGTTTTATATTTAGCGTTCTTCAACTTGTGGAAGAATCTAAATTCGATACCATAAAATTGCACCTATACACAAACAGATCTAGAGTAAGTGAAGGACATCTAGTCAACTATCGACATACGAAGGTTCTGAGTTCCCTTATCGAATGGTCTCATTATTTTTTAGTGTTCTGTATCTAATCAGGAAAAATGCATCATTTGAGAATCTGCACAATCTTCATCCGCTCGTATTTTAGCATAGCCAATCCTTAAAATTGAAATTTGTTAAAAATGTGTAGATAGTCTACATTAATATAATGAAGAAAGAATATTTATTTAAATCTCAGAAAAGAGTTAATTAACTTTAAAAACTCGTTCACTATTTGAGGAATTCTACCTTCTAAATTAAGATAGCCTACATTTCACTGCACTTCTTGGATACGAGGAACGCAAGCATGAATAAAAAATAAAGGAAAATGAAAAAAATATTGATGCTGAAGAATTGCGTCTCTTACGCTGGTTTAAAAACGTGATCTTGGTAAAAGAATTTCATTACTTTTGATTCGCATCGTACATGAGCCAAAACGCGTTAAAGGATGATTCGAAGAAATACATATTAGTAACATCGTAATGGAAACTATAAACAACCAGAAAAAAAGAAGATAGTTATCAGGATTGTACAATCCTGATAACTATCTTCAAGCATGCTGACTGGAATAAGCAAATGAATGAAGCTTTGGCGATAGGGCTTTCTGTTCCAAATTAGTAGCCCATGAGATTAGTAAAACACGTTGTTCGGAATTACGTAGAAAAATTCCGTCAATATTAGCAGCATGTGCAAAAACAGCATGCAAAATATTTTCCACGCAAGTGTGACTCTCTCTAGACCGGCGTCCTTCGTCATACCTTCCGTCTTTTGAAAATCCAACTTCCAAAGCAGATGATAGACTCAATTACTGGGGTTTTCGGCAAAAGGTATAACGGTGTTTTGGTAAAAAATCCTTCTAATACTGTTGACAGTTTTCCACTGAATACGTCTAATAAAGTGAGGAACAAAATTAAACATACCTAAACCAGATGTTTTTTTTTTCTGAACAAATACAACAAATTTCGCGAAGAACAAAAAAACGTCCGTAGTATTTTAGGATTAGAAGGGTGAACGGCCTACCCATCATCTTTCAAAAAACTCCCGAGGCCTTTCAAACTTAATTAATTGCAGAGGGCAGGAAAAAAAGGGAAGATGGTGGAATGGCTAAGAATTTGCTTGGCGAAACAATATTTCCATAGCATTTCATATTTGAAAACAATCCAGGCGTATTAAGACGACCGCAAAATATAAAGAGAGCGACCGGTTGCAGGAAATTTTCTTGGAGAATTCTACGAAGGTAGGTGAGGGTGACAGGAGTAGAACGAAGGTATCCTCATTACGGCATAAGTAGCCCTTTCGGCCGTACCATCTATTTAACCCGAGTGTCCACCCCTTTTGATCTAAATAATCGACTGGTACAACCTTTCCTGACACTAAGTCTCTTGAAAAATGAAAGCACCTGACGAAAAGGGCAGCTTTCCCTTGGTCCGAAGATGGAATTCTCAGTTATTCAAATTAACTTGAATACGCAAATGTCCTTCCTGGAAGAATTTTTTCGCACCTCAAAGCCGCTTTTGCCTTTTTTCTCAGCACTGGGCTTTATCATTTCTTTCCTCAGAAGATATCTGTAGCCAAGCTCCTCGGGCAAATCAGTCAATGTCACGCTTTGAGATGTTAAGAACCTTCCGTTTGGAAATAGATGAATTTTTGTTGCAACCCTCGGCTTCGGTGTGCTCGTCCGTGTTCCTTTGTCACTTTCTTCGAGGAGGTGCTTCGGCCTGGTTGGCAGGGGCCCGGACCGCACTCCGGCATTATGTGCCCATGCCCGGCCGGGCGTTCTTTGCAAACTCAAAACAAACCCCACGGCTCGCATTGTGTAGATAAAGAAAAAGCCCCAAGGAAACAGAAAAGGTATAGAAAGGATCGACGTCATGAAATATTCGAAGGACATCTTGGGTCCTTATTGAATTTTGCAGACTGTCGTAACTAGGAGGGACATCTTGTTCTCTCCGAGCGGCTTGAACGAACCGGCTGAAGGGCTGCGAAGGGATGACTGTCAGGCAAATATGCACGCGTGCTGATTAGTTTACAAAAATGTACGACGGATGAATTTGTAATTGAAGGTTGGAAGTGTGTTAAGTCCGGGCGGGACACAGGACGGGGATCATAACGGTTTTGGCACGATTATATTCCTTAGGATCTAAGGCGAATTTGTAATGGGATTGAAAGTCGATTTTCTTGTGTTGACATCGTCGTAAGAAAGTCGAACAGCAAAACGTACCATCGCGCCAAAAACTTTTGAGGTATGAGTTGAGAGGGTAGCATTTGTGGTTGCCGGTCGGGATCGGAACTGGACGTCCTTCGTTTGCATATCCGATCCCTTTTAGGCCTTATTGAATTTTCTCAAGAATTTTATAAGAAGAAATTCTAGAAAATATGCCCCCAAACTTTCGCGCAACATGTCGAAATCTGAATTTAGCTGGTTCGGCACTTGTGTCGCTTGGTTATCGGGACCGATTTATATCGATGACGGGGGCAACAGGTTGTTCTCCTCAAGGAATATGTGGGCGGGATCTTTCCGATGTAATAAAGTAAACAGGAAGGGAACTATAACATTTTATTGGTTTCGAGTGAAGCTGAAGCTTTTAACGAGATTGCGGAGACGGCAGCTTACCGTGCGATCTACGAACCTATCATCAAAAATATAAGCGAATAATAAGAGCACTTGTGGTCCTTTTATTTTTACGAAAATTTTTCGATATTCACAATCTATTGTCATTTATTCTGCATTATGTGAATAGGTGCATATCAAATATTAAAAGATCTTTATGTTTTTGACCGATGAGATGTCTTCCATTAGGAAGATATAACCAGATTTGACTTTTGTTATTCGCTATTTTCTTTCTATTAAGGTAAGAATAATAAAAATAGCCCAATTTGTAAATGATCTCAAGGAAAAATAGTTCAGAATTAGTTTTTACGAATTTTTTTCGTTGTGCCATAGTCTTTGACTACCTTTGTACAGTTTTACACAGACTAGCCTTAAGTTAAAGATCATAGGTCATGTAGATTATAGGGGAGACCGGGTATGGTAGTCACACGGGACCTTACAAGCCGCAGGCATATCACCTAAGTCCCTCACTTTGCCTAAGTTCGCTGCGGTTTGTGGTAAAGGGAGGACTTGTGACTTGTGTTTTGACGCGCTCAAAGTAACTTTACGTGAAATTGTTTTCCTCGTGCAAATGTACTAAATTTTTTTTATATCGGCAACCATTGTTATTTGTATTTGTTTTTATTATTTTAACTTTCCTACGCGTTGTCACAGGCCATCCGTAGTCAATACTATTGTTAAGAAAAATAAAGTTTTTTTGTTATTTTCTTCAGAGATTATTTTTATTTGACCTCAAATGCTCCTACTAGTCTCATTTATTGATTTGTACTAGGCAATATATACAGCATTCCAATTATCACAAAAACCTTTGTTTAAAAAATATGAAATATCTTTAAATACATTAATTTTATTGATATAATATTTTGTCAAAAAGAGCATTGATAAATCTGATTTAGATTGATACTCATGTGACACGGATCGACTGCGAAAAATTTTACTAAAATCATTTAAGGATAAAAATGAGACAAAGACACCCGGTCTCTCCCACATCAAACAATTGATGTATTAGAAATGTAAAAAACAATTATCAGAAAAACAAAAATCGATTGCATATATATAGAAGGCACTTCTTCGCAATAAAGTTATTTCTTAACAACAAAATAATACACATACATGTTTCATATATTCTCATTAACACCTTCCAGTTGATACCTATCTAAGTGGTATTAGAAAAAACTAAATTTGAATATAGAGCTCGCTTTTGCCATAATGAAATCTAGGTGACGTTGTGTACGAAGTCTCAGACTCTAAGACTCTTAAGCCTACAGGATTGAAAAACAGAGCACACTTTGGCAATCAAATGAAATCATAAAAGTAGAAAAATAGCGACCTAAATTATATTTCAGCACATTCGATTTTGTTAAAAGAAAATTCCTACATTTATGTGCAATTTTTACGGCAGTGTGAGAAATCCGCATCAATCTACCAAAGATTAAATACCCGAAGAGAAAATAAAAAAATATGAAGAGATCGATGTTATAGTTTAGTTTTAATGAAAGCATACATCTCTAAAAATTTTTATGGAAGAAAAGGACGTGGATGTTGCTAGTTAGGACAAAAAAGTGGGCTAAATTGGGGGTCTACTGGACCCGATTGTTTCCTAATTTTGGGCCGGATTTGACTAATAGCACTGCAAAGTGCACAACCACGACCTGTGTGAAAAGGCGCTTGTAAGTCAGAATTCCTCACACGAAAAGAAAGACGATTAATAAGTTTTTTGTCGTCCCCTGCCCGTCTTCGGGGGTTGACGGCATGTCGACAAATTGGGTCCCTTTATCATTCTTGAGCATCGCACAAAAAGGATAAGATTACCTTGCAGAAACAGAGACACCCAGCCAACCCCAACGGGCGACAAGGCACAAAACTTTTCGTTTAATTTCTAAATCAATTAAGACTTGTCCTCCGAAGTTGGCTACAGCGACAAGAAGTAGTGCCGACATTAAAACGACGTCAATAGAAGTTTACACTTTGTTCCTTGGGAGATGCTCTGTTTTTGCTAATGCCGATCGGATCTTGTTTTTGTGGTGTTTTGGTCGCTTTAATTCCAGGCCTTCAGGCCCCACCGCACCTCTCCGGACCACCCTGGCAGCTTTTAATTATTTTTCCACACACAGACGCTCCTGAATTAAAAGTGAATTAGTGGCGCAGCTTTGATTTTAATTGAATTGGAACCGAGGCGCTGATGGCCCACCTCCAGCTCCGCGAATTAGATAACTACCTGCAATCAATTCCGAGCGCGGCTATGTGAGTGAATTCTAAATCGCGCGCATCGCCGCTAACCTGCCGGATTAGCGTTGCAGTTTTATTACAGAAACTTCTTTGCTGAATTTCTTCTGTTCGCTTTAATTGGTCCACGTTCCAAGCAGCCTGGGCAGCATCTCCTCAGCCTGTGCGAGATGTGAACAGAAATGCACGGAACGTCCGGGGAATCGTAAGTTACGGTCAGTAACACTTGCTAAAGGTACGCTGTTATTAGAAGAAAATATTTCAAGAGAATTAAGAAGACGTAGCGTTGTGCGGACGTGAAACAGAAACACCTGTAAATGGATTGTCGCTACGAGAGGATGAATGCAGCATCCCAAAATATTTGTGCACTTTGTTTTCGATCCGACAGAGTCCCAGGGCAAGAAAGTAATTCATTTTATCAGTTTTTGATTAGGTTTCGTTAAACGATATCACGTAAATGCTTTTTTATGAATTATAGAAAAATTTTAACTTTTAGGATACGTCCTTAGAAAACAATTCTTATGGAAATCAAAAAAACTGATACAATTCATAAAATGCTAGATTTATTATTTAAAAAAATTTCTTCTCAAGTAAAAGGAGCCACTTAAATTTTGATCATAAAAATGAAATATTATAATATGTCTAAAAACTGATTCGAAACTTTCATTTTTATGTTATTTAATCATAAAGTTTTGAAATATGGAAAACAAGAACGATTTCGAACCACTTTTCTAATGCATAAATCAGTGATTTTCTCAAGAAAGGGTTTTATCAACGTAGGAAGACAAATAGCCTTTTCGAATCAAGTTTTCACATTTTTTCGAATTCCCTTTAGTAATGAAGAACTTGGATAATTAAAAGTACAAAGCATGACTCATATACTCAATGAGACCTTTTAAGATGTGATGACAAATTCCGAAACAAGAAGAATTCTTGTAAAACCAAAAATAGAATAAAAATAGTTGACATTTTTGAAAGAACTAACATAATTAGTTTAGTTAATTAGTAAAACCAAATAAAATTAACGAAATAGAACCTTTATATTTTACGAATGGATGCTTCTTTTCAAAATCAAAAATTTCTTCAGTGTAATATTATTAAATGATAATTATAAACAGAAGACTTGATACAGATTTTAATTTCAACAATCTCAATATTATTAAAATTTAAAACTGTAAATATTTTGGCATTATACAACGAAATCATATATTCAAAGAAAAATTATTTTAAGAAAACATAAATGCTATTCCTTTTGGAATTTGAAAAGAAATTCCTTTTTTGATATAAAATGATTGCTGTAGGAGGGCAGTAATTCTAAGAACTAAATCTATTCGCGAAAATAGGCTTTAATTAATACAATTATCGTTATTATTTTACAAAGATACATTACACTATTAAATATAGATATTTTAAATATACTTTATTTAATAAATCCTATTTAAAACTTACTCTTAAGTAGTAAAAGTTAAAATAAAAAACAGTATTAAATTGCTATCAGCGAGCGAGGTTACTCTTAATTTTTCGAGTAATCGTAAAAGAATACATCCTACAACTCTTTTAAATAATAAAAATAAGTAATTCGTTGAGCACTTACCAAAGAACCATTATCCCGATTTCCGTCCTCATCCGGCCCAAAGCCCAACCGCGTCATTATTGCGCATTCAAGCCTAAATATGCCAATAATTTTTCATTCAAGACGCCTCCGTGAATGTCTTGAGCAATTGAATGCGCCAATTTAGCCGGCCTGAGTTTTCGAGACCGTGGCGTTGGGCAAAAATTGAAATGGTATCCTAATAAAATTCCTTTCTGTGAGTTTCACCACAAAGCTAGCACTTAGAGGACGGAGCGTTCATAAGTGAGTTAGTTCGCTGACAAAGTTTAAAAGCATCCCAATTACACAGTGCCGAGAGATACACAGGTGCATGCTAAATCAAATTTCAGGTGAGTAGTGCACCAGTCATACACACAGTAATAAAAGGTTAAGGTATAAAGGCATAAAGGTATATTCGGCTGTGCCTATACATTGGTTACACGAGGCCAAGAGGGCTGTGTACATATTCTCGTCGTGTTCGGGGCCCAGGACTCTCGTCGTACAGCATCATGTTCTAAAGGTGAGCAGATCCGCAAATTCGCGGATACGACAGTCTACGGCGGCTTCGCACGGACGAGGTGAATAAATTCATTCACAACAGGACTTTATCTCGCTTTAGCGTCGCTCGGCGGCGGCCGATTGTGTTCCACGTAGTAATATTGCGGCCTTATGATAATTTAAAGTATTCACGGATTTGGTCGCACAAGTCCTCCGGAACAGCAACGCGGCGGCAGCGACAATCTACAGGCAAGTGGATTTCTGGATTCCCGATTCCCAGGCTACCGATTACAGAAGCGTCCCGGGTGCTTCCATGGGGCCTGATACAAATTTCAGGGAACTTTGCCATGATCCCTTGCATAATTCAGAGATTTCCGATGGATCTCTGTTTTAAGTGCTAATGTAGGTCAATTATGGCATGTGCCTGTAGATGCGCTGCACTGCCTTGCGGCTGGTATCCAATTCGCCAGAAATATTGTCGGTGCCGTCTACATAGAAAATTGAACTTAATTTCGCTTGAATAAATAAATGCAAACAGAATGTTCGAGTAACCATCTGGAATAATGTCATTATTAAATTCTAAGGCTCGGACGGGCTTTTCGCTGGCGGTCCAGCATTGTACTGCATGCGAATCACCTCATGAAAGCTGTCTAAAATAAATGCCATTGGAAATTTAGAGGTAAGTATATTTAACAAATTCGAAACACAAAAACCCAGCGCTTAAATAATTGCGCATTTATGGAGACAGCAGGAATTTGGAGAATTTCTTTCAGTTTCATTCATTTGAATATCTTTTATATAAAAATATATTTGAATTATTTTATTTTTAAGTACACATGACTGGAGTTTTGAACGCATTACACCTCTGAAATCGGACGGCTGAAAATTTCTTTATACGTTTTCTAAAAAGCGTCAAACAAGTAACCAAATGGATTTTTGGCATTTTCCATCGCAAGTGATTTTTCGGCCCTTAAAGTTTTAGAATCCACGAGCAACATTACACATTTTAAAAATTATTATTAACACACATTAAATAGATTATAACTAATTTTATTACGTTATTACCCAATGGTGTTTGTATTATAAAACTTTCGTTCGTTTCGATATTAAAGGAAGACCACAGTCGTACTTTATACTTAGCAGAAATATTTAAATAATTTATTATATTTGTTTATTCAGTTTTTTTTTTTGGGTTTTCGAAAGAAACTCGGTATGTAATTAAATTTAAACTCAATTTGAGATGAGGCTTTTTAGAAACTCACTTTACAAAATATTTAAAATGCTTTACAACACTAGGATTTTCGTCACAAATCCTAAAATCAAATGTAAAACTAATTTATTTGGATTTCTATGTGAAAAAGTAATTTCACAAATGTAACAGAAAATATGAAGGAAGTATTAATAAATATTTAACCTATTTCTAAGTCGAGGATTTATTTATTTATTAAATATATTTATTACTAATTCTTAAGAATTGTCGATATTTTTGTTAATTTCCTTAGTTGCGTGAAATAGGAAAAGGTTTTCTATTTTTTTAATTATCATTTGTAATTCACCTTAATTCAATTTTGGACGTATTTCAGAACGGTGTTAAATTAAAATTATTCTCATGGATAGACCTTAATTCTTTGATTTCATTTATTTTTGATATTTAGATATCAACGAAGAAGTAAAAAACTAAGAACTCAATATAAGTTTGTTTATAGTGCTGAAATTTAAATCAAATTTTATCACAATTATATTTTACATTCTTTCGATTGGTAAAATTTTTGTAAAAGTTTTGTTTAAATATAATTAATAAATATATAATAATAATTATAAATATAATATAAATTAATAGAAGACATGATGATAATTTTTTCGAAAAAAAAGACTATATTTACTCTATCTCAATTCGGTTCATTAAGCAACATTAGAAGTATTTTTATTTATTTATATTCTGTAGAAATGGATTTATTACAGTATACTCTAGGAAATTGCCTTCTACATTAAGCTGCGAAAATTAAACATTTGTGGCTGTTTTTCCATTTCAGTGTATTTACAAAACTGGAATATTCAGAGAGTTCTATTTTAAAGATTTCGCGGTGGAGTGTGTGTGACTTTATTTCGTTTGTTGAGCACCCAATAGAGAGGACTTTTGAATTAAAATTATTAGATTAATTAAAAGAGAGAAATTTACGAGCACATCGTAAAGTGCCAGAAAAACAAGTGTGCAGGTTTAAAGTGTGCCGTGCACTCGTGACCTCACGTGTGTGTACTGTGCAAATTCAAACAAAACAGAGCAAAGCAAAGCGCAGTCAAAGTGCGGACAGGCATCGATTTTCGGTTAGAGCCAGGCTGTGGAAAAAGCGAACTCATTCATAACTTAGTATTTGCAGTTTCCAGCCCTGAATGATTCATGTGACCCGCTTTTAATGAATTTATTCTGTGGAAAGGAAGCCCAAGAGTGAGAGCAGCTCATGAAGCGCAGAGGGCACCCGGTTTCCTATCTTCTTCGGGCAGGAGCCCGTCCGGCGGCTGGCGACCAAGAAGATCTTTGAACCTTTGGAATCGCTCATCCATTGCATCTCAAATTGAAATTTATAAGGCGGACTCAGAGAATAGGTCTATGAAGTGTTAAGTAATAAATAAATTAGTTGGTCCAAAAGCATGACTGGGTCTGTGTGCATGCAAACAATGTTAGTTAGCCGGGAGTAGTGTACCCCTCCCCTGCCACAGGGACCACGGGTTCCCTTTTGAGGAAAACAGGCTCGCTCCCCTGTTCCCGGACAATAATTCACACTGAATTAAGCCCGGCTCTGACCTCCAAAGCATTTAGCACTGGGAGCATGCTGACTTCTCGGAAAGCGGATTGCAAATGAAATTCGCCTTAAAGCCCCCTCTAATGGTCGGAGTCGGGTGCAGGAGCAGGCTAGCTTCTCGTCGGGAGAGGGTGCCCCAAATGGTAAGTGCTCTGAACGCCTCGCAGCCCACTGTCCCAGGAACGACCCGGTTTCAGCGTGGACGTCTTAATGATAATTGACGCTTAATCCAAGCTCAACTCTCACGCATATTTATCTAGGCACTCCTGACAAATGTCGACTTCCTCGACAGCGAAGGGGACACGTATAATCCAGAGCGGAGCTCTCAAAATTCCATCAATTATAAACAATGGACCCTCACCCGGGGGAGTTTTGTCACAATTAAACAAATCCTACCGTTTCTTGGGTCGGTCCTTTTCTAGCCCCTCTGGCCTGTCGCCGCTATCATGCCGCCGGAGATAGGTTCGAAAAGAGGAGCCCAAACAATAAACAGTTCTGGGATCAATCAATCAATCAATCACTGCGAACCGAAATTGGCTATAAGTCGCTAGAAAAGAGAATGCGCTCTCCCCTGCCGGTAATAGCGGCGACGAAGGGCCAACTCCTGGTCCCGCCCGCCCGCATATGTTGATCTGGCCAGAGATGCGCGGATCGGATGCGGGGATGGGATGTAATAGGGTCTCTGATTCGGGGCCGATAATTCGATTAATTGATTTATTGACACCCGACATTAGGCACGAAAAGCGGTACCAGCACGCAACGGATAATTGGAACTGGATTGCGGAGCGCGTGCATCATCCGCCGTCGTTGATGTTTCACTCAATCGACGGCGGCCCAAGAGCACCAGGCCGAGGGGTTAGAGGGAACGAATGGGTTTACCTATCGTGATTGGGCTGCAGATCGGCGCAGCTTGCCGCTTGCACCGCGCGGCGCGGTCACGCTGGTCGCCGTCGTGCACTATTGCGTCCTGGTCGTGATGGGTCTCCCGGCTTCATTTGCATATCGGGCCGCATTTGGATTTCCCGAGTTTCAAAAGGACATTGTAAAAGGATTCCAGTTAATTTCCGAAATTTATTTATCCGTAACCTTTTGGGCAAACTTTGCTCTCGTGCCAGTTGGCTTTAATTTGCGGGATTTTAATTCCGGGGCAGCCAGGACAGGACACCTCGTGGGAGCCGGAAAGGTGGACGCTTTTAAACAGGGTGTCCCCAATTAACTGCAGATGAACTATTTGGACGCCTTGGGCAACCAACGGATGCACTCGTGGATCTGTTCATTCATATTTAATTGCAATTTGTTCATTCAAGAGTACGGAATTGTAGGTCCATCGACATTATGGAGGAGCTGTGAACCCATTTTTGGAAAGAGAAAAATTCGTCTGTTTGTTTGTTTATCCCAAAGAGCAAATATTCAATTGAATTTTAAAGTTGTTCTTTCCTTAATTTTTCCTCTTTTTAAAACTTTCTGTATTCAGTTTATATAAATCACATTTTTATAATTCAAAGTCAAATTTTGAGATGTACTCATGCATTGAGTGTTCTATATCTTTAATATCTTAAATAAATATTTTTCAATATTCTCTATCGGCCAGTATCGGACAGGAGTCGTTTATTTCTACTTTATTTTTATATAAATTAAAAATGTATATTAATTAATATTTAAATATTTTTTTATTAGAATATTCAAACAAAATTCGACACTAGATGAACTTCACTCCTGAGAACCTAGCAGTTAATTAAATATAATGTAAAATTATACGAAAAAATTATTAATGAACGTGTAAAGAGTACACAAATTATAGTAATGTTGAATGGAAATCGTCCATTGAATTAGCAGGAAAAAATTTTAACAATAAGAGGGTTGTTAACTTATTTCGTTACATATAACTTTCTTCATTTTATATTATAAGCTACTAGTAACTAATGAATTTCTAAAAGGACTATTTTTTCATTTATATATATTTTATGTGTGGAAAGAATTTTTTAATACACTGGTCTGAAAAAAGATTATTTTAATTCGAAAACTTGGATATTTTTGCAAAATGAAATTTGTTTTATTTTTGCAGATAAGAAGTCAAAAGTAATTTTTTCCTAGTAAAAATGTTACTTTGTACAAAATTAAATAATTAAAACATCAATTACTTTCTTTTGAGCACTTTTGGAATCTTTGGTTAACAAACGAACGTGCTGAATTTTAATTTGAATCTTAATTTATTTTGAAATTTTACTCACATATTTTCAAAACTCAATTTTATCGGAAAAGGTAAATCGATTTCCTAAACCAAAAATTTATTGTCTTTTACAATTACAATTTTTTAAATAAAGAGCACACCTAGGAAAATCACTTTAAAAATTTCTTAATTAATAGTTCAAATCATTGCAAAAAGTACCGGACGAAACGAATTTAGGCAAGTCAAAAACAACAATTGAATTTGGGTGTGAATTTTATAATCCAGTTTATAACTATAATTAATACTAAATTAAAACCAAACGAAAATTAATTCTGAATCAACTACAGAACAGCATTTTAATTTTAAAATTCTAAACTTACAAAAGGCTTTGGTGACACCAATTTGGATCGTATTGCGTTTGGTACTAGCACTCTGTGTACATGCCCCTTATACTATTATTAGTGTTTTTAGACGTTTTAGTAAATTAGTTAAAGGGTTTCTTTTTTAAACAATATTTATGTAAATTGTTTGGGTAGCATTTCTAATAGATAAAGCATTAAGAATGGTGAGATTTTATCAATGCCAAAAAGGTTTGTATGCTCTATATAATTTTATTCTATTTCTATATCTTTTTAAATGCGAATATTTAATGTAATTTAATATTTAATTATAATGGAGAATATTTATTAAGGTCTAATATAAAAATAAACTACAATTTTATTTTTTATATTATAACATGTTTTTAAATTATTTCATATTTTAACTCATTTTCTTTAAAATGCTCTACTCTATCCCTTACACCCTTATTGAAGTAGAAAAGTTCTCCAATTTATCGGCTTACATGCCGATTATGTGTATTCATTCTTTTCAAACAGAAAGACATTTCAGCGGAAAGGGTTCTGCAAGTTCTCGGCTGTGACTCACGAAGGGTTTGAATGGTTCCAGTTAAGGAAAAAAAGCAACTGAGTGAGTATTCGGAAATGTCCAATTCAAATAGCAATAAAGGGGTGAGAGGTGACAGGCGCGTTCTGGCGACAGTAGTAACATTGCAAATTAAATTTTTGTATTTGCATAAACATTAAGGTTCCTCTTATGCAAACATAAGGGTGCCATTAGAGAGCGGTGTGCGCCGGATAAAAGAAATCTCATACGCACGTCGCGGTTCGTGTATTGAATCTAGTGGAAATGTTGGAGTACATAAATCACGCCGTTACCGGGCGATATTGAAATATTCAAATTACAGTCGACTTGTGTAAAACACAGCTTCCCAGAGCCGGAAATTTCATTAATGTCATATTCACTATCATTCACTCACGGCCGGGGCTCGCAAAAAGGGTTCGAATTCGTGCCAGTTCCCCAAATGTCTTAATAATTACAGAGCAAGGATGTGATACTCTTGGCGGTGAGGCGGTGGCGACGGAAAGGTTTTTCAGACACCTTGGCTTCGCCAGGTTTACTGGTTTGCTGCGTGCAAAAACATTACGCCCCCGCCCCTCTTTATTAAATTATTAAAGCTGCCCTCGGATGCCGGTTGTATGGCACACGAATGGCGCTGATGTCGACAGAGAGAGACCGAACGCTTTAAACAACTAAAATCCCCAAACTTTTGGGTCACATGGGTGACATAAATTTCATTCGTAGCTTCGTAGGGCATGGAGTGCTCGCAAGAATTGTCTAGCTACGAGGGGGAGATGTAAAAACGATGGAACACAACCAGTGCGCCATTACAGCGGGGTATAGTCTGGCCTTTAATGTTCGCCACTCACTATAGTCTGGCAGCAAGCTGTTTCCTTGTTCCCTTGTCCTAGCGCTGGATAGCCATTTCTGTATATTTTTCACATACCTTAGGAGCCGGCCACTACTCCTGCGGTAGAGGAGACGTTCCACGTCCGCTCGCTATCTCCAAAAAGAAATCAAAGACGTGAGGAAGCAAAGAAGACATCGCTGTAGGCCTATAAAATAAATTTTCAAACCCCACTATTCTTTGCTAAGACTGGTCCTACCATAGACGATCAGAAACCAGCACCAGCAGTAGTCTAGCATCCTCCTGGTGGAGCCGTAAGGAACCGTTCTTGGATTTCTAGTTCATGTTCGGCTGGTGTAGAGTGTATAACAAGATGATGGGGTGTTAGGCGAGAACAGGGAGGACGAACAGCAGCATGGCAAGGGTTGAATAAAATAAGATTTCACACCCCCTGCAGCAATGAAACTACAACGAAGCTATTAAAAATGCAGCAAGCACACTAGTGACGTCAGATACGCACAGGGTTAGTTTTATTTCGCCCCGGATGGATAGGAAGAAGAAGCAAGGGAAGCAAGCATAACGTCGTCTATCTGGCGTATAGTACATAGCGTGCACAGTGGAATGGATGCCACATAGGAAACGACCATAAAGTAGGGTTGTGGAGCAGGAGGAAGCTCAGACAGTACAATTTTATATACCTACCCGGAGACTCCTCGAACGCCACGAGGACTTTCATCTGTTTTATTAGAAAGAGACAAGGACCGAGACCTGCGCCCTGTGGCACTCCATAGAGGAAAGCTTCCCCTATCGGATTTCGGAGTGCTTTGAAGATTGTCCTTTTTTAGAAAGAGCTTTTGGGGGTAACAGTATTGGAGACCCTACTCCTGTTTGGGGATGCCGGGTTGGGGATAGAGCTCCGAGTAAATAGAACAAGCGGGGCAAAGTAGGCTGAAACTGCCTCTCTTTCTAAGCGTTTTGAGTAATCATCAGAAACGAGTCAACGTTCGAGGCCGGCGGGTCATTGCGCTGTCTTGTTTTGTTTTTGCATATCGTATGCACAGTGGAGAGCGTTTAGCAAGGGCCGAATTAGAATCAATCGGTATTTTCCGGACCGTTATACCCGGAAAGGCGGCCGTGACCAGGTTAAACCGTTAAATTTTCTTCATTCTAGTAGTGCCATACCGGGTATTTACCGTATGAAGGTTTCTTTAGACGCCGTCAGTGTTGCCATGTGCATGACCTACGATAGCGGCGCTTGAGTACCTAATAGTGTTGTGTTCCGCGGCAAGTACAGTACAGTGTACCGTTAAAGTTATAAAAATGTGCCGTTCGCTACCAGGATGTAGCTGTAGCATATGATAAAATATGCATTAAATGTGTCGTAATGTGTTTGTGGGCTGTATTTAACGGAGATAACTTAAATAAAAAAGAACGGTCCATTTCCGGATAACTGTACTATCGGCGACAACGCATCCAGAGCAAAATCACTTTAATTGGTTTGTTTTTATGCCGTAGAAGGATTACGAGCATTTACGAGTTACGATCAAACGAAAGTCTCTTGAAATTCTTCACTTTCTCTTACTCTCATTCGCACTTACACCCGGATACAATATCCCCGCAAAACCGTTAGACGTTCCATCAGGATTTTCGTAGCGTACGCTCGAGATTGCCATTTCATTTAATCAAGAATGAATTTATGTAGTACGGTGCGCCTGCTCGTTCTGGCAAATGCGGAAACAAATGGCCACGAGCGAGATAAACAACATATCGCGCGCAAGCTTTGCAATTTATTTTTACATATAACGGTTCTCACACAGCGAGGGAATTGTGATTTTTTTGATCACCACATATATCTGCGACTCCTCCAGGCTGTGGAGCATCCCCCTACGGGAGCTTGGCGGGAGCAAATATGGGACTAATATCGTAAAATTTATCGTAGAGCCGAGTTTGCGGTAATAAAACAAACCGGCGTCTTCAGACTAATCTCGGAGACATGAACTTGAGTTTTATGGCTTAAACAGACGGAATAATTAAGGTCTGCATTACATTGGTTGCCATCAAAGGCCCGGCAAGATGGAGGCACACAAGAAGAAGAGCACGCACTACCGCCAGAAGAAGAAGCAATCCCTGGATGCTTTCTTGTTCAGGTGTCGTTCCAAAAGCGTTTTTTACTCGACTCCGCGATTTTCAAGTGCCATTTACCTTTTCTCTGAATATAGTTGGGAATTTTTCTTCATTTCTAAAGACGACTGCTGCTGCGAGTGCTTTGGAGCTGCTGGATCCTGAGAGTTTCTCGGGAAATTATAAGCCGGATAACAAGATTTTTCAAAACAACTCACTCTGAATTCCGCGGGGCGGAGGGGTTCATATTTCATGCAAAGGTTTCCTTCAAATCTTTCTTCAGGCTCGGATGATCTCTGCTTTTAAGAATTTCCCCCTATTTTTTTTTTTCTTTTGCCTTTAGTCCCCGAAGCTCTGCCCGAATTGCTTTAAAAAAAAATTGAAAAAGATTTAAGATTGCTCGGTGCAGTTCCTCTTTATACAGATCGCCTTTTATGGGCCCATCTGCAATTTAAAGTTGAATTACTAGCTCGTAGAATTAAAGCAATCTACTTGGTTTCTAAGAGTATAAACCTTTTCATTACAGCTATTGAATGCGGTTCCGGACTAGCCCCATAGTAAATACATCTATAAATATAAATATTTAACATAATACGGCATTTGGATAACGTTGCAACGATGCAACGTCGATGTTAAAACACTATTTAATTTAAATGAAACTAAATCTATAATATGTGACAAAATCTATAAACACTTTATAATTTCTCAGTGCTTCATTTTCATCGGATTGGACGCTGCTTCAAGTGAAATGAGTTTTTGTTAGTAATATAATCTTTAAGCTTTAATTATTACGAGGACAAAGAACATACATAAGTTTTAGTTCCAGTATTTTGCATTTAGATGTAAAAACACGGTCCTTTAAAATTGCTAGAGCAACATAGAAATACAATTCTCATCAATAAAGCATGGTCTAAAAATTTGAGAAAAATGTAAATACGCTAAAATCTCCCCACCATATTTTTATTTTATATTCCTGAAACAATATTCTTATAAGGAAATGAGGTTTCATGAGTTTTTTCATAGTCCATAACGTATTTTTGTCACACTCCTTTTAAAACAACAAACAAAGTAACTAGTAGGCCAATAATTAATTAGATTCTCAATCAACTAATTAATTAACAAAACATTTAAATGCCACTGATTTACCTTTATTGAAGCTAGCAATCAACTCAAGTGGGATTGAGAAAAACTACTCGCCGTTAACTTTTATAATTCAACAATCTAAAAAATCAAAATACAGAATTTCAGTACTATGCGAAATTTAATTATTATAATTGCACCTACCAATTACAATAAATTAATTTAACTGCAAATAGCATAAATTATTGCAAATATATAAACTATTTTTACCAGAATTAGCTTTGAAATTAGAAGTTAAATGCTTGGATTCAATACACCATCAGCTGTCTATAAAAAAGACATTAGTGTTGTTGCGAATAAATTGTTTTTATATTTTAAGGTACAATTTAATTTGATTTTCCCCGAAACATAGAAAAAATTAATAGTTTAACTTAAAGTCGTTATACTTTTCCACAGACAAAAAATACTTTAATGAGATTAAACCCTAAAAGGTAGAGGTAGTTTAGTTAACCAAGTTATAATATCAATTTGTTCCGATAAGATAAAGGTAATCATAAAATCCAATATTTTAAGGATAGACACAATTTTACCATTGTTTAGACAATTTTGCCGATCCTCTTAATTTGTAGGTAAGTACTAGTAAGTTATTTTACGTTACGTTATCTCAAGACAATTTCTTAAAAACAGTTTCGTCTACCTTGATTATTTAATTTGTTTATTAGGTTTTGAAATAATATGAAAAATAACTAACTAATTTAAATATTTTAAGCATTGAAATGGATCAGACTAGATAAAAATATATTAATAAAATTTTGAAAATCGGCAGTAAAAAGCAAAAGGCTCTTATTATTTTTAAATTTAAAAAAATCCTGTGCTATCCTTATGCAATTTGTTTTACATATGAAAATCAATAAAAACTTAATTTTAAAAACAAAAGTAAAACCAGTGGCAATCATTTTATATTTTTATTATTTTCAATGCTATTGCGATTACTTTTAACTTGTCCTCCTTTCTGAATTTGGAAAAATTTTATTAATAAATACGAAAATGAAATGGATTATTGAAAACATGTTCAAAACTGACGAATGTGTTTCAAACAAGAATAAAGTAAAGCACAAGAGTAAAAATATGAAAAAAACAATGCCAAAAATAATCTATTTTCAGTTAAAAACTTATTGAAAGTAGAATATAAAAAAATACTCACAGCCAGTCCAGTTCGAGCCGAATATACACACGGATTATTTGGCACACACTTTAATTTAAATTTAAGTAAGAGTATAAATTTAATATTTTTCTTTCTGAAATGAAATAAGACGTTAGATTAAAAATCGTTTTCAAATTCTTCCGCTGATGAAGGACGTGATTTTTTAATTCTTACATTCAAATTCGTTCATGAATTCAATCTTTGCTTTCGAAAAAATGTTTTAATTTCTATGTCCTGTTCTCTAGAAACTAACCAGACCGGTGTTCTAGTGGAAATACATCGCTTTTGGACCATAAAATCGTATAGTATATATCAACTTTGAAATTGCCTACTTAAATTCGTATTTTAACGTTGTTAAGTGACACATGTAAAATATTAAAATCCGGTTATAACACTTCAATTTTATTACATTATTATAGACCTTAAAGCTGGTTCGAGGAGTTTTGCTTAAATTTTTGCTTACCTAATTGACCTAAGTACGTAAAATGACCTTCCGGTCGCTTTGCCAAACAATACAAGTTTTCCCTTTTGCCGAAGGCACTGTTTCCCCAAAAAATAAAAAGAATAGTTTTAAGTGGCTGCATCCACAGACGGTGTAAGCACGAAGCAAGTGACTAGAATAAGAAACCGCGATGTGCATGACATGCAAAAGGTTCCGATAAGGATCTGCAACAAACACCCAAAAAAAAGGTAAAAGCCAAAAAAAAGACAAGCCTGACTGTAGCAGGTTCTTAAAAAAAAAATCCACCGAAGTAGAAGAACCGGAAGTTTTCTTCATTTCGCATGCAGTGAAGTTGTACGCAATTCGAACGAGGAGCGACCAGGAGGGACGTACAAATTTGCACTTTGCGTGCCCAGAATTCATATGCTACTTGTGCGGACAAATTAAATATAGCGATAGCACAATAAATGGACTTGCGCCAGCGGTAATTTGATTTAATTTTTATATTCCCGGCTATCACACTGCGGATGTTGCGGACCGGGGCCGCGCGGCCGGCTGCCGTCTCTCCGGCACGGCGCGACGGACTCCGACGGGGTCTGCAGATAGAGGGCACTGTTTACCTTGTGGGTGATAAATACGAGTTGCGTGAGCAGCAGCCGGACTTGCCAACCCCCTCCCGGGCATCTTCCTAATTGCCACGCGGAAACGTATATCACCGGAGTATCTTTTCGGCGATAAACGTCGGGGCAATTATTTTCTGCGAAGATGGCAACCCCTTTCGTGCTAGACCCCAAGGAATGGAAAGGAATTTAAAATGGGTGGATTTTTGCACCTACACTTGACCTTTTTGATTTTTTTTCATTTTTCTCAATTAAAACCAGTTCCTTATCGAAGGCGTATAAGTTCGAATAGTAAAAGGGTAATCCAAGAAATAATATAACTTGGAATTATTAAAATTTTCTTAAATTATGTTGAAAATTATAAAAAAGTAAACTATGACTTTCAATTTCTAAACCTTCGTATGGAAAATCGAAACCCTTTTAATAGGACTCATGTGTCTGTTCTTGTATTTTATCCCCGACTGCAGTAGTTAAAGGGGCTTGGTACTTAAATACGAGTGAATACTCCGCAGGTAGTTCGCGGATTGATATATTCAATTATCGTCTCTCTGCCTGTAGAATTCTATGATATTTATCTTTGTATTTTCATTAAAATCATTTGTTTTAGAACTATAAGCTGCGTGAAGATGGCTTTCTAGATTTCGATAATTTATGATGTAGAAATGGGACTGGCTGACCATTTATGGACCATTCTCGATTACCAGGAATGATGATCAATAACGTCCTGCCACCAAGCTTTAATTACCAAGATCTAATAAATTATCTTTATATACGAACATATGAATGATTGGTCTCTGAAAATGTGTTTTAACTAGTAAAATTTTGTTATTGGTCAACAATAATGGTCAACAAGTCGTGAATCGTGTCCTATGTTCACAAAAAGTCAAAATTTTTAAATTCATATTCATGCAGTTCTCATAAAGCCTCACATTTTAACAAATTTAAATTTACAAGGAAATAAGTGATTAGTATTTAATCTTTTTAAATCTTTTACGAGTTTCAGGCTCGAAGAATCTCATACATAAAATATTTGAATGAGAATTTCGTTTCTTGACGATTAATTACTAAATAAATCATTTTAAAACATAAATGTAACATTTTCTAAGAATAACCGATGTCTATTTTAGGCAAATAATTACAAATCCACAAACATCGAGATGATTCCACAAATGTTTCGTTTTTGCAATGTTGCTACGGGACTCTAATAAACTATTATTTACCTTAATTGCGGTCTAAATAAACTCTAAATAAATTCAAATGCAATGAGGCCAGATTTAAAAATCCCTTTTCAGTCAATAGTGTCGCCATAATTCAGATATGGTTAAGCAAATGAATGTACGGAACCCTCAAGACGCGTCTGAATCGATTTTTCAATTTAAAAAAAGAAAACTATTTGTCTAGCTTTTTTTAAACTTCACAATTTTAGTTTTTCAAAAATCAACAAAATATTACTTTGTTAACCGACAATAATTTGATAGTAACTTTTTCTGGCTTTTCTTTTACAAATTTTTATACTTTAAAGTTTATATCTTGATGTCGAAAAGTTAAATTTTGCTCTTAGTAGAAGAATGTCGGGTGTAAGTGCATAACTTATTTATTTTAATACAAACTTATTTTAATATCTTTCCCAAAAATCGTCTCAAATTCGTTAGCTTCGAACTAGATTCAGTTTTTTTTTGCAAAGGAAAAGTACTCTTTTCTATTACTTTAAATTTACCAGCCATATCTTGAAAACAATCCAGAAATGACAAAAATAATTCGGATGTTCTTAAAAATAGACTTTTTGGTATTAGCGGTCGAATAGAAAGTATTTTCGAGTTCAAAGTAAGAAAAATATTTAGTTTATGATTGGAATATGCTAACTATTATATTAAATTTAAGCTCACGTCCCTTGTCCACCCCAGAGAAATTTTACTATGCCAGGGAAACGAGTGTCTCTTCTTTCTCAGGTATAGACAAAATCCTAAAAACGAATTAAGAAAGTTACCGAGGGAGGGTACAGACCCCTAAAGGCGCTTCCATTTTGAATTCTTAGGATTTTAAAATTACTTCGTAGTCCGTATGTTAACATTTAAAGTGCTAACGTGTGAAAATTCCTGCTCCCCCCTTTGAAAAATTAAACCAATAAGCGTTTAGATGTAAGGGGATGTTTCAATTTTAAAATATCTCAGTAACATAAGCCTAAACAAAATAAACAAAAGGCAAAATGCGAGACTGAATGAGGAATGTAAATCGAAAACTGATTTCGGGTGCTCATCATTTGCTTTGTGGGGCTCAGTTTCACGTATCGATGTCGAAATATATCGAATATTTCATTACTAATGAGGTTTGAATTTATTTATTCGCTACAAATGAATGCATGTCAGGATTTACATATTTTCAATATTTATTGGAGCTCATCAAACTGCGAATTACAATGGCGGCCGGGAATCCAAATATAAATTTTAGTTTTAATGCGGGGTATCCATCAAGTGAGCATTTCGACAAGTAATGCAACCGAATGCAATCCCTCGGAAATATGAAAATTCGGCTACTGGGGCGAGCACCCACCCGGCCGCTATAAAAAGAAGACATCACGTCGGTGCGATCGGGCCACTCATGTAAAACATTAATGAAAATTAATGGGCCTCGATAAGAATCAGTTTGCGAAGGGACAGGACGTCGAGAACTCGGGAGGCGATGGAAGAAGGGATCGGACAAATGTTTTCGTCTCTGGAGAGTGCACCGGGGGCAAAAAATTAGGTGTCGAGACGTGCTTCGGAGGGATACGGGCTGCATCCCGTAATAGATATTTGTTGGGGTGCACTGACACCTCGGCACGGGAGGGCTCGAGGACCTCTGAACCAGCCGCTGTTCTAGGCGTATCAATTTTATGTGATTTTTGTGGCTGTGGCTGCAAATTTTTATTGCATTTTTCGGGTAATAAATAACGAAATTTTCCCTTTCACGTAATTGTAATGGAATTACACGAGCTAGACAGGGTCTTAGCGTATATCAATTTATCTGCGAAGATTTTAATGTCGGGATCTGCTGTTGTCATTGTCGTACTAATTCTACTCCAGTTTATCCGGCACCCTTCCATTAGGTTGATAAGGCCGGATTTAGATCTACAATTTTAAAATTCATGTTTAAGGGGTGGAATAACCAGAAACAGAAAACAACAATTATTCTCATTCGTTTTTTTATACATGTCTACAAAAATCAACTATTAAATGACCTGAACATTTCGAGTTGGACACCACGAACAGTAACTCCAAAAATTAAACTCTAATTCTGAAGTTGTAAATAATAAAAATTAATTTTAAGTTGTATTTCGCCTTCCTGAAAGCTATAATTAAATAAGATTTCTATATTTTTCATTTAGAAATAAAGAAAACGATTAAATTTTTTATTATTTAATTACAAAAGTCAATATAATTAAATAAATACTTAAAGAAATAATTAGAAAATGAAAATGAAAAAAAAGTAGAGTAAAATTAAAATTTAATTTTTAGCTCCGATCAGACAATGTTAAACTCGCTTTTTTTTGTTTTTAAACAGAAAAAGTGTTCATCAAGGTTAGTGATAATTTAAAAGAATGCTCTTTAATACTCATTAATTGATAATTTCGTATAAATTTTGAGAAAAAAGTAATTAAAATCATTTACGTTCACGTTTTACGTGATTTTATAAATTACGGTCCCTAAAAATAATTAAATTTGACACGATTTGATCAAAGATGATTTGAATGTGTGCTCTTTTCACAATAAACGCCTATGACATACTCGACATGGGACCATGTCCTCTTCGAATTACTTAATTAAATGTTTATAAATTAAACTGGTGTTATCACCAAAATGTCATAAGAAAAGCTAGAAAAAAATTGGAATTTATTTAATTTTACTTGAGTTAAGATAATAAAGCTAATAATAAATCGAATGAAATGAGATTTTAGAAATTATTCTAGAAATCAAAGCTGCGACAGATCTCTCACTAAAGTTTGATATAAATCTTAAAATGTTGACTACAAGTGAACAAATGCTTTATAAGCTCATAAAATTACGGTCTAACTTTTCTTCAAAGTCAAAGACACACTTTTGAACAAGTAATTGAATCCAGAAGTACATTTCTCTCGGTTTCAGAGTTTCTTATATTGTGGCGATTGCGATGAAGAGTTGATGCTTACAGAAGCAGATCAATTCATTTTTTAAGGACGTCTATAGCCATCAGTCTTTCAGAACTTCGCTTTGTTTAAATAGACATAGCGAAAAAAACAAAAATGTAAGTCGATGTTTTAAGCCACCTGCTCTCCTTCAACTTAATTGACCTGTGTTTATAGAATTACATATCACTAATTGCTGAGCCAGCCAAATTCAGCAGGTACAGCATTTTTCTACATTATTATAATTTTAGCTTGTATAAGTAATTTGAATTTACCTTTGAATAATTAAAAATAATAACTAGTTACTAAGCAAGCCAAGTTTGAACATTTGAAGCACAAGCAAATCTTTCTGAATTTTACTATGGCGCTTTTGGAATGCCTGCAGAGTTTTCTTATTGGCGCTAATAGTGCCTTCGCTATTTGAAGACTCTCGTGAACCCAAAACCTGATGGTCGTTTATTGAGCCCATGGCGGCAGTAAAACTTGCAGACGTTCCCGTCTTTTCCCGATTTTTGAACATTTCAATATGCAGTGGTTTTTAGTGGAGTCTGAGACGTGCTTTGGTGCACTGCCGCTCTGCAGGTTGCCAGCCAGGCAGTTCCCAATTGCACTAAAATTCCGACTTTATTCCCTCTTCTGCACTGCAGCGTGCAGTGGAACTTCGATACGCCTCAGAATCTAGACTCTTTTATCGCAGGGGCGTCTTCGGTTGATTCAACCTTTCTTGTGGCAAATTCGCGGATGGTTTCCCCAGTTTTTTCTTCTTGCATGAATTAGGCCTAGGCCGCCGGGCTGGCAGACCGCCGAACGAGTGACCAGATTCGGTTCCGGGCTGCTCAATCGCGACCTATTGATTTATGCGAAGTCGCGCTAACGCGAAAAAAAAGTTTATTTCCGCGGCGACCGGCAGTTGCCGTACAATGATTCATTGATGGATTCGTCCAACAACCTCCCGCAAATTTAGCTCGTGTCAATTGCACACTGCCGCCGCCCCCTGCCCGAGGAGCCGGGATCCAACGCTTTGCGTTGCAGTCGTTCACCTGGCCAACGAGTCCCACTACTACGCGACGGTCCCGACCGTCGCTTGCCGACTGCGACGAGTGCCAGCGAGTAACGGCCGCACAGTAGCGCTGTACGTGGCGCTGATGTAAACGTACGCGGCGCGTGTGCGCGAGCGGGACGCGTGGTTACTATTGCTGTCTCGCTCGTGGTAGTCCAATAGACTGCGCGTTTTTCCGGCCATTTCGATCACGACCCCCACCACCGCCGCGACCGCGTGTTTAATCAAACCGGCGTCCCGAGCGGGATGGCATGCGCTGCGGATGCGGTCGGCTGTCTCGCTCCCGCCAGTGGGTACACGAACCATTTGTGAACCGAAGCCGACTGCCGCCGTGCCCCGCCGGTACGTTCGGAAACGATTGAACGCTGCGGCGCGGTCGACGGATGCAGCGCGACGACCAGCAACATTCGCCAAGCGAAACGATCACTTAGTCTTGTTTACGCCGGTTCCACGTAAGGTTCGTTGTCGTTGCGAGGGTACTTCAGGCGATTCAAAGTGCATTTTGGAGGAAGAGGAAGAGGAAGGAAACGCGCGTACAGCAACACGTCTGCAGATAAAGTGACGCTAGCCGAACGGTTCTTGTTTTTTATTCTATAGCTAAAAATTCTGCTATTGTGACCGCGGGCAAGTTCACAGCGGAAGTGGTGATTCCGTCGACCTGCCAGTAGGAGCGATTGACCGGTACGCTTTCGGAGGAGAGAGATCTTGTTTTTCTCACTTTGCTTGGATTCACCTGGTTGGGTCAGGGTCGATTAATAGTGCACCAGGTTGTGCATGAGAGTTAGAAAGTGAAGAAGTGGCTGGGAAGTCGCGGCGGTACTGTACACCTCAGTCTCACGGTGGATACAATACAGAAGCGCCAAAGGCGGTATTGTCTGCGCTTCGGGACACCTCGGACTGGCGACTTATTCCCCGTTGTTTTTTTTCATGTTTTGCAGATTAGTCTGATTAGTTTCCTCGGTAGTACAGTGGTATAGTATCCCCGATAGTACACTTCTGTCAGTGTTATTAACCCATTCCAGTAGGAGCATTCTGTTCTGACCCTGGCATTAGTGTGCTCACAGTTCAGCTATCCTGGTTTTCGCTCATCCGGGGGTGAAGTGAAATTAAACTTTCTAACAATAAAAACTCGTTAAAGCGCGTCTGATTTATGGTCGGCGTTGGCAGCTTTATGATTTAGTGGAAGTAACACTATGCCGGTGGTGCCGGATGAATAGAGTGCAGGAGTGTCCGCGCATTGCATCCGCAGCAGCCCGACGACAAATCCCAGTTCCTCAGTAGTCAGTTCGCGCGGCCAGGCGCGCTGTAAAAAGTAAATAAAAGTGAGAACGAGTGAAACTGCCGTTGAAGAAACATAAAAGTTCGCATCGTCGCAACTCGAGTTTTAAACGAAAGTTTTCATTTTGTTGGAGAAATAGTAATAAAAAAAAATAAAAAAAATAAGATAAGCAAAAAAAAATCGTTGACAACAAACGGTGTGACGGAGCAGGAATATTGTTGATATAGTTACCTGCTTCTGAATTTGTGCCAGTGTTGATGTCTCTGTGTTCGTTCGTTCGTTTTCTTATTAGCGTAGTATATTTAGAGTAATCTGAGATATCCGAGGAAATCCGATTCGTTTGTTGTGTTCCCAGTAGTTGTGCCCATCACACTCCAAAATGGATATATTGCCAAGCGGGAATATATTCCGGGAACTCCAGGATATATGCAACACTGGATACTTCTCCTCGCAGGCCTCAATCGAGGATCAATGGCAACAGGTGAGTCTAATTTTTTTTCAATTATCATTATCCACTTTCATCTTCTTATCCAATTACGTGTCATCATGTGTGTCATTCAAGTATTAAAGTGATAAATTTATTGACCGGAAGATGCTTTAATTTTTCTTATATTTTAACATTCACTTCCGGAGCTTAAAGTGCCCCAAGTGAAATGTTTACAGTCGAAAATCGAAATGGACATGTTTTGCAGCAATACTGTGACCAGTTTTTAAATTAAAACTAGTTTGTCTGGCTGTCTTTTGCGATTATTATGTTTATGTTTACGGCTGATGACAAAAGGGTATTGAATACAAACCGGTTCCGAAAATTAGAATCTTATTTTTAATCATAGGATTAACGATGCAAATGTCCTTTTAGAGTCGCTCGACACATTCCAAGAGTGACTAAGTCGATTATACGCAATAGAAAACAACATCATGAATTAATTCTACATCAAGTTACTGTGAATCGAATTTAGATTGAAATGAAAACCAACCTACCTACGGTCTATATCCTAAGTTGGCTCATGAGCTATTTAATAGCAAAGATTATAAAAAAAATTGTCTAATATTTACGAAGTGTTAAATTACAAACGCACTATTGGAACTTATGCGAGGTAACAGAGAGCAACAAAAACGTCTACAGGAAAAATACCATCGTTTAACGTGTTCATTGATGGAGTAGGTTTATTCATACAATCATATAAAAGTGTCTAGTGTGATAGCCATCGTAGGAGCTGTCTCCAAAATATGATACTACTAGGTGATCTGAGTGTGACTGTTTCGGTTTAGTGTGTCCAAAAGGAGGTGAAGTCTGAAGTTCCAAATCGTCCAGATACTCTCCCACTTGGGAAAGGTATCGTTTTAATGCTGTTTACTCCAAAGTTATTCCACTAAATAGAAATAATATGAATTTGTTAATTAAAGTGGAGAAGTCATCCAACTAGTTTTGTAGTTTTTTTGGTTGGTTAAAGATAAAGTCCAGTTCTAACTTCAGAAATTTAATTGATGGATTAAACGACGAGTAAAGCGTGTCTATTTCCAAGATAGAGGTTGCAGAACTATGTTGAAAGGAAAGTGCTTTTAAAAATAGCTACAAAACCACTCAATTGATTTGTCGTCTTTAAATTCGAATGCCTATTTTCGAAGGAACCTTCTTAATTGTGTTTATGCAGCTTGCAAATCATTCTATAAAAATTCTGTAATTGTGAGCTTTTAGAGGATTTATTTTCATTTTGACATTTTTTACATATTGGCGGGGCGATTATAAAATGCAAGAACTATTCGCTTTACAAAAAGGTACAGCAATTTTTAATATAGTAAAAATTCTGTTTTGAATTGTAATATTGTATCTTGTTTACTTAAAACACTTGCGACTCCTACCACGATATTTCTATTGTTTCTTAACCATGAGATGCAGATTGTAGGCAGTTTATCCAATGATTTCATTGTCATTTCCAACTATAATTCAAATATTACTGCACTGCCAATTATATTTGATTTTTTCCAACCAGAACACGAACAGTTGTTCAATATCTTAAAATTAATCTTGGAAGAACACTCACTCTAAGTTACTCATTCTTGTCATTGAAATTTCCTATGAAAGGCTCAAGTTTACGCAGCAGTTCATTCATGACTCACGGACGGAGTAGTAGTCCAGCAGATAAATATTTGGCATAGCATGCATCGCAGATTAATTCTATGACAATTCCAGGCGAGCATTAATATTACAATGAGTCGCAAATTTTATTCAATTCGAAGGAAACCTTCCCGAAAAGACGCAATAAGTCCCAGAAGGATTACGACCCAACTGCACTGGTTCATAGCATCGTTTTGGATGTTACAATAACGCCGTCAAATATTTGCAAAGTTCCTTTGTCATGGGACCGAAAACAACTTGGAGCACTCGAAAGCATGTGTGCTGCTTGACGACAAATTATGATGTAACACTGCATGATGTGGACACTAAGAAAAATACGATATTTGCATAATGAAGGCTAGATGCCTTAGTAGCATCAGAAGACGATAGACGATGATTATAGTGAGACCGGAATGGAATGGCGCCACCGACTCTGCTCCCCAATGAATCACTGTGCAATGTTTTTGTAAATGACACTTAGTTTGTTTTCGCTATTTTAAATATTTTTTTAATTAGTGATAATTTGCTAAAGTACTAATCTTTGCTCGCCTTGTTTTTGTGGCAAAGAAATAAAAGAAATTTCGCATTTTTTTTGTTTTTTCGTCCAGTAATTCGATAGGTGTTATCAACAGTACAGAAAAGGCCAGTCGAATTCGCTTTTTAATGCCATTTTTTCTGTATTATTTTGGGGAGGGAAAAAAACGAGAACATTTATCAAACATCTCACGTAGCATTCAATAAAAATTTTCTTATCGCCAAGCTCTCCATGAACCACGGATTACGTTATCAATGAATTTTCTGCAAAAGGAGCCCATTCGTTCCGATGGTAAATTATGTATACATGCCGGCGATGTATCGGTGGCTGTGTTTGCTGTAAACAATGATGAATGAAGCATATCAGTGACATTAATAAGCCCCGGTAAATTTTCCAAGAAATCCATTGTAAACATTTCGATGCCATTTTTTCGAGTAACTATATTCAGGAAAAACAGCGTGGTCTTCGTGTCCAATGTTCTAGAGATTGTATTTTTTATATATCCATGTCCAGGATTCACTGGTCATATGAAAACAGCTGCGACTTCTGAAATCTTAAAGGTCTACTGAAAAATTATAAGCAACATGGAAAGAAGACAATTAAATCTCAATTTATAATTTAATCCTTCCCAATTATCACGTTTGTATTTAAATATCTCGGGGAAAAAAAAAACAAAATGGGATATAAAATAATATAAGAAGTCATGTGTAGGACAACTTTTTAACCCTTACATGTACAACATTTTTACAGCTTATGGCGCTCTCTTAAGATTTTAAAAATAGTAAAACGTTATCAATTCTTTGAAGACATAAAAGAGATTCCGCCAGGAAGATATATCTTATCGTGATGTTATCTTAAAGCTACTAAAAAACATATGATATTTTTAGTTTATCTGATAGATATATTTTGGGAAAAATAGAAAATGAAAATAAAAAAATAAAAACTTCTTGTTTATTAAATGTGTGATAAAGAAGTTAATTTTGTGTGATAGGTGATGATCTCCTATATCAGCGATATTCGTTTTATTACTCCCCAGGCACACCCTGTATATGCCTAAAATTGATTAGAAACCATTTAGCTTTCATTTAAGGTCTAGATTAGTTCAAATGCTGAGCTAATAATTTATAGGTTATGTTTTATGTTACTTTTCCTAATTCCTCAGTGGTTTCTAAAATCTAATTTTTAAAGGTGCTATTGTAGTTCGTAAGATCTCCAGGATCCAAATCTGGTTACAAAGAAAACAAAACTGGTGCTAGCAAACAGCCTTACGGTACATCACTTCAAAATCCGCCATTAAAGCAAAAGATGAAAATCAACATTCAGCACGATAACACCGGAAGTTATAAATTGATTTTAAGATATCTTGAGCATCTTGAGCACATAATTGAATCAGTTGCAGCCAAGCCCTTTGATAAATTCATGAAACTTCAAAATAAATATATTTTTTTTTTTATTGATGTTTATCATGCTGAAAGAAATATAACTGAAATTATCTCTAAGCAGCTCCAACCATAAGACCAATATGTAGTCAATTGAAATTTGATATGATGATAGTATGAAAAAAAATGAGTTCAAATAGTGTGGATTTAGATAAGGCTAATATGTTAGCTTGCTTGATGTTTTTACTAGAAGCCCATCCACCGGACTCGATTAAGGAACCATCTGGTTCAAGATGAATTTTAGATTCGATTACTCGAAAGGAAATGAAAGTAATTCAGCAATAGTCAGTTTTTTGTTCTTTCTAAATAGTCTTAATATGCTTATCTAACTTAGAAAATCTTTAAGATATTCCATTTCATGTTATGCTGCGATGAGATCAGTTTCGTTTGGATTAAGGATTTACTACTTCTCACGTTTTCTATAACAATAAAAAAGAATGTTTCAATGACTATAAAATTTTACAAGCCCGTGTTTGGAATGCAATACGTGCTCGCTGCAGTCCAGACTAAAATAAACATCACGTCATTTGGTGATTAATAAGATCTCGGTTTAACTGAATGCCACCGAAATTAGGTAAGTGCACTTGATTATGGCACCTTGTCAGTTAAAGCCGTCGTCGTCTAATTGATTATCAAATCTCGGACAATCTTATCTAAGCCACCAGAGCCACGACGAAATGACTTTCTACAGGTTCATTAAATGTGCCTGCAACTTGTCGGCCTGATAAGCGCGCACTTTCTCTTATCTCAAGGAGCGGCGACCCTTCGCAATGAACGCCTTGCGCCAGTCCAAAGGAACTGGGGATGGAGGAGGGGGCAAATCTGTTTTGAAAACTTTTATCGAACACAAAAGGAGGAGGAAACAAGAAGTCAAAACCCTTAAAAACAAGACCCGCATAATTTGGCGAGAGCGCGCAACAGCTTCCACAGCTTCCTTCTCGTCTTGTGATGTCCTGGACCAGGGCTGCTGCGGCTCTTCCGCATTTGGTCATCGGAGTATCGGGCAACTGGCGGCAACCACTTTGTCATCTTGTCAGAGATCTTTTTGTTTTCTTTTTGATAAAGTCCCGACCAGCAGCCGGGCTCCCTTGCGAATTGAAAAAGTGCGCGGCAAGGCACGGTAAAAAAGTGGAAGGCAGCCTGTTCGCATAGTTGTTCCCATTTCGGCCTCAAAAAGAAAAAAAAAAGGAAAAAAACAATATGAAACTCATAAAAGCAGTTAGTAAGGGGCAACAAGAAGAAAAAACACTTAGCCAGTGGTTTTTGCTACCACCACCACCTCTCAGTTCCCTTGCACCTCATCCTTGTGGAGCTCCCACTGTATCAATCTAAGATGTTCGGACTCTCAAGGGGAATAGTAGTGAAGAGGATGAAGACGAAGACACCGCGTTAATGCGAACGCATATAAGACGACGTCCAAAGACGTTGGAGAGCGAGCCGTGCTCGCAGGCGTTGATTATACGCCGGTCCAATAAAGGGCAACGCTCGAGATATCTTCGCCTTCTTGCCCTTTTGTACGAAGAGCAAGAATTAAAAAGCTAAAGTGACACTCGAGGGAATGAGCCATGATCAAGAACGGAATCGCTCCGTCGCCGTCTCAGACTAGAAGGTATCTTATAAGATGCGACCGCATGGGCATGGGCATACACTATCGCTGTCTAGTGTACTGTGTACGTCTTCAGACCCTAGCGAACATACTAGCCGCTGCCGCCGACGCTGCTGCTCCCCTTGCCCGTATCCCGGACGACTCTGGACGTCGTCTTAAAGATTCTTTCAATTCTTGGCAGGAATGAGTTGAAATTTATCAACCGAAACGCTCAAGACAAGCAGTGAATTAAATACGCGTGGGATTTCTTACCGCGAGTCGCGTCGCACTCGCGTTGTGGTCCCACAATTGAAACCGTTCTTTGAAGACGCGTCCGTTCCCGTCGGGGCCATAGTATCTTCCATCGTGCCTGGTCGGTCTCTAGGGAAAGCGCGAATGGAAACTCTGTCGCCGAATCTGGGGGAAGAATTAGAAATTCGTCATAAATTAAAAGGGCTCTCGAGGTTATGGTGTTAAGAATCCCAAAGCACGAACAGATCCATGGTCCGTGTCGTTACGGACTGTTCGCGGAGATCGCCACAGATAGTACAAGATAGCCCCGGGGGTCTCCTCCGTGCCATCAATTGAAATAGTAAACAGGTTTTTCTTCAACATTTCCGGCTGGGAAAAAGTTTCATAAGTGCTCGTGCCCGACACGTCGTTGGGACGACTTCTAATTGGAAAAATTGATAAACATTAAATTTGGAAGTCATGTTCCATGTTACCGCAATTTGTGGCCTCTCCACATTGCGAACGTTTAGCATCTTTTCATGTTTGGATCGTGTTAGAAAAAAAGGAGGCCAGTTTCCCAAGGAGAACAAACAGTGCCCATAAAAGGGGTTTCATACGCAGCTGTTCACGTCTTCTAAGACGTTTGAACAAGTGCTCTTAAGACTACTGATCCGCCGGAAAGACGACTTTCCGTGGAGGCAATGGACGCGATAATTTCAACGGTTACGCTATTTGAACGCGTCGCTTATTTGGCGTGTACTTAAGGAGGCTAAATAGGCGATCGCGGTGTTTACTCGCCGCCAGTGCGACGACTTTAGCTGTTTACCTTTTATTGTAAAGAATAAGGGCGGATTTCGATGGTTACCTATTTAATAACCCAAAGCTCGTTATCTACTGGGAGCACATTCACGAATCTGTTTCGCTGCGAAAACAAACGTGTTAGTACTATTTTCAGCAACAGTAATCCGATTGTGAATTGCAAATACCAAGCATAATAAAGGCGTGTTCTCCGGCAAGTTGGGTCATCGTCTTGTTGAAAAGTTATTAACGAAATACCTTAAGCAGTCGTGTATCGTAAATATTATTTCTTTAACGTTTTTTCAGTGGATTTATTAGCAGGTGCAGGGCTGGGGTGTTGTTTAGGTGTATAAATTACTATAAATTGTTAAGATGTTATTTCAGAAAGAGGTAAGGGCTGGTATTAAAAGCACACCGCAGGATCAGGGCCAGCAATTGAACGTGCAGTCTCTGGTAATTGCGATAGTGAGAAAGTTGTGCTACAATTAATCCATCGAAGCAGCCAGTACCTTAGTTAGTATTTTGCCCGCTTTAGTGTTCAATTTTGTTTTGAAAAGCCGAAAATCTGGACCAATAAAATAAAATCGTTAGAAAAATCAAATGTCCCTCTTATTTATGAGAATGGTTAAGCAAAATCATGGAACAATTACAAAATACAAAGTAGTTAAAAAATAATTGAATTAAAAATCAAATGACCAGGTTAACAAAATTTTTTATTGCGCATATTAAACATAATTATTTACTGGTTTCAATGTGCAGTTATACGTACAAACTTTTTATTATTACTACTTCTCCTTGTATACCTTCAAGGTAGGTTGGCACAATTTGATTCCTAATTCTTTAAAAATGTCCATAATTTTATATTTTGGGAATCCTGGAGTATGAATTGTTCTTACGTTAACTTCTCAAAAATGAATAAAGAACAGCATTTGAGGTAAAATTTATCCAACTGTGTTCAATTTGGTTTATCTTGTAAACGAAGGTACTTTAAGGCTTTAACATTAAATTTAGGGAAAAATATATTTAGACATTATATTTTTGATAACCTGTGACCCAAGTGCCATGTATTTAGGGTCGGTTTAATCAGTAGTTATATGAAGCATATAATAAAAGTGGAGAACCGCTCGTATAAAACCAACTACACTAGTCAGATTAGGATTGCGTTGTTAGGGAATGCATTTATACTTTATGAAGATTAAATAAATTAGAAGACCGTCGAAATACACCTAACAACTACTTGATTTTCGACTTGAAATCAAATTACAGTGAAAAAAACGATTCAAGAGAAGGAGTAAAGGGTCTTAGCTTAAATAGTCAGTGAAAAGTCATAGGAAATAAGAGGCTCACCTAATCCCATTCCTAATCACCTGCAACAAAAGCAATAAATTCCCTGGGCTCAGTAGGCCGGCCAGTTCTTGAAGAAGGGAAAAGTTAAAAATCAAACAGATAAATTCTCCTTTGGCCTAAACATCATTGACAGCAAGATATCGAATTAAAAGCGAAATACCCAAAAGGATCAAATATTTTTCAACCGCGAGCAACCGTGCGGCAGCAGCAGCAGCAGTGCGGCAGCGGTGGCGGTAGCGGTGCGCGGTGGAGCTGAATTTCTGCCTCCTCAAAATGGAATTCCTTTCGGGCGAAGAAGTTGAAGGCGTCTTTAAGTACAGCCGAGGGGAAAAAAATACTCGAGGCATTATGAGGCCCGGTGGAGGGAGGTCACAAGAATACGAGAGATCAGGACTCCTATAACAAGCTCTGTACATTATCGGCCATAGGGCTAAAAAGGGGAACCGATAAGTTCTTACACAAAGAGCCTACAGTTTACCCGAAAAGGCGATGGTAAAGACATAAAAAATGCTGAAAGGAAGTGACGACTAACCGAGGGTTAAAAGGGCCTCAATACAGGCGTTTTACTTTGATATCAAATTACGCGTCCGTTTATTACCTAACTAAATTGCGAAATTACCAGGGGCTCAAAGCGAGGCGCGCGTCCCCTATCCCGGTTCCTGGTCTCGCTCAGTCTCGGTCCAACATCAACCCCCGGCGTGGCGCCCAATTTGACTTTTGACTTTTGTGAGGAGGAACTTTTTCATTGTTGTTTTCTGCCCTGTTGACTCGTGTCTATATTTTAATAAAGCACGGTTCAAATGAATAAAGGGCGCCGTCAGTCGAATCAGGGTAAACCTGGTACTGGCCCTGATCCTTTGCGACTCGTATTTACACCCTTTAGATATTCGTTTCTTCCGTTTCTGATGACCTTTTGATGCGAAACAAGCACTCAACTTCGGGGGGCATAATTTTTCGCATTTTAAAAATCAAATTTACTAGCAAAGATCAGTTTTTTTTCCTCCACCCGCGAATTTGCCTCATCAAAAAGGTACAAAGCAATGGAATATGACTTCGTTCTCTGTAAAAAGGAGGGCGCAGATATGGTTTTTAAGGAAACGCGATTTGCACACCAGGACGTGAAGACGACGAGATGTTATTTCATTTTACTAAAGGAAATTCCCGTTTTCGGTAGAAATTCCCATTTTACCACGTGTTTGGACCACCGAAAATTTCTTATAAGGCAGAAATTCATGTTTACTTTTCAACGCACTGGCTAGAACGTTGACATAACCTTTAAAAATAGAACAAATCAGTTTTCAAAGGGCTTTCATGACTTAGATTTTAATGCGCCACTTGATGTGAATCACACGAAAAGAATACTATGGATGAAGTCGAGTAGTTATCCAAAAGGATAGCTAACAAACAGGCAGATGGACAAACAGACGAATAGCTTAAATTTAAAGTTACATTACAAGATTATTTTGCGGTGAATGTTCCATCAAAAGTTCTTCAGTAGTTATTATTTAATAACGAACAAACCATAGAGTCTTTTGTAAGCTACATAAACAACATCTAGATCACTTCAATTGTTTCTGAAAATATCTTGAAATAAAAGGCTTCAAAACATACAGGGCAAAATATTTTCGAATACTATAGAAAAGCTATTGGACCAATTCTCGAAAAATTTGTATCGGAAAACCCGTAAAATATTCTCTTCCAAACAAAAATCGGTGAACCTAGTTAAAAGTTATGTGTAAACATACCTACAAAAATTGCACGCATTTATTGACTACACATTTTTTATGACGGTTAAAAATTAAGATTAAACACTTGTTGGCCAATGTTGAATTGTTCATTTTGATATTTTCCAGTCTCTTATTTTATATTGATTTCTATTCTATGACATGCGGTTTTACAAGGCTATTTTTTATACACTAGAGCAATGATGTTCAAGGAACACTCTCAACAAAAAGTTCGCCTTTAGTAGGGTACAATGATTTTCTTCTTATTGAATATCTTCAGCTGGCACTTGGCTGAAGCCCCTTATATTCAATTTTTACGACCCGGAGAAGGCGCATCAAGGCATAGAGAGCTCTTTATCGGCAGTGTCCTTCTCCGGTTTATCTTCAGTCTTCATCTTCATTGCATAAATATTACTCAACTAAGGCACGAGTGCGACCGTGCTGCGATTCCACGGCACTCGTCCCCGTGCACCCAGTCCGTGCCGCGCATGCATGAATTAGACTTTCTGTTCTTTAAGACAAATATTTGCTTTTATCAAAGCGTCGAGATATCCAGCGGTCTGCGGCGGCCATACTTAAAAAAACGGCAGCCGCAATTTCGCGTTCCAACTTTGAGCAAATTTCCCAGTCAAATTAGATCCTTATCTGGGAGAATTGGCGGCCGTGTATTTGAATTTGGCTCAGTAATACGCGAACGATTAATTTGGGCAACTGTCGACGAGGACAACGTTTTCGGAGGAATACCCCAAGACGGATTTCGCCCTCCTTATGTATACCCCTTGTTACTGCGGCTGCCGTCGCAGTTTTTACTGCTTTGTTTACACAAAAGCGAAATATAAAACAAACTCGCGCTCCGTAGGTTTTTCTTTATTTCTTCTTTTAAGGGATGGTCCATTGCTATTTCAACAAGTTCTAATGGCGGGCAGTACTGACAGTTTTTCTGGGGATATTTTCCCACAAGGAAAAGAAACAGTCTTTAAGGTCACTGCGGGCACAAAAATAATAATGGGAATAGCACGAAAACAAGATAGAAGTTCCTATGCTGCCATATGGACAGTTGGACAGATTCGGAGGAAAAACTTTTAAGAAATTGGTCTTTTCTCTTGGATATATTTTCTAATTCCTTTTTGTCTTTTAAAGTAAAAGGAAGTAGTGGATGGAGGTGTTATCATAGAATCATTCGTAACCTGTAATCGCTGCATTAAATTAGGTATTGCTAAATCAAAGTTAGATTGGGAAAAAGGGGTTATTTTATAACGTAATGGTTGTTATTTTTAGAGTCTTCTAGTGGTTTGTGCATGGTAAAGATGGATGGATATAACGACAAGGTATAAATTATTTTAATTATCGTAATTATAGGTAACGAGCATTTTGGGAAGTAAAGTTTCATAATAATTCCCTTCACTTGTGTAACAATCAAACAAATAGACAAAATTGTGTAGCCTTCATTTTTCGATTGAGTTAAGAGTTAATTTTAAGTTCTATTGAAATCTGTTCATAATTTGTTTCTGTGTGCCAAAAATAGAGAGTACATTTTATACGAATATATTTCTCAAATTTAGAGAAAATGTTCCTATTATAAACTTATATTATATGTTTTCACAAAGTGGTAAATATTGCTGCTTAATGTGTTTACAAAATGACTATTATTATTAATGAGTATTAAACTGTGATAAAGTTCATTAATGTGAGCTTTATTACATTTAAAACGTTACATATAAAAACAAGTCTTTACTACTTTCGTATATAAAGTGGGTTCATTGATGTACTTCTTTTTTAAATTAGTTACGCAATATACTAAAATTAACCAAAGATTATATTTCAAAAATTTTACTCATAAAAATTGAACTTACGGAGCAAAATTGAACTCGGAACTCTGGGATTAAATTCCCATGTTCTGTCCAGAGATTTGTTTTATTGAAGAAATTGCTATAGCACTAATATCATATGATTTTATAATATAATTGATTTTGTTTAATCCAAATATTGTTGTTTCGGTGTAGTTACAGTGACAGTTGGATTTTAGTTAAGTTTAGGGAATTCAATTGCAATTCGTACACGAAAAGGTTTATTTTATTAAGTTATAGAAAATTCTTTTGAATATAGAACTTTCGGCATGCGAAACATTTGACAGGTTTTTTAATAAGAACACTGGCAAACAAAGGTCATTAAATGGTTCGGATTGAAGCTTGTGTCTTAAGCTACAGTATTCAAGTTCTCAATGTAAAACTGTAAAAAACAACCCTTTTTTACTTCAATATTATTTTTCCTGCCTTTATACCATAATAAAATATATTTATGTAATATTAAAAGTAAAATTATGCATATATACGGCACAAAAACCACTCTCAGCACAGCAGAGTATTTAAAAATAGTCTAAATGTATTTTGCGAGTTAGGAGGATCGATCAAATTACTGCGTGATAAGTCATCATCAATTCATCATAATACGACGTTTATTTTTCGTTGATAATACCCGCATGTATTCGACATAACATGGAATTGCTTGAGAAGTGTGTTGTCAATTAGAAGACGCACGTAGGAGGGGACACTGTGCTCCAGTTAGCGCGTAACCCAAAAAACACATCGCATTCATCTCGTTGACCCACATGACATCATTAAGTAAGATTTCGCCATATACTTATATTAGGCAGAAGGCTATAAACCCGTTAACATGTGGTCCCTCGTTAACATTCTATTACTAATCAGTCTCTTGACATGGACGGTGCTCTCACCTAGTGAGACCTTCAGTATTCGTGCAAAAAAGTTCCCATTAGTCGAATAGTAACGTCTTGTAATGTCTTACATGCATTCTTTCATTCATGGATTTCATTTAGCTTGCATCGAGGTTCACGTCCCGGTGCCTTGAGCATGCGGGTCACTTGAAGTCTTCAAGCTGGGTCTTAATGGCTCAATTAGAACGTGCACGACCACGGCATGCACTTTCGAGCATAATGCCCTGATAAACCGCCACCACCACCGCCGTCCGACGCCCTCTTCGTCTCGCAAGGAACAATAAATGGCTCCTTAAGGTCATGCGATGGTACGACGTAAACAAACAGCTCCTGCATGACCGAAATAAACAAAACACAATAATTTGTGGCCAATGGCTAAGCAGCAAAAAAGTAGAAAAAACACGACGGGTTTCGTCGTCCAAGTGGATTCCTGAGAGGTGGCGCAGATGACTTCATTCGCGTTTATATAACCATCCGCAAATAAAACGCGAATTATTGGCGTCGTCTACCCATCACTCGCCACTTGTGCGTCTAAATGTCGCTCTCGATCAGATCGTCCGGTTGAGGACAATGGGCCCAGGTCTGGTCAATTGGTGATGGTAATTTTTACGAGCCTTGATCTGGCCACCGACTGGTCATCACATTATCACGTCATCAGTTATCATCACCCACTTTTCGATGCTACGGCATTGCTGCATCACTCACGGACTTATGAATGAAAGTGATCAACTGGCGAATGATTCATAACTTCCATTCAATTATATCGTCGCGCTGGACCCATGCCGGACCCGCGCTGACCACACTCTTCGCGGGGGCAATTAGTTGAGGTCTTGTTTTTAGCTCATTTTTTTAATTAACCTCGAAAGCAGTTAGTCACAAGACTTGTTAGCAGTGCTTAGTCTGATAAATAATGCATTCGGCGGAATCAGCTCCTTAGTGTTTTTTATAGCTTTGCTAGCTCGTCCGTCAGCGCACGTCTCACCGCTTCGCTGATTCACGCCATCATGGCTCTTGGTCGTTGAATGTTTAATGTACAATTTGCATGCTATCACCAGTCAGAGGAATGATAAGTCTAGTCCGGGTTTCGCAGAACAGCTCCAGTGCTAGTGATTCTAGAATCTTTATCTCGTTTGGTTCCTTCCAAGGAGTACAACGTGTACCAGTCGAAGGATGATTATGACTCTAATCATGATATCATTGTCCCTGGTCTGCAACTTGAGTTTCTTGTCTGCTTCCGTTGCAGAAATATTGCTTTTCTTTTTGTTTTTCATTACGCTATAACGATGAATTGTTGAGTTCGTTTGCAGACAATTTAAGTTTTATTATCAACCAAACTCCATCTTATCGCAAAATGCTGATTTGGATTGAAGTAAACGAAGTAGAACACAGGTAAGAAAACGCAATTTTATGAAAGTGCGAATATTTACGCCACTTATTGCTCTACCTTACAATTTGATATCATTGTATCAATTTTTTAAGTAATCTCATATTTGTTTTCATAATGCAAAATTTCCATAAGCTTTTTGATAAATTTGATGAAAATAATTATTTTCTTAGAGCATATGGAGAAACATATAAGTTTTATGATTTCGATAAAAACTGTAGATATATTAAAAATATCTGTAAAAAATTCAATAGTGAAATAAGAACTTATTGTGTCTAACTCAAATTGTCCTATAATATTCTTTTCGCTATATAAACTTTTTTAATTTGAAAGAAAAGTGCTGTTTCAATTTTTAACCAATGTATAAAGAATTCTTAAAATACAACGTACGGTTTATTGAACCGCAGGCAAGTTTTAGGCTCAATGTTTCGTTATACAATTTTTAGCATTTCGAAATTTATGCTTTTGCACATAAAGTTAAAGTTTCTCAGCTTTACGGGTGGTTTTGATGACAATAAATTCTCTTCGCAATAGGTGAGTAAAATTTTAAATGTTGTCCTTCCTGCTGATTTCTACATTAAAAAAGGCAAAAATGAAACAAATTAAACAAAAAAACACTTTTTATTCATTGGATTGTAATTGTATGGATTTGTAGTAGTAGTAACAGTAAATTCGATAAAGCATATCGAAATTATAAAGCATATACTTAAAACTGAAAAATAATCTTTTGTTGCTTGGACCTTCAAAATTTTAGTTGTAGGAAATTGAAAATATAGAGAGAATTTAATATATACTAAAAAAAAAATTGTACCCTTTGTTAGTAAAAGCCATCCTGATCCTTTCGCAAATGGAATGTAGAAACATTGATTTAATTTACATCAGTTTCCAAATTTATTTTACCATTTTTATCGCGTCTAATCCATTCAGCTGTACCAAAGATTCGATCGCATTAAGAAACGTGTGTGGCCACTTATCCTACCTCAAAATCCCCAGAAAGGGTCATGGAATCTTGGGCTATGGAATGCTTTCGATGGATTGATTGAGCTTCTACATTTCTATAGCTGTCGAGGTATAAAACGTCCCCCGTGCCTCCTCAAATGCCCTGCGAAAGGATTCCTCATTGGGGATGAAACTCAAAATCATCTTGCCAAGCTTACATATGTTCCACTTCATTTTGGATCTATAGGACTTAAAACCTTTCGTCATAAATTATTCGGATAGAAGCCCATTTGTACAACTAAGTTAGCCCTTTCGCTCTGGTGCCGGGGGAGCCGGGGGATATTGATTGAGTGGTACGGCGTATGAGCTGGTTATAGCCTTACAGCCGTAAGGATCATACATTACTAATATTGGGGAGAAAGAAACCGCCAGAGCACAGGGTGACGTCGTCGTTGTAGTCGGGCGCACTGCAATCGGCAGGCTCCCCGTTAAAGTAATTGGTATCAAGGCAGATTCTTTAAGTGCTTCGGGAGTTGCATCCGGGTCGTAAACTGCCGGGGGTTTGTCCCATATAACCTTCGACGAACCCTGATGGGGTCCTCGGGGGGAATGGCTGATCCTTTCAGATTGTTCATATTCAGTAAGTAACTCGTTTGAATAGGTTTTTCCGTTATAAGAAAACATTTCTTCCCATTTCATTCAAACCGCCGATGTCTTCCCATTTTCTGTTCTTTCGGTGGTTTACGCAAAAAAATTTCCATTTCCATGCTTATGGGCTCGAGCTTTGTATCTCGCAGCTTGAAAAAGTGTGTTGTCCAGGACGTTTCATCTTTCCTTTCACCCTCCATATTTTTTATTTATTTTTTTTGTGTTCGTTGGTATTATTGATAATGGGCTCCCGATAAGAAATGAATTGAAAATATAAGGGGGTGCCTCGAACTTCCTTCGAGAGCCTCCAGGACTCTGGGACTCCTCGGAGCTCTCAACCATCCTTGGACAATTGAAAATGGATTTGGAGATGAAACGACCTAGGAAAAATCAAATAAGTGGCAGAGAAATGTGTGGAAAATTTCTGCTTTCCCTTTTCGTCAACGCACCACCATGCCCGGGGATCCCGATCGCGCTCCCGACTCTAGGATATGAAATGATATTGACGGCGATGACGATGGAGACGAAAAATCTCGGTCGGCCAAAGGAGACCAGGAGGCTAAACCATAAACAATAAATACAGCTCAAGGGAGGCGGGTCGACGACGTGCACAAGAAAGGCAGAGCTCTGGCCCTGATTTCGCATCAAAATATTCTTTTATTCCCTTAATCATTCAGAACGTTATTTGATGGGATGAATGGACATCAATCAACGGAGGAAAACGGTTCGAAATTTCTTTTCAATCTTCGGCATAAACAACCAATGCCCGGGTATTGGGGACGACACGACAACGTGCACAGGACATCTTAAAATAGATTTTTGAAATTCGGATTTTCGGGGACCTTTCATGTGCACACGATTTTGTCGACTCCTCTCTAGTCCTGGCGACGGTTGATGACAACCGATGCGGGGGACGCGACGACACGACCGATCGCAAAATTAAATGTGCGTTTACGCTGCGATTGATGTGGCCGCGGTCGACTTGCATGGTTACCCTTAATACGAAACTCATTTGAATTTCAGAGGGAATCGGATTTTCGACATTTTCTAAACCTGCACTGCGGCACAAAATTCGAATTTCTAGGGCCTTTTACAGGTCAAAAAACTTGAAGGCATTTTCTAAAAGGGACTTTATAATTTTATCACAAAAACCAATGTTTGGATGGGATCATATTACTTTATGCTATGTGCTATTAACTCAGGATGGACAAGAAAGAACACTCAAATTGAAAAAAATATACTAAAAATGATTTCTTGGTTTTTGATAAAGTCAAAGTTCAGCGTTTGAAAGTGTATTTTTTAAAGGTCTGATTGATTGACTTGGCAAAGTATTTATTCTTATCATTGCTCTCTTGATCACTTGAAATCCTACTGTTCTGCTAAAATTCTAAGGTATTTTAAATCTTTCATAGACCTTTAGTAGTGTTATTTCTTAATCTTGAATGAATTTGAACGATGTTTAAAGAAATTTATAATTATTAATAGGAATCTACTAAACACGCACTAAAGTATAGGTTATTCTTCCATGAGAATTTCATCAGAATGCAACAACACGTTTAAAAGTTGTAAAGTAACAAACTGATGTCCCAAATAGAAACAAGTGTGTCGTGTCAATATCTTTTCATTTAATATCGGTTATTTATCGATACTTTATTTCGGTACAAGTGGTTAATGAGAAAAAAGGGATCGATATCATGATAGTATGGGTTCATCCCTACCAGGACGTGAACTTTGCTGCTGGTTCACATCATAACGCGCCGTGAAGAGGTAAAGCAATCATGAAAATTTAAAGCAGATAAAAAGGCCATTCGACCAAAAACAAAAATAGTAGATCCCTCCAGTGTTGGGGGTGGATGGTGGAAGGGGTGACTTCATCCGATATGGGGCAAATATTTATGCTATACTCTGCGGGAGCGGGAGCTACCAGTTCCAAGGCTTTCCCGACGCGCGAATAATGAGCAGCGACAGTAGCAGCGGCGATTGTATCCTCTCGAGGCACGTCGATGCAAATTATGCTCCGGGCACAGGGAAAAACGTCAATAATATTTTTATTTTCCTTATCGAACGACACTCTAGCTCGTGGCGCAAAGTCGTGGATTGTAAACCGCGAACTGCACTCGCGATTCTCGAATGTATGTTGCGTATATGCTGCTGCCGGTAGCCCCACAAATCATTGAATTACATTTGCCGGTGCAGGCGGGGGGCAAGGGGGAGAGATATGCCACATATGCTTGCTTGGATGCCTCGCGAAGCAGATATGCGCTCGGTGGCCGAGTTAGCGAATGTGAATGCACTCGTCGTTCGAGGAGTGCAGCACTGCTTTGTGGCCCCTGGGGCTCATCAGCAGCATCGTAGGGTGGGGGGAAGGTGCGGGGAGCGGCATATGGTGCATATGTGGATTTTTCCCTGCCGCATGCCTATGCTTGCATTGTGTGCTGGTGCGTTACCTGGAACGCTTACCTGTGTGAAACTCCCGATTAAATCGGACAACATAACCGCGGCCGGGGCGCGGTACAGGCGATCCCAACTATGCTGCGTATTTATTTGTTGCGATTGCAACTTCTATTGTGCCCTGGACGAGCTGCAGACAGGTCTGAATGAAAACTGGAGTAAGAGCATATAGTAGTGGGCAAAGCGGCCATTCACAGGTGTACACAGGTGGATCTAGGCCGCGAGCCCGGTGTTGGCACGACGACAACGACGTTGGCCAGCACAAATGCCTAACTTTCCAAATAGCGACATAACTCAGGCTGAGCGGTCTGTCGTCTATGTCGTTGTCGTCCGCGCGGTAGGTGACAATGACAACCAACAATGGACATCATTTTTCTGCCACTTCCCACAACTCTGGACAATTCTTGGTGGCAGGTCGTGGGCGAGGTCCAGATTTCGGAGATTGCAAACAGGCCGGCATTTTGCATTTAAATAGGCGAATTATCGCCCGGCCAGAGAGTGTCTATGCAAGTGACCTTGCTGAGTGTGTTGCCTGCAGTCTCATTGTCATTAGTTTTCTTGGCTATTGTTGCTGGCAGCTGGACAGAGCACAAGCCCAGTAAATTATAGTGACAAATGTGCTAGGCTATGTGGTGAAACTAAGCGTTCTTGCGTCACACTATCTATGCTTCTGAGATTGATGGTGGCAAAAAAAATTTTTTTTTAAATATTTCCTTATTCCGTCTGCTGCTAAATACGGAAATGAAAATATGTAATTAAATTACAGATATTTACTACTACTATAAATGCAGAAGTCTGAATTGCATTTATATTGAAACAATTTCCCTTGTCTGCTGTTCCCAAAGTTATTAGTATCATAATTAATATTACAAAATGTTTGTCTAATACCAAATAAAATTAAAAAAGGTCTCTGTCCGAAATAAGGTTTTGAAAAATGCTTTTAGATACATTTTTCTATGTCTAGCTAAAATCTAAACTATTAACAATATCATACCTCGTTTCTCTAGAATAAATACTTAAATTATGTTTTATTTACGTGAGAAACTACCTACGGTGCAATGATACCATTTGTATTTTGAGTAACTTATTTTTAAACGTGCGGTTTATTAAGCAATTGAACCTGTTCTGCAATTTAAATCAGCTGGCTGCTGTTGACGTCACTCTATATCTCGGGGAGTAGGTACACATATGAGACACAACAAGGCAATTTCCGTTTGAGTTTATTTTGAGTTGGTGATAATAAAGTTGGAATGAAATAGCAGTATTAGTTTGAATTATAGTATAGTTTTTAGGAAATATGTAAAATGATCCCATTCGTGACTCTGTGGCTCTTTCCACTTGAAAAGTATCAAATATTCTATTCTATCAGTTGTCTTTTCTATTCGATCGCTTGTCGACAATATTCAAAGTACAATTTATGAAGAAACCAGAGACGGTTATAAATACTTTTGTTTTGTCAATATCCCGAAATTTTACTTAGAGCTTTATTTTCATCTGAACTCTCGGTTCTTTAAAGCCGTTTATGTTTGATATCAAAAAAAGGCGAAAACCGCTTGATACTAAAATGAAAATATTCGCTCTATTCACTTATTTCTTTAATTTGCGTTTATGGTCGAACGACTGTTTCATCTACTTTAAATTTTCACGTTTGTTTAATTTTTTCACGACACGAGTGCCGGGGGCCACAGTTTATTACGTCCTGTATGTGGGGATCAATTGCGTGCATGTGTCATGCTCTGGAAACTACGCGTGCGTGTGCACTTGCGAGGAGTTACGGACTTTTTTATTCTATGTTGCTTCAATTTGAAGAGGAGCACATGTGCACCCAGCCTCAGGCTCAACCAGCCGGGGCAAAATTAGCTAAATGTTAGCAGAGCACGCCAGCACGGCATGATGGCACGATGCCCTAAAAGAGCACCAGACAGAGCCATTAAAAATTGTTATGAAGGCGCGTATTGCTTTCGCATTATGTCACACATTTTCCGCCTTCCTACGAATGGGGGGCGCACGCACTGGCGGGGGGGATGTGCGTTAGTGGCATCGTTCGCGTTAGCGTTCGCTTTAATATCAAATTGTGCTTTCCTTGTTAGGTCGGCTTTTGTTGCCAGTTCCAGCGTTTTATGTTTCAGATCCCCTCCCGCCATCTCCGGATTCTCCGTTGGGCTGGCCGCGCCCCCATAGACCCGCGATACACAGCCTGATTCTTGGCGCATAATTTGTGGGAAATTTAAAACAGCCCACGACTTGAATGGGGCGGAAGCTTATTAGTTACAGCATTTGAGGACGGGCAATTCTCGTTTAATTTTCGTTCAGTTTAGTTCAGTTTTGTCGATGCGATTATGCGACTGCGAAATATTTTACAAATGGCGGCCACAGTTCACATTGTGGATTGTGGCCTGTGCAGCGGCAGCAATTATCCATTGTCAAGTGATTTGCCTAAAAGCAGATTACAAATTGCCCTAAGGTCGTTGCGGTCAACGAGCCCATTAATGCCATACATTACCGCTCATACGGTGGGCTGTATATGAACCTTTTCACCATTTTTAAGAACACAATATAAAATTAATATTTAACCTATAATACACTTTTGCTGGATTATACCGACACCATCAATAGAAAAAATCATATTTAAGTAGAATAGAGTTTTTAGACAAAGGTTGACCCTGAAATCCCGAAAAATTCTAATTTGGATCTATTTACACTTTTATAATCGTAAACAAGTACAATATATTAAATATATTTTTGAAAAAGTAGTTGAAATCGCTTTTTGTTTTTAATAATAAGTTTTTATTTTCTGATGTGGGCCATAGGGTAGTCTAAGGGGGCTGTGACCGTCAAGCTCCTACCTTATAAAATCAATCTCAGAATTTCTACCCTAACTACGCCTTGACTGTTGGAATTGAATTTCATATGTCGCGTAGCGGTCAACGGTTTTCGAAACGCGATCAAACATTTTCATTTTCAAATTTGTAATCTACAATTTATTGCAGAAAAGGAGAATGCTATCAAATCCAGAATGTCGTCTTGTTATTCTTTAACCATACCCATAAATCCTTTGTCATTAAATTGTCTAAAACATATACACGTATTCCAAAAATATGTGGTATTTCCTAAAGTTTACCAACAAAATCGCATTTATAAAACCATCAAACGATCAATACACAAAATTGATTTAATCGTCAGTCTATTAAAACGCAATCGATTTCGTTGTTTAGTATCAACGGAACATGAGATTGTATACAAACCCTAGATTAAATGAACACTATTAAAGAAAAGCCATGGGTGTTAGCAGTATCAAGCAGACATAAGAAATTACTTTCTCTAGACTTCTTTTATTTTTTTAATCCTATTTCAAAGTTTACAAATATAAACAGTATAGTGGGAGGTGGAGCTTTATAATCTATTTTTAGTAAAAAAAAAATAATAATTTCATTGAAAAATGAAAAACACTTTTCATCTTACGTCAGCTTCGCAAAAATTTAAATTATCCCATTTAGTAAAATTTAAAAGCCTACTGGTGTATTCTCGTATACTACGATTTAATCTGCGAAACAAAGATCAAGTAAACAAATATCGAAAAAAGTTCACCTTGGATCGAATACGACTTTGCAATTATCGATGAGCAAATGAGAAATGAGAAATAAATACAAATAATCAATCGCGATTGCAGGTGCGCGAAACGGAGTGTACTAAGAAGCTTTACGAAAAATGTTTTGAACAGTTCAATCCGTAAATCGAAAATTCATGCAAACAAAATGTTCTAGGCAAAAGTCTTGTATTGTGATGAAAGTTAACAATACTTCGTTTCGAAATCTTGTCAAGCGAGGTGTTTTTTTTCTGTATGTAAAAAAAAAGAATACATTTCTAAATTGATTCATTTGTCGTCGGAGAAATTAATAAAAAAATAAAATAAAGTAAAAAAATATGTTTCATTGCAATTCGGGGAAATACCGATGTGAGTGGGCAGAGCTGCTTTGATTATTTCTGAGAATCCTGGGCATTCCCAAGAAAACAAGAGCAGTAGGTCTGTATTAAACATTCCCTTTACTCTCTATTTCCTGGGAGTCAGTGCGAATTCGCAAAAGAAAGATATTTCTCATAGCGGCGTTTATCTTCAATTGCGAAACATTAAAATGCCATTGGAAGCTTGAAAACTTTTTTGTTCCGTAGGTATCAAGCTGAGACCTGTTTACACGGGAACACAAGAAGTCTTATGAAAATAATAAGAAAAAAAAGAAAAATGGGAAAGAAAATTTCGCCCCATTCAAGAATTGATATTATTACGTTACCTTAACTTTCTCCTATAAATCTGAGAATTGTTCCCCTGCTGGCCCCCGATGTATCCACATTCTAAAGAAATCCGATTACGCCGAATTCCTCACTTGAAGCGAAAATAATATCACTTCCGCACAAAACAGGCGAAGACATCTGCCAAAGCGCTGAGGAATACCTGTCTAACATTCGTTATGTGTAATTTTAACACACAAATTACGTTTACTTTCTGATTCAGCCCTGAGCCGTCCTTTTCTTCTGCGGCACATTCGCACATTTTATTTAAAGCAAAAAAAAAGAAGAAAGAAAATAAAAATAAAATAAAATGTCGCCATGAAGAAGCGTGGAATAGAGGGAAAACCTGCGCCCTGAATGAGACACAATTGAAAAGTAATGTAATTACACGTATACCTTGATATTGTCGCTAAGAAGGATGTCTACATCTCGCGAAGAAGCCGACAAACCGGGAATCCGGGATACCGGGATCCCAGCGCTACCCGGGAAACTGCCTTTCGTATTTTCTTCTCCAGATGGCGGAGGTCCTATTTCGTTATTTTTTTTTTTTTCCTTCGCGCTATAAATAAAACACGTCGAGTTGCGTAAAATTTAAAATTTTTGGTTTTGCTTGATTTAATTTGCAAGATTTGACGGGTAATTGAATGGAAATTAATGAAAATGCCTTAAGAGATTTTGAAAGAAAACATTTCAACAAAAATGCCCGGATATTCGTTTTTGTTTACAAATTAAAGAAACACAATAAAAGTCCATATCTAGAACATCGGCAATTGAAAAATGGTGCCAGAAAAAGGGGATGAAATGAAAATGAAAATATGTCGAGGTTACCTGTGCCGGCTTTATAAGATCTTTATATAAAACACCTTGTTAATCGAAACTGTGTTAAAAGCGGGTATCCTTCAACACATTCAAAATTATGAAGAAAGCATACGAAGCGCGGTGGTAAATGAGACCTAGCCTCGTAATTGTGTTGCTATGATGTTTTTATTACCTCAATGTGGCATGACGACACGTGACTCTTTAATTCATTGGGTTTGGACAAATTGCGTGGATAGAAATCCGTTGCGAAAAGAGACTTGAACATGATTTGAATGTTTTTGTCTGGGAAATTTATAAAAATTGCGTATTTCTAAAATTTAATAAAAAAAAAAAAACGAAAACATTTTTTAGAAATGTTCACCTGGATATTTATAAAAATGATATAAGCTAAGAGAGGTATGTTGTCGGATCTGTAGCGAAGTAAACAGAGATCAAGGATGACCATTTTGATGATATTTATATAAATAAAAACATTTTAAGTTGCATGGAGTTAATGTGAGCAAGATCTTGTGTTTTAACTTGAAATATCTTTAAGTCAGGTTCTAGACATGCTTTTTTACTATTACCAATCACTTTTCGGGGGCTAATGACGAGTGTGTATAAAAAATATGGTACTGTAAAAGCGTGAAGACCGATAATTAATTTAAAAAATGTATCTAATATTAATCCTAAATCCTACTATTAATAAATAGTTAAAATTTAATTTGTATATCGAAAAATTTAACTCAATAAAGTTTTAATTTAATTTGATTGTAAACCATTTTACAATAATTTGAATATGTCCCCAGAAATCTTCACAATTAGTTACAGTCGGAAATGCCGCCCAAAAGCGGCTCGTTGTTTAATCCACACTCCACTTCCTCTTTTAAATAACTTTAGAAACATTTTATCCAACCATCGTAGTTTAAAATTAATATTGCTATTACTTTTTCACACTTCAATATTGCGAATGTTTTTGGCTTGAAAGTTTCGAATTCCAGGTAAAACGTGGTACACGTCCCATTAGTCTTTTCGAATGATGGAAGTAAATAAGGAAATTCTTTCCAATATTTCTCACTTATTTTTCTTTACTGTGTCATGTTGAAATTCATCTCATTTCCTCTGAGTTGATTTTTATTGAATATTCTAGAAAGCGGTAAAAGGTACTCGCATAATGTCTTCGAAGAATTTTGTTGATTAAGCGCGATGATTCGAATTTGAATCAAGGCAATTCAAGAGGAATAGCGTCGTGTATGTCCTAACCAAGGTAACTGCTTATTGATTCATGCCAAATGCATCCCATTTGATGGTTGATGATTAACCGGTGGTAAGATGTTTTTATATGGAAGTACTTAAGCAATTAGTGGGTTGCAAATTTTAAACTTTGCATAATAAAATTAGGATTACGTAACGAAATCAAAACTGATTGGGAAAAAACGTGATATCAGTGTTCCTATAAAAATGTGGATGAAATAATAAAACTATTACGCGATGGTGTAATACCGTTGCGGATTTTTTATGGGTTTTGTTTTCTTAAGAAATTTTATAGCGTATATTACTACGACTTACTCCTACATTAGCATTTCACTTTTGGATTAAAAATATAAAAATATACTTATTTAGAATTGGGCTATTTTATTTTATTATTATTATTATTTTTTTTTTTGATTTGACATTGAATTGTAAACGTTTTGATAATGTTTCGTTCTCTTTTCACTAAACATTTATACTTACTTATACACCTTAACCTCCTTTTACACGTATTCGGATTTACGCGAATTGGGATTTGACAAATAATTTTTTATGAGGTTTTTATCCCTTTAATGCGATCAAACTGAATCAAATTTAGGAAAGAATGTGTAATTTAAAGGAAATTTTAAGAATAGAAATGCAAGGGTTCTTTACGCGAATTCTGCTTTTGAGTATTTATCAGGAACTTATCGGTCGTGTAAAAAGATGTTTAAAGGTAACTTACTAGTGTTATTTACGTAACAAGGGTGAGTACTTTGATATCTTATTTCTTGGGATTGGTTAAATAGTCATAGAGTTATATGAGAACAAACGTGCGTCAAATTTTCGTCTAGACGATTATTTATGAATAATGTAAAGTGAATAGTAATCTTTTGTGTGACCTTGAGAGGAGGAGTTGCGAAATTATGGATGTAAACAAATTCAGAATGACCAAAATATTTTTCCGTATTCTCAAAACAAATTTCGGCCGAAAGCCTTCCCATCAATCGAGGATCACGCGTGGAATGTTTACTTAAGCAAATGCAGACAGAGACTTCAAAGCTCTACTAATTAATAAGTGAAATGGACAGGCACCCCCAATTAGACGTTGAGCCTCTAAGAAGCGACTTCCCGCGATAAATTTTCTTGCGGCCGAGGCACCAAGAAGAAAATATCTTTCTTTTCCCCGTATAACACGAAGCTCCACAGCTCCAGGTTTTAATTTTTATCTCCAGAAACCGTAGAGCTTGGGTAAATTTCTATCGCACGATCCGCGAAATTTTTCCGGTGTGCATAACAGCGCAAATATTTATTTATTAGCACCCCGAATCGTATCCTTGTGTTCGCGGTGTTTACTCAAAACGATGTGGCCAAAAATGAAATATTTGCAATTTTTATCTGTGAGTCAGTTATCTTTTTTTTATATCATTATTATTGCGCGTCTGTGGCTTCGAGTCATTTCGATCGGTTTGCAATTTTCACACGGTGGCTGTCGGAATCGGATTTTATATTAAAGATGACAACACCAAATGAAGTCAGTCGACTCTAACGACTTTCAAAGTTTCAAACTTTGAGAGGTTTGATGGGAACTGGTTCCGAATCTGAACCTGAACGCGGGTTGTTTATAGCTCAGGCTTCGGATTCGGAATTATCTGATTATGCTAATGCGCATGCCATTGGTGATCAGGTTCCGCGTAGGTGTACGCGCACTCAATCGCCGTTGCAGCTTCTACGTCGTCTACCACCTTTTCCTGAGAAGTCGATTGATTGATGATTCTATTTTTGGTCGCTTTATCAAATCCAGGGTTACCGTTTTATTTCAATCCCATAAACAAAGAAATCTATTGTTATATGTTTTTAATAAAATAAAAATCAGTTTCATAAAGAACTGGTCTATTTTACTAATCCTTTCATTAAAGAAATTATACTAGTAGTTTTTTCTACTCTAGAGTTTTGTATATAAATCGTAAAAAACTGGAAACAAATCTAAAACTGGATATCCTTGTTTTTTTTTCTAGGCGTGTAGAATTAAAAATATAATAAAATTGAATTTAAAACGTCTGCCTTTATTTAACAGTTTGGTATTAATTATTTTGTGAACCACGTCATTTTTCATTCCGTTAACATTCTTTTTGCTTATTAAAATTTTGTACAAGAATTTTTAAGCAATTATGTTATTTTTATATAAAATATTAAAGCAAATCGAAAAGACAACGAATGGGAAGATAAAAAATTTCGTTAAGCGAATTAAAGTAGTATTTCTTTTAAATTTACTGGTTTAAATTATTTCCTGTATTCGATTTTAAGAAAAAGAAAAACAACAATGCAGTGGTGTTAGGAAGGATTATTCGGTTGTGAGTACGACTGGCGCAACGAGTGTCCCGTAATCTCATACATTTATAAAAAAATTTTATATTATACATTGGTTTAGAACAGTTATAATATTTAACTAGAGTTTTAGACACATAAAAATATTCTCAGTTTTTCGAAGGGAACTTCGTACTGTTACAGCGTTTTCTTCTAAAGTAGCATTTTATTCTACTGTGGTAATTTTGTGAAATTTTCACCTTTACCAGTTTCGAAATTGAAGCAGGGAATTTTTTAAATTTTTGATTAGAATTTTAGGGATATTTTTAAATTTACGCAACATAAGATTCTAGATTAAAACCCAGGGTTAAAAATTCTTAACAAACCCGTGTATTTACACTTTAGGAGTGTTCGAGCTGAAAGGATGAATTCACGATTCCCTTGTATTATTTACGTCTCTAATTCACACATTTTTTTAAAGCAATAATATTTTTAAAACAATTCAAGATTTTGCATATTGCTTAAGAAGACTCAATATCGTTTGATCGTTCACTAAAAAATACAAAGAGTTAAAGTGTTTAAAATTATATTAGATTATTAAGTCTGAGTATCAGTGGTGCCCTTTTCAAGTCTAGACCTTAGTATTCTTTAAGATAAAATTATCTCCATGTATGAATTTAAGTTAATTTCAATTTTGGTTGTACCCATTAAGCCATTATTCCATTCTATTTATAGAAAGAGTTATTTATAATTTTTGTTTTGAAAAGTTCTGCATATATAAAAACTTTTTAATTCGTGTCGTCTAAAAACCCTATAACTATGCGCTTAAGTAATTCAATAGTTATATTTGTATTTTAATAATTGTCGCTGGAGTTATAAACCACTTAAAACTTGCAAAATTCCGTACTATTTCTGATATCTATTTATAAGCTTGTGGTAACACTGATTAAGCCCTGACTAACCCGTTCTCTTTTTACCTTTCCAGGTATGTACTATCTTGCTGAATTCCCAAAAAAAGTGCTGTGGTCATTAACAGGCATCGAAAGTGATATCGGCGGTTCAGCGGCTTCGAAGCATCGTTTCGGCATTAGCAACATAAAAATACCAAAGTTTGTGTGCTTCGTGTATGTTGACTGGTGGTGTGCGCGAAAGCATCGCATATGTGTACGTATGTGGAGAACTCATAACCATAAAGTGCCACATGCATGCTCGTATATGCTGTACTGATATAGCTCGTTAACAAAAAAAAAAAAAAAGTTACAGGTAATTTTGCTGTTGCTTTCCTCGGAATCATCGCGCGGCTTTATTGACTTTAAGGTGTGTAGCTGGTCCGAGGAATTTGATAAGCGCTAAGTGTTTGATTCGGAATATTACGTTATCTTAAGGGGGCTTTTGTGCGGCAGTTAGAAGATGTTCTCCGTCCTGGTACAGAATAATACCGCTCGAGCACGATACACGTCACGAGCGTGGATCTGCGCTTGGAACGGGCGGCTGATTGGGAGGTAAAGGAATCGTAACTATCGTGGATCGCGACTTTATAGCGTGATTGCGATATGCCATCGCTGTTCACATGGAGTGAACCGATCGCCTGGGCTATTGTGAAATCTTGTAAGTCATCTGCTATGCACTCTCAAGGTGATTTCGTCTTAGAACTGCCCTTGACCGGGGATACCGCGACAACATTATTGTCGTTTTGGGCCAATTGATACGGAGGAGGGGATACCTGGCCAGGTAGAGGTGATGGAAAGTGATTGTGTCATGCATTTTAGACTAACAGCGCTTTTCGTTACTACTTAACCAGGGCTCATCGGATTTCTATTGTTTTTTGCGCTTGACATGATTTCATTTCATGTTTATGCTCAGATTGGCTGGAATGGCGTTTATCGCCTAAGTGGTAAATTATGTGAAACATTCCGAATAAAATTCCAATACCACGGCCTAAGGTGACTATTAAATCACAGTTTACAAATCGGATTGCAAAAGCATTTTAGGAATTTTAATTATTTATTTTTTTTTGTTTTGTTCATTAAGAAGTTATGAAGTCATAATGCGCGACTGTAACTACATTTAGCAGGTCAATTTCAATAATACCTGTCGTTTTTTTTGTCCACGCATCGCGTTTTGTGCTGTTGTTGTTATTTTTCTTTTCGCACTTTAATCATGTTTTTAAACAGATTATGACTTCATTCAGTTTTTTATTGAAGGTTGTTCACGTGATCAATATTTATTGTTGATAAAACCGTAATCTGCTGATATCATACAAAGTATACTAAACCTATGCTCATGTTGCGATATTCCGTACTTTAATAAGTTATTTTTAAAACCTAGTCGGAATTTAATAGAGAGACATTAATAATAATTATGAAACGCCCTAAAACTGTATGCAAATTGGAATGAATACAATTTTCGAAGAACATGTTCTTTTTAAGGTCAGTAGAATTTTTGTGATCAAAGTCGCTCGTTTTCTGAGGAAGTATCGGACTTGAAAAAATTTCGTATTTATGTCCACATTAATTTGGAACATTTATTTTTTACAAAAATGTAAAATATTATATCAGAATTATACCAGCTGCGAATATTTGCTATTGAATTTCACGATAAAAAGTTGAAGCTTGTCTTTGAACTCGCGGATGGTTCTCGGGCTATAGGTCTACACGTTACTCGTCACGTAGCTTCTTTTCGATAAATTGGTTCGTTTGTTGACTGTGCCTTACTAGAAGTCCATCAGTAGAATTCTGTTGAGGGCTGGTGCTTAGAACCTTACGAGTGCGAATCCCACCCACTCTTAGACTTTGTTTTGCTAGTCACAAAAATATTCTTAGAGATTTATTAAAATATTTAATTATTTAGCTGTTAAAACTTTTCAGAGCAAGAGGAAATTATAGCGTTCTTTTAGAACAAATGGTTTTAAAAAATATACTTTTTGTTGTCTGATTTTCATTTATATATAGTGTACTATTTTATTTTTTAAATTCTTAAACTCTTAAATTCTCTACTGATTTTGATTTTATAAATATTCATTAATAATTATAAAATTAATTAATTCTGAATTTATATAATTATTAAGAATCCTGTTTTCGAAGATATTTTTCAAGATGTTTTAAAAGATTTGCTATTAATTGAATTGTTTTTTAAATAGCGATATATGCCGCCGTTTGAGCTATAAAACGAATTTTTATGTCATTTCATTGATTTGTTAGATTTTTTATTTTTTTTTCTTTCGGAAAACCAGTCGAAAAGCCATTTTTTGGTCTCCAGATCTCTTAGATATAATCCCAAAGAGGTCATGCTGACTAAATGCCTGTGTTATTAGATTTTTATGTTTGCCAATGTCAATAAGGGGTAATTTGAACGTTTATTAATAGCCCCAATTTAAAATGGCTTCCAGTAAATTGTTTTCCTATGAAAAAATGGCACTGGCTGCTTGGCGATAAGTACCTGCACATGTTATCTCACTACGGAGATCAGCGAGCGAGTTAACAAGTTGATTTGCTTTGTGCACCCTTTTTCCTGGGAAATTGTTTTCTCAAAAGGTTTCCGGCAAATATCATGAAAAATAAATCAAAACAATTCAGGGTAAAAGTTGAGGAAAAGGCAAAATAACAACGGCAGTCGCTCGGCAGCAGCAGCACGCCCACTTACGGGAATGACTTAATAAACCAGAAAGACCGTTGAAAGCCTCGCCTTTGATATACCTCGTTCCTGTAATTGATTATAAAGGCTACACTCTGAAAAGGCAAAGGCAACATCAATAGCGACGCCGAAGCCTTCATGGCCTATTACATGCAAAAGGTGGCCAAGGGACGACGAAGGGAAGAGGGCAAGGAGCGCGCAAGGAGCCAACAAGGAGCATCTGTATGTTCCCTTCAAGGCCAATTGACACTGAAGTCTTTTACCTAAACAAAGTGTGCTTTCCGTCAAAGCACTTCAAGCGTCAACCTCAATTTTCCCGTCTGGAGGTTGCTTTCACACAACGTCCCAAGATTTTTCATCATTTTCCCTTTCATATAGGGCTAATTGTCTCTGAAGTGAACCAATAAGCGGCACGGAGAGCGCGGAGCGCGGCTTTCGCCCCAAAGAAAAGCGAACAGTCCAAGAAAATAAATCGATCCTTTTCGCCTTACAGTCGACAGATACTTTTTCACGCCAGCTAATGCCCGACAAAGGAGAACACGGGGGAGGCGACCTGGAGGGTCGCAAAGGGCACTCATCCGGCCGAAGACAAATAGTGGCGACCAGAAAAGCAATTATCACCTAACGTGACAGGTTTCGGCGGTTCCGATGGATTCGGGGTCAATTTCAAATAACAATTAGTCCAACTGAGGAATTACTGGTCGTGGTTTCGCGGTCTAGCGGCCGTCGCGTCCCCCTAGTCGGCGTCCTGCTCTTGTCCTGGCCGCGACCGGGGGCCAGAAACCCGCAATTGACTCGCTTAAATATATCACGCCACCTGTCATTTGGGGGTCAAGATTAGATCGCTTCGGCAAGCAATTTATATTTTGGGAGAATTACCACTCCGTAGGCACCCGACCCGGGCTTAGTTCCAAATTGTCTGACTGAAGCTCGAGCTGGGATCCTAGCCCTCCTCCCGGGCTATCAGAGACTCGCCCTGTCTAGCCATCCCCCTACCCAAATGTGTTTTGTGGCTGTTTGCAATCCAGTCTGGCTAGGAAGCGGCCACGTTGCGTGCTTTGTTTGCGGCCGATTCATTTCCAATTTTATTACTAATTCATCACTCCTCATAACACCCGGGACACCGACCCTCCAAACCCCTTAGTCCTCTGTAAGAAAAATTTCCCAGACTGTGTCCTTTCCCGTATGCTCCTGGTGGAAACGAGGCGAGGTCGGCGAGTGTTTATGCAGGCGGCTTGGGCATGCAGTCCCGGTCCGGGCTTTATAAATAGATCCCATGGCTAGAGGCATGGAAAGACCATTATGAAACACCGGGTCTTTGCAGACCTCATCACTGGGTTTGGATCTAGATTAATTCACTTCAATTTGTGTATGGGCAGTTTTGAACCGAATGCCCGAAATGTGGATTCGCAAATGTTTGGGAACATAATATGCCTGCAGGACCACTTCCAGCTATATGTGGGCTACCTAGTCCATTTTGCAATTAGGGAATGAGCTATTTTTTTCTGCTTTAGGCTTTAGGGTATACCAAATTACTTCTTTAAATTACTATTGATCTCTTTTATTAAGGGCAACCCCATAAACGACATTGAATTACCATTCAATTCATTTGACAGTGAGAAGTCTAATATTTCGCAACTGTCAGTATTTGCAAGGAAAATATAACCTTGGTAGTTTTAATATTGGATGTCGGTCATAGTAGGACTATCAGACACATTTTGGTTACAAATTTCTGTTTAATGCGTTGTATATTCGTTTATGTCCGTTCATCTATATCCATTTATTTAATGCTTTATCATACCAAAACTATTGAACAAATTATTACAAAAATCTTAGAGTTAAACATTTAGAAAATTTGGTAGTAGTAAAGTTGTACGTCACGTATCATGTGATACGCATCTTGTTATAATTGTCATATGATGTTATCTATCATGTGTTTCATATCTTGCGTTGAATTCTATAGATATACAAACTTCATGTATCAAGTGTTGTGATAAAACTAATCTCTAATTATTCTTTAGATATTAAAATTTATTTTAGCAGAAACCCCATCTGAATCCGTTTGCTAATTTTTACGTGATGAGAGTACAAACAGACATGTAGACAAACATTTCAGAAATGATTGACATCTAACTCATTTACAATCGAAAACAACGTTGCGAGTTCTGTACGTGCATAAAATCTGTATAGTAATCTATAAGAGTTATATTTTATGCACCGAAGTCCGTAAAACTGCAGTTACTTAATTTTATCTCAACTGATTACCCACTCAAATTTAGTAGTGCGTGGAAAATGAAAGAACAAAACTACAATCATTGCATATGTACGCGTAACGTGACACACATTCCTGACCTAAAAGTAGACCCTAGTCAACAGAAAACCATAACTCTTTAGCCATTGCAGGAATTGTGGAGCAAGAAATTGCTGGCAATTTACACTTTTGCGCGAACTGAAATTAACCCAGATCGATTGTTACAGTGAATGAAAAAACCTCATTAAGATTTTGGTGTTATCGCACTGGATTGGCTAGGTCTGTTTATTAGAAGATGCTGTATGCGTAGCCCCGGTCACGTAACTCTCATTTAACACCACCTGGTTAGCATGGCATGCCGACGCAGGGGTGTCATTACGGACACCGAGAAGACAGTAGAGTTCCACAGGATGCGGCCGTGATAATTTGTTATCCAGAAATATTTGCTGTCCGGGTATGCGGAGGGAATGCTGATGAGCCGGGGAATTCACAATTGTGTGCCTGATAAGCTCCAGAGCCCCAACTCTGAGTACAAAAATTGATATATTCAAAATAAAATTAATGCTTTATTAAACTTTTGCCCAAAGGTATTATTTTAACTTTCGAAATTTTTTTAAAGGTCTCTGAAATTGCTATTAGAATAAATTCTTAAAATTGTAAATCTCTAAATATAATCAAATTTTTTTCGAAATAGCCCAAATTATAGATGAAAATACAATTTAGGTCATTTCAACAATAATATTAATTTATCATACACATTTTAAGGACGAATTGATTTTTCAATTTCAGAATCTTCTTCGAGATTGTCATTTGTAACCCTTCAGTGCTATAAATATCGAAATATCTCCCACTGTTTAAATAAATTTAACCTTGTCTGTCGATATTATCGCAATTCTATTTCTGGCCACCAGAATCTGTTGATGTTCTATTTTTGATTTTAATCTATTCACGATGGTCTCATAAATCTTACTGGAAATAAATGTACCTTATGCTTGTATCTTTGTTTTCTTTTTTTCGTAATTTCAGTGTATGTGTAAGTATACCACGTTTAATTATAATTATTTTACAATACTTTTCCCCGTAATTATGAAAAAAATAAAGGTACAAAACTAAGGTATAATAAATTCTGAATAACTTTAGGTAAACCGTCACACGAAATGGAAATCTTTAATTTGTGAAAATTGCCCAGTAATTGAACCAAACTAGAAAAGCATAACCTCCATCTGGATTCGAAAAAGGATCTATTTTAATATAAAAGAGAACACAGTGCTTTGGGTAGAAGTCGGTTTATTTTTGAAATGCCCATTAATTCCTTTCCAATTAAATACATTTGATTTTTATTATCTGGCCACATTTTATATACTTCCGATGAAAGTCATTAATCAATTTTAAGGGCCCTTTAAGTTGTCTTCGGACGACCATGCGTCACAGCCCAGGAGCTTCTACATAGCATAGAAGATCTCACCCTGTAATTACCGGTGATATTTGACTCGTGTCCGCGTGGCCATTCACAAGAAGACCGTCTCGACTCCTATTAAATGGCTTCTTGAGAGGTTGGCCATCACCTCGACTATGTTCTTTCGGTCTTGGAAGCTATCACTAGCATATTGCAGCAGATTCCTAAAGTACATCTGATTCCTGATCCCTAAAGAACTCCATTTACCTCATCCTACTCAGGCCGAGGTTTTCGTCGTCATCGTGTCCTCCAGGGTGAAAATCACATCCTTGGGCGATCTTGAATGGCTGATAATGTCAAGAAGGGTGGAGCTGGTGCAATAAAAGGCGAATGGATTAAGAGTGTGCCGTGGAGTGCCTTCGTCCGGCGGAGTAAAGAAACTTTTAAGGAGATTATATCCAGAATGACAATATGTTTAATGAACCGAAAGTGAATTACGGGTCTGCAACGGCGGAGACCCTCAAACAAGCATATCCGTGGGTTTATGGCCGTTGACACGAGCAAACTTCTTAAGACGTTTCTTCAGTTTCCCTCTCCGGTTTGGGCGTTTTAAAATTGCCACCAGTTTCCGCCATAGTATGCCTTCTTTTCGGATTTCTTGAACCACTGGCAAATTACAGTCGAGAAAGTATGGAGAAAATCGCTTTTGGCGCGAAAAATTGATGTTTTAGCTTAAGAAAATTCCATTTTCTGCCCTCATCTAAGAACAAGTAGTTAAAACAAACAATCGCCATTAATTCCGCCGAAAGGGTCCCCATAGTCACTGTATAGCCATTCCGAGACATAGTGGCTTCTTCGTTTTGCTCCAGGAGTCAGTGACTCAAGATGAGCGCAAGAAATTATGGTCACAGCCCAACTTACCGTGGCCGATGGTATTCCCAACAAAAACAAAAAAAACGAGAGCTCAGTGCGTAACCATAGGTTTCAAGTTCACCGCGTATGCCCGACCACCGACCGTCGAAGTTAAATGAACTTCATGAGCACGTGCAAGAAAGTGATGACTTGCAATTTCTTACCTTAACGCGAGAAGGTCTTGATCGGCGTCTTGGGAGCGCGTGACCGACAGACAACACGGCCACACCAGACACCAGAGCCAGACAATCTGTCTAGGCTAAATCGGATCAATTTGCTAAATAGCCGAAACTCGCCGGGTTAATGAGTTTTAAAATGCAGCAATTTGGTGGATGACTACACGCTCGCCAGGATAATTGTCCAATAAATGGCAAAGACGCCTACCGCGTCTTAAAGTCACCTTCAAGACAAGCTAGAGATTCCATTGTTGTCTTTGTTCCCGTTTCTTTTTTCTCTCAGCTCATTTAAGGCAATTAAAGAAGTAACTTCCGACAAGGGGCCACTAAAGAATTGTCCCCGCCGGACCGGGCCGAATTAACAATACAAGAAAACAAAAAGCAAAGAAGAACAGGCTACTGGAAATCACAATTAAACGCAATCAAGCACCGGCCAAGGAGTATGAACGAACACTTTCCGCTGAGGACATCTTTAATAAGGCGTCAAAGGTCCCCAAAAACAATTTCTTATTATTTCATCTTGTGATGATTTCCTCAGGGAGTGCTCGTTCCTCCTCGCCCGGAATCCAGACGTTGAGAGCAAGACGGCGACAGGCGCGACTGCAGGTACTGGCAGACTGCTAAGTGTCGTAGGTATCGCATGCAGTTCGGAAGGCAAATTGAAGGTAGTCGAATTGTACAGGTCAATTAAACGCTATGGACAAAGTCATTATCGGGAGCATAATTTTTGCACTATTTGGCACCAAGACGGCTTTAAAGGGCGCGTAACACGTTCAATTACCTGTCGAGGTTCTTACCTGTGTCGCCACTGATTGGCAGTCGCTTAATTGCTTTTGAAGTATTTCCATTAGCCGCCTTAAATTTTGGCTATGTACGTAATATACAGAATTTAGTCGATTACTAGGGATACTTATGTAAATGAGGAGAAAATTGTCCTTGTGTCTGGATGTAATTTGCATTGAAGTAGTTGTCGGGAGAACGAACAATAGCTTGACTTTGTGAAGAATCTAATTTACACCGAAAATAGTCAACAACTACTAAGAAACTGCTCAATGAGAGTGTTGGAAAAAGAGCAATGAAAGGTAAGTTATCCAAGGTACTTTGCGCCTTCAATCACCTTTTTCAAGTGTCCTAGTCTGTTAGAAATTTAAACTTATGCAGATGAAATTTTACTTAGCTTACTGATTATATAGGAGAGGTTTCTGAGCACTCCAGAAACTCCCCATTCGAACCCATTCGCCGGCGTTGGAAAAATATTTTCTTGATGAGGCTGTAACTTCTATTTTGCAGGTGCTTTACTGCTTCAATTGTAATTTAAAAGTCCTTACTTGAAATTGAGTATCTCAAATCTTATATCTTTACATAATTTTGGAGATATTCGATGTATATCCTGATTTTAACGTTTTGGTTTTTTTTTGTCAAAAAGAAAGTAAAATACAACATAGTCCAATATTTGTAAACACATAGTTTTAAGGGAAACATGTTCAAGTTTTTCAGGCAGCGAATTTTCACCTGACCTAAATTGCTGTTTATTAAAACTTGTAATTTCTCTAAGGAATCTTCTATTAAAGTTTGTTATGCTCAAAAATGATTTTTGTGAATCCTCTTGGTCCTAGACTACCTAAATTATATGAATTTTGAAATGAAGTTATTTAAAAATATGTTTTAAAAAAAATCGACATTTTTGAAGTAATACTCGTACAATAAAATGTAAGAAAAATATCTTCGAAAAATGACGTTGATTAGTTTTGCAGTGAAAAAAGAAGGTACGACCTTAACAGAGTAAATTGTAAATCCATTTTAGCCGCTCAAAGACACGTGCCAAAATTCATCATTAGTTTTATAAGTAATCCTACAGCCTGCTTTTAATATAAAATTAAGACTTTTAGAGTGTAGAATTAGTACAAAGATGGAATTTAATATGAGGAAAATCATCCTGACGACAAATTCCTTGAATATGTATCGGCAACTAAGGTTCGTAAAATCCGTCTCTTCAATTTGATGATCGAAAAAAAGGAAAATAATTTCCAGAATCTGCGTGTTTCAGGACTCATAGGAAAATTCTCAGAAAATTTCTGCTCCAGTTAAGTGGGCTCCACAGAGCCATTTACTGTCTTATATCGTTTATATCGGTTCATACGATATAGCGTTCAGTTCGCAAACGATTCCTTTTCCCGCCAGATCCACTTTAGATATCCCCCCTTTGGTCCAGAATAGACCGAGAATGGGGATACTGGTGAAATTTAAAACAAAGTGTTCCGTCGCCGCGCCGTCAAAACGACGAAGATGCTGGCGAAGACGTCGCGGCAAAAACGGTGTAAAAAAGAACACGCCCGTTGCCTTTTGATAGAACTATTAAAAATCGCTTTGGAAACAAACGCTCCCCCGAGCAGGAGGGCTGCTGTATAAAAACAACATGACAGGAGACAACATCAGCAAATCGCAGTAATCAAGCGCGGGGGTGGAAGAAAAAAGTGTCTTGAGAGATAAAAGCGATGTTCTTAATCCCGAAGGCAAGAGGGGCATTAACGACGATACACCCCCGCAGGCCCGGGGTGAAAACCTATAGAGAGTAGCTCCAGTGGCTTTCGCCGTCGTCGTCAGTTTCACTATTTCGAAATCCATAAAAATTGTCAGGATGCTACTAGGGCTAGAATAGGCGGCCCTTCTGGCGGTATGTTGACTGACTGACTAGCACGTGGAAGAAGAGAAGAGGAGGAGGGGTTGTTGTGGAATTCCCAGCGGCCATAAATAAAAATTTTTGTGTGGGAGCATAAAATTCCGCAGCTATGCCGGGAATTCATAAAATGAACGAAATCAATCGACGAAGGATATTGATCGACTTTAATCGATAGACTCCTCTCACATTCATAGACCACCCCCTGTTTTCGACCACGAGAACCCGTGAATTGTTCTGATTTGAAGTTCGGATGGGATTGAGGCTGGGGCACGGCATTAAATGCGGGACGCTGCTCCTGGTCTTGGATAAATTCTGGAAATGCTCATTTTTTGCCTGGTCTGAGCTGTGCCGTGCGTGCTTTGATTGTTTCCTGAGCTTCCCCGAGCCTTGTTTGTTTATTTATCGGCTTCATCTCCAAAATGTTTGGACAAGAATTCTGCCAACAATGGATGAGAAGTTATTAGGAGATAATATCAGAATTATTCGGCTGTTGTATACGAAAAGCCAAAGCCAGGACCAAGAGCTGGCGAGGATCGGTCCGGGGATTCTTGGAAAGGGGAGATTAAGTCCTTCGGCTGCAGGCAATTAAAGCCACAACTTTTGATTGGATTTAGATGTCAGGCCAGTCTGTGTTGGCGGGGACTAATTTTTCAGTCACAACCAGAAATGGGGGTCGCAATGTGCGCCTGCCGTGATGTAATCTTAAGCGGTCTAAATCAGGCCCTAGATGGTTTCCCTCTGCCCGCTTTTGGGGGAGAGTTCTGGCAAACTTTCTTGTCAGCTCTTTGCCAAGAAAGATTGTCTGTCGATGCTCACTCTAATCGACTTTGTAATGGGCAATCCCAGGCTAATCTCCCACCTTGAGCGCTCTTTTCTAGCGCCTTGCTTTGCCAGTTGCTTCACCTTCGTCTTTCAAAGGAAATTAAGCACTTGAAGTTATGCATTTCCAACACCTTCGCCTTAACGACTAAGCACAAGACCGGAACATTTGCATGTCAGTGGCATCCCACGCCAACAACACCAACATCTCTTGCCGGGATGTGCTACTTGGCTCCAATTTGGGGAATCCCCCGAAACAACCCCCATGCTGCTCTAAAACGTTCCAGAATTGCAGGGATGCGTGTGGCTGAGTTTTTGGCCTTTATCCTCATCCTGTAGTCTTGCGCAAATATTTTGCAAGATATACTGTTGCATAAATTCGACTAATAAATTGTTTGGCCACCTGAGCGGCTCTGCTTGCAAGATATTTTCAGGTTGAGGTGAAAGTGGCGAGAATGGGAAAGGGGTCTATTTATGAGGGCTACTTTTGCTTGCCATGAAACTTTGTGGTACCTTCTGAAAATGTTTCGGTCAAATGGACTGTGCATTTAAGTATTTAGATTTTATTTTGGCACTTTCTCAAGTACTGTGTTGTTGGAGCCTTCCAGGTAAATCGGGTATTATAATTTTACTTAGATATGCTGATTTTTGAGATATAGTTGTAAGCAAAAATTAGTGAACATCATCAACATGTAAAGAATTCATGTACCCATAATGCATAAAGATCCGAACAAATCGATTTCTTATATTAGTGGGACCTTATTCTATAGGTTTTAGAAAGGACGTTTACTTATTCTTCCTATAACTTCAAAGTATAAAGTCGATGTTATTAATTTTTTCTTTCAGTCTTATATTAAATGTATGCTATTTTCAAAAGATTCACTTAAAGATTGCTTTTTGAATTTAAGTTTCTTTAAATTTAATAAATCTCGTGAAGACTTTAAAGTAGATTGCAACAAAAAAAAATCATGAAGTATTTTTCCTTGTTTTTTTGTTTTCCGAGTGTTTCGTTCAACTTCCGGCTAAAGCGGGGGGTTAGACTAACAGAAATGATCTACTATTTCCTTACTTGGAGTTATCCTCACGAATTTTCTAATTTTGCCCTTGCGTTGTTTGCACTGAAGACAAGAGCACTCCCTCAGAATCCCTCCGAAGACGTTCCCGTTCGTCATGGCAGTCTCCGTGCATGCCTGCCGCAGTGCCGCAAAGTGGGCCATCACGACGTACAACATTCGTGCATCAACGCACAGATAGACATAAAAATTTATCTAAATGATTCCGGCATTGTATCATCATCTTCAGCATCTTCTTCGTGCACTCCATGGAGCACATATGGAAGGCATTCACCACTCGAGACATCCGTTCTCCATCTCCATCTTCTCGACTTCTTCTTCAATCTCCAGCCTCGAGCCGAAGACAAGCGGAGGGCTCTAGATAAATACGGCTCCTTGACGGGGGGAAGGCGCTGGCGGTGGCGAAATCAGAGAATATAGTATGAGTTCTATTTTTAGATGCAACGTATTGCTAAAAAGCACATTCGAAGAAAACGCGGAATGCCAACAGTTTTTACATGCGAACATAACTGGCACACGCGAGTCTCCACCCCCGATTTCTCCTTCTCCCCGTCGCCATCCCTTTCCAAGCCACACGATCCAGCACAATAATTTTCTAAATACATTTTGTGTGTTAATTGGATAAGACCAATCTGGCTCTGTGTTGCTATTTGCGAAACGTCCGCGTTGCTAGCTGCAGGAGCTATGGAAAGACTATAAGAAGACTATAAGACCATTATTTGTCTTCTACGCAATCCCTTGGTAGTTGGTACGGCCTGTGCGTGCCTAAATCAAATATTAGTCGCAAACGGCAATCGATATCCGCTTACTTGGTCTGATAAGGGATATACGAGCAGACTGTCGAGGAGTTCTGGCAGATCCAAGAATGAGGAACTCCGTAGACGCCTGCCACCGCCTTTGGCAGCAAAGGAAATCCAGGAGTTTTTTACTTAATTAAAAAGTCATTCGCCGATAGTAAATAGGCAAATAAAACAGCGGTAGTTTACTACCTGCCTGCGCTTCCAAGTGGCAACAGACTTACACACTATACTTAAAAAGGAATATGGATGGATGGGAGGGAAATCCATTTTGCTTATTAAAGCCCATCTTAAGGAACATTCGACGAAGCACACGACGATACCATAAAATCCCTAAAAGGACGACAATTAGCAGGCTGACATGCAGTAAAACGTGAAGTGCACAGGACATAGGCGACACAGTTTCATATAAATCATGTAAGATGACACTGTTGCAGGCATGTCGGGCGGGGGGATGGAACAGGCCCGAATCAAAAGATGGGGGAGACCAAGGAGATGACGAAGAAAACGCCAAGGATGCCTACACTGTCGAGGTCGTTATAAATAAAATGGGTCGCTGTCTTCTTATCTCCATATGTAAGAACTCCTTGCGCGCCGCAACAAGACATGGACGAATTTGAAGAAATTGCGGCGGCGGTGGTCGCGGCACGGGGTAGACGGCACACCCGGCTGTACCATGAGTATGATTCCTTTTCTTAAATTGCTGTCATGTTTTTTATTTTACACTCCCTTAACTGGAATTGCGAGCATCAAGACGTTTGTTTAAAAAGCAAAAGGCTGTCAGACGTGTATGAAGGAGTTAATAGGCCCATAAGCCCCCCTTCATGTATGTCAAGTGGAAACAGTTCTACGACTTATTCTACGTCTTCGTCGGCACACTGCCGAAAGACTTTTTGTTCACAAGCGGAAAAAAGGACTTCGGCAGCAATTTATGGTAATAAAATAATAACACCGTCATCAAGGTACGCGAACGTGTGTCATACAATTTAATAACATACAAATTAATAGAACCGTTTTCGCTGTTTCTTTCCTAAATCTTTTTCGTAAAAGACTTCAAGAAGTCGACATTTTGATGCCGTTATTTACTCAAGAAAATATTTCAGAGAATTCATTCCTTGAAGTCAAAAGTGAAAGAAGCGTGTTTAAAATTATAAATGTGAGATAAAATTATCATCATTATCTTAATTAACAAAAAAACAAGACCTCAGACATAAATGTAAATTCAATAATTCATAATAAAATTGCAATTGAAAGCTAATTCTGCGCATATGATCAATTAATAATTGTAATGCCTTGTAGAAATGATTCGAATTTTTATAAACGACTGAATGATAATTAAAGAACAAAAAGCAAATGAGGGGATTTTGGCGCTTTTTGTATAAACCCGCCCGAGGGTTTTTCCATAAAGCAGTCTATCAGACCTTTACGATAAAAACTAATATGACTAGACTGCTACATAGTAATGAATTTTGTGCACAAGGTATTCAGTGTTAAATTAAGAATATACAATGATGACTACTAGGGCTTTTTTAAACGCCAAAAGGTGAAAAAACAAACAAAACTTCCTTCCTTTCTAAGTTCTATTGTTTTACTGCATTCTTGCTTATGATTTACATCTTTACGGAATTGGTAAAATCAAATTGTCTAATTCGTCTAAATTATTTTTAAGCCCACTAAGTTTCCATTTTTAAAATAATCCTACTTTATATAAGATGAGTCGTGAAGAACTATTTTGAAATATTCATTTAAATTTAATTTTAAATCGTCAATTTTCAGAATATTTAGAAAATTTCATGACCAAATTCTTTGACATATTTTGAAATTAACAAACTTTTCAATTTGATTTGACCAAACAATTTTTTTTGTATTTTTTGAGTGCTGTAGAACACGATTTTGATATGTGAAACTAAAAATTCTGAAGGCAATTCTGTACTTTTGTTTATTTGGAAATATTAGTAAAAGCATAAATCTGTAGAAAATATACTTTTTTGTCACCAATTTGCAGTTGAAAATGCAGTTGCGCATATCTTAAATGTAAATTTATATAACGTCAATATTTTTAAAGTTAAGATGTGAAAACACTTTGTCCTATTAAAAGTGGTTTATCTGAAGAAGTTTTATAATGACAAAGCAGCGGGCCTGCCTCTAAAAATCGTTGGAACGATATTGGCTATTATGAAATAATTTTGAGAACAGGTCAAAACGGTCGGAATTTGTTGGACACGGGTGGTAGGAAATACGAATTTTCCTCTAATTAATTAAGTAAAATGTTACAGTCTAAATTTTATCTAAAATTAATCGAAATTCTAATTTCTGGCGATATCTTCTTAAAAAAAGAAAAAAAAGAACGTGTAAAATGCATATTTTATAGATAAATTTTAATTTAGCATACCAAATTCTTAACTGAAAGCAAAACTTGTTTTTCTTGTTTATTGCTCTGTTATCTCTTTTTAAGATGTAATTATGTCTTTCTTTCTTTTTTGTTTTGTTTTTTAATCAAGAATTATCATTTATTAATTACTTCCGTATGACTTTTACTCTTCGTTTATTATTGGAATATTGCTTAGTCAGCGAACATGAGTTCAAGCATGAAAATGACTATTGAGAAGATTCCTAGTATTAACTAGTTATGTGGAAGTCAACCTAGGTAAAGATTTTCTTATTCATAAATTTGATTACAACAGGAGCATAAAAAAGACACACAGTATAAATTGTCTCGGCTAGCGAAATATCGGAGAAGTACAACCTACGACCTATAACCTGGAACGTTGACCGTATGATAGCTTATGATAGCTTCTATTTTTGGAACTGTCCTATAAATATTTTTGTAGGCACTATAGAGTCATACGCAAAAACAAGAGTGATACCAAGAAATTTTTCCTGCATTTTTTTGGTTCGCACTTGCATTTCCATAAGCACAGATTTTATTTTATGAATTAAAAATATAAAATAGATAATGCTCAGTGCACGTTGTCGAATTTGAAGATATTGTGAAATGGAAATGGAAATATCCACTAGAACAGCTCTAGGTCATTAAATGAATATTCAGATTATTGAGATTGGAAAAGTATGGAAACTCCGATGAATAAACGAATCAAAGTTTAGAGAAATCTTTCTTTCTTTCTTTTTTTTAAATTTCGTAGCTCTAGGAGAAGCATGCTCTAGATATAAATTAACTTCTTTAGTGATTTATGGTCGCATCTTATAAATGCTGGCCATTAAACACGAACGGAACAAAACCACAGAACTAAAAATAGTCTGGAGAGCTTCACTGGCATGTATATCTCACTATCTCAATAAAAATTCTAAAAATAATCTGTTTCCAATTTTGATTTGTGGATCGTGCAATTGTGAAAAATTTTTATAGTAGTAGATACCATTTTAAAACTTTCAAAAATACAGAAAAAAATGTTAGTGTTATTTACATGCTTCCCTAACAGCAGTGAACCTGCGACAAAACGTGTTTTTTGAAAGCAATACGACGTTTCCTAGTTCCCATGAAATGTGAAAAGTACAACACTTTCGGGATGATGATAAATGCACGGCGCCTGAGAACTGCTGACATGTGTTTTGTCTTCAAATCTAACAAGAAGACAGAACGTCTACTTCAAAGGAGTATTTTGAGACGATACCGATCCTGCCACCAGAACAGGATGGTAGAAACAAGATGCTGTTCCCTTGTTTCTGGGTAAAAGTGAAATTAAACCGTATCAGCAATTATGCAAGATATGGGGCTCGAAAAGTCCTAGGGGCATGCAACTAGACTGATAAGGGGGAATAAGTCTATTTTTATTCGGCTGCGTGCTTTAAGACAATTTCACCTGAAGACAAAATGAAGGTTTCATTGCCAGCGGTGCCGCGGTGGAGGTTGGCAACAAAAAAAACTTTGCCGGCTGCTCCAAAAATACTGGCGAGAAGAAATTTATCTTTTTATTCCTTTTTTCTTTTTTCTTTTTTTTTTTAATTTACTTTTAGCTTGCAATATTTCACGACGGGTTTCTCGCGATCCACATTGACCTTGTCATGCGCGAACAGATTTCACTTTCGTGCAGAGCACATGTCCGTGCGCTGGCGACTTGATTAATTATAGCTCCAGCATCCAATCGAGGAGCAGCATCATCACGCCGTCGCGAAAACCCAGTCTTGTAATGGGATGCGACTGCTCGCGCTCCGCAAGATACTCGCTGCAATCTTATGACTCTGGTGATCTCGAAAAAATTACCTTCTTGAAATGGGTTGACTATGACTAGTCATCGTTACTAGATATTGACTGCGCAGCTTGACAGCGGCGATTGTGAAAGCTTTTGAAATTTTCTTCAGGTAAACATGACATCGGTCTCCACTCGAAATGGTCACTAATTAACGTCTGTTTATGGTTGAGTCAAGTGATCCCTCGTTATCTGGCTATCACCTGGATTCCTAGAACCAGTTTGATGACGGAATGCCGCAGGTATGTTCAGATATTCCACTGGACTAGCTTCGCCGCACGGACCCCCATTATGATTCAGTTAACGTCCGTTTGGGCGTTAAGAATAAGAAAACTGGTCGAATCGTACTATGATAAGAACCGGTTAAGTAACCGACGCTACCTTCCAACGGTTATAAAATTTGAATGCTACACGGCCCCAAGGGAGGGTATCCCGCGGGGTCTGTCGGAGCTTCAGGCAATGATGCCATTCCATAAAATCGCGAATAACCGAGGTGCGCGCGCACAGGTCGGCAACGAGTGTACCGAGCTTGTGCGTCTTCTATTCCATTCAAAATTCCTCAATCGAAGACGTGTACCCAAGAAACTAGTAATAATCGACGAAGGCGGTTTCGCGCTCCTCGAGGCGATCCGTGCGTGCTGGCCAGTAAGATCGTTTGTTTATTTTCCGGCCGGCTTCTTGATGCATCTTCTTGTCTTGAGCGACTAGAAGTGCTGCTTGAATAAAAAAATAAGAAATAAGAAAACAAACGCGAGCACGGTCTTACCGGACAAATTTCACGCGGTTATTTTTATCGCGTCATGCTGTCGCGTCTTTTTTTTTCGTTATTATATACGATACGAAGTGGCAGAGCCACTACTTTTTGCCACGACTGTTGGTGCGCTGCGATTGCTTGACCTTGATGTGTTTACCATCAATCGCGCGGATTATTGTTGGGATAGGTTCGCAGAGCCCCAGCGCCATTTTCGGTCGTTGAGTAATGCAGCGGCGTCATTTTGAAGATTCGGCCTTAAATCACATGAAGCCTTATGGGTGACATCATTTCCAAGTTATTAGTAAAGTCTTGGGAATGATACAACTGCGGCATATCCATTAGACTTTACTGGTTCGAAGTGGAATTTGTTATGCTCCAAAGATTTTTATTGCGATGATGATCGCAGAGGACGAAAGAGATATATGCAGATTACTACCATGAATTTTAAATGAACAATCTTCAAAGGTCCCTTATTATTTATTTTTTTAGACAATGATCTAACCAAATTAGTGGTCTTAATTTGTCTTTTGTTATTGCGAATTTATTCTCAAGATTAGATAAAAATTTTATGGTGTATACTACCAAAAGTCTTTAAATTATTATATACGTATTTGGAAGTAGACCAGAGATGGTTCTATAAGTATAATGATTTGTGAACCCTTCGTCATTGATCTGTTTCGTCAGCTGCTATGATCAATTGAGATCGAATCTAATGCTGAGATCACGCGACTGTTTACGCATTTTTACTTGATCGCTGGTAAGCTAAGAAACAACATCATGAGAAATATCGATTAGATCATGTAGGTAGATTATGAGATAGATTCTAAATTTACGCATATACATTCAGCTTTCGGTATTGTCTTTTGTTTTCTTGTGTCTTTAATTTTAAACGCAAGATTGTTTTCATTTGAAAAATTCCTTACGTCCAATGACATAACTTCAAACTGCAATTCGTCTAGATTTGCATTAAGTCAAATACAACTTGGTATTTTGGAACATAGGACATAGGAGCAGTAGGTGCTTTTGTATATTTAAGGTAACTACTTAGACATTTTCTTATAGAGGATCACTAAAAAAATTGCTATTTATTTACTTTTAAGCATATTTGCCAAATCTTCTTCTGGAAATTTCAGTATATTTTCAAAGGTTATGGGCCCCGAACACACAACACTACCACTTCAAAAGTATAAAGCGGACTTTGCAGAGGTCGTTCGAGGACCGATCGAATTAAAATCGAACCTAAAATACTGTGTCTATATCTCAATCAAGTTTTAAGAGGAACCAAATTAGGTCAGTCATAGTTATTTACACTCCGCGACAAACTAAACGATAATAAAGAAATATTAAAAAATTATATAAATCACTACCCAGAAGAATGTAACTCAGAAGAGTCAACTTTCATTTTTTACAATGCTATAAACTTGCTTCGGCTTGCTCAGATAATGCTCTTACGTTACCTTCTTTTACAACATCCATAAAATCTTAGGTCCCTTCGAACAAAAATGTGACAGTATTGTCACATAGTTTGTCGCGGAGTGTATTTAGAAAAAAAGTTCGCATATATTGTAATTTCATTTCAATTTCTTTTCATCGCCTAGACCTTTCGAAACGTCTTCTTTGATCGTACTTTCCCCAAACAGCAGATTTTACAAAAGAAAGTCACTCAACGCTTGCATATATTTGCATTTTATAAACCCTTAGGTTTACTTGCCAACGATCTTGCTTATATATCTTATAGGTGCGATCTAGATTTGCGGGTTGGTGGTATATTCGGAAAAAACGACATTCCACTAACGTTCTGAACAGCCTGTTTATGTAGGAATAAGACTACGTTCCATTCACTTCCTTGGGATGGAAGAGCGTAGTCGTCGACGTTGTTAGTAAAAATATCATCAAAATATGTTTTTACTTGGGAAAAGGCCAAAGACCTTTTAATTGCTACCCCCGGCTGGTGTTCCCCCACCACCGGGACCTGCTTATCAAATGAGAGAGTAATTATTGTCCCAAATCAAAAGCTCCGCGGATTTCGAGTGGCCGCTCTTCGGCACTTGCCGAAGGAGCTCTAAACAATCGAATTCGTAATTAATCTAGTCAAAACGAAAACTGTCGTTCCACTGCTGGTGGCAAGATGACGATGACGACGACGTCGTCGTTCTCGATGAAGATGACAGGGGCCGGGGGCGGGGCGGACACCTAGGGTGCATAGAAGTGTAGAGTAGTGGCACTCATGCGCTCCTTATGATTCCATTCAGTGTTATTGTTTCATGGCATTGACATGTCCAACCCTTGCATACGTAGGGCTAGGTGCAGCCTAGGGCTGGTTCGCAAACAGTTATTCAGTTATTACCGCCAATTCGCTTTTCCACTCGATTTAACCCCTTAAATTAAAGTCACAATGCATCAGAGTGCTCAATTATGACTCGAGGATCTTTAAGTTGCTCTGGTCTCCCGGCTCCTCCCTCCGCCGTGGCACCTTCACCCCGTTCACTTCCATTCAATTAAGTCGGCGTCCTTGCACTCTTGGTGCTCTCTGAACGTGTGCAGGGAGATGAGGTGAAACACAATTACTCTCGTCTTTGAAGGGGCCTCCAACCGCAAATGTAGCTCTCAAAAAATTAAGAGCAAAAGCCAAAAGGAGCCCCATTAAAAGAGTGTGTGTTTCTTTTTGTTTTTTTTTCTTCTTGTTGCAAGTCGCTGTGTCCCGTTGCCGTCCTGTCCTCCTCGTAGATGCCGGCTTTTATCCCGGCTCCCACTCCGTGCCCGGCCCCAACAAGGCGACAGTGACAACAGCTCACTTCGTACGTGCGAAACGCGAGAATTCTTCTCAGAGGTCGAAAATGGGGCTTTATGCTAAATAAAAACATAAAAAGGATAAATTGCTCCACTTTACTTACTGCCGCCATCAAAGGGAGGAATATCCTTGCAATTTGCGAATGCTTTTCTATTTTCGTTTGTGACTCGTCGGGGCATATGGGGGAGACCCGATACTGCCGCTGCTGTTGCCGGGCGGAGTTCGGGTGTGAGGAGCCCGCAGAATTCCAGAAAGGAAGCACGGATCTTGTCACATGCCCCAAATGAAAGTGCTCCCGACCATAAAAGTGTCAATGTGTGTCGTGCCCACAATAAACGAAAGGCGTAAGGGCTGACATAGACCCGACGAACCAGTAACCGGATCTGCACATTCGGGAACCGTGGACAGACATAGGTCACAGAAAACAAACGAATCGGAAATCTGCTACTTTAAAACATAATCCTTTTAAATGTTTATATGTCCGAATCTTCGAAGAAATCTTTGATTATAGCATTTTTGAAAAAAAAGTTTAACTTTTCAATTATCAACAGAATTTAAAACAAATTTTTTCACGTAGAAATTATGCCAAAAAAATTTTAATCAAATGCGTCTAAACTAAAAGAGAAATAATCTACTTCGATTTCAGAATTTTTGTTATATGGTACCTTTTCATCAAGGGGTTAAACCTAGTTGCAAGGGAAAGAAGCGCATTACTTCAAAACAAAAACGATTAGACTTTTTATAAAAGTTTCAAAGAAGTTTTGTGTTAATTATGAAAGTTATGACTTTGAAGGTTGACAGGATTACATTAATTTAAATTAGGGTATATTTGCGATGTGCTCTACTTAAACAAAAAAAAAAAATTAAATTAAAATTATAACTAATAATGAGCTTTTAACACGCCTCCATAAAAACGAAGAGAGTGTGGGATTTGTGGAAGTGACGAATCAGACTTTGGGCGTAAGGAGCAAACTACTGAAAATGACATGCATAAAATTGGCAGATTAATGAGTTTTTTTTATTGCGCCTCCGACTAGGCAAGAAGGGGCGTATTACAGCGTTTGCTGGATAATTGAGCGAGCTCGCTAATATATTTGAAGTTTTGTCACTGATGTGTGACATCATTTTCCAACTTTGCGATACAATTCTGAGTTTTTTAAGGAATGATGCTTAACTGGAATTTACGAAATTTAATTTTATTATGTAAACTCCTAAGTTCAAACACAATTAGTGAAGGAAATCTTGAAGAGTATGAGATTCGTGCTAGTGCTCGGAGCAGAGAAAATTTTGATTTAATTTAATATCGTCAATTGAGGGAAGTGTATTATTGGTATTTAACATTGCCTACTAATCAAAGACACACTGTCTGATAAAAGTATAACTTGTGACGCACCGATGGGTCATGACATCAAAAATTATTATACAAAAACAATTTTTAAAATCAGTGTCTAGAATTTCTCAAAGTTCCTAAAACATTTTCTATCGATTTATTCCGAGTGCTACTATGAATGAAAAGAACCCTATCCCGTTGTGTGTAAGTGTACATCCCTTAATAATTTTAAAATATCTAGGGAGTGATATATCTCAAGGGTTTTCAGAAAATTCCTGCGTCGAAACAAATATTTTCTCATGTCGAAAGAAATTCTAAATCTAAAAGGAAAATTAATCTTAAATTTGTGGTTTGAAAGTTATACCTTCATTGTATAGAGACATATAAAGGATTGTAGAATTTAGAAAGGGCAATAAAAGGCGAACTATTGGAGGAGAAATTATGGGGAGGAATTTAAAATATTTTCTTATAATTTCATATCATTTAAATCAACTGTAGGTCTAAACCTACACAGTTTCATTTAAATCTTTATCTTGACACGTTGTTTGACTCTTGAAGAGCTTGAAAATGGGAAATTCTGTAAACTTTAAGACACCTGGCAATGTCACCGATTATTCTGCCACTGGTGTGCGGTGGGAATCCGCAAAATTCGTTAACGAAGCTAGGGTTTTGTCAGGTATGCCCTAAAATAAGAGTGCTCCCGACCATAAAAGTGTTAAAGTGTGTTGTGCAACAATAAAAGAAAGGCGTGAAGGGTTAACACTGGGCCGACGAACGACGAGCCATATCTGTCGTGTTCAAGATTGTCCTGAAGGACTGTGACGACATAAAACGACGGGCCATATAACAGCAGACGCCACGAAAGGGTTAGGACGGGTTAGCCGAAATAGAACATGGCTCTAAATTCGCCCCCTTTTCCCGAATTTTATTTTTATAGGTGCGTGCACCTTGACGGTGCGCTCTAAATAAATTATATCCAAGATCGTAAATGCAACAATATATTTCCTTTTCCTACGTGTGTTGTGTTGCGCGACACTGCTCGGCATATGGAATGTCGTCCAGGACCCGGCAGCACCCTTTCTATTTTTAATAAATCCACACGCCCGCAAATCCACACAGCAACTGGCGGCAACTGTTGGCACGGCCTTTGTTTTGGGCACGTGCCATTCGCCTAATTTATTTAATTTTGTCCTAAGGTGTAGAAGGACTATCCTTAAATTACACTCTGGCACCGGACCCTTCCGGGTGTCCTTCTGTGCCATTTACATGCACATTTAAGTCGATTGTTTGGAACTTTACTTGAATGCTATTTAGACGGCTGGCCCTACGTGTTCGTTCGTTCTTGGCTTTATTAAACAGAAACCGGTCGAGCCCTTAGTCGGGCACAAGCACATACTCCAGCCGGCGACCGGCACCGACCTTATGAGATTTATCTTGCAACGATTGAGGCCAGCGCTTTGTCCCTATTTTTGGTGAATACTTATTGTTGTATTATTGTAATGAAGGAAACAACTGAGGTGGACGGCGATGGATACTTTTTCGTTTATACTTTTCAACATGTAAATGGGAGACTGGTACAGAAATAAAAGGCCGTACCGTCTCGTCCCCCTGTAAAAGAAAGGAAATGTGAATTGACTTTTTCGGTCTGTTTTGATAAGCGACGATCCTTTTGTGGAAAATAAGTGGACCTAAAGGACACTGTCTGGTAATTACATACATCTAATTTTCCATGATACGAATACAAAGTGCGGCATCATATTGGATTAGATGTTCCATTTGGGAATAAAGCTTTCAGGATTTTCTGGATGGGATACTAGAAGGGAACAGACATGAACATGTAGTCAGCCCAAGGGATTTCTGAGAATTGACCAACAAATTAGATGTTAGAAAGCCCAAAGATCAACAGTCTTACTGTCATAACTGACTAACAAGGGTGAACATCGTAAAGATAACTTCTTTTGTTTTAGAATGTAATTTAAGGTTAATAATACGGCAAGGAATGATGAAGGTGTTTTAATTAATATGAAGGGAATAAATCGGTCTATAAGTTGAAAATAGCAAGTAGTTTTAATCTAAAATGATTTAAAGATGAGAGTAAGAGTCATAAATACACATTAAAAATGTTTTTTAAATTTATGTTGACAAGAAAAACACCTAATTCTAGAATTGTTCCTATAATCGACTTCACTGTTTCTCTGATAAGGCTATCACCGAAGATACAAGGAATTGATTGTGCTGTTTAATTTTGTGTCTGCATTTCTGTCCCTTTGTTGCTTTATTATGCAAACCTTTAAGGTAATGTTCACTTTTAAATAGTTTGTAAGATTATAAAGTTCCAACGAAGTTCAACATCACTCAGAAACAAAAAGTCTATAGAGTACACCTTTTTACCAGAATTAAGCATTTTAGCTTGAGGCCTAGTGTTCTTATCTAAGTTTCGAAACTTGTGAATGGACTGTGATATGTTGGCTATCGTTAGAAAGGGTTCCCTTGCGAATTGTGCGTTACCTTGGTCGCTCGGAAAGTGCAAAATTCTTAAGCTTAATTTTAAGAGTAGTATAGAAGAAGATATAGATCAGGACACTTCATTGAATTGATTAACACACTACTCCTTATTAACACTTGTTATAATCGGTATAGTATGTCCGGGTAACAGAACTTCGATTATATTATGATTCCCAAATCATATTTGTCCTTTATACCAGTTCCGTACGAAAATTCATTCATTAGTTGGGTATTTGTGTAATTTGGAGAGCAGTTTTACAATCATTGCGTTCAGCTTTCGCGATTTCGTTCCTTTTTTTTGGATTCCGTATGATACCTGACTGCTTAAAATGAGTAGTAGTTCGATAATTTGCTGAGTCCGATCCAAGTATTTTCGTTCCAGGTACCATAAATAGAAGTCCAATCAGTAAAATCGAAACCGTATTTTACGTGAAAGGAAGGGAAGATAAAATCATATCAATATTGGAAATCTTCTCTAAATTGTATGCAATGGACGTAATTTACGTTCACCATTATCCTGATGCACATTCTAGAGATCATTAGACCAGGAATTGTGTAACAGAACACAGAGAGGGAGGCATTTTACAATTTATAAGTTGCTGAAGCGTGTCCATAAAACAAGTTCAGTATTTCATTATCATTTTCCATTTTTAATGGTATTGCAGCCTTATTTCCGCAACGTCAAAATTAATGGAAGCCCATTAAGTACTGCGAGCCGCCATAACAAATTTAAACGTTTTGCGTCGAGCCGGCCGTAATTCGAGCGGCAGCATTGCAATTCTGATTGGCCGCGGACCAGTGGAGACACAGGTGGGGGTCATATTTAAATATTAATTAAACACTTGGTCGGCTGACATAATCGCACACTTAATACCTTCTAATTAGCACGCAATTTTCCTAAAACTCTTCAAAGCAGCCACGACATAAGAGGAGGCCGCGATTGTCCAGTCTGGACATCGACAATTATGTCCCGACCCAGCGGGGTCTCCTCTGTCGTCGTCAGGAGTACCAGCGATGAGGTTCGGGGTGTGGAGGTCTTTCCCAATTTCGTCACTCCCCCCGCGAGTTCGCTCATCTTCAGGCTGCAGGCTGCAGGCTGCAGTGAGTGCAAAAACAGAAAGCAGAAAAACTTGATTAATAATTTCATTTCGCATTCTGCTGGCCCCACACACGTTCGCGCTTTGGCCGGCGGACAATAATAATATAAATAATAAATTTTATCTCTCTAGGACACGATGTAGGGCGGTCGGTGGTAGGGTTCTGTAGGGCCGGTCCGTGTTATCTGTCAATTTGTAACGAGGCTATGTTTGCGCATCAGACCACGTAGAGATGGTGTGCAGATATAGGAGCCCACGTTCGCTAGTGCACAGCGAGCGCCCTCCGAATACGGCGATGGTGTTTTAATAACGCATTTGCCCTAAAGGCCCTTTTTGCTAAGCCCTTCTTTTGCTCTTGTTGCCTGTAATTGGATTCGGAATGGATGATTATTGCCGTTCGAGTGAGCTTTTATAGTGGTCCATTTACTCCCATCAGGGGATGAATAGTTCTGGGCTTGAATAGTAGTTGCCGACTGACCGCTCCTCTAATCCCCTTCACCTCGACCCCCAGCCTATATACCCTTAGTCCATCCTTTGCCCCCCAGACTCCTGAATCCAATAAACTCAGTGTTGAGTGTGCAAAACTGCGATTTTTTTTTCAATTATTAATTAAGGACTGTCATCATGAGGTTACTTATTAATTAATTCAATTTTTCTCTTTTCCGTTGCAGGTAATGATTTATGGAGGGGGCGAAGGGATGGTTTATTAAATTCAGGGAACAATGTAATGACAACCCAGTTAACAGGTAAATTACTTTACTGCTGCTGTCCATGTAAAAATCCGGTTCGGGTGTCATGTACGTGCAAAGACAGGTGTTTGACGGAAAGGCACTTGGTCCGGAGCGTTTATCTGGTTATTAATTTATGCCGACCTGGACACAAGCCGTGCTATGGGGTCTCCGTGCTTTACGGGGCGATATCTTGGGGATCATATAACGTTACAAGGTTTTATCTCTCAAATGCATTGCCTTGTGATGAATTTTTAATTTGTAAATCTTTCTTAATTACTTAAATATCACATTATGGTTTTAATGTTTGTTTTTACAACTGGGTAAACAAATTTTGTAAAAGAGACCATTGCGCTAAATTTGAAACGTGTTTTATCTAGATTATCTCGATTAAATAATCTTAAAAAATTTATTTGACTTCTTATTACTCCATTAATAAAAATATAATTTGAAGTAAATGTTTATAGTACCATTAAAAACCGACAAGCACGAATTTATTGTCTTGAATTATATTTTAAATTATCATATTTGCTCTGGGTTTAGTGAGAAGAAAAACATATCTCAACTAAAATTAAAAGTATTAATCGTAATGAACAATTCAACTACGTCTTGTCCCACGGTGTTATTATTAAATTAAGATTGGATCGCACAATTAAATAGCTTAATTGCTAAAATGGAAAATACTCTTAGTCATTAAACTTCTATATATAATTAAAAACACATTTCTGTGGGGAATTCGTATATTAAATTCGATATTAAAACACATCTAGTGATAATAAATCAAGTCGCATGTATATACAGCTTTAATTATATTAATTTACGCAAGAAGTCGAATTTACTAGTACCTAGTGTTGTAAGAATTGGAAAAAAAAGATTTATTCACATTCAAGTTTGTTTATATTAATTATTATTTGAATTTATTACATTTGCAGTATTTATTGCATCTTTATTTTTAAAAAAATAAATCGCTTTCGCGTATAGTGTTGAAATTTTGGATCGAAATCTAAATTAATTCATGATATTCCTGAGGAGTTATATTTTAATTTCCGTAGACCTGTACAGATTATTTTTATCGTTATTTATTATTTATTTATTTATTTATTTAATTATTTATTTATTTATTTATTTATTTATTTATTTATTTATTTATTTATTTATTTATTTGTTATTGAAAGTATATTTCTTTATTATTTTCGGCAAATAATTATGGTTCTTATACTTTTTATTGTTTTAGATTTATTTATGCCAAAATTAGGCATAAATTACAAATACGCTTGTGTTCTTGTTGAAGTTTGTAGGTAAGAATCACTAGACTGTACACAAATATCAATCGTACAAAATAAACTAACACATGCTAAAATGAAGTCCTTTTCTAAATCGAATATGAAATTAATTACCTCAGAATTTGAACGTACAAAAAGAAAAAAAATCATTCATTTTTCGCTTGATTCGTCTCTTAAATTTCATGAACAAGGGTTTGTTCTAAAATTTTGGCTATACTTATTTATTAATATTTTTGATTTGAAAAGAAAAAAATAAATATATTGGAAAAATTGGCCATGATAGGGTTATACTTTCGAAAAATGAATGCGCCTATGTGAACGGTTTTTAACCCGTTGAGATAAAAAGCATAATTTCAACAAATTGTCGCCAGCCTTTCCAATTACTTAAAAAGCCCCATTTAGAGAGCCCATACATAAGAGCAATTAAAATCGCTCGAGTGAAGTTTTATACCTTCATTTGTCTGTGACATATTCGCGGTGAACGGAATTTTCAGCGAAATTTGCCCATATAACTCATATTAATGGCGCGTTCGATGAAAAGTTGAATATCTGCGGCCCAAACAAGCTCCGTGTCAGTACGTGCTGACTGCCGTGATCCTTCAAGTAACCAAAGAAGTACCCTCCGATGGCAGCAAGTAGACGCTGGCGAATATAATTTTACGAGCTACCATTAAATTATATGAATGAGCCTTAGACAAAATTAATGGTTTCTTTACCATTTTGGAGTTCATTTTACGGCCAGGGCTGGACTTTGGGGGGCCGTGAATTAAGGGAGAGAGCATCGGCCGTTTTTGTTTCGTCGTATGGTCGAACTGATGGGAACAGGGAATTTGTCGGCTGTATAAACGTATAAATTACTTTGGTCATATACAGGGCCCTTTCTGCATTAGAAAGTTCTTCTTAAAAATTATTTACTTTAAGATATAGCCCTCACTTTGGTCCTTAAACAAGTGGGACGAGCTGACGATCCTTGTAAGCTGATGGAAGACAAGGTGCGCACCAGCAGTGAGGACAGATGGACAGACATTAGACATTGACAGACATTAGGACATAATTCCGGGCGACAGGACGTAAAACATGAAACGCTTCCCTTGAAATTGTTATTTTCTGCAAACATCCAGACTTGTCAGTAAGGGCTGAAGTGCTGACGAGCTGATTTTGTGCCGGGAACAGGCATGTGGGAAGTGCGACGTTCAAGCAACTTTAAGTTTTGTGGATATATTCTGGATGTTCTGGAACTGGCGACCGTTTTGAATAGATTACCTTGGAAGAAACAATACTGAATCCCTTCCCTCTGTCACCCACAATGGGCTTTTCTTGTGGCCACCCTTTTGCGGGCCTTTAATTAAGGAATTTGCCGCTGCTGTGGCAAAGCCTTACAGTCCCACAAATCAAGTCAAATGAAATATTCCACCTTTGCGGAAGCAGATTTAAATTAATCCAACACTGGAAAATCGGCGAGATGTGTGCAAATCTTTAAAATATTTCGCCCATTCGCAATTTGGAATTGTTTAAACGAAAATTGCTGGCGAGGGGGTTAATCCCCGGCAACCATTCAGAACCCTTTACGCCTAAAAACTTTGACTCCGAAAGCCCCTGTGAACTATGTGAGCCAATGCCGCTGCCACCAATCTCTACAGCTGCCAGGAAGATTGTTGAACTTTGGCCGGTACTCCGATGACAAGGGACTCAGGGTAATTTAATAAGATTTCGATCACACAATTTCAAGTTTAGTCCCAAATTTCCCACATTTATCCTGCCACTGATTAGAGGGACCGAAGGTGACGTGGATGTAAGGTCAGGTGGTTTGGAAGCCGAGCCGAAAAAGGATAAGGAAAAGGTAAAACATGTGTCCCTAATCAGGCGAGTACGGGGACGAAATATTTTTTGCAACCCTTCTAGTATGATAATACCGAGTCCGGGAGACTCCACAGGGGTTCAAATTAGATGGTGGTTCTGTTTTAAAAGTCGGGAAGTGTGATGACGGTGGATGCCTCTTGGGAGCCAAAACAAGCGTTGTTCCATCCCAACCGACCCAATCTTTTTGAATTTTCACGATATTTTAAGGATTCTCTCCTGGTCAGATTTACTCTTCGGGATGTATATCCATATATGTATTCCGTGTTCTAAACAAGGGTGAGAAAATCGAATACTGGGAAATATTCGGGTGACAAATGGTTATGATTTGGATGATCCTCATTCTGAATAGATTCGGGGGGAAATATGTCATAAATTTACAATATAGTGATTGAGTCGGACACCTTTTACGAAATTTGTTTTAAGGTACTCGGTCGGCAGTAATTTATATATTGAGGCTATCCAAGGGTATCTGAGAAGATATATAGCCTATTACAAAATCGGTATGCTGTACAGGAAACCCGTACCCGTTGAATAATCGTTTTTTTAAATCAAAATAAAAGAACTGATTTTTCGTTATTCATGGGTTATTTGGGAATTATAAAATTTATCATTTGTTCTATTTCCTTGAAAATATCGGGCTAATCGGATATAAGTAAACTACTCAATATTTTCAATTTACTTTTTCCAATAATATGCAATTTTTTAATGGAAACGGAGTATGAAGGGTTTAAAAAATCAAAAGAGACCGTTTTTAGTGTGATTTTCAAAGTGCATTGTAAATATTTTTTTGACAGAAAGTGTATAAAATCGCAAATAAAATTGATATCCTATCTGCACCTCTGTAATTCTAGTAAATTGAATTCAATTACGATTTTTAAAAGCTTTAATTTTCGAAGAATAAACCAAGAAACTAAGAAATCTCATCAAATTTTATGCTTTTTAGTCTTTTAAGATCTTCAACTGTACATCTCCATATTAAACTTAAATCAAAGTTTTTCTAGTGAAAACGAGACTACGCTTGGGGGCATTGGAAATAATCAGTTTCTTTGTTTTTTTTTTTTTTTTTAATTAGAAAATCACTAAAATTCGCTAGACCTGGAAAGTTTGTTGCTAGTTTTTTAGTTTATAAAATTAATACAAAAACCAGAGACACGATTTTAAAGCAATAATTAAGGATTAATTAGGGGTCCAGTGGATCAGTGGCAATGTAACTTGTTCGCTATTGTTCCAGAATTTATAGGTTCGATTGAACACATCATTGCTCTGTGTATAAAAAGTAATAATACTGGACGTAGCAAGACAGTTATAAAAACCACTATTAAATTCTAATTAATCTCTTAAGCCTAATTCTTGGCCTCTTAATTATTAATTTTTTTTATTTTTCTTCATTGTAGACATTTTCAATGTTTCTATTTGCTTTTATTGTTTTATCCGCGAGACAAAATCGAAGTGAATGACTTCTCGAATAGTTCATCCATTCTTTAAATCGCGATATGTTCGTAATTAAGGCATAGAGGCCAGAAGCGAAGCACTTGTATCAATTAAGATCTGCAGACGCACCCGAGACCCGAGGAAGACATTTGAAGACGTTACACAGACGCCTTTTCGTTCCTATTCGGATATATGAGATTGTTTTAATTATTCATGATACAACCAACGCGGGGGCACCGTAAATTGAGGTTAAATAATCATTTAGTTATGAAAGCCCGGTCTCTTCCTTCCTTCATACCGCAAATCTACCGCACGGCTACATAGCAGCAGCTTTGCTATTTTTTTCATATCTATCTTTCTGCCTCCCCGCAAGTGGTTTCCATATGAGAGCACTAAGGCGACAGAGACAAGGCCGGAGAGACCACTTAGCGTGCCAAGTCGATAAGATCACTACAAGATGTTTGATTAAATTTCAGGTCACCTACCTCTTTGGCGCGGGAGATAAAGTGAAACTTCCTACAGAAAAGTTGCGTAATCACAGCCCAAGTGGTAGGTGGCATTTGGCGCGCTTGTCGCACCAACTATCCACACTATTATTAAGTCGGCGCGGTCTGTGCGAAATGACTGTGAGGTAAAAAAGATTGATCACAATTGGCCGCGGAGAATGTGCAAGTACGAAATTCTTTAAGATAAATAGGTAAATTTACGTTGGCCGTCGTTTTCCCCTCTGTATTATGGCATTATGAAGTGCAGTACTGGTGCGGCACACTCTCAAGTGGTGTCGTCAAGACAGTACCGGACCCGGGGAGGGTGGAGGAGGAAAATTTCCAAAACCAACTCAATCGAGCTATAGTTAAGCAATTTTGCAAGGGAGCAGGATTTTTTCGCAATCAAATCAAAATGCCGATTGATGGACTTTTAATGCTTTCCGTTGCACTCTGTCCTCTTTGGACGTCTCTCAGTGTCTTCCATTGGTGTCTTCCATCATACCGTCGAGAACAATGCTTGATGGCCAACTTAGACAATACACGTCACTCCTACCGCGAGCATATTTAATATCTTGCATTCCATTTGCGAAGGCATCATATTACGGCATTCCCGCGCGATTCTGTCCCTCTATTCAAACTATTTCAATCGATTTGATATTCATCACGGCTGCCCCTCAACATGGCGGGTGAATCATTTGTGTTTTTTCGGGCGTCTTCATGCATTCAAGTAGCGGCGAACCCAAGTAATTAGCTCTACCTGATAGAATTTGCCGATTGTTTCTGTATGTTGCGGTCAACATGGGAGGCAATCTCGAATTACCGCGTACGTAATCTTAAACTAGCCGCAAGTATTTAGTCACCTTTGGAATCGTCCACATTCTAGGCGTCTTTTGTCTTGGAAGAATCATTTGTTCACCACAAGTGTCAGCCACTGTTGTAATAAGACATGAATGCCTTTCGGATAAATAAGTCAATATTGGCTATAATACGCAATTAGCGTTATTATTAGAAATTTCTATTATAAAAGAAAGGAAATATGAACGAAGAACGATACCATGTGGGTATATTTGTATAATGATAGCCTTATTCTTTAATGTTGATTACATTAAGAGAAGAATGACTTTACTTCTGACCTCTAACATCCAGTGGTGGATGAAGTTATAATAGAAGTAGTCCGTGTCTGATAGGCAGCTAAATAAATAAGAAAATATGCAAGAACCAAGGTCCTTTAGCTCATTTGAAGAGACAAAAAGACAGACTAGGTTTAGCCTATGTTTTGATTCAGGGTAAGGGCTATATAACAGCTGGTCTTATGAGAAGAATCCTACATATTCTAGCACATTGCGCGGGAGTTGGGTCAAAATTACTACTATAATGAAAAAAAAAACAATTCGATGTGAATAATTTGCTGTATATTCAGCTCGTTTTTATAAGGGCAAAATATTCTAATCTACCACGAAAAAGGTTTGTTTATACAAAATAAAAAATTACACTCTTAGGAGGCTGGAAAAAATATGAATAAAAAAATCCGTAAAAACCAGTAAAATGGGAGGTTTATTCGCGTGCTAAAAGTTCTGCATCATTCGCCTTCCATAGTCTTTTAAATGAAAAATTAACGTTGTTTCACTTGTGTTATTTTTTGCTTTTGAATACCGAAAATTAGATTTTTAACAACGTCAATTTTTTGTCTAAAGGATTTTTGAATAATGCAAGTTTTCGGCAAATAAATTAGGGATAGGTTTATTTGGATGTTAGTATTATTTCCAATGTTTTGGAGCAAAACATGCTACTAATAACATACTTTTAAGAAACCTCTGAGTTATACCAGCGTCGGAAATAGGGAATGCGGTATTTATTTTCAAACAAAAACATGTTTTACAAAACCCTTGCCGTTTTCTTTTTCAATGTAAAGAACCTCAAAATAATTCGTGATGATTTCCTTAAAAAAGTTGGTATTAAATGAATGCTATATAAAAGCCTTTGAGGATTGAGGATTGCAGAAACAAAGGCAGACAGCAATTGTAATGTATCTAGAAAAAAATTTTATATATACTATGTATATATAAAAATGCAAGCACTTCAAAAATTAAAATTTCTGTCAATTTCTATAAAATCTTCAAATGCAATATGCAATATCCACCATCTGATCGATCTAGCAACTGATCGACTCAAATAATGCTATAGATAGTTGATGAAGTAAGTGTAGATGAAGTAAGCAAATTCCAATGACAATTAAATCCGATATTGAATATTTAATCAGGAATTGGACGAATATCAAAAGTTGACAATGTCACAAGAAAGTCGACAAAACAAGAAAAAATATCGATAAGATCCAAAAATACAACCATTGTGTTGGGTACGCATTTTAAATAAATAATTAGGCAGGTAAATTTTCTTCTAGTAAAGTTTCTTCTAGAGCTATCATTAAATAAATCTTTCCACGCAATTTCATTCACCGAATAAACTCGCAATGAAATGCATAAAACGTTTGTGTCAAGTGCCAAAAAGAGTGATTTACGACAGTGTTTTAGGAAGAGGTATATAATGTCCAGTGCTATTTTGATCTTGCCACAACGCGAACAAAATGCCAGACTAATACCACACTCGTTCCATTTGGCTACAGTTTGTAAATTGCGATCTGAAAACCCATTAGTAGAACCATTAAGCGTCTAAACAATGCAAGCCGATCGTTAAACATAATTCCCCATTAGACACGAGAATATTTCGCAAAATTAGACCGCGAACACGAAGTGTTCCAGTTACACTATCAGCTCGCGATCGTATCGATCGGTTCGGCGCCAGTTCGCGCAACATTAATTATTCTCCGAACATAATGCCTGGTTACACATTGCGGGGAGCTGGCTACACGCTGGTTACCCCTGCAAGATTTTGTAAACTCTCTGGCAGAATAATTTTTATTAAATATACACGCGAGCTAGTGAGCAGTTTGCTAAATGAGATCATTCGTACCTACGAGCGGATTGGCCGGATCGTTTAATATAATTTGCAATCGGCACCACACATGTGATCGTGATGAAATCCAAAGTGCAACGAGCACTCGCTAACGTAAATAATCACAACTTTCTATAGCGCATAAATATATATTTATATTGTCTGTTCCTCTTTGCGCAAACCCGACTAAGAAAGGCGCATTTTCTTGGGGAAAAACAGTCGCGTGAATCGAAGACTTCACGCTTAAGGTTAAGTGCAACGCGCACGCTTTTTGCTTGGTACGAATGTTGCGCAAGGCATGTGTTGATCATATCACCGTGCAGATTGTCAGGTACCTGAGAATTTTTTATGCAATTCAAATGATAATGACACAGATCACAAGTGATGGCATCTCGGCCAGTCGACTATCTTACTTATATCTTGATAATCGAACAGAATCCTCTTACTTTTACATTTCATAGCATCTCGTAAAGAAGCGATGCGATCACAGGTGCATCGTATAGCAACATTCCAGTGGCTGAATGTTTTCTACTCGAACGTCTTCGAAGATGTCGGAATTAGGTTAATAGGATAGTACATGTGTGGAACAAGGTCACAATACCTTTTGTAGTCCCTGTGCTGATTCTCATGACCCTCCGCAATTCATCTCCCGGTCTGACATTATACCAATCAAAGAGAATTTTCCAGGTAACTTCCTGTCTAGTGAAAATTGTTTTACCTTCGAAAACAATTTCTTGTTGGAGAAGCAACAACAGCAGCAGCTAAAACGCTACTTAAGATAATTTCAGCTTCGGCGAACATTTGAACAACTACTTGCCGATGGCAAAAGGAAATTCGAAAGAAAGCCGGAGTTCAGAGCTGCAGATAATCACTTGCGAATGCTTTCTGCCACCTTAATGAATTCTCTGTTCTGAAGGGGGAAGATTTATTGAAGACAATCTTTGCATTGTTTCCAGTTAATACTGTCAAGTAGCCTTCTGTTTGAGATGCCCGATCACGGGACGCGTAATTCTTTCGTCTGCCTTCGTTGTACCTTTCCTACATTCTCTTCCTATACTATTTTTGTTTGTTTGTTTACAAGGCTTCAATTAAATCACCGGCTGTCCATGCGGGCTCTTAAAAAGCTATCCAGTAGAAATTATGGTTCTCGGTAGCTCGTACTTTGTTAGTATTTCGATGGAATGGAAATAAACAAAGAATTTTCAAAAATAGTCAGACTTTGAGATATGTGTTCGATTCCCGAGAATTACTAAATTATGGACAGCTTAGGATACTTAAATATGAAACTACTAGTGTAAAAGATGGGCATGTTTATTTTAATGTTTTCTTGTAAGGCTCACCAGGCATCTTAAGATTAATTACAGCGCCAATTACATAAGAGTATTGATTTCTGTATCAATTACTTACTAAAGCAATTCTAAGAGCAATAAACATAACATTCCAAAATTAAAGAAAAAGTGGTACTCTTGCTTATAATTACGATATTAAGAGATACGAATAAACCCGAAAATGAAATTTGACTGTAAATATTTGAAAATGGTGTTTGTCAATTTTCCAATTAGACGCAAATCTATACAAATTTATATGTACCAAATATTTTTAGGAAATACATGCCAAATCAATGATATTATATTGCAATGAGGGAGTTAAAACTTCCGTAATCATAGACAAGTTAGTAACCATAAGACAAGTTAGAATGTAGGTTACTAACTCTTGTCAGTTTGTTTATTCATTTACATCGGTGCTATTCCATCATTTAGAAAAATACAGGTCTTAATTTTAAGCCAATTCAACTCAAGGTACAATATGAGATATATTTTAAGATCTAAATTATAGACCTATATTAACTACTATAAAGTTTTTATTTTTCAAAAGGATTCTGATTTTTTAAATTTCGGATCCATTCCATTATTTTTCTTTATTTCTCACACCATCAAGTAGCTTCAAAATAAATTTAATCCTGGTTCTTCACTAATTTCTTTTATAAAATTCTAATTCTGCAGTATGGTTTTGTATAAAAACATGAACAGCTTAGAAAAGGTTTCCATTTGAACTAGTTTTATTGAGTCTTCTGGAGGCAGTTGTTCTTACTGAATATTAAAATTATGCCTGCTGCAAATTACAGGTGATTTTTTAAAAACAAAATTCTAAACGTTTATGATTCAAAGTCGAGGTTTTATAAAACAATTTGTAAAAACGAAATTATTTAAATGTTATCGGATACAAAAATTCTTTCAGTTATGCTCACAATAGAATTTTTTTTTGTTCACATTACAAAATCAAAAATGTACTTACTTATAAACTACCACCTCCCAGTGTATCAAAATGATATCTTAACGAAAAGTAAACCATGACACATTGACTTAATCTGATTAGGTTAATCGCCAGCAAGCAGCAAATGTACGATAAGCTCAAAAAACATATCTTTGTCCAACCTGGTTGCCTGGATATTCTCCAGTTGTTGACCTGTTCATCGAACGGAGCCTGAGTATATTTGGACACTCTCCGGAACGCTTGACGAAAATCCTCCAGAAAATCTTTCGTAAGCCCCCGACAAGCCGGCAAAAGGCAAACAATTTTCCTAATTGTGTCACACAGTCTTACGCAAGGCAAACATGGCGTACGACAGCCGACACGACACACGAGAGGCGTGCTTTGAGCCGGTCGAACGATTCCAGTCAGGCCAAATATGTCAATAACCTGCCGTCGATACCGCTCGGGGAGACACGCACGTACCTCCAAGTTTAGGAGGGTATCATAACTTTCAAGAAATTTTCCTTAGCCGGCTGGAGCGCGGTATCAGCCGGAGAGGAAAGAAAAAAGCCAGAAGCAGTCCACCGGGGAGCGAGGAGCAAATCTTGTCACGTAAAAATGGTCATAGGTGGATACGTCGCAGGTACTTCTATTTCGTCTTGACGTTTATTTGTACCGCGGCGAGATGTTTGTTTACGTTTTAATTTTGTTATGCTCGCCTTATGTGTATTTTTGTACTTTCGTATTTTTGTCTATTCTCTCTCGAATAAGATTAATGATCCTTCGCAGGCGGAGCGATATCGAACACAAAACATGCTGCGCTCCAAGTACACGTTCTGATTTGAATCAGGCGCGTTCGGTGTCTAAATAAATAAATAACGTGAAGGGTCGTCCCGGCGGTATACGGATGCGACACGGTGCGGGGACTAGTGCAGCCGGGGAGCCGTCGATTCGGGAAACTTTCGATATCATGTATGCCATCAAGAGTTATTGGAATTCTGCAAATTCACTCCCCGACAGATTCTAATAAAAATTGCACGGCTCCTAGCCTGCGATATGAGGGAATTCTCTAGCTATGAGCAAGCGTTTTTTCGATGCACATGGATTTTCCGAACGAAATTTAAATGCAAATCTTATCGTCTACAGAGGTGTAAACTCCATCAACTTTTCACCGTTTCCTGAAGAATTCTTGTCATTTATTTTATTCATAAGCTCATTCCGATTTTAATTACACAAAGTAGTCAACAAACGAACACCTTACGAGTTAGACTTTAATGCTAAGGATAGATGAGCAGTACTCGGTTCGGGTACGAATTGATCCGCACTTGCTTTCAGTACTTGTGTTACTTTTTCATTTTTATTTATATCGTTATTGATCTTCAATACAGTTTTTTAAAAGAGCAGTACCCCTTTAATTTTCTGCATATTTTAAAATAAAATAAAAAGATATTTTCGTGAATAACGTATCATATGATATAAAAATTGTAGCGATTCCGTAGAGTTTTTAGAGTTTAAACGTTTCCTTAATTTTATAGACTTCTTTACTACTTTATAATACAAGAGCCAGAGACCAAATTTGGGGAGCATTTAGTTTAAAAAAAATTTAATTAGGGTTAAAGTTTACATGAAAACTGTATAAACTAAAAATTTAATTTAAATTATAATTAAAGCTTAATTGTGATAAACAATCCTATTCTTATTAAAAAGGAGTTTCTCATAAAAAAAAGAATATTTTCAGTAGTACAAGGTGATATATGTCAGTCCATGTCATGTGTATAATGTTAAAAAGCCCATACTGTCCAAAATCTCCATAAAATAAAAATATCTCATTTTGAAAATCTGACGATAGATAGAACAAATTGGATTTGTCCGAAAAGTGGCTACAATTTTAACCACACTGCAATTAGTAAATTACAAAAACTCTGCTTGCGGCGGTCATGCCAAGACATAGGAAGGAGATTTATGCTCAGTACCACAGTCTGGACGCAAGCCATCCAGACCACGTCAAAGTCTAAGCGGATATCTCGACCTGTGCCACTCATAATTACCCTGCAGCGAGTGCTGCAAGAACAAAAAGGGAATTCCTAATAAAAACACGGGCGAGAAATGCGGATTCTCGTTTCGATTTAAATTGCACCAGAAGCTCCTGCAGTTGGACCTTTTCCGGCGGTGGCATAATTACATCGACGGCGGCAGGCATCAGCCGTGAGACATGCAATTTCCTCGAGAAGTTGGACGCACGTCACTTAAAAGCCGGGAATCTGGCAGCGCTTCCGTTTCCACTCTACTTCCTCTGGAAGTGTATTTTTTCGCCGTATCGGTGGCAAATTACAAGACCGTCAGATGATAATTTACGAAGTATCTCGCCGGTCACACGCATAAACATCCAACGCCAAAATGTCAACATGCAACCGTGCGGCGGGGGGCTGGGGGATTCTCGCGGGCTGTAGTGGGTTTACGTTTCGATAAGCGCAGAGCCAGATCAGGATGTACCCGGCGCGGTTGGAAAAAACCCACGGTGAAAAAAGCCACCAGCACTAGCAGCAAGCCAGCACGACTTTTACAGCAGTTGCTCTAGGCTCTGTCTATCTATTTCGCGTCTGGCACAATGTCTGCACTTACGTCTGTTGGTTTCTACATTTCCTGGATGTTCTGGGCATGTACCCGGTGCGGGAGCGTAGAATCCAAACAAATGAAAGACGAATGCTCCAGGTCTCGCCATCCCGTCACATATTCCGAATCGTTTTATGGAATATTCGCCGATTTAAATCTGGATATCTCTGGAAACCCGCCCAGAAGGAATTTTAGTGTTCAAACCTGATTCTTTACAGATATGGCCGGTCAAATGCGCGCTTCCAAACTTAGACTACCGGTTGGGCTGCCAGCCCGGCCAAAGTAAGATAAAAAAAACACCGCCCCCGAAACCCTCGTAGATCAATAGCGAAGCTATAGAACAGGAGAGAGTTCCAGGGATTTGCATCCCTGATGGAGCTTAGCATTTAAAAGTTTAGAATCTCGGGTTGCGATCATCGGGATGAATCTCTTGCACAGTTCATGACGCTTTTTGTGTAACTCAATCCCCAGATCTCTGACTTTGGAGGAAAATTTTATTTATCGTTGAATTTCACATGGAAAAACCTTCCCCCGAGTCGGAAGAATGGTCGGGCCGCCATGCCGCCGGTGCCGTTGGGCCCATTCCCGGTTCCCTGACCACTCTGTTGCTATTGTTCCAGTTGCAATTCTACACGTTCGCTAATCGCATTTGCTGGCACTTTTACAAATCGGTCAGATTTAAACTTTCCGACAGAAGCGGGCTGTCCCGGTCCGGCCGATCCAGTCGATGCCCGGCACGCCCGGTCACAAGGTTCCGGGTCCCAATCCCTTTGCCAGGAGTGCGCAAAGTGTGGGGAAATGCAGAAAATTGTTAGATGCTTCTTTCTAAAAGTATTCTGATGTCGTCTTAATGTCTAGAGCGCTGTGAACGATTTATTATCGTGTACCCTCGCAACACAGAAGGACATACAGACATACAAACTTGATTTATGCTCGAACATTTTGGAACCACCCTTTAAAGTTTAAACGCAGGGAAAGAAGCACATCGTCGTATCCCAGATAAGGGTTTAGACGAGAACGGTAAGCTTGCTTGCCAGGCACCGCTCAAGCCCCAACCCCTGAGATCCCTAAAACCCATCACTCCCATGCCCGTTATCAGCCCTTCACTCCTCCTCCCCCGTCCCAAAATTCTTCAGGTTGATGTATGACATTAGACTATGAAATTGGAATTTTTGGGAAAAGTACCAAAAGTTTCTAAAATTACGGGGGGCAGTCGGGCGGGACGGTGACGGCAACCTCGATATGATTTAATGCGGAGCAAAGTTGGCTATATGGGGAGCCCGAGCACGACTTATCGAGAGTGAAACAAATCTTTCTAATAGTAGTCGTTACCTGGCAGTTGCGGATGATTTACAAAACGTGTAATGTAATTTAATTCGGTCGTGTGGGTGCCGGGGATTTATGTCGACATTTGTTACAACTGCATATGTTCCACCGAGATTTCATCTGTGCTTTAAATTATTCACAGAAGAGTCCACAAAAGATGAGACGACTGGTGCTGTTCCTGCTCCTGATGCTGTTCCTGTTGCCGCTGCAGGCGAACGCGATGATTCATTCCCAATCCCTGGCGCTCAACTGGCGAATAAATTTGTAGTTTGCCCCGCCTTTCACGCCGGTGGGTTCGACAACGCCTCCTTGCAAAAGGGCGTTTAGTTTTACAAGATAAGAATTTAAAAGTATTGATTTTTATGCATGATCGTTGGGAAAAGAACTGGAAGAAATCAGGAATTATTTGAACTTCCCTGTTCTGTGCAAGATATGGAAGGATATCGTTTTATAAATCTAAGGGTTTCCTCCTCTTTATGTGGACTACACTATCTAAAATTTATCTCTTGTATTTATTACGAAGGTGTAGCAATTGCCTATGATATTTGTATTTATAAAAAGTTATTTACGAAGAAATATTTCTTACTTTCAAAATTTTTACTTCACTTTCTAAGTGCTTAACTCAAAAGACAGAATCTACTACATTTTAGGAATAGTGTGTTTCATGTTCTTCACGTTACCAAAAGTTTTAAAGTTCAAATCAGCGTTAAATTTGAAATCGTATACTCACAGAACTCAACATGAGTTTTTCCAAACGCCTGATGAGTAGAAAGTACAGAAAATGTATCCATTTAGTGCATTACTTTTTTTGAAACATTTTCTTTTTTAACTGTGTCCAAAATTATTAATTATTATGTTTAACAGAATGATCGTCGTTAGGAAGGAAGAATGTCAATTTGTAGTTCAAATGAAAATAAATAACTAGTTAAATCAGAAGTTAACGATATGAAATTTTTAAAAGTATTCAATGAAGCTTTATATATTGGTCAGATCTAGATCTATGCCTAGGATTTTGGAGGAACTACAAGAGAAACTATTTTGAAAAAGGAAATTTGTAAACATTTCTCAGTCAACACTTGCAATAGGTTTGTATTGAAATATCTTCTTAGGCTACAATAACTGCATTGATATTTCACTGCCAAGTTTATACCATAATCATAAACATCCTCTTTTGAAAAATTGTTAATAAAAAAGCGAAAGTTGGCTATAAAAAGTATTACTATTACTAGCATTTCCTCCCAACCATCCTCCAATTTGGTATCCAAAACAAAATTAAAACGTATACCCTCAAAACATCTCATTTCATTCAGAAACAGCCGGGCTGCGTTGGAGTAGTGCCTCTCTGTTACGTCAAAGAAGCCAACTTTTTCCCATGGTGCAACTAGTCTCTGGCTCGACGGTGCTAATTTATCGCATATTCCGCCATATATGGCCGTATAGCAGTCTATAGGTGCTGCAATGAAATTTTTCGCCGGGGCTAAAACGCAGCGAGACTTTTAAAGCAAACCGAAATCGCTTGTTACATGGCCGCTATAAAATTGGAGAAGCATTTGGAGTGTCTATGCCGGATGCAGAGCGGCCTACGGGCGCATATCCCACGGATTCGCGGAATTAACATTTAGAAAGCTTTCGAATAATGGCTAGAAGCTGGAACGTTGGAGCTAAAGAGCTCTGTGCGGATTGAGCGATTACCGCGCGGATTCATGGCTATAAACCTAATTAGTGACTATTCTCTGCAGTTGGTTCGAGCGCGCCATTGCAGAACTGCCATTTCTTGTCTTCTCCGGATCCGAAAAAAAAATTTAGTTTTTACTTACACGTTCCCACGTGCACATTCCGAAGATAAAGGCACATATCGCATACCAGCGCTTCAGCGAAGCATGTAGAATTCATTTGTTGAGAAACTCGGTTCCACTCGCTCGTGAATAATACACCTGAGTTGTTCGGAAGTAAAAATGCCACCATTTGCATTTTGAAATCAATCGCGAAAGTCCGCGCGGAGGCTGCTCACAGCGATTTTCATACAAATAATGCGAACGCTCGGCCGAGCACCTCTAATGGGCGACTAATGGCAATGAGGTGCATTATACCTGCAGTAAGTTTTATTTAGAGTGTTTGCGGAGGTTCGCGGGCCCTTCAATCGCGCAAATTTTATTGATAAATATGAAAACAGCGGCGCTCCTCGGAATAAGTCAATTGGGAAAATTGTTCGACAAGTTGCGGAGAAAATAGCTTTTAACCGGAATGCAGCCATCGACCCCGCTAACGTTGTGCTCCCATTTTTCCCAAAGGCTACCGCCCTGGTAAACTTAACTTCTTCACTTCGAATCGCGTGAATACAAATCGCTTTTAATGAATCCCCGGCATGGCCATGTTCGGTGTCTTAAAGGCGGTGCCGTGTTGCCCAAGACGCCGTACCATGCCCTTCTTTTTATGCGCGATCCGATGTTATCGTTACCAGCAATTTTTGAACCATTTCGATTCCGAAGAAGAGCGCCGTTCTTGCCCCGGGGTCTGTTAAGCTTCTAGAAATCCTTTCTTATGATCCTTTCGAAAGACAACCAGAAGCAGACCCATTTCGCCTCCATTAGAGTTGATTCTGGTTTACATTCGAAGCTGTTATGCGATTTATTATCCACCGATGTGATTCTGTCTTATGGAAATTGCACCATTTCTGCGGGGCACTTGATAGACATTAAAAGTGTTTTTATCCCGAATTGGAGAATTATGTAAACAGCAATGGCCGGAATGGTCCGAGTTCGCCAATGTTCACTGGACAGTAATTAGTGAACTCATTTCGTTTTATGGTCGCCTGAATTTATGGTGAAATTTGATTCAAATTGACCGCACTGGTCTATGGCCTTGACCACGGCAAGGGCGGAATGTTAATAGTTACTGCTTTTAAAAGGGACAAGGTGAATGCCGTACAATTACCACAATAATAAATAAGTCAATTATGCGGAAACAGACTTTGAATATATAAGTTTACGATAAAATTACATTTTTGCTTATTTGCCTTGAAAGCACAAGTAGCTCTATTTACGGGCTGTAGCTATAAAAGAAAAAATTGGAACAAAAACCATTAATGTAGGTCAGAAAATCAAAAAATCTAACGCTTGTACTAGAAGCTGTTGAAGCTATTAAAAAGTAAGTCGATTGTTATTTTATTGTCGTGTGCAAAAATAATAAAAAATATAATACATTAAATGAGATGTCGAACACATGTCGGATTTTGAGCCTAATACTTTCAAATGGATCACTTTTTTTATAACAAGAAGTAAATAGGCAACTATGCTTATTAAATTTGTACTTATTACACTTATTAATCCGAAATGACCGATTTTAAGAAAACTTTGCAGAAATGTAAATCTATTTGCTGCATTAAAGAATCTGTTTCCAAAGACGATGGGTCCAAAATTGGAAATATTCTAGTTGTGAACATCTCACGTAAATATTGATGGAAATTGCATTTGATTAGTTAAGTTTATTTTTTATCTTCTTCTAAAGGACTTGAAAATATCGATAAATCTTTAAAACCTTGTAGTTCCTATGTTTTCTATTTTAAAGTTCTAATTAACAAAATACTTCACAAAATAAGTGCGTTAAAAGATTAAAAAGTAACTTAGAAAGTAGAGTATAAACTCGTACACTTATTTTTTTTTTGCAAAACTACATGACCCAATTTTGGGGAATCTCCATTAAAGAAGTGTTTATATTGATTAAAGTATAGGTTGAATAATTTTATCTACTAAATGTAAATGATTGCTTCATTCGTATCAAATCCAATATTAAAATTTTAAGGACACATTCTATTTCGTCCGATATTTTACACTGCGTTTTTCTAGTAACTTTTATTTACAAAGATTTAAGTCCCACTAGAAATATAAAAATAATCTTTTATGATTTCCTAAAAGTCGTAAAAATCCATTATAGTATAAAATACCTTGAAGACAGAATGCAAAATCTTAGATATTCTTCCTTAATGACAACCTAAATTAAATTGGATGACAGATCTTAATTTCGGGATACAATGGAACACATTGTAAAAGGAAAATCGCAGTCCTCCTTTCGGAATGTACTTCTACGAGAAGCAGTAAAACACTTAAAGTTTCCCAAGGAACACTACCAGATCAAGAAACTTAAGAACCTGCGTAAGCCTTTCATGCAACAACGTTTGGCTCTCCCAATTATGCAGAAGTGATTCATTAATTTTCCCCTAAAGTTCGCGCAAATATCGTAAAACAAAGGCAAACTTCTTCAAACTGGATTAAAACTTGAGCAATAGGGACAAGAGAATGCGTTGCCAGTTGCCACACATCCTTGACATCATTTTCCCGTTTGAGATGGCAGCAATTCAATCAAGTATTGCTTCTGATTGTGCGAAGGGTGCTGAAGGGGGGGTTAACCGGGATAAGACAACGTCTTCTAAACTTAGCAGGCCAAAAATATCCCTCGATTTCTCATCAAACAAACAAACTATCCAAAGTAATCTGCCCCATTAAACTTTCATAACATAAATTCCGAACTGATGTCATCACTGCAGCGACGACTTCAAGAGTCTGCTAAAATTCCCAGCAAATCCCCATATCTTAGCAAAGTTCTTAAATCCCAGAAATCCCCCGAAATAAAAAGCAAGTGCATGCTCCAGCGCACAGAGCGCGGAACAAGGAGGACGGTAGAAAAGAAGGGCACACTCGTCCCGGTACAATTCCCGGTACTGATCCCGGTTCCCGGTTCCCGAAAATCACAGCATCTTCGCTGCAACTTCTCTGGAGATGTTCAAAATTAATTCCTTGACTAATTCAATTGACTTACTTAAGAGGAAGGCGAGGAATATTTCCGCCACTGCATTACGCTCGCCTCTACATCGTCCCGCGTCTAGACGAATGATTAAGGGTATTGTGTGCAACTAAGAAGTTCAAAGAAGCCGGAGGATAGATGGGGACGGACGGGAGAAGTCCCTCCTTCCTGCCCTCGTAATTTTAATTTTCTTTCAAGAGCCTGAGTTATAATTAAACGTTGAGTCAAAATTTTTGATTGGTTTTGTATTTGGCGAATAAATTCCGCGTCTTCCCGGAAAGTTGTTCTGGTGGTGGCGCACAACGGCCAGCATCAGCATGGAGTTTTTGTTCTGTTCAACGCTAAAATTAATAGTTCTTCCCGCGAGTTCGGGCAGCTCCTGCTGGAATTTCTTCACCATTTGTTTATTTGGCCAAATCCAAGGGATTAATGCTTTGTGACGTTTCGCAGCTGCTTTTAGACTCTGGCGAAAGTGAAACAACCGACGGTTTAGTGGTTGTCTGATATTTCGCCTTTTTCGGAAAACCAGAAAACGTTTTCAACTTTATCGCCAGACAGAAATTTTAGCCTTCAAATGGAACTTTAATTTTTTTATTGTCGTATTTACGACGGGATGTAGACAAGTAGACAGTAATCTTTCGTGGGTACTTTTCTTCTCTGTAGACATTTCAATCGATTTCATTTTGTAGACGAATCTATGCTTTCTCGTATTATAAACTAATAAATTTTATGAGAAATTTTTTACTACCATAGGTTTCCAACTTTGTCTTGTTGAAGTTATCAGACTATTGATTCGGTAACTTAGTTGGTCAGGCTGGATCTTACTCAGGCAAATATCGAAATCACAACAGATTCAAAATTATTGTGTTATATTTTTGTAAAGACTAAAGCATTAAAGTCCTAGATTTAAAACTCGATTTGTCGTTGATAAAAGAATATAATAAAATAAAACTCGTCTGTCTTAATGATTGCCTTAAAAAAATAATGATAAATGTGCCAAAAAAAGTTTCAAAGTTTTCCTTGCCAAATTAGTCTATAACTTATCACTTTATTCAAGAAGAATTAGTATTAGTGTGTAGGTAATTAGTGTCGTGTCATTAAATTAGGTAACGGTAGCAGCCGGTTTGCTAATCTAGAAGTTGTGGAGTTGATTCCAATGTTATTTTGATTCTGCGGCCTTTGTTTAATACCAGGTTTGCCTGTCTGCGGAATAAATTTATCTATTATAAAACAAAAATTCTGCAGTAGTTAAGCTAGTTATATGAAACAATATCCTTTAAATTTACGAATAAAACTTGAACTTGACTTGAGCAGGTGGACCATGGCTTGCAGTACCTGGTCTTGGACTCGTAAATATGTTGGTCAAGATGGAATCGATTGGTATATTTTGTGGCTCGTCTGAACACATAAGTTAGGTAAAAAGTATCCATACTTTGGTCTTTAAATGTCAGGCAGAAAATCGGAGAAGATGTTGCGAAATTTATGTCATTTTAGTTCTGCTCATTAAGGCTGTGATTTAATTTGGCCACCGCATTCGGTGAAACATTTTATAAGTTTTGGTAGAACTCCTGTTTTCTTTTTTTTTAATAAATTAAAATGTTTTTTACAATTTCCGTAAGTTTGATAGTTGTCAATAAACAAGTTATCCACAAAAAGGAAGATTATCTCACCAAAATGTGAAATAAACACATTCAGATTGTTGGTGTTAAAACTTCACCTGTGGAAGCGCAAAGTAACCGGGAGTTACCAGAAGGGTAACATAACGAATCATCGCTACACAATGCACCAACAGCAGCAGCAGCAAGGGTAGAAGCCGTATCAGACGCCTCGCATGTTCTGGCGGGTCAGTTGTCTTTTGAGGGTTTAGCCCTAACCCTTACAAAATATTTGCCCTTGCCCATTCAGCGGCTGCAGTTAGGCGCCCTGTTCGTTACTGCAAGCACTCAGCAGCCCTCGAAGAGACCTTTTATTACACCTTTCCCCGCTGTATACGCTTTCAATTAAATTTAAATTGCGTTTTGCTTCCTAATGAAGCCTACAGAGGGCGTCCGGACCTGTTACGTCCGTGCCAGCAAACTCTGTAGTCGCTGCCACTTGCCGTTACGGCACATCCCCCTGCGCAAATGGGACTCGGTACTCGGGACGTGCGGAGGAAAGTGCATTGAAACAAAGATTTTTTAAATCCTTGCCGCACAAAGGACAGCCGCAAGGTATCATACTTATTCTCTCCCGGCTCTGATCCGGGACTCTTTATCACTTGTTGGCAGGCCGGCTTAGCACCATGACTGGAGGGTAGTGAGAGATGGCGGGGACGGCGGGGCGTGCATATTACTTTCTTTCAGCGCGTTTTTTATCCTTTCTTGACTGCTCATATATCTCTTTATGGTCCTTTGTGCTGAAAGGAGTCGTGGAAGAATACAGCTTTTTCCGCTTTATTCTCGACAGCCCCTCTGCCGGAAAGCACGCTATTTATTTCACGACTGAAGGTATGAAAAGTCAAAAAATATTTTCACTCGGCGCGCATTAAGTGGCACGCGAAATAGCGTTCTTCCTGAAGGAGACGACTCTGAGCGGTCCTCGAAGGATGCTAGATGCTCTGGTGCTGCAGCCGGGCGCGTGCTTGCCTCCATAAACAAAGCGAACAATACGGCCCTTGCCGCGTCACCATCGTTGAGGGGATATGTGCTGTGCCGGAAGCACCACACATCTCCGTCAGGTTCGAAAATGAGCACGAACCCTCAGCGATCCTCGTGTTCTTCGAAAAAAAAAATAAAACCCTCCAAGGATAAAAGGACGAAAATATGAAAACGCGAAAACAAGTACACAATTCAAAACTTGGGATGCCCAAATGGGAGGGTGTCGGGACAGAATGAAACGACGACGGTGACTTTTCTTCCCTTTGCGGTTGGGCATGTCTAATGCGCTCCAGTCACCAAACTGCACTTTCGGGGAGTCGCTATGACGCGACACGCAAAGTGCACAAGATCCTCCTGCAAAAAGACGTTATCCACTCAATTTGCCCCGCTGTTGCAGGGAAACAATAATTAAACCGGAAAGTGTTCCCGGAGTGCTTGTCATTCTGCGAATTTCCCGGGAGAGCCCTTACGACTGCCGCGAATTTATCGGGAATCCTCGAAGTTTTCGCGGCGGTATTCCCTATGGCCGCAGAACCTTGTCGTAAATCGGAATCTTCAAATATTGAATAAACTTTGCTGTTGTATTGTGCTAGATATTTTATTTTGAAAGCAATAAGCTTTATCTAAAATTATAATAATTGGCTTTATTTGTAGTCAGGCGGTCGTGTGTGAGTAGTACTACTTGCGCACAAAAGGATCCGTGCAGCCGACGACTGGAAATAAATGTACGGAACACTCATTTCGTATCGGGTCGTGTCAGTGCTTGAGGTTTCTGTCGGGGCAAATTAATTTCTTATGTAGTTTAACAGTAGAACCATTATTCTTCTCCACGACTGAATACCTTAAATTAGTGAATTAAAGAAAGACATTTCGCAGTTTAGGCCTTTTTTATGGCTATTTCCAAGTTCAATTTCTTAAAAATACTAATAATTATATTATGTAATATACGTTATATTCTTTTTATGAACAGTTACTTAAATGCCAACTTTCAGCGTTTTTATATCGCTTTAAACTTTATTACTACTTACTTACAATTTCAAAAGACCAGCTATGAGCAATGAATGGCATTCTTCGAGGAAATCTCGAGCCTATGCTTGGGATGTTCCTTTTAAGAGAAATTCTTTGGGTATTTGCTTTCCTATGCGGGTCGCAACTAGTGAGTCAAGTGTGCCCATTGTTGGATCTTTTCCTTATTAAATAAACTCAACGACAATGGGCCGCATCTCTGCATACCAATTGGCATTGTGCGTCACGCGCGTCCCGATAGAATTAACGCTCCGGAAGTGCACGAAAGGAAAGTTTATCGTCTTCAGTACTAAAAATATCCGCGCCAGAAATAAGAAAGGGAATAATTGAAAGCGGACAGAAAGTAAAATTCCGCCTTATCGGGGGTCTTCGCCGGATCGGTGCCCTTGAAAACTGGAAGTGACTGCTGTGAAGATAGTGGACAGTGATCAGCCGCCGGCAGATTGTATCTATCTGTTCGAAGATGGCTGTGCTGAAAAAAAGAAAAACTAATCTTCGGCTAGCTGGAGCAGTTCTGGGGATTGTTGGCGGAGCAGATGGGGCATAGATATCATTGTCCATTCCGGGCACGGCAGTGCAGCGGGGAATTCGAAGAAAACGCGACGGTTGATGAATGGACTGCATGATAACTGCGACGAGTGCATGTTGGACTTCGCCGGATATTCGCTGACAGTCGTCGAGAGGAAGTAAATTATCAGAATTTAATAAATGTCGATCAGCGCGACAGTTCTGGGACAACTTCTGGCAGGTCCTATCGGTGCGGCGAGCGCTCGGGATCGATTGATGCATGCTTGAAATAGACCATGGCGAAAGGGGTTCCGTGCAGTCGGCTCCACGGTTCTAGCACCTCATCTAAGTAAATTGAAGAAAACAAAGTTCAGGTACACCTAATTGGTCACGAAATGTTTAATGGAACTCTTTAATTAGTCGAGTCTATACACCTACATGCCTTTGTGGGGATATTTCTAAATTTGTTCAAAAATAGGAACAGTTAGCACGTTATCTAGAGAATTTCATATAAAGTAAGTATGCATTTAATTGCTCACGATATTCACTGTCTGGTTGAATCTAGGACATTTTAAAATTTTGCTAGAAATTTATCATCTTATGCCTACACTTAAAAGCCATTATTTCAAGATTTTCAATCTGGTATAAGACATCGAGATGTCCACTTGTCGTGAAGCTATTTAAACTCATTGTGCAATCAAAGAAAAGGAATATTAAAGTAGTCTGTTATATATAGGATAAGGATGCAGTTCGTACTTTTACACAAGATGCTGGTAAATCGTATAGGTTGCAAACAATTCAAAATAATGTTCGTGATATTGATATTTTTTTTCTTATCAGAATCCATTGTCATAGGTCAAAATGCGATTAAAAAGAGTGTCATTCTATTCGTTTCAGGTAGCAGAAACTTGAAAATATGAATTTAAAAAAACTAAAAGTTCGACTATAAGCATTTTATATTTCTTTCTGGATTTCGTGAACTAAGTTCAATAGTTTTTTAGTATAATTATAGAAGTACTATGCAGGTCGGTCACGTTTCGCATCATCAACATGACAAAATTTTATGGTATTCCTAATACTGTAACAAAATATGATTGCGTTTATCATGAAAGAAGAAAAAACCTGCAGTATACTCGTTCTAGCTTTTCCGAATATGAAGTGAAATAATTATTTAAAAAAATATTTAATTATTTCGAAACAAACTCATTTCACAATTTCCAACTTAACAGTCACCCTGGTTATATAACAAAAATAAGAATTTACTGGTATAATCGGTAACATTTAACAGATCTGAGATAAGTCCTAATATTTACTACTTATTTTTCTGTGTATAAGTACGAAATAAACACGCAATTAATATTAAATTTCAGATTTTTATTTACAATGATTCATAAATGTAGAATTTTTGCGTAAATATTTACCTTTTTCTTGTACATCCATAAATTTGTAAATGCTAAAGCAACGATTTTTAGTATTTCTCTCCGTTTGGGGATAAAAATGAAAACTACCAGATTGATTGGCATTTCCATTCATTGCTGAATGACCAAGGAGTAAACTAGAGCGTCTTGATAAGACATTTGAAACCACACAAATAAATGAAATTTGGTAGAGTGTAGTTGCGGAAAGCTAGACTTTGTTAGTTTAGAAATTTGCCGTAGAATCGGGCAGTAAGTGATGTAATTACTAGTCACAAATATTAGACATAGAGAAGCCCATACGTGCATGTAGTTTCTAAGAAATATGAATATAATTGAAATCGTCGGAATGCGTCCGTTTTATGAGGCGGGTGCCGTCACAATGATTAATACCTCATTTCTTCTGCAAAGAATAATATTTATTGCTCATAAAACGAAATTGACTGCTTTGCTGTTTTTTATAAAATTTTAAGACGTAATTCGTAATCGTTTATCACCGTCTGACACATTTAGAATCGAGCTCACATGTACCAATTATACCCACTTTATTCAAATTGTAATCTCAAGAAGCAGTGATTGAGTCGCACTGTCGCACAATGAGTCTATTACGTTTTACAATTTTTGTAATGAAAGCACCCGTATTGCCGCAAGTACTTCTCATTAACCTTAATCTAAGTAAAATTTTCTCCATGTCGACGTCAGAGGGTTCCCAATCATCCGGGGAATTCATTGTTCCCAGGCCGAACGTGAGTGCTTACCCGCGTGCAAGTGGGTACATTACCCGCGCATCCCGCCCGAAATTCCACCAGCACCGATACCATAGGCAGAACCTCATCTTCGATGCCGGTAACGCATCAATAATTCAGCAGCTATAGCTTTTGAGAAATTGGATAGTTATTGTCTTCATCGGTACAATCCGGGCTGTTTTGTATGGAACTCAAAAATAAATAGCACCCCGCCCAGAGGGCCTCCTCGGTGATGGTTTGAAAGAGGGTGTAGTGGGGTCGTGGAGGAGGCATATGCTTCTATTTTGGAAGGTGTTAAGTTTCCCACCCTCTGGATTTTTAACAGTGAGCAAACATCATTAGTATTGATTGCAATGTCAATAGTTTTTAATTACATGATACAAATAGCATTATTACGCTTTTGTTGTTAATTTTTACGTCCGGTACGGGGTTATTCAATTAGCTTAATTGAAAATAAATTTTATGCATCCCCGTGAATACCACGAATTCGACTGTACACCATTGTTGCATTTTTTTTTATATTTTTAATGCATATATATTTTATTTTTTATTTTTATTATGTCTCCGCACCATTTGCTAAAATTGCCAGAGTCCCCTTTCACTTAAATCGTTGTGTGTATTTATTTTGTGCTACGTTTTACTGCGCCCCATGCGATTTATGACGGCCAGACAATTATGAGATATGGAATTTATTTTGAGGGCTGGGATCGTCCTCCCTCCCAACCCCCAAAATACTTTGGAATCGTCATGACCTCGTAACGCACAATTAATTATAATATTTAACGAAAAATCCTCGGTCGGTGCTGGACGGATTAAAATGCTAATCGAACTGTCCCGGCGAGTAAACTTATCCATTCAAAGTAACGACAGTTGCGCAGGATTTATTGATGAGAGGTGCAATAAAACCGAATGTAAACAGCTTTTATTTGAGTTAATAAAATAACAGTCGGGCTGCGAACGAGAGTGAGGGAGTATTACAATCACCATGAAGAGGGACACAAGTGCCGATTGATTTTATCTGAATTATCGCAGTTTTTTCCTATAAATTATGGTTTTTAGTATTTCCAAATACTTGGAAATATTCTAATAATCACTTATAGAGTTTTATTTTGTTTGTTTTTGATACTGAAATAAACAAAGAGGACGAATTAAGATTCCAGTTCTCAGAATTATCTTTAAAAGTCCTTATTTAAAAAACGTGGACAAGAAATGTTACCTGTGTTATTTATTTTAATTAGGTATATATTCGTACATATAGATCATTCCTACTGAATAAATAACTTTTTCAAATTTTTATTGCGGGTATTCCTGTACTAAGAAATTATCTGCAGAATTTCGTCGCTTCTTTCTATTTGTAAGAAAACTTCAGAGTTAAATTAAAATGAACATAAAAACACGTTCCTTTGATAAACGAGCACATACAGTTTATTTTTAAGTTTTTGAAGTCCATATTTGGGTTAAAGTTTTAAAGTCAGTTGTACACTCGAAAAGAAAATTAATATTTTACTTACCTAATTGATTTAAATGAAATGAATGAAGACATTTAAAGCGATGTTTGTGTTAAATTTTATCAAAAGTGTATTAAAGTATAACTAAATTGTGGATTTTGGTTTTTTTTCATTTTGTAGTACTAGGTAAGGGTTTTATCTTATTTAGTTGCTCAAAGAGTAGTTTTTAATTCTTCCCAATTTTAGATTTCAATGTTTGCATTTTTGTTTGAAGAAATGTTAAAAAACATTTTTCGTATAACTCAAGAAATGTTTTAGTTTTAGAATATGTAAGAGGTATATTTAGGCTTTAGTTCATCAGAGGTCATTTTCGTTTGTCTCTTTTGATTCCTTTTTTTTTTTGTTCGCCTAAACTTTCTCCAGCGTGTCAGAATGTGCGTATCAGACTCTCTTTTTTACAAGTCGAACCAAACTGAACCGAACAGATCTGGATCCAAGCAGCTTCCAACGGCAAAACTAGAAATGATAGATACAAAAAAAATTTTTTATTACATAGTTATCGTCACATAACGACACTGAACCGAATTCAGGTAGGCAGAGCCGTGGGCTAGAGCCAAGACCCAATTCTCTAAGGTAGAAATGGTCATAGGGCCGCGTAAAAGCGGATCAACGTTATTTATTATTCTGCGTCAACAAAACCATTTCCTAAAATTTTTAAGCATTTTTAAACAACAAGTACAAGTTTACCTTTTATTACCTACCTTTCCTGCAGCTGCGCTTCTTTTTCTGTGCTTGTTGTAAGAGAACTATAAAAACTTGGGTCTTCTGGTTATTTGGACTATTTGATGAGAAATACGTGTTTAAGGTGTACTCACTTGCACATATGGACGTTTTGTATTTTCATTGTTTAAATTGCACTCTTATGAATGCGTCATAAACTGGAAAACAGAAGCCCGCAGTTTGTATAATATAAATTACAGCGTACGTTTGGCATCCTCGACCCCACCTATCATGTAAAATACGTTCCTGTTGTTTGGCAACAAAGGAGTCGGGAAGGATATAAAGTTACATAACACAGCTACTCAAATCCGACCGTGCCGGCACGGGGTGTGTTATTTTTTGCATGTATATTTCCGACAATTTTCTGGGAATAATTTTCGCAGCAGAAATAAAACAAACATCAATCACGAAAATTTGCAAAGCTCTGTGAAAAGCTTAACTTATTTTGCTCGGATGTTGTGGGCTGGGATGAGAGATGGAACAACCATAAAAGTGAAGCGACCCTCCGAGCACCTACTGGTGTCGAGAGAAGGAGTCCGATGAGGGACCAGGAGCAGGAATGACGGGAAACAACGACGCGGAGCTCCTATAAATTAAGTATAATTTATGTCGTGTTATCAGCAGTCATCCCAAAAAGTAGACAATGTCTTATGCTCGTATTCCTTTCGTCGGGAGTTTTATCTCCCCGCAGATTGTATGCGTTGTCACGTCCATAGAAACGCGACAGGGACCAGACAGCTCGGAGGATTTAATGGTCATAAAGCATTTACGCTTCGGCTTTAAAGCGTCACTGCTTTTGTCGGACCAAATGCTCTACGAAACGAAACTGGTGTACACTACTGGTGTTCACGGTTTTCCATTGCGACAGCAACCACCCTCGATCATACCCCTGCGAATGGCCTTAATGACATAATTTCGAGTTTTTGTTATTTCCTCCTCGACGGAATAGGAAGCAAATTTGGTTTATTTGCTTAATCCTCGTCGCCTTGTCCTCTTGTGCGCGGAATGAACTCATTAAAGCTAGGGCCACAGTGAGGCTAAGGACCGAGCACTCACTGTCACCCCCACACCTTCTACCGCGACTGTCGCGCCCATTCCCCGCGCAACTCAACGTTAAGTGCCACAATTTTAAAGAAATTATTCTCGTTTCAGCGCTGTCTTGTGTTTTCGAACAGCGCAAATTAAATTTGTTGCAAAAAAAAAAGGAAAAAAAAAATATGTTCGGTCCTTTCACAGCCTCCATGGCTGGAGCACCCTCGAGAGACAGAGTCAGGCAGCCAGAATGCTGCTCGACATCATCTCGTACCCGGAGTGTCCTTTATGGTGCAACAACAGCACAGCCTCAAGTAGAAATAGATGCTCTCGAAAGAGACTCACGGGCTCAAAATGGGAATCACAGAAGCGAGCGACTTTCACCATATGTTCGCTGTAGTGTGTCGCACTGAAATTTTCCCCATTCAATCCTACTAAAGCCTTCGCCATCAGCACCAGTATACAAACGTAAAAATTAAATCTCAATTTTTACGAAGTGTTGATCCCTCTGAGGTTGGATTTTGCATGCTTCATATCAAAATTTGATTATGCTCCATAATTCTGATTATGCCCCGAGGCCCCACACGGTAGTAAAGTTACTAGTACTCCTTTGATATCTGCAGAGATTCTGGTAAAGAAATGTTTCAGGCAAGATTGAAAATGCTCTAATAGATCATTTAGATAAAATTTATTCTTAAACTGGCTTATGTGATATGAAATTACCCACCACACTAATTACGTATGCACTTTCGAGGGCACTACTGAAACTATTATACGAAAAAGTTGTATACCAGTAGATGACTTTGTTTTAATTCCTTCCACCACTAGACATCTTCAATGTACCTTTACCTTAACCTTGGCGAATTATTGTGTTTCTCCAGGTATCGCAGACAGTGGCATTGAACCCAAAACTCTATCATAAAAATCCATAGAAGTTCCATAAGCTTACACATTCAATTCTGCCTTAGGAGTAACGTGACTTAAAAATAGTTCGTAATAAAAATCATCTAAAATTTTTTAAATATTTTTAACAAACATCTCAAACATTGCTCGAAAACTTTTTATAGTTTTTATCTAAACATTTTACAAATACCATACACTTAAAATTCTCTGTGAAAAAAGAGAACTTTTAATTAATGTCAGAAGCTGCTCGTGTTTATCAACGCAATAAAAATGTTTTTTTTTGGTATGTACAGGGGTAAAGTCCTCGTTTAACACCAGATCTCCTTCTTTAAATCAATCAGTTATTGTAGTTTAGAAAAGAAAAAAATATTTGGCGTTAAATGAAATCTAAAATATACGTTTTCAAAAGACGTAATCAGAACCGGCTTCCTGTGTATTGTATGATAGATTTCCTCTGGAAATTTTCCTGATTTTTCTCTATTGGATCCGGCTAGAGACCTGCACCCCAATGCGAACATAGAAATTAAATCTCAACTTTTACGAAGTGTTGATCCCTGGAGGTTGAATTTTGCATGGTTCACGTCAAAATTTGATTGTACTTTTGACATGTGTTCTGGTTGCAGCCGGAGGCTGTGCAAGAAAGTCATAAATTCCATCAGAGGTCCTCTAGGTCCGCCGGTATCCGGGATAAAGGGAGTTAAATGAAAATGTGGCGTAGAATGGCTCCTTTTATTACTCTGTTTTACTTTTGGGCTCTGGTGCGTCAAGGCTATGGCATCAGCCAAAAACACCCTAGACAGGTAATAAATTTCTCGCCTACGGCCTGATCCGAATGTTTGCGATTCCCTGAAGGTACGTAAGGTTCGCAAGAAGCCGTGTGTGCGCTCAGGATTTTCACATCAATAACTTAATTGAATTTTTCATGTAACTTAATAACGACAAAACATCTAAAGAAGACTCTTCACCGATATGAAGTACGCGAATATTTCGGGTAAATTAAAGGAATTGTTTGCAACGTATGAGTTTTAGCCTCTCCCCAATTCGGTTCGCATGTAAGCGGGTTAATATTTCATCCCTCAACGTATTTCGGGGTGTATTAGCTTTTTCGTTGAGAAATTTAATAAAATATGTGCGCGTCCTGTTGAGACCGAACTGGGGCTTTCGCTTGTATTCTTAAGACGTCGAGCACAAGATGGAAAACTTCTTTTCCCGTCTTATAGACTCTCTTTGCCCATTGTACGTTCGCATTAAGTAATGCTTGTAGGCATTTTGCACAACTGATACGCTACGTTGGCACTGTACTTCAAAAGCAAATATTTAATGAAAAAAGGAAAAAGGAAAAAAAAACGAAAAAAACCGCCAGGCTCAGTTACCAAGGACCCTGCGACATAAAAATGATTGTAGAAGAAATGAACAAGCAATTGACTGAATGTAAACATCTTCCATAGAAGAAACTAGAATGGAAATGGTGAGCCCAGCAGGCCCTGGAGGACAAATAACCTCCCAAGAGGTACCTTATTCAATTAACAAATCTTATCCTGCTGAGAAGTATTTTATTTATTATTCCTTTTAAATTTGCTCGACCGTTCTTGAAATTTTTTGTCTGGGATTTGAATGAAAGCTCTCATTAAAGTCCTCGACAGATGTTGCGTTTGAAAACAACTAAAAAAAATATGTATATATGTATACATGTATAACGAAATTTCCTATTGCATTACAAGGCAGCTGTGTAATTCGATTACAAATTAAAATTTCAGGCGAATTTGCTTGAAAACAGCAATTGAATACCCTAAAATTGCCCAGAGTGACGAAATCACAACTTTTAAGGGCAACAACGTCATAATCTTCCATCCAAAAGTAGGCTTCTCTAAGATTTAGCCCGGGGCATGCTCCGAAAGTCATTAGGCGTAATGAATTGCCACCCCAAACGACTATTACACTCAATTTCGTTTTATCAAGAAAAGTAAACATTTTCAGAATTAATGAACTGCTGCTTTTCAAGTTATTTTCTGCCCGACGAGAGCCCCTAAAGTCCATCTCCCGCGCAACGGCAACATCGTCGCGCCGTAGCCCTCTACCCCTCTCCAGCCGGAGCCCGGGTTGTCCTATGTATTCTCGACGAGAGTACGTTAAATAGACAAAACATTCCAACCCGGCTACATATCCCATTTCGTCTGATCATCATTTGCCCCTTGCCAAAATTTTTCCTGCCCATCCCCGGCCCGGCTGCGGCCTGAACGGCGACAAAAATTCCTATGTTGGACGGGTAGTTGACACCACCTGCGGCTTTCCACGTAAGGAAACTTTCCACAATTTTTATTTAGCTTATTAATTTTGCCACGGGATGCCTGCTGTTGCATACTTTTGTAGACCTTTGAAAAGTTTACACTTTTATAAACCTGGGATTATTTGACAAAGGTTAATTTGGTCAAAAAACTTCGCGCTAGCATATGATGATATTTTTGCTTGATTGTTTAATTTTCTTTATTAGTACGATATTTATGTGAGCGAGAGCATGTATTTCCAATTAATAATTAAAAGGTGAAAAAGATCTGGTGGAGTAAAAAATTAAAATATCACAATAATTAAAGATATAGTGATGTGTTAAATACTAAAACAGTTTGAGTTCGGATAAGAATCATAAAATGAAACAAAGAATTTCTAGAACTACGAAAACTTGTTAATGAGTACCACTCGCGCGCTGCGAATTCTGTACAACTGTTCAATAAATGAAATTAAGAGAAATTAATAGTAGTTTTGCTATTTCAGGTAATAGCTTGCTATTTTTTGTTGAGAGATATTTGCAATAGGTACGAGACCCTATACTAGATCTTTTTAATAGATCCTTCTACTGGACACTCCCAATAGTGGGAATATGCAACACATACATGCATACTTTGCAAAGTTGTAAAAAACTATACAACAATACATCCAGAATTGAGTAGTGTCTGTTCAAAAGGGACTGTTTGTATGATAAACTATTTTTTTTTTTTAGAATCGTAAAGAGCTAGTGTTGATCAGAACTAAGAATTACAGGGCCATTTTTCGTATATAAATACCCACTCTTGGTGCATTCTGAGATCGGAAATGGTTAAGATTTAAAAGATTCTAACCAAATTAAAAAAAAATAAGAGATTTTAGAAAATGTAATTAGCCAATGTTGAACAGACTCTTATCGACTATTACACACGCTATAAAAAATGTTGAACTACTACTTTTGTGCAGTATACTCCTAGATGTCGCATCAAGATTACACTCCAGTTTATAGCGATAGCTATTGATGAAGATATAATTTTTGAAGTTTTTCTGGTGTTTTAAACTACTGCAATTTAAGTTAATTCAAGAACAATTTTTGAAAAAAGTACAAGACTGTAGCTAACTTATAAAATTACTGGCTTCTAGTTAGGCGATTAGTGCAATTCAATGACGATTTATTTATACCTTAGACTAATCCTAGACTTAGCAAGAAAAAAAAAGATAGAGACAGTTTAAATGTGAATTTTATATAAATGAATTTTTATTTAAATTTCTTCAGAGTCATTTATATTCAGAAGGTAACATAATCTAATGGAAAGATCCTTTAAAGGTGCGAGAATGGTATTAAAGATTTGTTTTGGTAAAGCACTAAAATAGGTTCTATGTTATACCACGAATTTTAAAGCTAGAAATGTTTCATTAACCTCTGGGGGATTTGAGAGATTGAACACACGTGAACTGCGTGAGTTAATATACGAGCGCAATGAAAATTAGAAAATTATTTGGAAGAAAACCAGTTTCTCGCATAATAATTTAGATAAACTGGAAAAACACCTATGGGATCATGTTTCTGGATGCATAAACTGTTTTCACACATGCAGTTCTTACTGTGGGCCATGTTCGAAAAAAAATTCTTTAATAGTTAATGAAGGGGAACGCTGGTCGTTGACATTAATAGCACAAGAGCGGAAATCGTCGACAATCGAAATGAATAATAATCGAAAAATTGAATTCGAAAAAAGGGAAAGCATTAATGCAAATGGGACTCAGGTGGTCCCTTAGTATTCCAATCACATCGGAGTCGGCCAGGGCGAAGTGTATTTCATCTTTTTGTTCCACCATCTCGCATCTGAATGTTGCTTACCTGCCTGTTTCCGATTGCGTATCCGTACGCACACCGGTGACAGGTTTATTTTATTTTTATTCAGAACTTATCTAAATGAGGCGAATTGACTGTGAATGGAACGAGTTGGATTAGTATAGCACGTGACAGTCTATGGCCGAAATTGGTCATCCTTGCCATTATTCCTAATTGTTGTAGAAATGCCTCTTGTGAAAGGTAGTTGTAATTCTGCTGGAATACTGTAGAACAAGTTTTCTGGGCTTTCCATCTCTTTAGCTAAGTTTCCAGATTTAATTTCAAAGTAGCTAGTATAGAATAGTTTATCTTCCTGTCAAATAGATGAATATTTCTTTTTAATTTTCTGAAATTCATTTTGGAGTTGACCAATATATAGAAAGTTCAAGAGACACTAGTTAAAAATAAGGGGTCAAAAAAGGTGATCTAATTTGTTCAATTAAAACAAAATTTTGATTAAATAGGAAAGGTTAGAAATTAGGCAATAAGTCTTTGCATATCGTAGAAATTTTAAGATAAGAGTTCATGTTAAAAACAATCAACAAGTTTAAAAGGCTTTCACAGAGATTGTAGGGAGCTTAGATACATATTTCCATGGGCAGGCAATGTTTTCTGGAATGACCCTGTAACAGTATACTCTCAATTATATCAGTGAATTAGTTCCACTAAATACCATTGTTACGGTATAAGTAGCAACAATTAATAGTGAATAAATGCAATGGTGAAAATCGTATCTATAAGTTTTACGTGCATATTCGTTTTTATTCAAAATTTATCTAAATAAGACAAATTGACTGTAAATGGATAATTGGCAGGAACGAATAGAGTACGTGATAGTGCTACCAACAATTAGTAGCTTTCCCATTCGTGGTAATCAATGGAAATATTTCAATATGCAATGCAAGAGCAGCACTTTTCGATTCGGTCAAAATTTCCCACCTGCGGCTATGGCTGCTCTTTTTGAGGCCTCACACCTTCATCACATAAATTCAAACAAATTAAGCAAATCAATTTTACATACACGTCTGCAGCCGTAATCCGTGCCTAATCCCTCGATCAGGAAAAGCCGGCTCGGCAAGAAAAATGCCCGGCATCCAATGTTTCTATACGAAGGGATCCCCACCTTGAAAAATTCATCTCTATCACGAATCGTGGTACAAATAGCTGCGGTAAATCTTCTTCCCGGTCGGAGGAATAGCACCGGGGCATCAGCAAAATAAATAAAGCGTTTAGACAACAGGGTGGGCACCCTGTGATATCCTGATACCTTCGTCCATCCCGTTTTTCTGTCCCCCCAAACCCTAAAAGCCCAACAATGAGCAGTCATCACTATTAATTAAAGAAAATCACTTTGAATTAAGGCGCAGTGCAAGGAAGCTGTTGGTGCTAATTAATTTTTCTTACTTTCGTTTCAGGTAATTAATCTGATGGAGTTCCCCATTTGGCAGGCAGATGATATCCAGATCTGTCTTTGAAACCAGATAAGTTTTTGCGCAGCCCGCGGCGGACCAAGGCGCCTTCGTCTTATTCTTATTCTTCTTATTATGTACTCACAACGGCGAGGATATGCCTAATTTACTTTGGTGAAATGAGTGATAATGGAAGTAGATAAATATAATTCACGACCTGCTTCTGACGTGGATTATCTCAGAAGAATTTTTTCCTTTCGGGAGCAGAGTACGAAGATCCCCTAATTGAGGACATTTTTCTGCGCGTCCCCATCCAAGGATAACGATATTGATCGAGTTCCCCGGATTAATGGAATGCCCAAGGACCCAAAAGCGATTTCCAAGAAAATGATCAGAGAAGTTTAACATTTTCTTTTAAATGATATATATTTTTTTGTGTGCTTTCGATTAAATTACACTGAAAAAAGTTATCTAAGTAAATCAACGTACTTAAATATCTAAATGCTGTTAGTAACGTAATTTAAAAATCATATATTACCTTATTTAATGTATTTAAGTACACAAAAAAAGAAAAAAAAACTTTAATGGTGTCAAGCTTTAATTCCTGCCTTCGACGCAAATGGTAAATGAAATTTTTTCGTCTATTTGGGCAGCATAAGTCAATTTCGAATCGAGCTTGCCGAGTTTTATTTTAACTTACTATCGATCTAATAAAAAAAACAAAAAAACGAGGTACACTAAAAACTAATTTAATTGAAAAAAACGTAACGTAAAACACCAAAAAGAATGCGTTTTCACCTGAACCACGTGCGATTGTACGTCCTTTCATGGACGTATAAATGATCATTTTTAGGAAGGGATTACAATTACAAGTAGTTTACAATTTTCAAATTATTGATTAACATCCACCGGAAAATCTACGTCTAAATATGCACATAATCGGCCACATTATCCGTTCTACCTTTTTAGGGGGATAATGGTGGGAATTAGGGACTTACCCTCAGTGAAATTCCCATCGAACAGTAATTATGAATAATTGGAATAAATTTTAATCATTCTGTATGACTTGCTCGGAATTGAATAAGCCCACCGATTACAAATGGCGCAATAATGTGCCAAATTATACACGTCATTATGCTCACTGTCCAGTGCCGCGAAACGTGAAATTCTCTACCTATCCGATGGCAACTGGAGGGTATCGCACAATTTGCTACCTTTTGTCGAAATACTGTTCACTTTGTAACGCACGTGATGTTATCTCATTTAATGAAACGCCTTCAGGCACCGAAAACTTTACGATTTATTCGAACAGGATATGTCAAAAGTATTCAGAAATATTGTAAAATCAGTACACGAATTAAAATATATTTCAGATTAAATTTTTAATATAGGTACTGCTTATCAAGTTCTACAATTCGCATTCAATTTCAACAGAGTGTTCATTAAAAGTACATCTTTAAATTGCTGCCGATGGACGGAATTGTGTGTGAATTTCATTTCGTTTTTAACGACGAATTTGTCTAAACAAAAAATAAAAAACATTTATTAAATTGGAGAGTATTTGGAAAATTGGTGACATTGTACTACGTTTTCAAAGTTATCACTTTGGAATAACTACTCTAAGGAATCATAATTTCGAGAATATTTCTTACTTGGTATTCAATGCGATGTCATTTGAATGATAATTTTATCTAGACTCGTACAAAAACAAGACACGCTCGGAATTAACACAGACAATAATTTTACAAACTTCTGAAGAATGTATAATTAAGCAAGAGTTTTAAGGAACAATTGTGCTATATAAATCAACTTGGGTAAACATACAATCCCTGTCTAAAAATTTACAACTGGCATCTGCTTGAATTAATTGTAAATAAAGCACGAGTAAGTTTAAGTTTAACTTAAACATGACAAAAAAATTCAAAGTTTAAAATATCACTCATCAAGTTAGTGGAACAGCTCAAAGCAACAAGTCATCCATCCTAAACGCCAATATTAAAATTTGCTTCGGAGGAATAACTACGCATTTGACAATCCATGAGCTTTGTCCTTCGGAAGTTTCCGAGTGAGCAGACGAAATTAATTAAGACAAGAGGACAACATGCAGACTGTTCCTGCTCCTTGGAGTCATATCTGCTCCTAGAACAGCTCAGAACTCAAGTTTTCGAGTGAAGGTGCATTCCCGGAAAATTCTCCAAATGAAGTGACAAAAGAATTTCTGACTTTGACTCTTGACTCTGCAGGGTGTGGGTTAGGTGAAAGGTCCTTTTCGTCACTGTCCGTCGTCATCATTGTCGTCGCCGTCAAGAGCTTTAAGGTGCTCCGGCGTTTTGCTGTTAATTGTCTTAATATATGAGATTTAAAGGCAAGTTTTAATTAAAATTTTCATTTAAATGCTGCTTGTTGAGCCACAGTCGTACAGAATGGAAAAATGTGAAAATCAGCGCATCGCGCCCCTATAATGAAATTTTCCGGGGGCACATTTAGGCAAGGGAAAATTCTCCCTTCAGCTGAAAAAACATTTCATTGCGTTCATTTTGTGAAAAATTGGATGAGTTCGTATAAAGCAGATTCTTCTTTTTTTTTAGTGTTTCACCGTGCAAAAATTTTGTAATTTAATACAAAGAAGATACGGTTGACATATAATTATTACAAAGGTTAAAGGTTATAGATATTTAAATATGTTGCCCAAATTTAGGAATTTGATATCGCATACGATGAACCCCTAAGTTAAATTAAAAATCTGCTAGATGTAGAATTACTTATTAACAAACTAGAAGTAAGTTTACTGGTGACACAGTGGACTAAATGCATTTTTGGGACATCTATACACCTTTTTTGATCATTTTAGTGTATATTCTATTTAATCAGTTCAATTTATTGAGGAGGGACTCAAACTAAGCATCAAAGAGAATGTTACGATCAGAAGTTTCTGAATAAAATACGCACATTATCTGGTGAATGAAATTGGTGATGAATGGATGATGGAAATTGGTTCAAAATAAACTAGTTTTGTTGAACACTAAACTCCGGCCCCAAGTCGGCATAGTGGACAGTAAATTTAAATTTGTTTCAACGCGGTAATCACAGCGAAGGAAAATCGTTGTATTTCTAAACTTTGGCGTGCTACAAAATCGAAAAAGTAAACTCTAAAAAGAATCCAAAGCCAAAGAACATTATTCAAATCTGAGCCTGAGGGATTCCATTAAACCGCATGTATACATTTTTTAAAACTAGAAAGTTCACCCGAAACGACAGAGGGGTGTAGTTCTGCGAGTGCATGAGAAGATTTACAAGTTTCAAGTTTTACCAAAAACGACCAACTCCCCGGAGTCCCGAAGGAGATGCCAGGTTGCCTTTGCCTTACAACAACAAAGCAACAACAACATAGTATTGTTGGGCTGGTTGCCTAATAAATCAGACATGTGCACACGTACAGTTGCAAGGCACAAATGTATAATTACGAGGCGTACGACTTACAGCGGCACGTACGCAGCGGTACTGTTAGCATAAATTCTTATTAGCATAAAATTTCTGGCAACGCCAGTGTAACTTGCTACACATATCGCACCACTATTTGGGGCGTGCATTGAGACCGCCTTTCTAACACATGCGAAGATGGCGACTAGTCGAATGTAAACAATTCATTAGAATTCTGCTCAGCGAAGAATCGCCTTCGAAGACGTCTTCGCGACGACAAATAATTCACGCGTCGTCTTCTAGAAATAAATCAGAAATCCTTTCCTGTATGTCCCGCCGGTGCAAAAGTTCGTCAGTCCAGAGAGCATGCTGGACAAATAAAAGTCCGAGAAAGTTTCCTTGGACTAACACTCAATTGGTCACTCAGGTGATTGCCTCGAAGTAACTCGGACCGTTTTATTGTAAATATTTGTTTATCGTTCCCTTTCAATTTGGAGCATACAAATCACAGGGGAATTCACAGGACTCTCCAGCCTGTCATTATTGATCCTGGACAAACACCTAGAACTAAGTCTGGACTGGCCGAGTGTGTCCAATGTTCAATGGTTAAGTCGGCAGGCCGGTCGGCTGTTTGTCGCAAAGTTTAACTTTTCTAGATATTCATACAGAGCCAGGATGTAGAAGGACTTCTCAGAAGAACGAGTGACAATTTCCTGGCAAGGCATTTACTTTTCGGCAACAAAACTAAAGTTGAGCTCGGGGACAGACCCTGTAACAATCTAAAGTTTGTCCTGCTTAACACGTAATTATTAGAACAGGACTCCTTGAAGTTGATAGTTGTAGGAACTAGCATCAATCCATCCTATTTGAACATAATAAAAATGAAACAACTTTGAATTCATGTAGTGTAAAGTAAAGATTTCATAAACTAAGCGAATTAGAAGTGAACTAGAAAAGCAAAAGAAGTTTTTATAGCATATTTTATGAAGTTTTTGGTTTATAGTTTTTATTGATGGATAAATAAATTGAGGTCAAAAATGGAATTTTAATACATTTTTAGAAATGTTTTTAAATTATAAAAATAGGAAACTCGAGTTCAATTAGGCTTTTTAAGTAATTTTATTTCTTTTCAAAGGTTGAGTATATAATTTAAAATCAATTTGAAATCTCATAGGATCAGTATAGAATATAGATTTTTGTTTTTCCTTATAAAAAATCATACGTGGAAATTAAGGCTAGATGATACTTCTAGCCTGAATTTCCACGTAATTAAATTTAAATTAATTTGAAATTGAACTTTAAATGAAACATAGAGAACTTTTAATTGAATAGTTTTAATAATCCTGGGCTTAAAATGTTCAGAGATTTTACAATTTTTTCTTAATTGGGTAAATTTAATCATTTTGTACTACAATAATTAAAAAATGTAAAAAAATGGATTTTTATAAATAACAAGCAACCCACACCACACCAAAGATAAACTATACCTTGACTGTGCTATTCTTACAGAAACGATATGTATGCATATTTTTATTGTAGTCTACCTTATGTACAGGCATTTCTAGATCTAAAACCTACGTCTCCAAATGATCTAAGAGGACCAGCAATAGTAGCCGCGCAGTAATCTTTCAGTTAGTATCCATTAAAAATTTATTTCTGCGGAAAAAGAAAAGGCACTTTAACTTATTTTCCAAATTTGATGACTTCTTTCCATCGTTTTTTTCTTATAAATAATCCTCAAACGTCTTCAACTTTTTGGTCCCTCAAAGTGAAAGATGCCATTAATTTGTTTTTTTAAATTAGCTTATGCAATTTTCGAAATGTAAAGTTTATAAATATTGTTCTTTACATCTTTATAAATATTTTGTTTCATTGACAAAGTGAGATAAACGCGCTTTTTATTAGCAAAGCATTATTTAAATTGTCAGCTCCTCCGCAAGCAAGGGCAAAAATATCGTTGACTAATATTTACCAAAAAATAAGTTAATTAAATGAAAATGGATTGCTGCAATGGATTCTCCCTTCTCTGGGGAATTACATAAATTTTAATAAAAAAAATGAAAATCACACAGTCCAATGCTTTTAAAAGGACCGAATGGGATACAATTAGGCAGGCGGTGCGGAGGAACGCGGCTATGTTTGGCTCATCCGAGTAAAATGAAAAGTTGTCGATAGCAAAACCTCGAGGCGATTTACCTCCCCCAGCTCCCACTCGAGAAGAAGAAAGTTTCCTCCGCAAGTTGACAAGTAAAGTAACAGAGCATCAGCGTCTCGAATTAATTGCCCTACACAACTGAAAGATAATTTAATTAACAAAACTCCTTCGGGCCTCGAGTTTCTTTTCAAATATTCCGTCCTGCCTAATTGCCTGGTATCCGCCAGTGACACCCTGTATTTTCGCATTCATTTTTCAATTTTCGAGGAGCCCTTCCCGGACTGACCCATTCACTAATTTAATTTATTTCTTTTTAGCCGGACAAGAAGAAGAAGTCCGAAGACCGGCCGGTCGGCCGGACACGCCAAGATAGGCGGAAGGGGGTTCAGAGTGGACATGGCCGGACTACTAAGGCTTTCTAAGGGCCAAATCAATCCGCTAAATCAGACTCGGTCGCCGGGGGCTGTTATATACCAGCCCGGCTGTCCCCGGCTGGCAAAATTTTAGAAGAATGTTTTTATTCGGCTTGACTGCGATATGAGAACAGGACTTTAGCCCTCGGAGGCTGAAGTTGAGGCAGGGCACCATTCGCTTATTTATTTATTCGCCTCTGCGTTCAGACCCTCCGTCCCGCATATGATGAGACCGCCAGGAACGACTGTATTTGCTCGAAGAACGACGTGGTCGGCGATATACACGTGTAACTTAGAGCATCGATTCTATGGTGGTGCGCTAAAAGAGGGTCCACTGACCCGCACGAATTGATTGATTGGATTTAAAGGGATAATCAACCGAATTTAAGGGCCTTTAGGCGGACAATTGTTTGTCTAATCGGATTGGCCGAGTGAGAGTTTTTCTCTTTGCACGTTCACGCCAAAAGTCCCTCGAAAATAATTCTCGTTGAGAAAAACTCGAATTAAGTTATGAGACCCAATCAGATTCCAGACCCCCTTGAGGGAAAAGAGAGTGGTCACCCGGGACTTTGATTATATCCTCAGTTCGGGTGCATGCCGTCTTTGCAGTCTCTGTCTCAGCCTCACCAGTACACAGTGCTGAAATCGTGAAAAACAAAAACCTGAAGAAAACTGCAACTTCATCAGACCAGGGGGTCTCAAGCGACCGCTTTGCATTCCGTAAATTATTGGCCAGCCACAGACGTGCTTTGATTGCATAATCCATTAAATTCCATAAATGGAGGACAAATGATTGAGATTGCGCTTACCTGACTTACCTGACTCGGGGCATTTAAGACACACGGCTTACTACGATCTCCCAGTGGATTTCTCATGGTAATAGCTAATCATGGGCGCACCGTACCGGCTAAGTAGGAGCGAGACGACAAGCGATCCCAAACCAGATAACGTGAATGCACTAAGGCACCCAGGTTAGAGTCATCGATATATTCCTCCCCCTTAGCGCTAATCGGTAGTACAGGCTCTTTCTTCCAAGCAAGCTCAGGTCTTAATGAATCCCATCCGGGCAAATCTGCTCGGGGTGCAATTGGGTCAAATGGTCTTCTGATATATGGTTACCCTCCAGGTAACTCCTTCTCTAATTGTTAATCTTAGGAGCGCGCCAAAATCATAAGACTCCGCGGTCTGTTTCATAAGTCCGACCAGCCGGCGGCGAACAGCGATCCGTAATCCTTGTACCGCGAACTGACCGGTACAGCATTTACCACTGACTGAGCACTGATTGAGAGATTTACGTCACGTTTCGTTGAATCAATGAGACATCTGCTGATTCATATCAGAGCACGTTGCACTTCTCAAGAAAACCGACCTGACTTTCTGCGCGATCTTACATTGGAAATTTAAGTCGCGATTGGCGGTCTGTCTGTTAGTGCCAGGTATGATCGCGCATTTTTGCTGGAGATTTTCATTGCATCATATTTAAAAATATATATATAAAAGAAAAAATAAAGGTGAACGATTGCACAAAATTGCAACTTAAATAGCTTGAAAGAATGAATAATATGCTATAGCTTTTCAGTGTCTAAACAGATAAGGTAATTATGAGTGCAGGAATGTTGCACTATTCAGGCGTGACTAACGCACGTGAACGAGCACAAGACCTTTAAAGTGAAGGTTGCGATGGAAGATTTTTATTTTAATTTTTAAAGAGTTTTGATATAAAAGGAAAGATGAAAATCACTTCCGTGGCGATATTACATATAAAGTTTCATGCATATGGACACAAATCCATAATCAATCGAGAATAATGTGCCTAACACTTAATAAGGGAAACTTAGAGCGAAGTGATTATGCTACTATTTTTAATAGTAATGTAAACATTAACATTACTCCAAAATATGCAAGAATGTAGAAAAGACAAAAGGATGCTATAGTCGTATATAAGAAAAAAACAATACATAGACAATAAATATAAATTGTGAAATCGAAGAGTATATGAGTGCTATTTCTGTTTTATATACAAAATATCGTCACGGATATTCCTCGTTAAATTAACCACACGTTTTCTGTAATAATTGACTTGAACTTGGAAATTCGAGATTAAAAAACTACTGCTTTGTCTCAGAGTTATTTAAGATGCTATTAAAGAAAATAAAATTGCACTAAAAGTGTTTACGAATTATTATAGAATCATTAAACTAACAAATGCTGTGGGTTTGATCCCTGTCTTGACCCTGAATTTACGTTCGCCGGTTAAGAAATGTACAGCCTTAGATTTTCTGCGACGTAATCTTCAGAGAAAAACAAAAAGAAGAAAAACAATCACATGAGAATTCTTTTATGCTTACATGTTTTTTATGATACTAGTCAAGGAGTTTTATGCATACGAATTGTTTATGAGTGTCATATTTTTAAAAGGTTTCAAACTCTTAAAGTTACCACCCCTCGATATTAAAAGATTTTATCTAATATAGCTACGTTTTTAAAAAGTATCAAAATTACCAAACCCGAATTTAGTCACATGTTATTTGAAGTTAAAAATGAAAATACTGAATTTTACCAAATTTCCGGTTTATATACCTGTGGGCAAAAACTGATGAAACAAAGGCCCTAATTGTGAAACCCAGTGAAATATAAGTGCAAAAGCAAAAACGAAAATAAAATAAAAACGAGACCAGTGGGTCCTGAAATTCGAAAGATCGTGAATGGCGGAAATGGTTCAATAAACACCCATAAATTGGCCACATAAACTAGTAACACTATCAAATTAATATCAATCGCCCTTGGACCCTCGAACCCCGAGCAAAACACCTTTCATCCCTGAGATTAATTCATGTCGACATCGTTATCCGCTTAACCCTCGAAGGTTCGGGAGTCATTTGGCCGTTGCGGTCGCAGCGGTGAGCTCCTACTGAACCTTTTTCGCACATATGACCACCGCCCCGGCGACAACACATGCGACACATGTCAGTCTCAATCAGATAAACTTTCCGCCGATAGATATGGTGCGGCATGCGAACAGCATATGTCGTTATTTTTCCAGCTAAGTCCTCCTACCTATGGCCACCGCCGAAACTTGCAACTGTACTAGCACGGCGAAGGAAACGACTAAGGAACGGCGATGAGGTGCGAAAGAGGATGGCGGGTAGAGGGCGAACAAAGAAGGAAAAAATGTATGGCAGTTTGAACTAGAGACCAGCTGGACGGTGATCCCTTTAAGTGCATTTCGGTATTAGGGGGTTCCCCTACAAGGGATGGCCATTATCATTAATTTTTCCACAAACCCTCATTATAGAGGGCGCTGGACACTTGTGCTGGGCAAAGCAGAAATTCGCAAAAGCAGCAGCAGCAGAGCAGTACGGGAGAAAAACTATCGGCCAGTCTGAATTTTTAATGCCAACCGGCCCAAAATTTAGGGGCAGATGTTATCGTCCAGAAATTAATTTGAATATCCCGCCACTGCGGCCAGGACTCCGGGGAAAGGCGTGCAAAAACGCGCGGAACAATCCTGCCAGATCACGTGTGGATGCCATTGACACGGGACCGCCGGTGCCGCTTCCGAGTTTTGGAGCACTTTGCCCAAAAAGTTTTTGAATACCACCGTGAAGAGCAGCTCCTTGCGGCACTCGTACACATTCCCCTGGTGGAACCCATAATCTGTACAACATTTTAATTTTCATCTGGATAGGAGCCAAAGAGGGCAGCGCACATTCCGCCTGGATTGTGGATGGTGGTGCCTGCTATCCACAATCCCGGATCTTCCAACCTTTCTGATATGGTGGTGGCCGGGTCGTCTTCTCATTTTCGCCATCGAGGAGCGACTCGTGCAACGTACACCCCGCCAAGGGTATAGTGCCGGGTAAAAACGCAGAAAAGGAAAAAGTTTCCCTTCAGAAAGGCGAGCATGCTGGAAATGGCAAAAAAATTCAACACTTGAGATTTATGGCACTTTTTCTCACTTACGAAAGTTTTCCATTTTCGCCGAAAAATGTGGCTAAAGACTGAAGGTACTAGCCGGGAAATGAAATGAAAATTTTGTTTTATTCCCGGGCTCCACCTAAAAATTGAAATGGGAGACAACCTACCCTTTTGTACGTGGATAGTACTCGAAATAAATTTGAGCAAGTGCACCATACTTTTCTGCAACGGATGGTTTAGGTTCATACCTGGAGCTACTCACAGGATGGAGGAGTCACCCGCCAGGTCTGCATCCATCCGAGGGGAGCACAAACCCAGAAAAGCAATTTTCGTTTTGTGTACATGGCCACTTTGGAGAATTTAATAAAATGAATAATATCAAACTATTGAAGTAGGGAGCTTTTTCCGCCACCTATATTTTCGCCCCTCCGGTAGCGGGAGGTCTGCGGGTTTGGGCCGTGCCATACCCGACATCGGACCATGTTCGGGGAGACTTAAAATTGTATTAGCGGTTGTTTTCAGCGCGAGAGTAATTCGATTATGCGCAAACTTTTAAATTGCCTCCTCTGCACTGCACAAACTTAGTTTAATTGCATGCATAGCTTCCCTGGAAAATGGTCTAAATTGAGCAGTCCGGACAGAATGTGGAACATTTTCATAATTTCGTCTGTTCGGTGCAGCGCCAAGTACGCTAGTGTTTTATGGGGAATTTCCGGGTATAAAGTAAAAACTTTACTTGTTTAGGCTTAAGCAGGTAGGGCGGAACTCTTGTTATCTTCGCACACATTTATACTTTCAGCCTTTGGTAATATACTAGAGCATATATGGAACTCAAATTCGGGGAAGTTCTTATTTTAAATTGAACAACTAAATCTGAAGTTGAATAATTTTGTGACGGCTTTTTTAAAAATGTTTTAGTCAAATCTATGTTCAGAATGTTTGAGCATCGAGTTGTATTTCATGTTGCAACAAATTGACTTAAAACTACACCATCAAAACTTATAAAAACATGAGACAGTTTAGCAAGAGAAAATATCACAGACGGTAAATAAGATGTGAGATCCGAATTTAAGCAATATTTTCAAGGATTTCAAAAATTTTGCATATTGTACATTATTACTCTTAATTAAGTTTATTATAATTATTTATTATTAATATTGTCAAAGTTATAGGTGTTGCTGTCTGTTGCCTAACAAAAAAAGTTCTAAAAAAATTCACTCTATAATTTTGGCATATTAATATAACGAATATACAAGCAGAAAGACAGACAGGAAAAATATTTAAACTATATTTGTGTGAAGCACCTTACACAACTTACTATTGTGGTAGAAGTCCTTTAGTTTTTGTATAACATTTAGTTATACTTAAATAAAAAATAAAAATAAAGCTTCTTACAAACTTGAAGCTACAGTAAAGAAAACTCTGTGAGAACTCTATCTTACCACTAGATAAATCTAATTACACAACCAAAGTTTTGTAACTTAAATTAACAGCCTTTTGTGGAAGTACAATTCCACACTATACGTAATGGCTTAAAATTCCTCTAAACGCAGTGTCGGCTTTTATTTGTCCTTCATTTTATTTTTGTCGTCAGTATTTCTGTTCCCATCCGTCAAAGAACGTGATTTTACACGAAAACTAAAAATTTCATCATACAACCATTTCGGTGCTCTAGACCTAATTTGTTCTTGAGCAAATCTCCTGTAAATTAAGTTAGCACCTGCTGCCGAAAGATGAGAGTCTAATACAATCAGCATTTACTGAAGGCACGCTAACTGTCCGGACATGATCGTTACATGCCAAATCTCTGTTACCTGTACCTGCCGGTGTTTACAAGTTTCAGGTGCGATAACGTGAAAAACAAATCTCAGACTTTGCACAAACTTTCTCCTGCACTATCCCGGACCGTATCTCGATCTTGGTTGTCGTGGACGTCGTCATTTGGCCGGTCGATGCCAGCTAGTATCGATTATTCAATCGTGTCTAACTCTAACGCCGACTGACCCAGAGTCGCAAAATAATCATCACTTGTTGGTGTTTCTTGTATCAACACAACACCTGAAGTCCTCCAAGTGAGGCGGCATGTGTTCACATTTGTTCATATGCTTGTACACTTTTTCCTAGACCACCTCCGCCACCGCTTCCCCGTTGAACGACCGTCTGTCGTCAAATGGCTGTCCAATCTGCATGCTGGCGCCGAACCGATACCAAAGACAGGATTATTGGGCGTGAAAGTAATCCATAATCCTATTACATACGACCCGGGTGAAAGTGTTGGAACGCTTACTTTTGTCTTTTACCTTCCACCCTTGGCCATTTGTTTCGGCCCTTCCTCATCGTTTTCTCGTGGTGACGAATCCACCGTGGACATACACTGAGTCCATCGACTATCGGTCAGTTTTGTTTACATTTTTATTTCGTCCAAAGCCGCCGACGGGCAGATTGTGATTGGGTGATATATTTAGATCGACTGCAGACTCTTGCCTGAGTTTTATTTTCTTAGCCACATGATCGCCTCCATACGTTCCAAGGTGCTAGCTCTGAGTTAACTCAAGTTAAATTCTCGAAAAAAAAATGTTCGTTTACGATTTGAGATTTTTTGACAAGTTAGGATTTTTGTAGAACACACCTTAATTTGTACAGGGATTTCGCGATTTAAAAAAAATTAAAAATGATATCATTAAACGATTCTTGAAATAAAGAAATTAATTCAACGACTAATGATTATTTTTATTACTATAATAAAATGTGATATTCTAACACGAAGTCTGTAAAGCAAAGGTTTGAATAAGTAATATATAATATAATATGTTAATTTATAGAACACCAAAAAACGAAGTCTATTTTTGTATTTTTTGCAATCTTGAAAGGTTTATATGCTGTTAAATATCTTCACCTTTTAAGAGGATCTACTTTTCCCTTAAAATGAATTTGACGACAGTCTTATGGTCACAAGAAAAGGGTGAATGAATTAACAGACTAAAGAAGAGGAGGAATTAAGACAACAAATTTACATTCCAATGGTTTTTTTAAAAATTCATATTCTCCCCCTGTGGTGGTTTTCAAGTCACTTATCCTTAGTGGAATATTCGGTTCCAATTGTAAAATTATTCTGGGTTCAAGCAAAAAGTTGGTAACGCAATTATTACCTTGTTTTTGACCACCTTCAAACGTTGGGGACCCACTTTTATACCACTGGACATCTGGTTCCAACTGTTCGTAGAAGAGAATTCGTTTCATAGGATACCCACAGGTAAAAGAAGAAGTCGAAGTAGAAAGAAGAGCAGTGCGAAAAAAGGTAAAATAATGATAAAAATAATATTTCCATCTCTTGGAATGCTTTTATAATTCCAGCAACATGCCAGGTACAGAGTGCTTAAATAATTCATGAAATACTTTCACTCCAGTTAGGGACAAAAGTTCTGCCCTTTTCAAAGAGCATTCCGCAAATTACCTGCTCCTCTTTGTTAATATTTTTTCCATAACGAGCGTACCTCAAATGAATACCGGTGAGGTGAGTTCGTTCTATTCAATTCCCGACCGCGCTGGCCCCACCGGCCCTAATTCAGCCCACCACTTCTCCACCGCGAAGATCCTGTTAATTTCATGAAACGAACCATTTAGGCTGTACAAATTTCCCACTTTTACAAAGAGGACCGGGAGAGCGGCAGGCTCCAAAACTGGGAACTCGGAAACCTGGAAAGAAAGTGGTGCACCAGAGTAGGGTGGCTCTAACCTTATACCTCCGCGCTCGTCTAACCGCGTGTTTAGAAGCCGGGTCTTCGGTCTGATTCCCGGATCCCGGCCACGGAAAAAAAACGAACTCGAAAATAGGGGGAGTACTTCCTGCGTTATCAATAAGACCGCCAGGACCTAGATGCGGAACAAAATTAATTCTTAATTTAAATTCAGAGGCGCGTACAGCGGCTTAATGCGCGTCTTTCTGCTCTACACCTTACTCACCGCGAGACCGCGCAAATCCTCACGAGAATGAAGGCGATGGTTGGGGAGGCACGGCGTGGCACAGATAAACAAAAGTGGGAACTGGGAAGAAGTTTAGTTAGTGGTTCCCCTGCGAAAGAGGACGGCTGCCGCCAACAAGGGATGCGAGTAAGGCAGAAAAGGTCGAGAAAGTGAAAGTTGACTGAACTAGATAAAGAAAATGGGAAAAAGTTGGATTAGTTTCTGACCGCCACTCCTGCCATCTTGGTCACCCTGGACACCTCTCTCCGGACTGGGTATCCGCATGGGTCTCGGACCTGATCCCGACCGCACTCTCGAACTACCCTGTGCACGACGACCTTAATGCTTTGCGGTCGATAAAAAACATTCGTTCCAACTGTCCCGCAGTATCTGAAATCGTCAGCTTCTGTCAACTGAAATGGCCTTCCAGATAACATTTGAAAGTCCGAGTATTGTCTCATATGGGTCGTAGAGAACGTGTCCGGCGAGGGCGGATGGTCAGCCGATTACCGCAGATACTCTTTCCTCCTTTCCTTTCCGGCCGCATTTATTGTTTTGCTCCGAAGATAATAGGAGACGCACGCAAAGCCATTTCACACCCAAATAAAAGACTGGTCATAAAGCCTCAGATCTTAAATGGGTTTCGGGTTAAACGCCTAATTTTCCAACTCCAGCTGGACGATAGACAGCTACAACGATGACGATGATGACGACAACAGACAGAAACGAAAGATCATCCTTGTGGCTGCGAAGTGGTCGTCATCTGATAGCTGAACTGGATGAAAAGATGATGCCTTTAACCGGAAAGATTTGTTAATATTTATCTGCCCCGACAATTCAGGATAAGCCCTTTATGGCGTTCTTGATAAATAACCCAATTATTCGAATAGACTCCTCTCATACTGGTCGATGTAGTCCTGCCGTGAATTTCTGATCGCTAGATAACCATCAACCTCGGTCAGTATGGAAAGTGCCCACAAACGTTCTGTGGGCAATTGATACTGTTCAACGTACGGACCGTTCCCAGAATATTGCGCTCGGAAATGACTAATTTTGAGCGAAATAAAATTGACTACCCGTCCGTCCATCCGTCATTATTAGGGACAATTTCGGGAATGCGTCATTGTTTGCGCGCCGAAAAGCCCCGGATCCCAAAACCGGGCATCCTTTCGTATTAAACCCGGCCTAAACTGTACCGAATCAAACCGATTCCCCTGCACTCATTTAACCGCATGTTTTCCGCTAATTGAGATCAGAATTTATTGCTCCCATCAGGTTATCTATTTGGATGCCATCACCAGGACCGCATAGTGATCGATCTGACGAGGCTCGGTCCATTCCTGTGACTGGGCCCCCGAATTCTGGAATCTAAGCAGGACTCGATGTATGCATGAGGTCCTGTCGGATATGTCACCCGTGTGCACACCGACCTCACCCTTGGCTCGGAAACCTCGTCCGGTGAAGCTTCCTCACATTTCAGAGCAATTTTCGGCTTAAATTTGTCCTGATTTAAGGGCCTTTTGTGGTCTTGTTGCACAAAAGTGACTTTGTACGTCATTGACTGCACTCTATCTCTAGCTAAACCGAAGAAAATTTGAGCAGGGTAGTGGTAGGGCTTTCGAACGAATAGGGCTGAGGTACCCTTCACAGAAGAGAGGATGTGTAAGAGGGGCTTAATTAAAAATTTAACAGAGATTTTCTTTTTACCGGAAACTACAGACATAGAATATTACCAGGGTCAGTGAGCCTGCTTGTAAGGGAAGATTGTTACTCTAAAGTTGAATCCTGTGTCGTTACATATTTAAAAAGAGCTTTGTAATTTATATAAGGTCTTAGTTGGTAATACTTTCGGAATGTAGATAACTTGTAATTGAATTTTCAACATACGTAGGACACAGGATATCTTTTATTCATACTTTCTAAATATTTTATCGCTTAATTTGTGTGCTTAAAGCGTTTTAGATGAATTTCTTATGAATTATACAGATCTTCACGTCCAAGAGCAAATCCTAAAATCATAAAAGAAATTATTGACTTCGTAATCGTTTTAGCAATTTAAATCACATTCATTCACATACTCTGTAATATTTTTAAAAACCTGTGTAAGTTGACATACCTTTGCAGAAGGCTTTGTGGAACCTTTGGTTAACAAAATGATCAAAGAAAACACAACAAACGAACGTTTTTTTTTCTTTATGCCCTGACATTGAACATTATGATTTTTTCAATGACACCTTAATTATCGTACACATTTTTCCTAATTCTGAAAATTCCAAAGAACATATAAACAATTTTTCCGCGCTAACCTTCTACGAGTCGATTGTAAAACTTCCATCGTAGCGTGAAAATCTAATAAAAATACAGACATTTTTTGTTGCCAAATTGTTAAAAATAGCACCGTGTGCTCATATTTACAAGACACCACGCAAAAATGCACGTAACTTTGTTGACATCGCTTTGTTAAATTGTTTGCTGGCATTTTTTTTTCTTTTCGTCAAAGACTCAAGCTAATTGTCTAGTTTTCGTCGTAGACGTTAAAGAAGATTTCTCAAATTCTGAGAATTCGTTGATGTTTTCCTTTCTTTTGGAGATAATAGTAACCAATTTAGTAGGAAAATACTTTTAAACATTTATTGTGAGGGTTGGGAGCGTTTGAATTGTGCTTTTTGTAGTAAATACAATAAGTTTAACTCTTTACGTGATTATAAATATACCAACATAAAAAATGCAGCTACCATTTGTTGCTAGAAAACCACAATGAGACACAAAAAAGCGTTTGTTTAGAACTTTCTATAAACAAAATTTATGAAGTAATATTACTTTTATTGAAACTTTTAATTACACTCAAATGTTAGCAAGGAGAATTTAAATTACTAGCCAATTAAATAAGATATACTCTTTTAATTCTAAGGCGTTCCTCATAGTTTTATTCCAGCATGCTCTTGTTTTATTACAAAATCCTATAACACTTTCGATTTCTCTAAAATGACGTCGACGGCGGCAAACCAGCACTATTTTTTATTCCAATTTGCTATCATTGATTTATTGCAGTACCCCAAGTACCATCTCAATTCATTTAAAGTTCAAAGAACCAAATGAATTTCATGTTTATGTGTACTACAAAACCACAAGTTATTAGGCTTTTATTATTAAGGCGGACCATTATCCTAAATAGTAAAAAACAGTATTGTCCTTTTATACTTTTATTGTGGGCACTTCTGTCTTGTATTTTTAAAATTTTAATAAGACCCTTCAGCTGAAAAGGTTCTAAAAATTAAATACATAAAAAAATAATTAATTTGGTTCAGAAATAGGATCCGAAGTTCGTCTGGCCTTCAGAGTACTTTACTGAAATGAGTATTAATTTCTTTATTAGAACCTTCTAGGCTACAGAAGAAGGGTATAAATTGAATTTACTTTTATCTAGGGATAGGTAAACTTAAATTTAAAATTATCAAGATAATCGAGTTTAATTCTGAAATGTAGCATAAATGCAGGGAGTGTTTTCCATTTCTGGGGACTGACTTTATCTAGTTTAGAAGTGCCCTGGAACTTTAAGTTGAGTTTCTTAAAGTATGCAAAGTAGGATAACCGGAATACCATCGAACAAGAAAAATAAGGGAAAATTCGCAATACATTAAGGATAAACAACATCAGGCAAACACAGAACGTAAAATGATTCCCAGGAAAAATATATGCAAAATGCAAAACAGTCCCGGCGAAAAAAAAAATATGCATATAACATGGGAACGCAAACAAATCGGGGAAAAGGGAAAATACGGGTAAATGCGGAATGATTGGAAAATATGAGATTTTCCGTGCGAGTGCTCTTGAACTTTCTGAATTCGTGATATTGAATGTGCAGCTCGATAATTGAAATCGGCGGTGATATGGTTTGGAAATTGGCGGCAGTTTTGCTTAAGCGTCGCTCTGCGATGGCCCACTCGATGCACGGGCACGGCGAACGTGTGCTGAATAAAAGTTTTGGCGGCGCAATTAAAGATTTTCCCTTCCTGGAAAAACGCCCGGAATCGCCAAAACAATTTAAATATGTTACGAACACAGTTTATGCTGCTGGAAGAACAATACAACCATAGGCAGAATGGCGCAAGAATTAGAATTAGAATTGAATAGACATTCGATGCTACAGTACGTTTCCATTCATCCGAGAGCACATTCCTCTGGATTTTTTATATACGAATTGCTTTAGTTAGAAACCACTGTCGTTTTAAAGCCCTATTAGTATTTTGAATTTCCTCATATAAGGTAAATGCAATATTCGGTAGTACTTTAACTGCCAGCACTTTTAATAGCAGTTTGCTGTCAAGTGTTAGGAGGAGACCGAAAAAAGTTGTGTTGATCAAATTTCGTACCAGTTTTTTAAATCTAAACCGTAGAAAGCTACAAAACCTTACTACACATTGTTGAAAACTTTTCTTCTAATTTGTTAACCAGTTTAAAGGAGGTAAAGAAGGTTTTCCTTTCATTCAGTATGCGTGGGTGCCCAATGTTTTTCCTAGAATGACTTAAGTAGTCATCCTCCTCGAGGAGTTTAAATAGGTTGATCTAGATACACCAAATGAAGACGCAATGACTAAAATTTCTAATAAACTTATTTGTACAATGAAAGAAGCTTCGAATTTCATATTAATCATTTTTATTCGTAGTTTTATTTTAGTAACAATTCTTACAGCTCTTGTTTGTTTACCTCTCTACTCTAAAAAGATAAAAAAAAAACTATTGAATGGATTTCAGTCGCGTTCTCGTCGTTGTCTCTCAACTTAAATCGACATTTGGGGGTCCGGAATTTTTGATCGTGTTTGTTTGTTAATCGGTTAATTTCGTAATGTAGTTTTAATGTCCATAAGGATTACATAGACCGTAATAAAAAGATTATGAATGACCTTACGGTAGAGACCCTGCACCGTATTCGTCATTTCAACCAGAACATTCGCATCACCATTATATGAGTACCAATTGGCTCATAGCGAGCCTCTTACGTTAGGGTTCTAACCCGTTCAGCTTCCACTTTCGGTAAATTAACGCCTCAGAAAAATCGGGAAGAAAAGAACCTTAATCGGAATCGATGCTGCTCTCCTTTTTCCGAGAACCAATATCCGTTTCCTATTCCCATACAGGCAGTGGCTCACACTATTTAACCGCGGGGGGGCAGCGACGGACGATAATGGTCCCCGAACCGGCATTAACCGCACAATTCCAATTTTCCTATTTGGAGCCATTTAAAAATCTGTTTTGCCAATTTTCCGCCATGAAATATGGTCGTGAACCTGCGAAAGGGGGGCAGACGAGGGTGCTCCGCTCGGCACGGTATTTATTGTTCATGCCCCCAGAAAATTCGAAGAAATAACCGGAAAAAGTGTGCAGCCAGCATATGAATGCACGGGAACATGGACCGGGTTGGGGGAGGCTCGGGAGCTCAAAGGAACATTGTCCCCTCTGCCCCATCGGGTCCGAATAAGTTTTCCTCTTTTCCTTTTCTCGGGAATGTCTTTAGTTTGTGCAGGTCGTTTTGAGCTGTGCGCCTTAAAAACGGAAAATAGGATCCTTTTGTTTATTGAAGTTTTGTTTGGCCCTGTGCATGCCGTTCTGTTCGGGTTGTGTGTGGCCTGGCCGGAGATCCCGGCAGTCCTGGGAGTCCTGTGTCTTCCAGGAAGTGCCTATCCGTAAACTTACACTCAAGTAAGTGGAAAATTCGTTTGCCGCTGTGTGTAGCTGGGAAAAAACCTGCGAAACTCGGGAAGGATATTTATACATGTATGCAGGGAAATGGCAGGAGAGTGCGAAAAATGGAAAAATGAAATAAAACCATTATCCACGTGAAAGTGGCTGTAATGGCTGTTAGGGTTTGGAGAGTGTCAAAACGTTCGAAAGGAAAGGAAAGGAAAGGAAAACGTAAGAGGTCGATTCCGCCCCGCCAGACGCCCGACTAAGGACCAGAGCTCTGTTCCTCTTAGATAAACTTTGAGAAAATGATACAGACTAAGAGGATGGCGATATGTCGATAGATGGGATTTGATAGTTCGCCCAATTCGGCCCGCCGAAAACCGGGAAAGTTTCATTTGTTGGCTCAATTTTAGTTTGCAGAAATCTATTGTGCCGGAATCGAAACTTTTGCCGATGAACTTTCGATTCGGTTATGTGAATTTGAAATTTATAATCGGTTCTAGGATGGCTTCGTCGGGCCAACCCGGCTACCATGTCTGCGGGGATTCCCCTGATTCGTGAATGCGAGCTCTGGTTCTCCGGGAAACTTTCCGCCCCCGTAAACGGTGCACCCACGGTAATACAGATAGTGTAGTCAGCCATGTCAAGTGAGCCTTACCCTTAGTCTACCTGCGGTATTTAGTTTAAGCGGTTCTCTTGCGGCTTTTAAACAATTTAAAACAAATTTCTTGATGAGAAAATTTACATGGATCCTATCCGGATCCGTTCCCGAATTCCTGAATTCTGCATGCCACTAGAGCAGCTGCAGCTCTGCAAGGATTTGGTAGAGTTCAACTTCATTTTAGGTTGCTTTGCTTTTCTGTAGGGACTTATGGAGATTTAATAGGATTTCAACGATTGGTGGAGGGTGAAGCATTGAATTTATTTCGTCCCTCTATTCTAACCTTTATATTTATTTCAATATTTCGTTACATTTGAAAAGAACCCAATTCGTATTTGTGAAAATTATTGAAATATTTTAGATTTATGCTCGATTTCAGCTTGGAATATTCCTTTCCAAAAATGGACAATTCAAATAAAGTTAAATAATACATCGATTGAAAATGCAAAATATGTCAGTTTATTTTCAATACACCGTCATTAAAATTGAGATGTTACAAGTAATAATAATTCATTTTTCATGACTACCGTGGAAATTATTTTTTCATTATACTCGAAGTTTCCATATACAGAATTTTGTTATTGCCTCAGATTTTCTCACAGTCGCAGGTTACACCTGAGATATCTTTCTAAATAGCAAATGAGTTGTTCATCATCGATGATGAAGCGTTTGGAATTCCTTGGAATTCATTGAAATTAATCGCACCTTGAAGAAGTAGTAATTCAGGTGCGCAATCTTCGACACCACATTGATGAATAACTGCACTGCTGTGCACTAGAAAATTGCAACTACTATTGCGAACCGACCACGGCTTAGTCAACTCAGCACTGAACTTCGCATTCCAGCATAAATTAGCGAGGCGGCAATAAAAATTGAAGTTTATCTCCCGCAAATAAGCACGAAATTATCTTTATATAATACTTGCTTTTTTTGTATTGTTTTTCCGTATGGGCGAATACTGGCGAAGGCTGACGCATTTGAAAATTAACAATCGCTGAATTAATTTTGGCGGCAACAACATTGCCCATTCAACATTCCGGCCGCCGGTATTTATCCCTTGTTAATTCATATTTCATGTGTTCGCAAATCGATCATCATCCGCATCATCCACTGGACCGAACAATCAAATGCGATGCGATTTGGACGGCTGCTGCAGTCGCGGCTCGTAAAAGCTGATTTATTTACATTTTTTGGTTTTGATTGCTTTTCCAGCAGTTTCTTTTTTTCTGGGGAGGAGACTGAAAAAGAATATATTCATTTAATTCGCGGGAATGACGGCAGGGATGGTTCAGAGTGCGGCTGACGGAAGCCAAGACCGCCGAGAATATTCCCGTTTAATTACGTCTATAAACTTTAATTAAAATGAAATGAGCTATTCGATGGTGGATTATTTGATCATGATCAATTTCGCTCGTGCCCTAGTTGGCTAAAACAAACTTCAAACTAGGCTCAGGAAAATTTTACCACTGAGCAACATGGTCTTTAGATGTCGCAGATATTTTCAGCGTATTTTCCGAAAACTGTAGTGACCTCATATGTATGTATGTACACGGTTCGAATCTAATCTCGCTTTACAAATAGGGCTAACTTCCTGCTCCTTTTCGGGTGGACAGCACCCTTCCTTCTGAGTGATTGTTTTAAACAAGTGCGAAAGTTGCGTGCCACGTTCTATAATGGCTGTGGTCCAACATATTTGCCAACAGTATCGGGAATGGCACTTATAATGGAATCTAGAGTAGCAGGAAGCATCCGGTAGCGGCTAGGGTACAGCCACTTCATCTCAAATGGGGAATGAGACAGCACAAACAAACAGCAGGTATTAAACCTCAACAAAGGCTATTAGTTCGCCACGGGAGTGTGTACGTTGAAGACCCTCAACACTAACTAAAATATAATTTAATGGGTCTACCCTGTACTGCAGTGTAGTCTCCTATTGGGCACTGACTGCTATTGCAACACCCGGAATCCCAGAATCCCGGAATCCTTGCACAGATGGACATTCTGTAAACAGTCCCGGGATGTTTGAGAGGACGTAAAAGATTTCGTTTGCCATAATCGCGCTCCAACAAAACACTTTTACTCTACGGGGGTGGAGGTTAAGATTAAATTATTCTAGTACTTTGGTTTAATGGCCCATGACGGTAAGGTTGTGGTTAGTATGCAATTGTCCGCACCAAAATCAAATCGCTTTTTGTTCTGTAAGCACTTTCCGAGACAATGGCTCCAGGAGAGTCGACAATTCAATTGCATAGCGACTTTCTAGTCTAGGAAACCTTGTTCCATCTTTTCCTTCCTTATTCTTGGTCTGCTATGTAGAGCTTATCGTATTCACGTCTATCTCTTTCGAGTAAATATTGGCCTAAAATGCATCTGCCTGATTACTTTTCTTGTGTGATGGATTTCCAAGGGGTTGGAGAAGTGCCGTCATCATGCAAATTTAAAGGGTTATACCCACAAGTGTAAGAAAAATAAAAGGAGCAGAAATAATTCATTTCGATGTGTCAATAGAAACGTCGCTTTTAGAATCATCGATCACCTGCTCTGGTAAAATATGCTGATGCTTTCGACGATGTGAATTTAAAGGAGAACCGTCCAACAGCTCTTGCATTAGCTTTTTGATTAACATTCGTTCGCGTTCGAGCACTTTTGTTATTACACAGATGATGGCGGTTTGAAAACCAAATTGGATCACTGTACTAGCCCTTTACTGACGGATCGGGGCGGCCGGGAAATAGACTTAGGCGGCTTTTTGCCGACACTCGTTCGCAAAGGGCTAGAGATGTTCGATGATATGACATCCGCTCCTCTATCACAAGACACTAGCATTTCTTGCTTTTTAAATTGTTGATGCCCCAAATCTGAGTTTTGACTTGAATTTTACTTTTTTTTTTATTGTGGTTACTTGTTTCTTGTCAGAAATGAAAATACACCTAAGTAGATATGTATATTATACTATTGAAAAAGCTTCAAAAAAACTGTAAATTTAATAATACTGTGTATAAAAATTTATAAAAATGCTTTCAAACTAGTGTGACTAGTGTGACAATATTTTATACTTGTGAATTTACGTGCATCTGTGAGGAAAATAGACTTACACCACTCGAGATATAGCTTTCGCCCTTTTTTAATTTCAATGCAGAAATATGAAATAATATCTCTGAGAACTGTCAAATTTTGTACAATTAAAAAAAACAATTTAAAACTTGAAATTACATTGCTGTAATAGTATTACATAATATTGCGTATATTTCGTTCGAATATCTTTTCTAAACTTAAATTTAAAGTTCAGACAATAATTTCTCGAATATCTCTGTCGTGAAGAATTTGTAACGAACTCTCAGCTTGTAAAGCCCTAATAATACAAAAAATTAATTTTCCAATTTCCACAAAATTATCTTATAAATCAAATTATTTTTACGCAATTTTCAATTCTAAAATTTCTTTTCTCTATTACCTCTCTGCTGCGTTTCTAAAAGAGGACGTCATCCCCTAAAATTCTAATAATTAAAAACATAAAATTCTACATGGTGGTCACACATTCATAAGTTAACAAACCGTTAAGTCATGTCTTTAAAAAGCCTTTCTGCGGTATGCCACATATCATTTTAATGGTTTTGAAGTGTTGAGTCATTTAATTCACGCATTAATGGCAGCAATTTCGCTATCTGCTTTTTTGGTGTATTAATATTACCGAAATTTGTGTGATTGAGAGCTTAAAATTTATAATGGCTTTCATTGGGCGCTTTTCCTGATGGAAATAAAATTAGTTACCAAAAATAACAGAATGATGCTGGATTCCGCAATTTCACGATAAAATCACAACAGTCAGTTTGAAAATGGCGTGACATAATTGGAATGTATTTTCTGAGCTCTCTACGTGTGCACAACAAGTTTGTAAAATAACTTTTCGGATCAAGTTTTTGACGCGTGAATAATGGAAAAAAAGAACCATAATCTCCCAGCAAGTACCTCTGTTCAAATTTATATTTCCGCCTAAGTACCTAAGTTAGTTCAGAAATAGAAAAGGCTGTGCTACTTGCGACGAGATAGAAGTAGTCACGAGCTATTCAGAGTATAGTGAAGTCATTCACAATGTTCACAATGGATCGCACGGCTCCCATAAACTGAGCTAAAATTCCACAGAAAAATGGTCAACACAACGTCGGCCATCGTTGAAGAGACCAGAGCTCAGACATTTTTAATGGACATCAAACATAACCATCTCAACAATGAAGGTTCCAACAATGCGACTGCGACTCGGATTGATGAGCTATGAAGCGAGATTAGTTGTGGCAAGGAGGGAGTCACCGTCTCCATATAGTTGCAGCAAATTATCTGCACATCCAACGACGATCCCGAGACTCGTCATTTCTAGCCACAAATAATAAAGACATCATCACATCTAGCCGAGAGATGAATGCAAAAAAGACGAGAAGAGCACCAGCTGAAATGAATACAGCCGAGAAAAATAAATAGACGATTCAAAAGAAAGACTCTTCGACAAAGAAAGGAACTGAAAATTATGTTCGGACACCGGAAAAACTACTCCATTTCCTTCCTTCCTCTTTTCAGATCCTCTATACTGAGGATGGTGGAGGGAAATTGTAGTTTCATTGCGAAGGGAATAGGCAAATTAAACAGAACAGATTTTTAATTATAGGCCGTCTCTATGGACATATTGATGTATTCCTTCCTCCATGTATTGTGTTCGCTATTCAAGGGATTGCCTAGCTTGTGAAGTCAGTATGAATTATTTTGAATTATTTAAAGAAAAATGTAAATACATTGCTGGAATGACATAATGAATGCATGTAATGAAATGCTGTTGCTTGGGCAGCTGACGGTTGAATTTATAAAAACCGAATTGAATTGGTATAAAAAAAAATAAATCAAGTATAAATATAAAAACCGATTTTCATTTTCGAAATATTTGCAAATGGTTTTTAATAATAAATTACATACCATTGCAGGAGAGCAATTAAACACGGAAGTCAATGATCCCTGTCAATCCTCGGTATGAAAAGTTTTAAATACATAAAAGGAGATAATCATTTTTACATTTGCATTGTATCAACGAGCGCTTTTGGTTTTTGTTTGTTTTCACGTTAATTTCAATTAACAAGATGTATACTAAATTTTTTTGAAGTTTTCCAAAACATTCCAAATAAATTCCAAGCGAGTTGAAGGCGCCATTTTGTTTGATACAAAAATAAAAATGTTTTTGGATCGAGAAATCGCTGATTTTTAAATGATCTCTTTAATCATAATCAATTTTTTGTATGGTAGGGAATTTAATTTCATTGCTTTGAATTGAATGAGTTTCGTTTTTTAAACCACAATTTTTAAAGAAGTTACCTATTATTATAAAAATATCTCAGCAAATCTTAATTTCTTTGATAATATTGTAATTCTTGACTACAAACTTCAATAACACATTCTTGTTGACGCCTATCTTTATCTCCAAAAGTCCTTGACCTGTTACGCAAAGGTAAAACATGTTGTACTATGCAATACAAACCTGCGACAATTGGCTGGTGTCCATTTCAAGATTCAATTTCTCATTGCTAAGTTTATTAGAAACCAACTACCCTAGTATACCGAAAATGGTACAAGCATAATCTTTTATAGAGTACTCGAAACCCGGACTGCACAAAGTCCTGGTCAGAATTCACTTTTGCAATTGCCAGTGTGTGAGTATGCACGTGGGTGTAAAATGACCTTGTTGCTTTATTGCCCTGTAACCGGTCTTGGGATCCCAGATCCCCGGTCGTCAGGGATCAGCTTTAATCAAAATCAAATTCCTTCGTTGCGTACGCTGTTAAAATCTCTTAGCTCCGGATAGGAAAAATAAGAAATCAAAAGTGGCCCGAACATGCTTTCATAGCAGCAAGAGTGTGCTGCCTATGAAAGGAGCTTTAAGAGGGATGTCAAACATTTTGTCCCTGGTACCTTCGAACGACATCAACAGCAGCAAATTGAAGGAGTTCCGTGAATGAAACCCTAATTCCTCGGCAGTCACACCATTTCGGATTCTGGGTGATAGCAAACTGGAATCAAACTGACAACATCCATGACACTGTGTGCCCGCAATACTCGTATACGTCTATGCAAGATTAGTTCATAGTCGACCAGAAGGACTAAGGAGGTGGATATCTCTTTGGGGTTTCCTACATGACTACATCCAATGAATATTCGATTAGTACTATTCCTATTTTGGTCTGCATTTTCTACTGGAGGGGAATCGAAGAGATGGAAGAATTCCAACCCGGGGTGTTTTCAGTTCCGACCATAGGGAAGGATAACTCTCGCCGAGTATGCCCTAATAATGGGGATTAATTGGTGTTAGCGGTGGGCTCTCTGATTACATACAGCTGTAAATTTCAAAGTTTCGGCGGGCTTTTGTCATTTTGCTATTGCTAAGATGTTGACGACTTAAGACTTGGCAGATTACACAATTTCGATTGTGGGTGATTATTTAAATTATGCAACCTCTAATTCCACATACTAATATGATTTCGGTAAGGGTCTTTCAATCAGCGTCAAGGTCAATCTAAGGATTTCACAAGCTAAACCAAATATGGTTTACATCTAATAGGACGTGTATGTACCAAAATATTTAGAATAGAATAAATAAAATAATTATCTTCCAAAAAATTTAAGTCTATAAACACATATGGAAGCGAAAAAAAATTTTATGCCCGAAAGTGTTCAGGGACATCAAATGCGAGGTTTTTATGCTGTGAAAGGATTGAAGACATTTCTTGGAAATCAAAGCTAAAGATTTTAAATTAATTGATAACTCTTTAAGCACAACTAGATTCTATTATTAGTATTATTATTTTTTTTTTTATGAAAAGGGCAAGGAAACGTTTCGTAGGAATAAGAATCAGGAAGTATACAAACTTTATTTAGAAGTTACATGAACTGGATCCTGTTACAACTGGAGACAAAATGAGAGAGATAATTTAAAATTGCATTAGCAAAGACATAGTATAACTGACCGAAGGCACAAGTTGCCAAATCCAACAAAATTCTTAGCGTTAAACATTTAATGATTCAGCGTTGCCTTAACAATAACGAACTTCGTTAAGTAGCGTTATATACAACTTTTGAGTATTTTTAAGGAATCTAGCGAAATTGAGTCAGTATTTTTTGGTATATTTTGATAATTTGAGACGTAGTTTTGAAATCCTATAAATATAAATATGCCCGGAATGAAGAAATGATAAAGGTAACAAATTTCCATGTAATGACTTTTCTGGATACATTTTAAAACACAGTACAAAGCAACATTTAGTTCCTGCCCCCTAATAGGCTTCCTACGCACCAGTAACATCTTCTAAATTTCTAAGTCTAAGAAGCACAAAAGTTTCTGCTCCCACTTGCTCCTAAGTCCATATGCTCTATAAATGTGAAAACGTGATTGAAATACATCTAGTAGTTTTCAGGCCATATGGTTGGTAATAGACAGACAAGCAATTCTATAATATACAATTAAATATAAAAATTGTATTACAAGCACATAAACAAAGTTTAAGATTAAGCTTAGAAATCCGCAGCGGAAATTTGATACTCTTAAGCCGATTGTAGGTTTGTTTGTGAATTCAATACGCCAACATTTTCGGAAGCATTTTGATGGAACGTGCTGCATTTAATAGCTTTCAGTTCAACTTAAAACATGGCTCATACATTTTAGCCTATACGTCTGTCTACTGTCATTTATCATTTTCATCAATTTTTATTATAAACTAATGAGCTTGGGACACCAGTGAAAAAAAAAATATGTTCCATGTTGGCATTTCTAGGCTTAAGCACGCTTCAATTAAGTTCGAAGCCAGAGAATTAAGACACGAGTTGATCTGATGAGATATAGAGGGCTCGACATTTCCCTTGCGAAGTAATATATCAGGATTCCAGCTGTAAGCACTTGTAGGCAAACCAATCAATTAATAGGAGATAACATATTGGTTCTGCGGCTCGACCCGCGCCCTCTGCCGGATAAGACAATAGGAATAGCAATTGGAGATTTTTTGGTTGAGCAAATAAAAATAAACTCGGTGAAGACAGTTCGGCAAATATTGGCGAAGAAGGATGGGGGGATGAGATGTTGGTCCTGCGTGAGTGGGGTGGTAAATACCGATTCACGTGCTACGTAGTCAGCACCTGGTAAATCCTTCGTCATACAAAGGGTTAGGGTCAGGGGAAAGGGTTGAGGCTATCAACAACACCAGTTGTTTACACTTGCTCAAGCACAATATTGAAACGCATGATAGAGCCTCGGCGAAGAAAAACATGGGGAAATACAAGAAAATTGAATATTTTAACCGAATGAGTATTTTCGCTTTTACCTTTGTGCTTCGAGCGAAAAAAGCGCTTTGTGCCTACGGAGCGAATGTCCTTCGGGAAATGTTTACTTAATACTCCATGAATGTGTGCCAGTGCGCTGGATAAATAAGCCCGCCAAAGAAAAATATAAACTTAAACAAATGAAAATCAACAGAAAAGGTCAAAAGACCGGCTATGAAGGCGCCTTTGAGGAACAACGGAGACGTAGAGGAGGGCACTTTAAGTTGCTTCCACTGCTGCTCCTGTTGTTGCTCTTGGTACCCGGGCCTCAATTGCAGAAAGTTTAAAATAAAAGTACTAAGAAAAAAAAGTGAGTTTAAGAGTGTGCAACTTATGCCTCGCTGCTATTGTTGTAATTCGTTTACACTACCCAGTTGCCCCATTCAGTGAACCATTTTAATTGCCAACACTTTCCGCGCTCAAAATGGGTCATCCTGGATTCTAGTAAGGAAGAGAATTTCTTTAGATTGCCCAAGGAGTGCGAAGAAAACGTTTACTTCTTCTACTTTCACTCAGTTCAACTTCCTGTTATGACTGGAAGAAAGTGGGAACCGGAAACAGTCAATTAATACACTCTAAATGAATCTGCATTATTATTTTAGGAGTTACTTTAATTTTATGGAATTAGAACAAAAATAAAAATCGTATTTCCTTGAAAATTAAAAACAGAATTCTTCAAACCATATTTACGAAATGGTTTGATGTCATATAACGTTGATGAATTTATGCGAACATATATAACAACATTTTAAGATTCCTAGTATACTGGTACCGATAAAATTAATGTGGTTGTTAATAATAACATTTGATTTCATGAAATTGTTTTTAATAAGGTTTAGCTTTCAAAAATCTAAGGTAGAGTACGATTCGTTTCAGCGAACCTAGGGACAGTTTCATATTTTTTTATTTATTATTTCTACTGTATTAAAATTTTTAATATTTTCTACGTTTATTATTTTGAGTTTATAGGATGGATGGATGGATGGATTTTATTATTTTGAGTTTATAGGATGGGTGTTACTCGAAATCCATTTCCCCTTTCCCTATCTCATTATATTCTTCTGTTTCTCCGAAAAAATATTTCTCATAATTATTTTGTGAACATCTTCGAAAAAAAATATTATATAAAATCCTACATGAATTAATTGATACTTATATATTAAAAGAGTAATGCACTTACCAGTGGGAAATTAAAGCCAACATTTTCCACGGAAAGAATATAAAACAGATAAAATATTACGCTATTAATTTTGGCAGGCTGCGGAAAGTGGAAAGGAAATGTTTATTTTGTCGTGAATTATAAAGTTCAATAAAAAGCCTATGAAAAAAATTTTAGTGGAAAAAAAAAGGTGTACGAAACAAGAGGGCAGTGTGAATGATTTTCTTCAAAATTGAAACTGACACAGCAATAAAAATTTATGAAGACGTTAAAAAAATTCGGTACTAGAATTTTTTACAACGAAGAAATAATCATTTCACAATAAGAGGTTTATTTGTTTGTTTTGTTCCTCCCCAGCAGTGTAGATTTAATGCTGTTGCCAAGATCAAAGGGCTTTTCGTCAATAAAGACTAATCTTTAGGACATAAAACTTCTGAAGTAGTTCTAATTCTCCTTTTCCGCGATTTGTTTTCTTGAAATTTGATACATTTCCTCGAGGGTTTTGTTTTGAATTTACAATTTTATAAGAAATTCTTCAGATAATTGGAATGGTACCGGATTAATTTAATAAACTTGATACTTCTGTGACAAAAGATGTTCTCTTCTAAGAAATTGTTCTTAAGATGCTTAAGAATGCTTCTAGTAGAATTTTATAAAGAAGAAGAAATTATATAAAAGAATATATAATATACTGGATGCAGACAGTCTTAATAGTACCTTTTAATTTGTATACATATATATATATCATTTTTTTAATATCTTTTTCCAGACATGTTACGAACTTGAACGATATCTGCGAGATGAGCCGCTTGAGTCTTACAAAAAGATACATACAGAGTTGGACACAGCATGGGATTTATTCGCGACGCCGGCCAGAATCTTGGATGAGTTGAATATCAATGAACAGAATCTGGATTCAATATCGACGAGTTCGGTGTCGTCATCATGTTCAGGTGTGTCGTGGGACAGTTCGCTGAGCTGTTCGGTTGTCGTAAAAAAAGAGAAAATTGATGAAGATGACGAGGATAATTCGGACAGTTGCGAGGAAAAGTTAGACACATTTAGCAAAATTCCATTACAAATGAATACGGAGAAGGCAATTAAACTGCGATTATTGGCGCCCACAAGAGCAGGGAGTAAAAATAGCGAAATCTTACCACCTTTAACGCCCCCGTCGTCACCTGAATCGGTGCGCACCACTTCGACGGACACCGACTTGGCTTTAATCAATCACCAGAATGGGATCTTAAGGTTCTCGTCGTCTTCGGCTACAGTTCCTGGAGCTGCACTCGCAGCCAGCCAACAACAGAGCAACATAACGACGTCAACAAACACGGACGGATCGCACCACATTCCACGAAGTGCCATTGTAAGACTAACGACTTCGAATGGTAAGAGTGGGCTGAGCTTAGCCAGGGTGATACAGGTGAGCCAAGGAATTCCGACGGCGATCGCACAACGCGGCACCAGCGCGCAGAATCCACAGGTGACAACACGTAAGTAATCTTAAGATGCCTCTGGATAGAATTTCATTTTTTTCTAACTCTGTCTGCTTTCGACCGCCTACTCTGCAGTTACTGCGAAACACCATCAGAGGCAGCACGATCACAGTCCAGACTCGAAGAGGAGGATACACAAGTGCCAATTTTTGGGTTGTAAAAAAGTTTATACGAAAAGCTCGCACCTCAAGGCGCATCAGCGGACGCATACAGGTAAGACAAGTCCAACGTTCTATTCAGGTAGCTCTTTTTGTACTATGACACCGCAGCAAATTGAGTTTTAAAAAATAAAATGTTTTAAACCAAGGTCACTTGAGATATAAAAATTATTTGCAAAATGTTTGTTAGACCTTTGATAATTGAAAACATTAATGCAACTCATATGGCTCTTTTCGTTCTTTTTTTCTGCGTGACGTAAATTACAAATGATAATTCGATTATTACATATATACAATTTTTAAAATGAGACTATTTTTTGTTTACAGAAAACCAATATTTTATATTTTTTTTACATTATGATATTGTTAAGCCTTAAGATTTTTTAATGTGAAAAAATCTGAGAATATCCAGTTGTTATTTTCGTTGCAAGGTTTCACTATTAAGGTTTGTAATCAAATGCTTTTTTAAGCAAAGTGAATCGGATATTCTTGAAATATTAAGGTTTGTTAATATTGTTTACTTTGTTTTGAAAATTCCAGAGGCAATCATAAATGCTAGTAAAGTTATATTCTCCATAGAGTAGGATATCAATGTACATTAAGGTCCAAATACTTCATATCTTGATTGCTTTTTAAATTAAAAATTACAAAGGCTAGACAAACTAATGGTGCTTTCTTTATGCCTTTGTTTGTAAATTCATTAAGCACTAAACACACCGCACAGCAATCTACAGAGTTTTTTATAAATACTATTACATTCTTACATACTTCGTCGATAGGCTAATAAAACTAGTATAGATCGGAGACCACGGGCTAGAGTCTCGCTAGGAATTGAATCCACAAACTTGATCCAATAATAAATCTTATATTTAGAATGTTAATATTATTTATTTCAGTATATCTTAGAATTGTGATTGTGCATTATCAACTAGGTAATTCAAGGTTTATAACTGAAGGAAGTGGTAATTAATACATTCATGTAATTATCTTATGTCCGTAGATTCGTCAGCAAAAGAGGCGTTTGATATTTTTTGTTATTATTAGTTTAGCAGCTTTTAAATAACTTGCTGGCACTTTTAAAACTTTGTAATATGGATTATAGATTCATAAGATAGTTAGACTTTAAGAAAAGCTGCCTAAAATTGTGGAGCAAAGCTTTAAAGAGTTTTCTAAAAACCAGCATAGAAGCACTATGGCTTTTTAATTTTTCTCAGCATTTCAACTAATTACATTCATTCCAGATTCTAAAACCTTAAGGCGAACGAAATGAAATGCGAAATTATCTTTAATGTTTTGCATTCTAGTCTTTCGTATATTTAAAAGCAACAGAACAGTGGAATTTAAAAGAAATGCTACAAAAGTTCGACTAGTTTAAAAAATTTTCCCACGCCTTTCGGTTCCAAACTCGAGATAGAAATGAGCCAATGAACGAGCCACTTAAGATGTAGAGCAAGTGAAACACAGAAAAGCAATGGGTCCATGGAAAGTGGTAGAACCCACCAAGTTTCCTTCATCCCTTCGAACAAGAAATTATTTTTTCTTGACGACTCCCTTTTTTCTCAAATAGCCTTTTTTAACAAATTACAGTTCGCATAAGATGAGCCAGCCTCAAGGATGGTTGGGGGACGGTGTGGTGGGGCAACGAGCGTTGGGAAAAAAGGAAAATAACACTTTTAAAAGGCACACTCGTTACGAAACCCACTTGTCTTAGCCCTTGTGTTGCCATTTTTAACCAATTTCTTAGGGTAAAGAAAATCGTTTCAAGTTGATTTCAAAGTCCATTACCCTCCACTTGAAAAGGCCCACTAACATCAGCCTTTGGATGGATTTTTTCTTCTTCCCTTTTTTTTTGCAAAATAAGAAATGGAAACAGCAATAACAGCCCGAGCCTAAGAGGAGATAAATCGTTCAAAGGGAGGAAGACTCGCCGAGTGAGATATTTCACCCTCAAGAATTTTTATTTGCATCATCGAATCCGATTTTAGCGTAACAAGAACAAAAGCGAATTAGGGCCGGGGGTGGTGCGCGTGGCGTGCGCCTCCAAGAGTACGCGCCCGGGCGGCATAAACATGTCCAAATTTATTTTACTGCCGGCAATATTTTAAAATTCTGCACAAATCATTGAATTTTATTATCCATCAGTTGCCCTGCAACCCTTGAAATTTTCGGCCATTTAGAGTGGGTGGCAAGTTCTTCTCGCGATGCCCTTGAGTTTATCGAAACAAATAATTCAGGGCTACCGCGCTAACTACGACCAGCCTGAGAAATACGCCGCCACCACCGCTGGACCGCGCCGCAGCCCTTTTTCCATCCGAATCCTTACATGGCAGGGCAGGATGGCGAACAAGGGAAATTTAATGCTGGCAACTCCCCCAAATTGAATTTATTGCCACGTTGTGAAAACTGAAAATTAATTTTGTTGCTGCATTCAAGAGTGCCGGCATGTTGGTCGTTCCCTCCGTGTCCCGCGTCCCATTCCCGAGGGAATGCGGGGAAAACGTGAAAAATCACTACCGCTGCCGTAAAGTGAATTTGATTTTTATTTATGGCAATGCACTCATTGCAGGTTGGGTAATGAACGTAAATTGAATGGGAGCGTGCAAGGAGGCGAAAAAGGACCTCCGGCTCTGGCTGCTTTTTAATTTTATTTTCTGGTCGGGAACAGAGAGGGCACCAGCTAAAAAGGGCCCTGCTAATTCATGATTGTGCTAAACTTAATTACCCGCTTCTCGCTTTTGATTTTTAGCGCTGTGTGACCGCGCCGGAGCTAACTACAAGGGCGCTTAATTATTAAATAATACCTGCGCCACTCGAGCCGTCCTGGTCGTCGCGCGCGTGCTGTGACTCCTAGTTCTAAGGCCTAATGCGAGCTGGCACTTAATTCACGGGCAGTTAGTCCCTAGCCTAATGAAATTAATTGGCCGCTGCAAGAAAGATTTTTCCTTGTTGAAGCAATTGACCTAATGCCCGTCTTCGACGTCCACAAGTGTTCTTCACCAGCTCCGTCTTAGCTCGTTCCAAACTCCCGGGTCCATTTATTACTTCGTCTTCGTACTCCATTAGGCTCTGTCAAGTGACCTAGGACAGGAGTAGTCTAACACGGTCTGAGTCACTAGCCCCGGCTGGTCAAGATTTACAGGCTTCTTACGAGTCATTGCGATGAATCTTCCGACTTGGAGTCTCTTGATGAGTTTCTTTTTTTTATCGCGCCGTGCATGCATGCACTTAAGCTAATTTAATAAGATGTAGGAGCGATGGGCGAACGGGTCAGGAGCGCTCCCTGATTCCCTTTGAATTCGAATTAATTGTCTGGCAAACCGAATGATCCCTGGCGTCAATTCAACGCTGATGTGGTGCTGCCAGTTAAAGACAATAAATCCCTGCGGAGGATGCCAAACAGGGTGGAACTATGCCAGAGTGCGTGGGATAATTATCTGACGGCTATCATTCAAATTTCGTGTAATCTAATTCTATTCGAATTATGCATAATTGAAAATAGGCCTAACAAAGGAAGAAAATTTGAATTCGTTATATACTTAATCCAGTTTGTCTCATTGATATCAAATCTGATAAATAGTAAATCGTTTCACTTAATGCTTGAGTGTTAATTTATTCGCTAACAATAAATAATAATTTTTCTAAGTTATATTTGATATGTATCATTAGAATTTTATCGAATGTTGTGTATTTTGCAGAACAATTATTTTCTTCTATATCCCGAAAATTAGTAAAATACCGAATTTTATTCCTAACGTTGCCAAGATTTCAAGTCTTTAATCATTAAATTAAAAGAAGTTCAAATGCTTTTCATAAAAAATATCGAGTTGAAAAGCATTATATTTTTTTATACAAAATTAATTGAGTTTTTTAAAAACCCGTGTCATTCAAATTTTGCAGTAATTAATTGAAAACAATTTTAATTTAACCCATGTATTTTGTTTGTACACTATTGTTATTGTTTTAAAATTAAGTAACTTTTAACTTTTAGAGGAAGTTTTTTTTATTTTCTGAAATATACAAGAAAATTCAAATAAAGTCATTAAAGTGTTACTTTACCCAAAGGAAAGATGCGAGTTAAAAAGCCTTCGTTTTCGTTATGTTAAGAAAGATAATCTTATTATTACAGACTGCCGAAATTTATTTAATCTGTATTATTCTATTCAATTTTATGTATATTTTAGTTATTATATCGTTAACAATAATAAAACAAATCTAAAGCTTCAGGAGAACAAAAATAAAAGGCAATATTTAGCGTAAATATCGATTGAACTATAATTCTAATTATAGAATTAAATTCCCATTATTAAAATGAAAAAGTAAAAAGTCTTTTTTCTACTTTCCGAAAAGAGTAAAACGAACAAAAATGTAGTTGTGCCATGTAATGCAATTTACATTTATTTGGTTTGTAAAAAATGTTCAAAAATACTAAAACCTATCAAATGTTCGTTGAAATACAAATAAAATTTCATTAATTTTACCTTGTGAATTTTTTATTTGGGATAGATTCAATTTAAAACCAAAAATTTTAATAATTCTACGAATGAAATCAATTACAAGTCTTCATTCTCTTCATATCGGACCAACTCAACATAACTTTAGTGCTACCCTGTTACAGTATGCTAGCAAAAATAAATAGTGAAACATTTATTTCACTTACTGAAAATTTATTTTCGCGCTCACTTAATGGAAGTTTTTTTCTATGCTGTAAAATGTTCACGGTTGTAAATTCACCGTGAATTAAGTACTCTACTTGACATAAATTTAATTTAAATGGAAACTCTGAAGCTAATTTGCAATATTTTCCGGAATAAAATGCCTGTACTATTTTTATTTTTGTTCTAAAAGAGTCATAAATGCCTTTTTCGTTTTTTTTGTAACTGTAAGTACCTTTTGGGAAACAAACTAATTGTATACCTTCACAAGAAATAAAATGCGTTATTGGATTAAGCTACAAGGTCTAAAACATGCCGGTGATTCTAGAGAAACAACAGCGCTAGAAGTTCCTTCAGACAGTTCAGTAAGCTTCTTAACTTGTTCAGCATACTTTCGGTGTGGTGGTGAATTTAAACGGAAACAGGAGACTATACCTTGCCCAAGATTGCTATAAATTGGTAATTTTGAACCACTTAAAAGCCATTTCAGAATGTTTCGTGGTTTAATAAGGGGCTAAGAATATTTCTTGATAAAAATGTCGCAATGGAAACTTCCGGGAGTGGACTATTAAAACATCATTTGAACCGGATATTTACTCCAAGTGCACGGGGACAATCACGACGAGAAGAAATAGCGCAAAAAATGTATTAAGGTACTCAGACGGGATCAATAAAGTTTTGTTGTCCTCACAGTGTCGGAGCATCGCAAAAACATCTCCTTACAATTCTTGGTTCCTGTGTTGAACGATAGCCGAGCATCTTGGGCATTGAGGAGGCAATGCCAGCGCAACAGTGGAAAATCTCTCATACAATCGTGAAGAGGACTGTTCCATCCATTCCATCTACTGGAGGCACTTCTAGAGGACAGCAAAAGCAAAAATCGAGGAAAAGTATGCTTTCTTATTCTTGGGATTGGAAGGGCGAAGGCAAAGTAGCCCTATGGTGGCTGTAAGTCCACATCATTCCCCTGGCCATCGTCATCGTCGTCTTGGCCACAAGCTCGGAAGATATGAACACCTTACTACTTGCTCCTGTCCCACGATTGCGAAGACGAAGACGGAGACGGCAGGGTGCTCATCTTGGCCGTCATAATCTCAGATCGACCTTTATCCACCCTGCTTTGTGGCTGAGCACTGACTTCTTTCCTTGAAGGGATGTTTCGCTTTCTTTTATTTCTTCTTCCACGCAATTTATGGGTCAGGATTCGCCACGGGTGGTACAAGAAAAGTTTCTTGCTGCTGCTATCTCGGCTGCGTCCTCTGCACCCTGTTCTCTATCAAGGGGCAGTTTCACCTTGCCTTTTCGATATATTTCCGGAAGGAACCTAATTAGTCCATGGAAGTTGGGAAAATTTGTTATTAAGTCAATTGTGTCTGATGTTTTTGGAAGGTCTTCACAAAGGGACCTGCGGCTATTTTCGCTGAAAGCCATCAAAAACATGTTAAGGAGAAAACATTTATACAATGATATCGGGGAGGAAAAATACATTAATACAGCTTGGGCATTTTTATTCATTAAGCAGCGCAGGATGCGCATCAAAATTATTTCCTTAACTCCTGTATTTGGATGGACGACGTCGTAGTCATCTAATCTTATTCGAGCCTAAATTTCTTATCTCGGAAGGAAACGTGCCAACAAAGCTAAATGGCATAAACTCATTTGCTTTAGGGCAGAATCGGTCTTATATTAAATACAATGAGGTAGTGCAAATGTTAAATAATTTATCTTCCATTTGTTAGCATTTTTCTCAGTGACACCAATAATTGTAATCAAATATTAAAAACACATTAATTCATAATTTTAAACAAGTTAGTACAATACATTTTTAAACAATTACTTTTTTTTAAGTTTCAAATTTAAATGTAAAGTTCTAGTAATAAAATTCAAAACAATTTCAGAATGTGATCGTAAAAATGTAAATTAACGCCACGTATTTCACAAATTGTAGTATAGGATAATTTTCAATTTATATGGTCTGACCCTTAACAGAAGTTCAAACAGTTCAGGCAATGTAACATAAGTGAATATCATACTTACGTTTAAGAAATCATCTGAATTTCTCATAAATAATTAATGTGCATCCATTGCCTTTCTCTTTACAGGTGAAAAACCATACAAGTGTTCATGGGAAGGATGTGAGTGGCGTTTCGCTCGAAGTGATGAACTTACTCGCCACTATCGAAAACACACAGGAGCAAAACCTTTCAAATGTCGGAACTGCGACCGATGTTTTTCCCGATCAGATCATTTAGCGCTGCACATGAAGCGCCATAATTAAGGACATGAAAGGAAAAGAAAAACAAAGCAACTTGATGGTGCCATCACTCTGAAATATATCGTTACTACCATTCACAAAAAAAAGAAAAGATAAGAGAAAATAAACAAAAAACAATTCCTAGAGTATGGGATATTCCATGGCAAGATTAATATAAATTTACAATTTTTTATGTAAAATTTTGAGAAGTATATAAGAATAATGTTTTTTTTTTGTTTTATATTTTTGTTACATGTATCATAAGTGTAAAATTACCAAAGGCGCATGTTTATTGAAGCTGACAGGATTTATCTTATTTTCTAAGAAACTTGATATAATTTTTGTTCGAAGAAAAATTTTATTTCTAAATATTTTGTGTTGTCGCCATATTTGAACATATATTATGTTTTTACTTACAGATTTTTTTTAATTTCATATTTTTATTTTTAAGCGTTTTTTGAAAGCCAAAGCAAATGTTACTCGTGTGATGTAAAAAAAAAAAATATTTCTGGCGTATTCTACATTTCATGTATTCGATTTTTATTTACCATTGCAGTAGTGATATTGATTGCCGGCAAATTAATTGGATATAAGATCAAAAATTGCAGTTTTTGGGATCAGTGATATAAGACCCTCTAGTAAGTATTTTCCCCTACTCTAGTAGTACTTTTAGCAGCAAATGAAAGAATTTATGGAAAAGTCATTAGCACTGTAAGGATTTCGTCCACTATTTCAACTATCTTGCTACAGAAAAAAAAAAAACAGTAAAATTAGGAATATAATGGTTTCCTTGAGTGCCTTGACTAGAGCAACTAAGTGAACATTTTTTGAGAAGCATTAATTCGGCCCAAGGCCTCAACCGAGTCTAAAACTGCTTTTAAAACTTGGAAAATGGATTTTTTTTTCCAATATTTTAAGTGACTTCACTTCAAATTTAATATACCCAAATTTCCTGACTACTACAACTACTCGATGGTCGTGCTCACTAGGGAGTTTTGTTGGGTTGCATTCGTGTTCATTGCCAAAATTACTTTCTGGAAAAATATTATACTATCTGAACACAAAAGGTTAGAGGGGATTGTATTCCAAATAAGTTTGACTCGTTATTTACGCTCCGGTTGAGAATTTCATTTCATGCCTTCTTCATTTACCAGCTCCATCTTAGTCACATGTCAACAGACGATTATATCTGGGGAATATCTGATCAAATAACGCATAGCGTCTGGGCGGCATGGCAGAGGAGCGGAAATTGTAACAGAGGCAAACGGGACGTATATAAAATCTGGCATGTGTGCTCTTATGGCAGTAATCCCTATTATCGGGTTTTATTTTTAGAAAACCTCCATATTACAAACTTGAGCTTTGAAGTGATTCCTACAGCCTTGGGCAGAGGGCTCAACTTAACGTTAGGCAATTTTTTAATTCATTTCCTTGGGAGTAAGCAAACAACGAAGTATTTGAAGTTTTCAAAGGGTAGTTGTGTTACACTCACATTTGTCACAAAAAAAAAAACGATTTTTTTAATCGACTAAGTAAGATTTGTGTCCTTGGGGCTGATTAAAGTAATTCTAACAAAAATATTCGAAGAATTGGGTGATTTTTCTAATCAAAATTTGATACATTGAATACAAAAATTAGAGGCGTTTTTTTGAAAAGTAGACAACTGGACGTTGTCAGGAGCCTAATTGAATACCATGTTAAACGTAATATTTTTCAAAAAAGTAAATGGTACTTTTTAGTAGGTGGTGCAAGTCACACCTATTATGCTAAAACAATATTAGTAATATAAACTCTTTAAAAGTAGTAGTTAAAAGTAAGATCTGAATTTTGCTTATAAGTCGGTTTTTAACAAACTAACTTTAAAGTTTTCCAAAATAAGAATGTGTGTCGGTGTCCAAAATAAGAATTTACATTTAAGTCAATTTCGTAACAATGACTTAGCCGGTAGTTTTATCTACTGAAAATTATGAATAACTTTTCTATCCTATCCCATTATCTAATGATTGGATTCCAAAAATTGCGGTTTATGTAAAAAGATTTAAAAAAATGGAAGAACTTTATTATAACAAATTTAATTTTTGTTTGTAATTCCATATAATTTTTGATTTAATCGTATACTCTGTTTATCGACTTATATCTCTTTGCATACAAGAATTTAGTATTTTTAATATGCATGATCCCAAAATTGTAACTTTTTATATTCTTCCGCTTTTATTGTTTTGTTTTTGCTAGTAGATCAATAAAATGTTTAGTATATGTTTTTTAAGCTTCTACTATAACAAAAATACTCAGCTTCAGAATTTTTAAAAAAATATTTCACCGCTTTTGATATTTTTTTTTTATTATATAAACATTGTTTTTTTTTTATTTAATATCAATTTTTTATAAAATATCACAAGCCAGCAATGGTTTTATTCGCGAAAAAATAGACAATTTTTATCACATTTCTTCTTGTAAATTTCCTACTCTAAATGAAAATTAAATGGACAATATTAAAAACAAAGCTTTTCCTAATCCGAATCCCATAATAATGCTACAAGTGTTTTGAATGTTTTCAACAAGCACTTGATAATTTCTGTTGTATTTCGTAAAAATTTATAAGCTTCTATTTTAAAAGTCATCAAAAATATAAAGATGTAAATCTTGTGTGATTTTTTCCCATTTAATCGCTTTTTTCTATGAGACTTTAAAATCGAATTGGCTGTCTACAGGGAAAGTATTATTAAAAATAGCCGCCGATCAACGGAGTATATTAAAAGAAATTGTTGGCTTATTTCTTAGAACAGGTTATTTAAGTACTGCATTTTTCAATAGTCTTGTAATGATTAATTTGAGCCCGTTGGTAGTACATCGACCTGAAATTGTTCCGCCATAAGCCGACTTATAGGAAAAAAAATTCTCTAAGCATTTTTCCTCATAATTGAGTAGTTACATGTTTGCTCTTTTCTGGCTCCAGGCATTTTTTTACCTCATAAATTCATAAGGCTACCGTGAATAATTGCGTAAATTTTTAAAACCCCATAAATTCTAGTGCACATACGCCATTATTTGAGATCATAAAATCTTTATTTAAAAAGAAAAAAAATCAAATATTTTATTGATGTATAAAATACGAGTTTGGTTTGCTTGGCTTTCGAAAAGAGTTAATTGTTATTTTGATAAAAAAGTCTTATCACTGCCAAAATAATTTTTTGGTTTACTCTGTAAAGATAGTCTTAGTGTAAGTTAATTTTTTTCATTTTGGATTTGAAATTTATTATTATTATTTTTTTTCTTTTTTGTATTTTTTACAATGCAAATGAATGCACACGAGAGCATGATTAAGTAGAGTAAGCCTTCTGTCTTAGTTTTAAAAACAGTCTTTCTGTTGCGTCGTACAAACGGGGCTTCCATCACATAAAGTGCAAATATCACCCGGATATTAAAATAAAAGCTGCTTTTTTAAGGGACGTATTTATTTTAGAAGCAGGCATTAACATTCGTTAAGTGAATTATACTATTATTACTATTTTTTTTCAAATATTTTATTTTATTTTTGTAAATTGTGCATTCATTTTAGAGAGATCATCTTAGCTTTTTACTGAATAAATTCGTTACCGCCGATTCTTTAGTAAATAGTCTAGATGCTGGCACCAATTCTGTTGAGGTTACCAGAAAAAGAAGCGGAAGTGTATTAAGCCAAGCTTACGTTCATTTCACCTGTTCTTTCTAGCATTTTGAGGTTATGTGGTGTTTTCATGCATTTGGCGAATTTTGCAATAGTTGCGATATTTCTTCTTTGATCAAGTACTCTTAGGTATCGCGAGTAGATAAGTCGTTAATTGTAAGATTGAAGAGATGCATAAAACCCAAAAGAAAAAAGAATATAAGTAAAATATGAAAAAAACATAATACACACGAACGAACGATACGCGCTAAGAATTGTCAAGGTCACGGACATTCGAAATTTGTTTGAGAAACTGAAAATAAATCAAATTGGCTGTTTTAGAGTAAATTTTTAACGAGAATTGAACATAGCGAAAATTTAAAAAAAAAAGAAGAAAAAAGAAAAACTAATTGTTTCCCTTAGTTCCAATTAGAAGAAATGTTGTAGTGAAAATGTTGCTTTTCTCCGTTTAGTGTAATTGGTGTAGAATTAAACTGTTGAGAGCGTGAGGGGAAGGAGTTAGGAAGCAAAGCAATTCCACGGAAGCGGAAATCAAACGCGAGGATTACATTTAAGGACGAAAAAAACTAAACTATATTCAAGAGTCGCTATCGTTTGTGTGATGCAAATTCTGTGATCCGCATAATATATTTTTTGGTGGCCATTGAAGCCAAATTTACGTAATACAAGAGAAGCAAATACAAATGTAAAAAATAAAAAAAGTAATAAAGGTAAAAAAATCGCATAAAATGTTTTTGACAAAAAAAAAAGAAAAAAACAAAACGTGAGAAAGAAAATACGCTAAGTTAGAAGTTAATTTTTTTCGTTTTGAATATGGAAATAAGGAAAAACAGGAAAAAGTAAAAAAATGTATATATTTTTTTCTTTTTTCTACGAGTGTTTATTCTCGTCATATTTTGAAGTAGTTATGTAAATTTTGAAATCCAGATATTTTTCAATGAAATTTGTCTACTAAGTAAACTAGAGATTTCGAGTATTTAAGGTATTCACGAGGAACTTTTGAAGTTTTAGCGTAGCAACAATGAGATGCGGGCGAAGCAGAACTGTTTAAACAAATTTTGTATGGTAAGAACTTTTTTAAATAAATTTATCAGTAATGCTTAAGTATAGATCCAAGATACGTACAGCTAAGGATTTAGTGATAACATAAAAAAAACTAACGAAATTGAATAGCAAACGGGTGTTCATCGCTACGCTGGATATGGTGTTGTGAATTTCTCAGTTAAAGTGTATAAATGCGAGTTTTGGTGCTCGGATATGTTCAAAGCCAACTGGACGTGAAGATCATGTCGAATATCTTCCTTTTTGTCGAATTTTTGCATAAGCCACCTGCTCTATTTTAATGAATTAAATGCCCTCGAATCATTCATTTTAAGTTTTGGATATCTGGCAGGCTTTTAAAGTATTTTGAACACTATGATTCTCCGTAAGTTGTGCAGCCCTTGCATAAATCCGAAGTCCAAATAAGTTTACGTTAAATCGATTCACTCCTTACAGAAGATGGTTTCTTTAAATTCAAAAAGTTTTCCTCTTTAGCTGTATTATACTTCGATATTGAATTTTTTAGTTAGAATTAATTAAATTTAACCATATAATACTTTATAAAAATTGTTATCTTCTTTAGTATAATTACAAGAACGAAGAAGATTTGATGTTGATTATTTCTACAAAACACTTTTATGTGATTATTGCTTAATTTGAATTCAACATTTAAATTGAATGATTCTAATTGAAAATTATGCGAAATCTATTTAGTAATTTACAACAAAATACGTAAAATGTTATTTAAAAACAAGAAAATTTAGCGTTATTTAGCTTACTAAACTTACTAAAGAGTTTTTTACGCAAAAAGTCCTGGACTTATAGCATTTTTCTATATAAGACTTATACGAAACTAAAAAGCAAATGCTTCCTTTTACACAGCTTAAGGCGATTTACACTTTTCTCATTTATAATAAAAAAAAAATAAATAAAAAAGGAAATCTCTTAATGTTCCAAATATAAATTTTTAGCATAATTGAACAAAAAGATAAAAGAAACACCCAAGTAAAGGCTCTTCACGTCTTTCTCTAAAACTTTCCAAACAATGAAGGCAAAAACAAATTTGTATTTTTGGTATTAGTTTTCCATCTACATCACGAAGAAATCAAAAGAAATCAACTAAATGTGTCAAAACGATGATTGAAGCTCCCATAAGAAATAAGTAAAAGCAACAGATACCGTAGAGTAAAAATTATACACAGAGTCGGTAAAATATTTGATGAGAAATAGTTTAGGCAAAGTAACAAAATATATAGAAAATAAAATACAAAGAAGCAGAAAAGTAAATAGAAGAAAAACATTGAGGTAAAAATAAGTATTATTAAACAAAGACTGGTAAAAGAGGTGTTCCGCCAATTTGATATTTTTTTTAATAAAATGAGAAAAAAAAAACACAAAAAAGTAACATAGCTAATATTTAAAAATACGAACGTGTTAGTGCTAGAGGAGGTATAACTCTGATCGAATAGCGAGCGTTAATAGGCAAGAGTAAGTTCTCTGACTCGTTTCACTATAATTAACATTCCGGACGTGTAAGTCTTCTTTCCTCTTCACCAGTTTTGACTTCGCTTCTTATGGGTGCCCTGAGTGTACTTGAACTTAAGACGCTTGTACTAGCCAACATTGTTGTTGTTAGCAAATACTAGCAACGTAAATCTAAATAACGAAAAGATGTATAGTTACTTTTGAAATCTGTGTGTACTATAGACGCTGTTCAGAATGTTGACAGTTCAAGGGCAATGTTAGGGTACGGCTAAGTTCCAAATTCCTTTAAGGTGGCAAAAGTACATAAATGTCTATTTGGATTTTATAAAAAAAAAGGCAGACAAGAAATGAAAGTAACCCAAAACTGAGTACTCTCTTGGATAGTAGAAGAAGTTGAAGTTACAAAGAAGTGAGAATCATCAAAATTTGTATAAAGAAAAAGCAAAAAAAAAAAAAAAAAAAATCGCGTAAGCTAAGAAACAAAAGATAACAATAAGAATGAAACGAATTTTGTAATGCTGAAACTAAGGGGCGTTTATGAATTATAGGAGTAAATCTGTTGTAATAAAAACCTACCTACGACATGTGTGCGGTGGTAAAAATGAACATAAGACAAAAAAAAAAGGAAAAGATCGTTAGAAGTTTTTATTTTTATATTTAAAATAATATAAATTTTTTAAAACGGTTTTTCTAATTTTTTTGAATAATGCGAGTAGGAGAGCGTAGCAACATTCTTTCATTCAGTCTAGTTTAATTGTGAAGCATTAAATGTAATGTAAGAAATCCGTATATCTAAGGACATTTTTCACACGTAGTAATAACGTAAGACAAGGAAAGCAAATTTTATTATTAATATTGTAATTATGGGTATAATTGTAAAAAAAATTATATAAGAAGAATATTTGTATAAAAAATGTTCAAAAAAAAAATCACAAAAAAAGCATAAGTCTATAAGAATGTGTTGACAGAGGATTTGATGCATGCAAAAGGAAACTTTTTTAGTCAGTCTCTTAAATGTTTAAATGATAAGAAGTAAACAAAATATAAGAACTTGTTTTAGCTTAATTTTATTGGGTTTTTGTATTACATAAACTTTAAGGAAGTTCTACCTTTTTGCAAGATAAATTAATCCTCAGAATGTCTTTCGTATGTTGAGAAAGCAAACAAGTAAAATAGAAAGAAATGAAAGGAAAGTAGACCGCGATCTGCGGCCAGGTGTAAAGACAACACAAAAAAAAATATTTGTTTAAATGGACGAGGCGTTTTCAATAATCAAAATCAAATTTGTTGTTCTTTATTTAAAATACATTTATTTAAAAAAAAAATAATCCAAGAAGGATATGATATTAAAAATTTGTTTACGTTAAGATACAAAGAAAAGTGCTAAAGCGTCGATCGTACATCGATCAGTGGCATTTTGCTTATTTCGCTTGTTTGTTGCTGCTTTTTGTGAGTATATAATGAAGAATAAAGAAAAATTTTTTATTTAAAGTTAAATTTTTAATAAACCCCTAGAAATTCCCCTTCCCTCCCTGTTATCTCTTCGTTGGTTATAAAACTGATCATAGGTACTGCTTCTTTCGCTTTTAATGGTAAACTTTCTGAAATAAACGTGATTGGTGAGTACGAGATACGACAGCAGGTCCTTGTTGCAGAGATATAAAGTAGTGTAGTAAAAAATTACAGTATTATTTATTTGATCAAGTTAATTTTCTTGCTCTTTATTTAAAAAAACTAAGCCTGGTAATTTTAAATAAATAATTCTAGGAAAACCAGAAAAAAACTAGAGCCAAACTAATTGTTCGATCAGTCGGGTATAGTAAAATAATGCTTTTTCTGGTCGAAGGACAACTACTACGTACATACTTGTCTTTTGAAGTGAAGCAACCTTCTCCAACTTGCACTTCAACTTGGCTCAAAGGTCGTGTTTTTTTATGTTTCTGATGATATTTTGAAATAAAATATTTTTTTTTCACTCATTTGAATAGTTTATACCTACGGATTTAGCAGTAGTAATACTTTCAAATAAAATGTAGCTACGCTTCACTGGGTACAAAGCAAAATGTTGCGTTACATTAAATATCCGGGTCATTTATGACTCTTGTAAGGAATTAAGAGTTCAACTCTGTTTTCCGAGAAAAGTTGAGATTTTTAGGTTTTTAAATTAGTTTTAAATTGAAAATAAAGATTAAAAGTTTTAATTTTCTTTTAATTGTATGGCAAGTCGGTACATAGTGGCATTCATTCAATGGCAAATCCGTAAGACAAGAATCATTTTCTCGGAAACAGTTTGAATTATTTTATAGATAGAACTTAATATTTTCTATTGTTAAAATGTGTTTTTTAATTTATATATAGCACTATTTTCTTCAGTCCCTTCATATATTAGTCCCTAGTAATAAATATTATAGCATAATTTATTAAAGCCAAATGGAAAGGTTATCAAAAACAGTTAGCGCAAAAGGTAAGTCTGTCCTGATTTTTTCGAGCCCTTACACTGCTCGACTATTATCAGATGATTGCTTGCAATAACTTTTAAATAATGCTATTATTTTTAAATACTTGCCTTTAGATATGGTGTGTAAAATGACTAATCGGTAAATTTTTAATTGAACATATCCAAGTAGGATGGCACAGGTATGATTAAAGTACAGTAGAGAACTGACTAAGTTAGATCGCATATCTGTCGTTTTTCGTTTGGAAGTGTTCAAATATCAAAAGTCTTAAAGAATAAAATAATTTGCCATTTTCGGGAAATTCTCAGAATTTTATACAAATTCACTTTCAATCAGCGAAAGAAAAAAAGTATTTTTATTTCTGGCAATTTTTAGAATTTTATCATCACTTTAACAAAATAAACACAATTTCTTACACCTGTGAGGTACCTGTTTTGATATTTCATTTGATATTTTAGTAGAAGTTAAAATCAATTTCGTACTCTTTATTCAATTAATAATTAAATCTTGTATAGTCGTAAATGGTACGTGTAAGCTGTAATTCTTAAACTTTCGTTTCTTTTAACGAAGATAGCGCTTATGTGAAGTTACTAATAGCAAAAAATAAGGGAAATTTCTTTCCTTGGAAAACTATAAAATGTTTAACGGCTATGAGTGAGTATTTTGGTGCCCATAAATCGACTATCCGCAAGTAAAATGTCGTTACGTTCCCATATGTTATCTTTCGGCGCATTGTTTGTATTAATGCATCAATCATTACTCTCAAGTAAGTACAACAAGTGTACATGAAGCTATGACCCTAACACGAAGGTTAATATGATCTTTCCCAATTGTTTTGTTCATTTTGTGGTTTTAAACCAATCCTCTCTTTTTCAATGGGTCCAATACACTTTTTTCGTAAGTATTTTTTGGAAAGGTATCCGCCTGTTAAAAGGAGGTTTAGGTGTGCTATTATGGCTGCAAATTATCAAATATTATTAATTTATCTTGATCCGTTAACAAGAGATAAAATTACATCGTAATACTATACTTAATTATTATGTGATTTTAAGGAACATTAAATTTTAACCTTTTAATCGATCTAAGCGTTAGACCGCTTATCCGGCTCAGCAATTTCTAACCGCGACCTTATTTGCTAAGCCCTTGACGACGGAAATTCACAAAAGGAGCACTAATCCTGTTTGCGTGAAATTATGCATATTTCACGGAAAATGTGTACATCCGACAAGATAAATATTTTATCAAAGCGCATTTCTCAAATTAATGGAAGAAAAGCAATAAAATACATGCGATGCACAACTTCTCACGACTAGCTGCTCATCGATTACAAGATTGGTCTGTGCATTAGTGGCAGGATATGAGCTCCTTGCAAGGAGGAGCGAAGGGCGAACCGGATGAAAATTTCCAGTTGCACTAAGTCAACACTCCTGCCACCACCCCACTCCGGCAAATACATTCCTCCAATGTGCTGCAGGACTATTTGTAACATGATATACTTTTGACAATCCATTGCAACTCACAAAGGCAGTTACTCAAGCAAGCATGTTGGAGTCTTGTGGAAATTCATTGAACTCCTGGATAGATTGGTGATCGCAGGTGTGTCATAAATTTTTGCCCTTGCTAAGGACCACAGAGCGTCCTGCAGTCCTTACGGTGGGCCGGTAGTGGCTCAGTTCTGCACCGGGCGAACCAAGGTGCATCGGAATGAATTCCTGATAGATTCAATGAATTATGCAAAGGGCAGTAACTTTAAAATAGAACGCGCACGGATTGTACCCGGCTGCCACCGTATTAGTCAAAGGTAATAAATTTATTTTATCGTAAACGTGATACGACTTGCAGATTATTTCGCACCACTGTGTTAGATAGCAGTAATTTAATTAGCATAATTATTAGAGTGTCATATGCTGGTGGAGAACATTGAGAGGTCAGAGGGTTCCCGGTGTGTTCCCGGTGTACCCGGGGCTTTGGCTGCGATATTTTCCGCTTTTCTGGATTTCACTGTCCACTCACTCTTTCACAGAGGGCCCGGCAGCCCCCGTGGACACCATCCCCCATCGCTCTGAATTCGATTACCATACCCAACCGGGTTGATTTCGCCGAAATGGGGTAGTTTAGATTTGTACTTATTTAGAATTACACAGGCAAACATTCGAAAGCTTATTCTCGTTGCTTATCTCGTACGGATTCAATCAATTTATTTGCACTGTTTCCGTTGGCTCTGCAGCTCGGATCTGTTCTTTCAGGGGATAAGTACAAGATCACAATTGACTGATTTAACCTTTTGAGCATGTAGTTTGAGGTTTTAAAGTGTTGTTGAAAAGACAGAGGTGTCTTCAGTTAATTTTGCGTATTGTTCGTCTCTTAATCAGTGTTCTTAGAAGTGCACGCGTGTACTGAAAACAAGCTCTTTAAAAGTTAGGTGTAAACATGTTGACAAAAATATCGAAAATAAACTTTATTTAACATTTCACGTGAAAGCAGATCTGTAATTTGCACTAGTACGGGACAAGGCTTTTATGACTAAATAAAGTCTAACTTTAGTTGCTCGTATTCATATACGAAGGCATAATTGAGATTTATAGGAAAATAATTTGAATCGGATTGTAAAAACAATTTTATGTATTTTACTTTCCGTCGAATTCGTTTAAATCTTTAAGGGTTTAATCTGAATTTTAAAAAACCACGATATTTTCTATATTCGTTTCGTTATTCAGACTCCAGAGCTAAACAAAAAACACTGGTTTATCGTTGCAGCACCTGTAAAACAAGACAAACATTTTTTTTTCGAAAATTGATATTTAAGCTTATTTTAGAGGATTTTACATTAAAAGAGGCGCAAGCACCCACCTACACATTAGTCACGTTTTTCTCAAGATATACTTTAGAAATCACACTGGGAATAAAGGGAAAACTAACTTTAGCAATTTAATACTCGTTTGTATATCCTACATTTATCTTTAAAATCGTATATATTCTAGAAAATAAAATAAATATTTAAAATATGAAAATTGTTTGTAATTTGATCTTGAGTCTTAAAATTGCCTACAATTTAATCTTAAACTACTGCGGTATTTTTACTGATCAAAAGTCCCAAATTTTTCAAACGGAATGTTCCTGAACTGAAAAATTGTCTACAGAACAGAAACACTACTTCCCGAACCATTCAAAGAATCACAATTGTGTTAATGAAAGAAGAAAAAAAAATGAAATGAAGATTTTTAATTTCTGTATTTTTTTTTTTTTGCAAATTAGGCCCATCAATTTTGTAGTACACGAAAATTGCTATAAATTGTCTATTTTTTCGTTTTTAAAACATTCGAAATAAATTCAACTATTGTAGATAAAGCTTTTGAGCGACGATGCGTCTTATATACTGTCAAAGGTAATACACAGATCAAATAAGTCAACACCTTAAACCAGATGAAAAATAATATCTTATATTTTTTATTCTTCACTGATTTAAACGTATTTTGAAACATACAAACTTAATCCGTCCAGAGAATTTAGTTTTTAGTAGGTAATACTTCAAAAATGCGATCTTGGATAACAATTTTGTGTCAGAGTTTCGAGATCAGTAAAGGAATAAGTAAAATTACGAGCTCTGCTCGCCATAGAACAGTAGTTATTGCTAATTCCATTTGATGGGGTCTCAAGTGGCAATTGAAGGTCGCAAATAACTAAACATATTCATATGTGACCGTTCTGAACAACTCACAGTAAAATACAACCCATTTTTTACTAAGGTAAAATAAATTTTATTTTTCGTTTCCCTAAATTAAGAAAAGCACCTACCTATAACACCAAAGTAATAATTTGATCCCCAAAGCTATTCGGTAATGTGTTCAAGCATAAAATATTAACGACTTAAGTTGTTGCCGAGATGTTTTAAAGAATTACACCCATAAATTCTTCGGCTATAAAAAGTCCATTACATTCCTACTGGCTGGCTCTTCTCTTTTCCTTCAAGGACAAACTGGACATTGTATACCATTTAATGAAATGAAAACGTATTGCTCTTGGGGTGGAACGAAAAATATGTGGATTATCTAATTATGGGAACATTCAAATTTTTGTAAGGTTTGTGGCTTTAATAAGGGATTCTACCCTGCCGGGCTCCTACAAAGCAACCGGGCTCCATAAAATATGCGAAGCATGTTTTCTGCGGCAAGACAAATTAAACTGCAACGAATTCGTATGTGCGGAATAGCTCCCCAGTTGAGGAGGAGGTTTTGTTTGTATGAGGACAGAAGAAGATGTTAAAGGAAAGAAATCAGTATAATTACATTTACATTTTTACCAACCTTCATTTAGCTGCCATAGTCTTTACTCAAAATAAATATGAAATTAGTAGCCGTGCCCGTGATTTCGTACGCGTGGAAATGACTTTTTATAAAATAAAGAAACTGGTCGAATCGGTCTCGCGCAGTGAGGCTTCCGTACGACCATTTTACAAGTTTAAAGTAGTTATATATAAAGTAATTAGTTTTAATTACATTCATTTTCAAAAACAATTACCAAAAAACGAAAAACAATCAAACTTGCAAAACACCTGAAAAAATATTTTTGGAGTCCTTAAAAATAGCCCTTTCAAACGGTATCCCGCATAACCCAAGGAAAAGATATTTTGTGCGGGAGGGATTCGACTCACTCCTTTTAAAAGTAAAATAAAAATATTTCATAAGAGAGTGATCGTACAAGGGTTCCATTGTTTTCTTTTGAGGTACGGAACCCTAAAAAAGGAATCGAAATAGCTTCGGGCATGTCGATTCCATTTTTAATGAGTTTTTAATTTTAAATCACACTCTACCGCCAAAAGTCAACAGCTTTTCTAATATGGAAGTGGTTGTTGTTTTTCATTATATACTGCACTTTTTAAGTTTCTAGGTACTCTTAAATGGGGTGGAACCTGTAACTTTTGCTTGGTCGTTTTATTTCTTTGTATCTCTGATCTAGTATAGTTTAATTCTTTGTATTAAATAATCACTAAAGTGGCATTTTGTGAAACATAATCAAATTGTTGAGTCTTTTTAAGTTCAGTAACAAGCTAAGATTAATTATTTCAACGAATAAAGTGCTCTGTTTGCTTTTCCTTTAACATTAGGTTACCTTAATTTGCGAAGAAGCCCACCCCATGCTCTAACCCTTACGTACCCCATAGAGCAGATGTTTCTGGTAGCATTTTCATTGCTTGTGGCGTGCAACAAAGCACCTACATTACGAGCTCGCGTGCCATTCATCATCTGCTGCAGCTCCTACAAGAATGCCCGCTATTCTAAAATAAATTGAGATTAAATACTGAACATATTCGCGACTGCATCTCAGCATCCTTGGATCGCCGGATCCTATAAAGGAACCGTAATCATGGCTCATGCAATATCGTTGTGATTACTTACTTTCTTAAGAGTAGTTTCAGTTTTCCTCTTTTTGGCCTTTTATATATTTAATTTTTTATATAAGCTTTTATTAAGTAGGAACTAGGGCATCACACCTTTTCAGGTGTTAACCGGACTGCATCGGAGTGGATTACTTGTTGCTATCTCATTGCTTGGAGCATCTGGCGAGTGTTGTGTCTGCTGTCGATAGTACGAAAGGTACGACACACCACCGCATCGCGATAATTTAGAAGTCAAGTCAGGTGACTCTTTTGCAGACTACTCTTGTGCTAAGATACTTTCACATGATGACACCCTTACCTTTATGAATTAAGCTGTAAAGGGAGGACTTCGGGGAAGTTGAGGAGCTGAAGGTAAGCGTGCTTGGAAGGGAATAAAACAGTGCACTACTGAAAGTCCCCGTGTGCTCTGTGTGAAAGGTTAGTGTGCATTACACACGTAGGGTATATCTCCCGCTCTAGGAAAAGTAAGAACTTCTTCAAAAGGAACGAGGCACCTGAGAAAGTTTTATAGTCTTTAACACGTTTTCTGAGGGCACTTTTCAATATGGTGCAGGATCCGGAGATGAAGAGGATGGGTCGGGTGGTATGATGGAGCCCCCAACTAGTAGTCTTAAGAATATAGGTTGGTATGCGAACGCACCCGCTTTTAAGGACTCCATCGCCCGCAGCAGGAGGTGAGAACTGGGTAATGCATTCTTGTAATTAAAGCCCAATGAAAGATCGTTGAACTCTCGCGCCACCATTTGATCTGCTGTAATTAAGCAATTGTTCGAGAACGGCCCTACAAGGAATAAGCATTAATGCGCGACTTTGGCAGTGCTGCACTATTCCACCTCCCCGCCCTGACTCAATTAGCTGTAAAGGCACCTTTACTCTCCATCAGTCAAGTGAAGAAACTATAATGGGCTTCTTACTGACTTTAAAGAAAAGTAATTAAAGTGGGGAAAATATTGAGGGGAGCTATTACGTGATATATCTGAGCACTTTCTTGAGAAAGTGTAGCAAGGTTTTATTACTACTACTAAAATAATACATGATTTCTACTTTTAGGGTAGGGGACTATAAAAAACGCATCTATATTACGAGGTGGCTAGGTTATCTTTTTATTCGTGTGCTCGGCTCTTGAAGGTCAGTTAACACAGCTTAGAGCAGAATTCTTAGAAGAATATAAAAATAGTTTATTTATGATTCTTTCGATTTTTAAATTCCACTTATGGTCGAAAACTATGCTATACCTAAAAGATGCTACCCCTTATGACACCATAGAAATGAATAGATCAATTTTAATGAAACTAAGCATTGAAGTTTAAGCTATAAAGAGCTAATGTGAAATTAAAAACTTATAACTTAAAAATTGTTACACTTTATTGCCCTTTTATTAATCTCACTTGACCTTTATTCTAATTCGCATGACTAAAGTTAATTTAAACTTGCTGATAAGATAATTTGGTACAACTTTTAATTTAGGTGGCTTTATCAAAGTTTTATGAGCTTTAAGTGTGCCTCTGTATTATAAAAGAATTTAGTCTGCTATTTTAAAAAGACACAAATTGGGAAGTATTATAAAGAGGGCAAAACGTTTCTACTTCTTCCTCTTCCCTTTTGGTTCTTTACTGAATTCAATGGTAATTCACTAAAGAAAACATCGCTTTAATTAAAATATTAAAATAACTAGAGAATAAATTAACTAAAGTGAACACAACTTAATATAATGATACATTTTTGAAAAAGGAGAAAACAGAAATATATTTTTTAATACTTTTTTTAATGAGGGTATGGGCGCTCATTTTTTGAGTTTCTTGTTAATCATTTTTTAAGATTTCAGTTGGACCCTAATAAGAAAACGTCATAAGCTCAGATTACTTTTTAATGTTAACACACTCACCCAAACCAATCGGTCCTTTTGTAGTAATACTAGACAAAATAGAATAGAAGTTCAGATGGAATTTTTAAGGAATATTCAATGAATCGGTACAACTACTGAACAATTTTGTAATATACACTTGTACTTCATACTTTTGTGTAAAATTTTTCTATGCAGTTCTAAGATCTTCTTCTGTTGAAAATGTTTTACTTCTAGAAATGACTTTCCGTCTTACTTTTAGACAATTCAACAATCAGCATTTTAATAGTTCCTAGACAGGTCTTCCTCCCAATACTCGGTAGCATTTCAAATGTGGCCTCATGTGAATCAGGGTTGGAAAATTTTATAATTCGGCTGCCATCAAATTAGGGGTGTTTGTAATCCACGACCTCCCCGGCGAAAATTAGCTCCCTAATGTGCATATTACACAATTGTTTATCTTTACGATATCTCCGAAGATGATATTCGTCGGAGGAATTAGTATTCATCACAGGGCGCTCTGTGAGTTGTTTCATTAGTATTTCAAGTGAGTGCCTCCTGCCGGAGCGGAGGAGCGGCTCGAGCTTGAATTAACAATTAACTGGAGGAGTGCACGCCCACAAGTTGCTAATATTGTTACCGAGCAAACGAAGATGAGCGCTTTGCGGGCTCTGAAAGAAATTGACTTTCTTAGGTCACCACCTAAGGAAATTTCATCGGTCTTTGTCTATTTGTTCGCACTGATTACAGACATGTAAATTAGGGATTTACGGTTCTGTTTGCTCTCAGGGCGAAGTAAACTTTTCAGCTCCAGTGCAACGCGAATGTTTTGTGAACATAATTAGTTGCTATTTAGAATCGAAACGAATATTCCTTTTCCTCGGCTGGATACTCCAAAAAGTAATTAATTATTTTATTAATCGTCATTATCCTGCGCTTACGAAATTCTAGTCATTGTCTTTTTGTCTTGTAATTTATTTCCGGCAAGAATTTGCAAATTTCAAAGCTTCCCCCTAAGTTTATTTTATTTAGAGAGTATTTAAATTTTGTGCCTATTTTATTTTTAACTCCTTAATTACGTCAGTCTGTTGATATGTAAAATATGTGAAATGAGATATATTTAAGTTCAATTAATTATTTTAAGTAATTCCTATTAATATTAATAGGATATTAATATTTAATATTATAATTCCTATTAATATTAATAGGATATTAATATTTAATATTAATAAGAATTCTGCCAGGCATTAAATAAAATGCTTTGAAAGATGTAAAATGTAATAGTGGTAAGAAGCATGAAAAATATTATAGTTTTAGAAACCTTAAATAATTATTATAGTAAAAATACCTGAGATAAAGACAAAAAGGATGTACGATTAGAAAAGCACTTGATTTCTATAATGTTTGGATAATAACCAAGTCAATCAATCACCGCTAATGAATAAAAATTTGTATAATATTCCTGTATGTTTACTTATCACATATTTTTGTATATAAAAATTCGTTGATTTAATTGTGAATTATTCCAATACGTAAGTCTTTACCACTTTGATCCTTGAATCCCTCAAAGCCCGTTCAAGCTACATACACGTCTCATAATGTAGAATTTACGCCATTATTCAATTCATTCCATTCGAGTTCCATTGAATGGAATCGCCATTTATGACCACTCACTCCTTTTAAAGGAAAATGTCTACTTTCAGACAAATTGTATAAGAAGTTTCTATTTAATAGACTTACTTCAATTTTGGTTTCCTCTCGATTTCTGGTTATCTACATTTTGGTAAAGAAGATGTAGACAACTGCATTTAAAATATAATGTAACAGAAACGAGAACATATGTATTCTTATATGAATGGCTTTTGCGGAAAAAGGGTATCGTGTTTTTCACTAAATACATATTAGAAAAATTGGACTGATTATTTAATTATTTTAAGTTAAGATTTTTAGTTGTAAAATTATGTAGAAAGAACTTTTTTTCTGACAGTTCAATAAGTTAAAGTTATGACCATGTTTAAATATAACTAGTATTATTTACAATAAGCCAACTGCAATTAATTGCTTTGAATATTTCAGTGTGATTTCGCGCACGTAAGTTTAATTATAATAATAAGCTCAATAAGCTTTTTTCAAAGGAATTGCATTCAACCAAATTTAAATTTAAAATTTGAAATCAGAACAATTTCTTTCCATACTTGTTTATCGTTATCCGGAGTAAAAAAAATGTAATTCTGGTAAAATATCACTTTTAAAAATATAATTCTTCGTTGGGATACAAAAATCCTGGAATTTGGATAGAGATGTTCAAACTTCTACTCTTTTTCCCAACTTCAAGCGCTTTGCGATTCGACCTAATACAAATAACTTCTGCTAATCTCTAAGTCTATCAAACACGTACTTTATGCATACGAGTTCCTATTTTTAAATGTCCAAATATTTGACAGGCACATAAGCATACATGTAACATTCTTATTTAAAAATAACCCATATCCTCCATGAATTTTTTACCTCTGGCTTCTCTTCTATAGCAGCCAATCACGTCCGAATCAGACTCGATTCACTTTGAACTTTTTAATTACTTTTCTCCACGTAAATATACACGAAGTTTAAAAAGCCGAAAAGTGTCTAAAACGGGCATAGTCCTTTATTATTTAGATGCTCGAAGTCTGCGAGGCATAGGCCAGCCACAGGCAATCTTAGAACCTGCAGAAAATCTCGTGGCTCTGTTCATCAGGCAAACAAACATCAAAGCTGTGATGCCCGGACTGGCGGTGATGTACATCGCCGCAACGAAGATCACGTGGGAAATCAAAAGGGGCTAATCTGGTTGATACCTACTCCGGTATGGAAAACATTGGCGGCCATTAACCCACTGGTTGAATTTAATACCCTGCGGCCGGATGGCGACCAGAACTGACCCATATTGCTCCGGATGAAGGAGCATATATTACACCTAGCGAGCAACCCCGGGCACCCCCGTAATCAAGTGACTGGGTACGGGCTTTCGGCGCCATTTTTATTTTTAATTTAACGATTTCCGACCGACGACCGCAGCACCGGGCTGAGGGTTCAAGGGGGTGAATAAGCCGAAAACAGGGGTTTCCTAATTTTTGGTACAAGGGTACCCTTGTTGTGTCCTATGCCGCCAAAAACGTAGAAATCACACCCGGGCACTGCGGAGCCGCAAAATTCACAGGATTTTGTTGCCACTCCGGCTGGGAGTGTCGTTGCGGTCGTGTGCCATTTCTCGGGTGAAAACTTTCATTGGATCGGGGGATGTTATCTAAGTCGACGAATGCAATTAAAACTAGGGAGGTGGGCGATAACGGGATTATCCCAATTGTGGAAAGGCGAAACGGTAGGGCACAGATCGTGTACTGCAATCTAATGACGGGCTCACATGTAAATCACCTAAGCGCCTTTGGTTTGACGGATTTTCCTTCGTTTGGTTCGCAGTTAAGACGACTCCGTTTGAGGGTCTATTGTTCACTCATTTGGAATGAGACGAACAACAGAAGGTTCTTACTTTGTTATCGAGAACCATATTTTTCCTGTTTACATTCGGAGAAGAAAATAAACAATAGACTATTAAAGAAAATTTTGCTTAAACGTTCTTTTAATGAGAGTAAGATTGTGAGTTTATTCTGCAAACGATCAATAAATATCTTAAATTTATCTTTTGCGTTTTTATGAAATTTTGGAGATTTAAAGTGTCCTAAGAAAGAAGAAGTATTCTAGCAATTTTTTTGTTATAGGGTTTATACAAAACATAAGTAAAAGTTTTTCTTAAAGCAAGAAAAAATCTATTTCGGGTATTTTTTACTATTCCTTAATTATTTAATAAGTTCTGTTAATATTAAGAAAATGTCAAATTTATATTATTTTGTTTTTTTTTTGAAGTTTCCTTGTAAAGGAGGGAAACATACAAAATTACTAATATTTATCTTTTATGGGTCTAGTTCAATAAAAATCTCCTTACCACTCTCCTTGATTCCCTGCATACAACGACATTTTCTGCTGCCTTTCTATGATCGTAAAATTTTTGTAATTCTTTAGCATTCGTTCCTAATCTTTTCACTCTGTTTAATGTGAAAATTCATGTTTTATCTACTTTATGGAATTTTTATTGCTAACGAAGAGAAATAGGTGGGCCAACAATTTAAATCGATAACGTGTGTTAAAATAAAAGAACAAGATGTCATTCACACGAGCTAACAAAGCAAGATAAATAAAAGCTTACAATAAGAATAAAATATTACAATATTTTAAAGTTCATGGAAAGCGGCCGGTAAGGTATACTTTAAAAAAACTTTGAAAGAAAGAGTTTGAGTGGAGCTCATGTGGACCACTTAAAGTGGCTGTAGATCCTTTTAAGGAAATCACGGAACCAAAACTAAGCGCCTGCCCAGAAAAGGGGACTTTTAGGAAAAAATATTATTTCTGAATTTCCTTAGTTGATATTATTTTAAAGAAGGATTGACAAAAACCTTGTTTGTTTGTATAGGTCTTTGACTTTTTCTTGGCTATTTATAATTAAAAATGTTACATTTCTATTTTGGCAAATTTTTTATAGTTTAAGTAAATATTGGAAAGTTTACACTCTTGTGAAATGTTGAAATAAAATTGTGTACATTTGAATGACAAACATGACATCAAATTTCCAAGGTTTCAGAGAAATGGAATGGGAATTATTTTAAACGTAAAAGGGTTGAAACTCAATGCGGAAGGTAATAGAGAATTCAGAGAGCACGGATGGTAATTTCATTGTACAAAATTAAAAGGGTCAAATTACGGACCACGAGGCGCAAGCCACTCCTGCAGTAACTTTAATTAAAATGACACAGTGCCACAGAGAACACACCCAGGGAAACCCCCAGTGCTCCACAATGTTCCACAACTGCAACATTATCTCGTGAACTACTTTCATGTAAGGCCGAAAATGCTTCACGCGCGACAAGATAAGCAAATTCGTGCGTGCCGCGGTGCAATATCGTAATACCCAATAGTGAAGTTATCGCCTACATTCGCTGTTGCGATGGGCTGCGAGGCCGCGCGTTGAATTAATCCCATACGCCCGGGGCCATCGAGTGGCTGTTCAAATAAGCGCATCCTTTGAGACTGCGATGGTAAGGGCCCTAAAAGCCCTAAGAGCGTGCAAGACATTGGCTCATCAATTCCTTGGAGTCAATCCACTTAATTACAAAATAAAGCTGTTTACAACATCGACTCCTGCCAGTCGTTCCAAAGTATGCCAGTCTACATGTTCGGGTAGCGACTGCACGTGCCCGGATCCTGGTTACCAATTTCCGTCCTAAGTCCCAAGTCCTTTTAAAAAGTCTCGTCTGAGTAACCACCCCAGCAAACAAGGCCCGCCGTTCGCATCATGTAATTACACTCGAGAGAGTACTACACGGAATGGTCCAAATTCTGCTCCACCTTCAACGTAGTAATGCCTTCCTTAATTTTTTGTTAGAACACATTAATCTAATCAAATGGCAGATTTAATTACGTTTCACATGGCTCTCTCAGTTCCTCGAGTTTTTCGGCCCTTAATGCGGCCGTAATGCTCGCTAGACTTATGCAGATCGTTGTTTTCGCTGCTAATGTCTTTCTGGGCCAAGAAATTAAGCATTACATAAAAAGCGTTTTAAACTCCCACCAACGGAAGTGCTTTTATGTAAAACAAGGAGATGGGAATGTAAATTGCACATTTCATTACTCAGTTTGGATTTACGAAGTTGAACGGCCGTAGCACAATTTGACTTCATTACTAAATTATTTGTACATTCGCTGAGTTTTTCTTCAAATACCTACATACAATCATACATACATATGCATACTTAAATTGAGTACTGTTGCTACTCGTAATTCTCGCGAATTTAGACCTTAAAAGGCGTCGAAAAACGTCAAAATGCGGTGTAAATATTTCTTTATACTTTTTGGAATCTTAAATTTATACGAGAAAGTCCTTGATGCACGATTAACGTATTTGGACGTGAACGTGTGTAGAAACGTTTACGTCGTACACCTGCATACATTAATATAAAAATTATTTAAGAAAACTGAGCCCTGATGAAGAGTTGCCGGTAGTAAGGTTATGGATTTGAAATTCTCTTAAATAAAGTAGAGCCTTTGATATCTTATTGCTGTTTTTCTGCATTAAATGTAGTTTTATTCTAGTTATTCTAGTATCTAAGAAGATCCAGATATTCTTAGAGATAGTTTAACACTATAACTTTTCTGTTACATACGAAACAAATTGAAGACTAGTTTTTTTTCGGACGCAAATTAGGACTTGTGATCAATATGTACTTTTTAATTTTTCAAGAAATACTACCATAATTGTCATCCATATGAGGTTCCACTAGAAAAAATTAAATAATATTCATTAAATTGATTAAAACATCATTAGACCGGTTTTCTAAAAGTTCATGCGAAATCACTTGTGAAGTTTGTCCTTTCAAATGAAGAAAAGAATCATCAAATTCAGAGAGCCTAATAAAAGGTTATTCGTGAGGTTAAAAACTCAGAAGCCACTTTAAATAAGAAAACAATTCGCTTTTGCAAATATAAATTGGATTTTATACCTACTTATTATCTTTTATTGCAGTTCTTACTATAATTACTCGTAGCAACATTATTGATCAATTGATCACATATGAATGTGTCGAAAGTGGGAAACAAGCCCGATAAGTACTGCGTAATTACTGGATCTCCATAACTTGAGTGAAATAAAACCATTTTTATTACTCGTATAAAATAACTACGGGATGTTTAATGCGTGAACCAATCGAAAGAAACGCCACGTGCTCGATAATTCAGTTGTAGAACGAACATCTCCTCGCAACGCAACTGCTTGACACTTCATTTGTAGCTAATAAAGGCATTTATGGGGCGCGCGAATACGTGCACAATCAAAAAACAATAATTTTCACGTATGATCTTTCGCCCGAAAGGTCATTTATCATTGTTGGGGCTCATTATTTGACAATTAAAATCGAACGTTTCGAATTGTTATCACATTTTGGAAACGCTCCGTGCCACTCTTATCGACATCTGAAATGCTATTGACTAACCACATATGCCCCATTATGAGCGGCGGGGCAAGGGGGCCCTGCACCCGTTTCCCGGATCCTGTTTTGGTAGGCCCGCAAGCCGGGACCATGTAGGCCACTTTGAATATAGGAATCCGCCACCGGAGGGCGACGCGCCGGGAAAGTAGCGCCCCTGCCTCGATTGGGATGACGCGCTCATTGCTATGCGCCCCGTCGCGTGTGCGGCGGCATTCATTAAAGCACTCGCCCATCTCCTGAGATTTCAGCAAAAGTGTGTTAAAAATGAAGCCGTCGAGTTTAATTAATTTTGTCAATTTTATTCATGGCTGCTGCTCAAGTGGATTCGACAAGTCATTTAAGTTAATTATTTGCCCCGTAGCCGGGCACTAAGTGCAAGCAGGACACGGACGCCAGCCACGTAACGTGCTTAATGCCTCGTATGTCGTCACTGGAACCATCCCACAAGAATGAGTTTCATTATCCGCAACACTATCCAACGACAATATTAATCTCGGTTCTTTTCCACTGTTGGTAATTTTTATTTTTGATGCTAAAAGTCAATTAAAATTTTTTTATTTAAAAGTCCGCGTAAAAACAATTTACCGAAATTCAGAATTTAATGTCACATAATACAATAGAATTTTTTAAAAGGGCTCACATAAGGAGAATTCCTCAAACATTGCTCAACACTTACAACGCCGTTTTCTTAAAACAAAAAAAGGTATTTTTCAATTTTGTGTCCGCATATTTCGCTGTCGTATGCACAAGAATTTCATCAAAATACGTTTTTTCAAATAGTAAAAAACTTGCTAAAACGTGAAATCAAAATGTCGCCGTTTTTGAATTTTTCAGTTTTTTAATATAAATTTTACTGAGACGATAATCGATAGCAAATTTGCAATTTTTTTGTATAGATTACTTTTAGATCGCATTGTTTTGGTAGTTTTTTTTTTTGTGTTCAAAAGTGGATTCTGAGAATCTCACGATTTAATCAAGTCCAACATTATTTAAATTCAAGAATATGTTTTGCAGTATTTTTTGAGAAAAGTTCCCAAAAAATACAAAAATGGTGCTAATACTAGAATAGAGACTTTTCTGCAAAAATTCTTCCCGCTTTGTTAGATTTATCAACAGAGCAAAGAACAGCTCTTTAAGAAGTGAAGAAATCAATTTTATCTCTTCATTTTCTTAAATTACCTACTTTAAAGAATATGTCTGCTAATTTTTACGTCAATATTCTCAAAGAAAAGAAAATGTGCAAAATTTTAAAAGAAATCAAATTTTAAAGTTTTTTTTCCATAAAAAGGTTTTCTTGGATGTCTTTAAAAAACTTTAAATTTCCCTCTTCTTATGAACAGGGTGTCACTCTCCATTCTTAATTCAAGGGGAAAGATTGCCAAAAATTGGTTCTATTTAATTTTCCAGCTTCCTGGAATTTTATTTTTTCCGAGTAATGGCAATCAAAGTTTCAACGAAACTCAAAAGCTGTTGTGTCTGTAAAGGCGTTGAACTAGTGTAGGTTACATTGCAATAAAAAACCCAAGAAAAGCATATTTTCTAATAATTTTTGTGCATAAGTTAAGAGTTTTAAAATAAAAGAAATATTTTTCATTTGTTGTAATATTTGTCTGTAGGTTGTACTTTTTAGGTATTGTTATCTTACTTGAAAACACTTCGGTTAATATTTTAGGCCTTAAGGCACCTTACAGTCTATAAAGCAAATAATTCCACGCAGCGAAAATTTTTCGCTTTGTTTGTTATGTCGAAAAAATATATAAATTATATAATTAGAGTAAACATATAGACATATACTGCTTTAATTTCTCAACATCATTATGTAGGCGTCTTTGAAGAAATAAACTTGAGCTTTTTTTATATTATTACAAGCTTGGAATTACCACCCACTTCATCTAGTTCAGTACTCGTTCATTATTAGATTTTATCTTTATTACACTCATATTTATAATTCTGTAATTAACCACTTCATAAATGAAATTTTCTCAGGGTTTATTGAGTTTAAATATGTTCATAGTTCTGGTTAGTTCGTCATTGTACGTGTATGTTAATAAAGCTATAATAGAATTTTTTTTACACATACATTTCCGTATTAACGTTTAGGAAACCTGGTCAGTATTTTTACGTATCATCAAGATAGGAAAGGTATAAAAATCGCAACCGCATGTCTTACTTTAACCGGCATTTCATATTCGACAGAAGGATCGAATTTAAGGCGTTGAATTGCTGTTCTGAAGGACATCCTGTGGCCGGTCTGATTGCAACTATATTAAAGTGGTAGGACGTGGAGTTCAGTCGACCGAATGCAGAATCAATTTAGCATGGGGCCAGCGCTGCCAGGAACATAATAAACGGATGAGCACTTTAAAAATTTAACTTTGTATTTTTCACGTCTGGCCGGTGTTCGGTGGCGCTTGAACTGAGTTGGAACGGTGTTTGCGAGGCTCAGGCTGGAGCTGAAGAAAATTTCATAAATAATTCTCGACCGCATTTGGTAGTTAACGCTTGATCTATTTTGCCGGTACTGCTGCTCCGGACGCTTTCAGCCCAGAAAGCAGACAAACAAACAAGCCAGCAAGTAATTATCGGAAAATGCCCCTCTCTCTCGGAAAACGCTGCGTGTTTACTAGATCCGTTGTTGAGCAAAGAAGTTTTCCATTCAATTGAATTTTCCCGAAATATTCATAGCCTGCAGAGGAATTTTGGCTCCATTCAAAACCAATACTTTCCCCTAAATATTTACATTTACGGTGGCGTCCTCGGCCGCAAATGTTCAATGCTCAATCCCCGCCCGTATGCTGTACCCAATAGGGTTCTTAAGTGTTCCACACCGCTCCGGAGTATTCAACTCAGTGTTCAAAAGGAGCAGCATGAAGCTGCTAAATAAATTTCTTGAGAAAAAATCTTTCATTAACAGCCCCCGACGCTCGTTGTGCGCCCCTTGGGGGACTTGATTTTAATATTTACCGAGGAAGCTCTGTCTTTATCAGATTCCCATCAATTGGCATATTTTTTATACTTGGAAATATTACGTGCGTCTTTGAGCACTACTACCATTTACCAAGGCCACCCCTGTAGAGCGGTGCATTGTTATCAGCTCGCCGCGCAAAGTGGTCATACCTTGAGCAACAGACGCTTTCAGGATCAAGGTCCCGATGGATTTGCTGGATGGAACGAGAAAATGTGCCTGGCGTCTAAATTAATGCCTAATTTATATTCAATGTCAGCGTTCTTGCGTATTTACATTCCTCCATTAGGGGTGGGCTTAGAGTCCCTGGCTATTTCATTCTAATTTGAATAAGGTAATGTGTTAAGCTTTAATTTACGTTTTCTATAAGTATGCCCTCGAGATCCACCCTTGCGGCACCGGTTCCTTAAGCTACACGCATACGTATAGAGGGGACACCTGTAATTCTGGTATCTGCAAGAATACCTTACTCAACGGTCGAAATCGTGTCTTGCCCTAATTTCAGATCCTCTTAAAGTAACAAACATCTCATTTGCTGGGTACAACAATTTTGGCATTACAATGCCAAGACGAATTTGTTAAGGTTAGTGTAGTTTTACAAATACAATAGCGTTTAAATTAGACAATAATCACGAAGGAAAAAGGTTCATTATCTTGCAAAAAACAAAACAGATTAGAATATTAGTAATTTTAATAGAAGGCTATAGCACTAAGACGCTCATTGTAGACTATCTCTAATATGTAGAAAATTTCCTACATCATTCTGACATACTTCAATATTGGTGTAAGTAAAATGATAATATAAACATGTGGTGTAGAAGAATCCTAAATAGTGAATTGCACTTTAAGAAATTGAGTGAAAAATATAGAAACATAAGATGATGAGTCAGTTTTTTTTCTTTGGGGCAAAGAACTTAATTTTGGTTCAGAAATTATAATAAATAATCATCTTATTTTGAATAAATTTTTACATACATGTACAACAGATTTTACGATCTTGAACTTGAGTGGTATATTTTGAAAATAAACACTTCATATTTCGTGTAGAATTTCGTGTTACTAGATTTAAATAAATTAATATAAACACAATAGTATTATATTATCTAGATATTGAAATTTTATCAGCTTTTGCCTTTAAATCAATATATTGAAAGAAATGATATGATATAAGCCATCTTAATTTATCATCTCATTTTTATTTTTAGAAAATTCTTATGAATCGTATTTTCGATGAGAATTTCCTAATGTATATATGGATATATAAAAGAACAATATTTGTCATTTTCAACAATAATATAATTTAATATTTTGTTATTCACAAAATTAATCTAATTTGAAAAAATATTTTTTAAAACATCATTTTGTAATTCTGCTTGAATCTTTGTTTTGAATTCTCTAAATGAAATTTATTTTAAAATGTCTAAAAGAATTTATTGTTTTTAGAAATGTTAATGAACTCTACTACTCAGAAATCTTAAAAGGCTTTTACTTTGATTTTTTCAAAATTAAACAAATAAATATCTCCGTTAATTAAAAACATAATGATTCAGTTTTAAACATTTTCACATTTGAAAATACACCACTGGCGAAAATTGTTTACTAGACAATTAAGTCACTATTAATTTACCAAAATACTTTTACAGATGCACTTGTCTTAATTAGATGTTGAACTATTTAAAATAAACAATTTCATAGTTTTCTAATCAAATTCTTAAATGATTATCGTTTGTTGTTTCAATCTTTTCTCACTGATTGGCAGCTTTTCCCCGATTATTTGAAATTTTCTCTTTCGATTGTCTTACAAAGAAAGTTCTAACGTTCAACCAAGTGTAAACACTGCGAGGAAATCGAAAACCAAAGTTTTTTATGTAATGATTTCAACCTGAAAAAGTATACTTAGTATAAACTTGAGATATCCGATTTTTATTCCAAACGTGCCATGAAATGAAGGGAAATAAAACAAGATTTCTTCCCAAAATCACTTTGGTCCCATCCTATTTTATGTTTAGTTCCTTCAGCTGCACAAAGCTGAAGCCGAGAAGAAAGGTGAAACTACGTGTTTTAGAATTTACCACATTTTAAAATAAAAAGTACACTATTTGTAGGTAGCCGGAGAGAAGCAGAACTTGAGATGATTATTTAATAGTTACTCGCTCCTATGAGAAACTTTTGATATCGTTACAATAAAATGAATTTAAATTTTTTATACAAAGGAGATATAATAATAAAAACAATAAATGCAAACGAACGGGAATAATTTATAAGCATGGCTGTCGTTTGTGAGCCAAGTATAGGAATCCAAGTGGCGCAAATAAAACGATTTTGTAGCCATTGTAAAAACTCCTTAAATTTATTATTCCGAACGGAATGGAGCAGAAACAATCGCGAAAGTAGTTCACACTGGCAATACGGATCAACTTCGTAAAGCATCTCAAGCATAGGGAAAGGAATAGAGAGGACGCCCTATGGCCGGCGGAGATAATGCCAGAAAGCTGAAATATTGAACATCCGGCCAATTGCACGTATTCAAAGCAAACACGTGAAAACTCTCGAGGACCTACGCCAACGATGGATGGCATTCCCAGTTCCCAGGTCCCAGTTCCCGGTTCGAAAATCGGTTTGGCGCCAACTTGACTAGTTACTTTGCGTGACTTCCAACAGTTTCGTGGTCGCTCCTTATGATATTACTTGAAAAACATTCAGCTCCAATCGGCACCGCCAGCGTGCAGTAATGTGCGGCGCGGCGGTGCGGTGCTCAACGAAAATCTCGATTTATTGAACTGGTCGTCGGCGGTGGTGTTGTTTTGCTTTAGCCAGACATGGCCACCTAGGAGGGATGGCCTCCTCCAGTTGCGGCGGCATATTTATTGAATTTACTCATTATTGAATTTAACTTTTGAAAGGACGAAATCAGAAACTGAAACAATTACCCATTCAAAGCCGATTAAATTGCTGCAATAACCCAGATCGAGTTGGGCTGTGGGAGATTGGCTATGTTTGTCGTCAGTCTTCTATTGCCTATAATTTAACTGGATCTAGTTCTAGGGGCCAATTGCAATCATGAAAGCCATTGACAAATAGGAAATCAATTTCACTTAGTAAAGTAACAAGGGCCACATCATAATAATAAAGCCCGAATTATATTAATTTAACTTTATTGACCACTTCATTTGTCGGCTCCCATTATGAGGAATCCAAATGGTCCTGCAACCCTCAGACATTCCATGAGACCAGCCGTAAATTAATTGAATTTCTTAGGGTCATATTAAATGAATCGGGTCGAACTATTCAGGCCGGGGATACAAGCTACCTAAATAATTATTTTAACACTCTCCGGCTTTTTCCCGCTCCCTGAATTGACCCCAGCTTAACATAAATGTTGAACTTAATTAACGGCGAAATACTTTCTTAATTATGATACCAACTATGCTGCTTTGTCATCTGACAGTCTGTGAGCGTCTTCTTCTGGAATCGGTAGTGGTCCAGGCTGGGACTACTCAGGGCCACCGAGCATCCGACAGTTGCTGGCTCATCATGCGGCAAATATGCTGGTTGATATATTTCAGCTAATTGCATTCGTCATTGCTGCAATGCTGTGGGGAGTCAATTCCTAATTATTATTAAACCGGGCGACAGGAAGATTGATTACTTAGTTACAAGGCGCTTTTGAATTGCGCGATTACTGGGGATTTCAAAAGTCCCAAAGAATAAAGTTCTATACTGTAGCGTTTGTATTCCATTCGCCTGCAGTTATATATCAATTATAACAATTATAATTAGTATAATAATTTGAAGTCTAAGTAGAATGAGAAAATTTGGCAGGTAAATTACAAAATTAATTAAAATACAACACGTCAAAAACAAAACTGCCGATTATGACTTGAAAATATTTCACCGTCATCTTAAGATGAATTGAAATCTCCCAAAAACTCTCGCATGACACCTGAGGCTCCGGCATTTAAATAGAAATTAATTTATTAATGACAATTAACTACATGAAAAATTTTTTGCGAAAAGATTAAGAAGCAATTAAAGTTTTGATTAGACCTTTTTCTTGGTATTGTTTAATCCTGTTAATTGCAAGGTCATTTCAATTTCAGGTTTTTAATTGATTCCAAAATTTTCTATATTAAGTGTTTCGCTCTTTCAAATAAATACACGTATTAATAAATTAGACAGGCAATTAAATTAGATAGGCTTTGTTTTAAGAACAAGTGTCGGTTAGAATAAATAACTTTGTGACATGATTAACATTTGGATTTTTTTTTGGATTTGAAGTTTAATTCAGAATAAAGTAATTTGTTAAGAATTTTTATGTGGGTAGTGTAGTCAAGCTGTGAACCTCTACAACTTTTCTAAGAAGAGATAACAAAATTCCTACAGAGTGCTATTTCGGAAGTATCTTGATACAATAAGAGGTCAACTGAGATTTAGATCGTCTTAAGAAGTGCTACTTCATTTTTATAGAAAAGGCTTAGGTAATATTTAATATTTCAGAAACTTTTGTTGGGTTCCTTTGACTTTATAGAATTTTTGGTAATTTGAGAGGCCGTAACGTCCAACTAAATTTTTGACAACAACGTTTATATTTACTGAATTGCAATTTTCAAATTTGCACTGTATTAAGCCAATTATGGCTGCGTTTGTACTCATCTTCCTTACGATACTCTTCTTTATAGCGAGCAGGTCTCCTAATAGACATAACGAAGATTCTTCCTTTTTTGGAAGACCGCAAATAAAGAATTGGCAACACAATGAGGAAAGAAATCTGTCCAAGACCACTATTGATTAGACTTATGTCAAATTTTAACCTTCTATGATAAACGACGGAACAAACAAACAAACGAACAGACAGCGACGGTATTCCATAAGGAAGACTAAAAATCGAAAAAATAGCTCTAAACTGTTTTATTTCTTTATTCCCACCCACTCAAAATGGGAAATGAGGATCATAAATTCATTATGAAATTAAATAATCAAACTTTAAGTGAAGATAAAACACAAATCTAAAATTTAAGGCCAAACTTTTAGACTTTCGATCTTTAACTTGTTCTAAGCATATGGAAAATTTGAAATATTTAGTTCAACTTGATGAAATTCTGTTAAATTCATTTAAACAAAAATAAAGTCTTTCCATTGAAGTGTTTGATGTAATCTTTGCTCCAATGTGGTCAATCAGCAAATACTTCTTACCGGTTCTGTGGCTCTTTGGGTGATATCGCCCTCACAATTCTTCGGGAAGTCTTGTGTAAGGGCGTCCCCTAAAAAGTGATTTTCTAAGTCCATTTGAACGTTCCTTTTTCGAATATCCTTGCCATTTCTGCGAAGAAGAGCACAGTGTACGTGTCCAAGAAGAGATAAATATTGCTGTGCTGTGCTTTCAACTTGCACTAATAAGCTATTTTAGTTAGGGCCTTCCTATGTCCACAATGTGATTATAATTCATGACATGACCGGGCAACTCTGGCTTTCTGTCTTCCATCCTTCCTGACGTCCATGATATTGACTTTTTACTTTTCCTCACCCTTTTCGTTAAGAAGGACCAAACTCTTTCCAGAGACTTTGCCTTGAAATATTTGATTTCTCAGGTTATTTCTTTCTTTAGGAATTGAGCTTATTGGAAAATCTGCGAGACGGAATACTTTGACGGTAAGGATACCGTGAAAAATTGTACCTCAAGTAAGTGAATTAGTTTCACTAAAGCGAAAACTGCTGAAAATTTATTTATCACAAGGTGCGGAGATTTCATGCGAACACGATTAACTTATGTATGTACCTAATTTCTAGTTATTTGCGTTTTGATCCCGTCTGAGCCTTGAATGTTGATACAGATCTACATAAATTACGTAATGTAGAAGCGGTGTAAATTGCTTATCTTGTTTTAAAATCCCGTAGATTACGAATGTCATGGAGTGTTATCTTAAACGCAATTGATAGGCATCATGTAAGTGTCTGTGTCTATGCTGCATAATTAATAAGCTCTGTGTGCTATCAGCACCGCACCGAAATCGTATTAATATGTATGACATATCGGATACAGCTAAGTGGTCTCTACCCAATTGACACCTCTAAAGAGCATTACTGTCTTAAATTTCATTGTTACATATAAAACCATTTATTTATGCATAGGTCTAGTTTCAACTTATTTTAAAGCAGCTTTTCTCTCACACTCCTGATAATCAGAGACCATCTTTATAAGCTTAGTAACTAAGAAACTAGCGCTATAGATTTTTACTATTATACTAATTCATTTGAAATCGGATGATTTATCACAGTTTTTATGAAAGTGGTTTTTAAGAAAATATATCAAATTTTGAACGGTAACATTAAATAATGCGTATACATATACACTTACGCCTTGAAGATCAATTAGGCCCAAAAATGAATACTGAGATTGTTAGCCTAGTTCCAGCCCTTTAAGAGTCTTGAAGGTTTAGTTTGGTCTCACAGTTCCTAGAGAATACGAAGAATGGCGTCAGCGACAATTAATCATAATCATATAATTATAATTGCAAAAAGTATGTATTTAAAGTTGCATTTTGGAACCAATGCGAAAATCACAAAATTATTTTATTTTCCATTCTTTGCACACTACGTAATAACTGCTCGTGGAGTGGTTGCAGAATAATGAAATGATTGCATTAAAGGCCTATGAGTTATTTATTTTTTTCAATCTTAATTACACTTCAATACGTTGCCCAAATTTCAAAAAGGTTTGCTGTGGAAATGTCTGCTTTAAACTGTTTTGGCGTGGTACCTTCAAATATGGCAAATTCTTTAGTATATTCAATTTTTGTGTGTTCGTATAGCCTTAATACATGAATGGGAAAATTATTACGTAGTCAGGTTTTAGTTTCACTTACTCACTACATGTTTATTTCTACGGAAGGTAATTTCTGAAGATGAACACGTAGGCAACTTCTACATAAATTGTACACGTTCCGAAAATTCAATTCAGGTATTTAATGTTTATAACGTTTTGTAAAATCTTCATGTGAAAAGCTTCGTGATTTTCTTTTCTAAATAAAGTTTAAGACCGCGGTACATGCGAAAGTATTTGTATTAGCATATTTATAGCATTTTCGCTGTTTTATGCATTAATTTTCGCCATGCATTGATAAATAGCGATGTTCGGCATGCGCTAGCCACAGCAAGGTGAATTTTTGAAAATTGCCCCAGTTGATAGACCTCAATTAATTGCCATGGAGGTTTGCATTGAAATGCATAAACCAGAGTAGCCGGGTCGTTATAAGGGCCCATAGATCAGGTGGAACGTGGAAGGTGGAAACATTTTCAAGGGAACCAGACCAAAGGAACTTCACTTTCACATGTGCAAAATCGGAATCACGAATGCACGACATAACCCCGTATTGCCATCAAGTCTGAATGTGGCTAGGTCACGCAATGCAGGGAGTCTAAACGGCGCCTTTTCGTTGGAGAACACTTTCCCTCCACCGATTGTGGCATCTGTGCTGCTTAGGACTTAGGAGTCCACGAATAGGGAATTTATCTCGAAACCCCCGAATTCTAATAATTACCCCGAAAAACCCGTTTATCATCTTATCTAGGTGTTCTTCCATCCGCCACCTATCATGTCTCCGCGCTGATGGCTTCCCCGCCCCGAGCGACTTTTTCCGTCCTCGGTTATCATTTCCCTCCGCTAGCGAAATTGCAGATAATATCGCTACTTACAAAGGAAGCGGAAAATGAATCCTTGAAGGGTTGCTCCGTACTCGTTTTCTGGTTATTGTTGATAAAATAAGCTCTCAGGAGTTGTCTTTTAACAGGTCGCAAACTTTTCATAATTTGTCAATTGGAAAGCATTCACTACGGAAAATGGGACTCCGGCCGGGCAGTGCCCATTATGCTCTCCCGACAACTGCGACAATGCCCGGAATGCCTGTGCGATAATGCTCCGGATTGGGGAAGGGTGGAGTACTAACAAAAGTTCCTACTAATAGTCCATTAAATCCCTACTGCTGTGGCATAAAATGTGTCCTTTCGAAGTACTAGAAAAAAAAAGAATCTTGAAACCTTTTCCTTATTATATAACAGGAAGTATGGCCTTCTTACACTCTGATTAAAAGGATTTTTTATTTGAATTCAAAGTGTTTGTTTACTCTTTTCCTCTTTTAGAAATAAAAGTTTTATAAAAGAAATTTAACTTTTATCATAAGACTTTATTCTTTTTTTGAGTAATTGGGAGAAATAGTTTTTAATAGCTGGTTTCAGTGTGAATCCCACTAGCTCAAAATGGGTTTTCACGGACTTTTTTTTCTTACAACTGATTGACTTATTTAAGAGTTGGAGAAAACACATCCATACGATTAAATTATCATTTGGATCGAAACCGTTCTTCCTTACGCTGTTATAACTTCGTTATTTTGTCAATTTGTGACATAAAAGTGCGTATTCATATTTTTGAAAGTATACTCAAAAAATAAATAATAAATGTAAAATCACAATAAAACCATGAGTCAAGCAGAAACTTTTGCTTGCTGTTAAAATGCCTGAATGATTTTATGGTTTGGAAATTTAAACTGCTACAATTTTAGTATAAATGAATTCGTGGAATTTTATTAACAATTTACGAGTAAAAAACAGTGTTCCTTGAATGTGCTATTCCACATATTCTTTTCTAGGCATGATCCAGGAAATCCAATATCGAAATTTTAGTAAAAACAAATTAGTTTTATATAAGCCAACACTAGTCCATGCACAAAAATTCACTATTTTCTTATTATTAAATCGTTTTCTTACAAAAATTAAGGATCTTAACGTTTCGTTCACCCTAATCGAAATAACGTTGCTTGTATAATGTTTAAAAAGTAAGCTTTTCACAATTAAATTAAAAATTCCATTTTTGGCACATACAAAAAAAATTACCAAATTGTGGGATTATCGTTGCTTTAAACTGAATTTATTTATTTATTAGTGTTTTCATAATTATTTAAAATTTTATGTTAAATTGCTCACAAGCACTAAAACATTGTATTAGATATCACATTAAATTTTATTTCGTTTTTATCTACTTTAGAAAATGCAAGAAAAGTGCTACTTTTTTATTCGACACAAAAACGTCCTCATTTAATAAAATTGGAACTCTAAGCAAAACACTAAGAGACTTAAAGTGGAAATAATTCTTTCAAAGAAACTTGAATTTAAAAAAAAAACACTTATTTTTTCATTTCTTAAGATACAGAACGTTTGATGAAGTAAATCAAGTTTGTTTCCTTCAAATATTTTTATAAATTCGGCTTCCCATTGGTACACATAGGAGAGATTAAGCTCCTCCTACGGGTAGTAGATATAGGAAAAAAATTGAATTTGTTCTAATAAAGGTTTTCATTTCTTCTCCCAAGACATATTGCTAAGAAATCGAATATTTTCGTACAAATCACTTTAAGTGCGACGGTTATTAAATTTAGATTGATTCTTTGATAGCATCGTTAGTTCCACAGCAATTTTTGAGAGTTTCGCTGAGTATGCGAGCTTTGAGAAAATTCAATTTCTTAGAACATAATTAGATTTTGCTCGCTTGAAGGAATCGCCAGGTTGTATGGAATTCCTTTTGCAAGATTCACTTTAGGTAAAACGGAAGTTTCCGAGATACAATTGCAGGGAAAGGAAAGTTGAGCTTTTCAAGAATTGTAATTATTTAAGACTAGCAGTTTCTAACACTAGTTTCTACTTTTGCTACATTAAATTGTCTCTAACTCTATGCACAAGTTTCAAATAAATTCTCAAGGTATTCTTCTTACTGAAAGTTGTAAACGAATGCTTAAGTTGTAAAAGACTTTGATATCAAACGGAGAAGATACAACAAAGTTTCAATGTTTTCGGTGACGAGATTTTACAAGCAAAAGGAATTCGGTTTACATAAATTATTTATTAACTACAATTAAAATAAATCTAAATAAATAAATATAAACCTAAAATATAATAAAATATAATAAATCTAAATCTATAAATCTAAAATACAAAATACTAGCTCATTTTAATGGATAAAAACCGAAGGTGGCAAGACATCATAATACTCATATACAGAATAATGTGATAAATGCTTAGGAGGATGGGATGTAGAACACAATTATTCAAACTGGATTCATCTGAATTTGGAAGGGAAATTTATCTTATAATCAGTAATAGTATGTCTAATTCTGAAATGATTTCAATAAAGCTACTCGAAACCAACGTGACGATATAAAATAAAATAAATATTTAAGCTATCTTTGTAGTTTTAATTGCTAAACATAAAAGTAGTTTATAAACCATTAAGATTTTTATAAGGTCCTAGAAGGTATCATTACCAACAAACGGAGCTTTGCTGTGTCTACAAGTCTCATTTAAAATCAGATTTCGACTATGCGTATTTTTTTATTCAAGTTTTTCTTAATAGTCACAATCTACTGTATGCAGGTATTGTAATCCAGAAAGTGTGGCTTTCGAGGGGCAACAGAAATATCGATATCGAGAAGTATCCAGACCCAGATCGTCTAGATCTTCATTTGACGGCGAGTCTAACGACGTTACTTCATGCTGCGAGCTCATGACTTAGAGTTTTACGCTGATTGTTTAAAATTTTTAATTTATCCCTTACATCTTGAGCATAAATTGGAGCAAAATATTTTCAAAATAAGTGGTTTGAATACAAAAAACAGATGTAAATAGAAACAATTTACTCAAAATAACTAAATTTATGAAAATAAAATAAAAAAGTATTTGTTTTATAATTATTACAACATTGAGGAATAATGAGAAAATGAATAATGAAAATATGATTGAAAAATGAATTGATTGATTCGGGTAAAAGTTTTAAAATTTAACCATGCAGTTATAAATCATGATTTATTATATGGAGCTTATAAAGAAAAATATGCTTAACACAATGGAAAAGACATTTCAAAATACATAAATCTTAACAACTCCATCGTAAAACGACTCCAATTTAGTTTAAGAAATTCATTTCATAGATTTTACGACAACATCGTAAAGTATCTTCTTGCTGCACTAAAACGCTTTTTCATTAACATTATATAAAAATTAAGTTGTATAAAGCACTTGGTAAAATTATAAAAATCCGTATTGAGTAAAAAAGTAAGAGCTTTTAAGCATTTTTAACTAGTTTTTCGCCCATTCAACTTGAATGAATCCGTTCCCCCTTAATTTTTGACTGGAGAGGGGATTATCTAACTTTTGTGACAGATAACTCGCTCCTTTCCCCGCAACATCCCCCGTAACACCGCTAATAATCACGCGGCTCCACAATCCAAGGATTAGTCTGTCCGCATATAGCAAGCCGCCAATTACGACAGGACATTTTAATTTAGAGGGGCACTTCTAATGAAGCAAATTGCCGCCGGGTTTTGCATAAGGTGTCAATAAATTAGAATGGGCGCTGCAATTATCTCAGCATCGATACGCCTCCGCTATGTAGCTCATCGCATCGATTATTTCAATCGGCGAGAAATTGGAATATAAGCCTTATCCCATAATAGGGTGCCGCTACACTACAGCGACTTCAATAATTGATTGTTCCGAGCTTTAGCAGGAAATTTTAAACTTGATACATTTCCAGCAATTAATCCCGCCATTGAATTACATCCTCCTGCTTATTTTCCGTACAGCCAGGAGATTTGAAGGGGTTCCGAGGGTGTGCGGAGAAGGTAAGGCTTAATGACACCAATCTCATCGCATCTGGCTCAGGATGCTTTGTCTGATGCTCGAAGCAGAAATCTGTTTCGGGCCGCCCCCATTCACTCCTTAGTCCTTACAATCAGGCACCGCCGGAGCTTGTCTTTCCGCCTCAACGTGACTTCTTAAGCTTTATCTTTCGCCACCCGATCCCCGGGGGACGGGGAGAGGAAGGATGCACGGCGGCAGGAATAAACTTCGGCTTTGGGCTCCATTTAAAATTCAGCCAGTTTGTCAGTGACAACCCACTCATGCCGTGCCGCGCAATTTTTAGTCGACTCCTTGGGATTCTAGATTCGAGACCCGGGATCTGGGAATCGGGATCCAGATGTGCAGCACAGCTGGTGCTGCTTGATAATGGTGGTTTAATTTAATACTGCACAGTTTTGCTTGTCAGCCTTTAAAAAATGCCCGCTACTCCTTCACGGTCGATGTTCCTTGTATCCAATTCATTCAGTTCTGGGCAAAGTTCACAAAGGAGATTTAATTCAGAATCGGCTGAGATACTTTTACAAACCGCTAATCGTTAAGTTGGTGATAATATTCTATAACGACGACCGGCTGATCCCTCCCGAGGGTACCGAAAAACCCCCAAGTTTCAAAACTCCACATGAAAAATTATTAATCATTCGTCAGGGGACCTAATTCATACCGGTGCGCCTCGACGGTCTTTGGAAAAATATTTGCCCTAGAGATCAGTCCAACTAAGAAGATGGAATTTGAATTTTCCAACTTAATAGAGGGGTCCGACAAAACTGGGTATGGGCGTCCAGAATCGACTTTAGGAAATATTAATTGGGATAATTTATTCTCTTCAAATGAGATAATCCTTCTCTGGGAATAATTTTTGATTTTGGACATCAACAATTTTAAAATTCATAAGTTCTTATGCCAGGACCATTTCATTCTTTCATAGTTTATGTCAACTTCATTTATAAAAATAACGTATTTATTGCAATTAATAAGAATTTATTTCACTTTGTCGGACTTATATTTTAAAAGTACAGACTTACGATGTATAAAAGTAAAATATAATCTGTTTTTTTCAGATTTCTATTTTTATACTAAAAGAAATTTTATTACACTATAAAAAGTCAAACTTTCACTTGATTAGTTTTTGACAAAAACATGCTCATTCATATCTTTAACTCGGTCGTAAAAAAATAGTCGTCGGAAAATTAACGTCTTATAAAATCACTAATTTAATAAGAAAAACGTGCGTCATAATTAGAGACTAGAATGCCCTGTATATTGAATCTATAAAGTTTAAAAAAATCGATTGGATTTAAGATTAAAATAAGTTAAAAGATTTCGATGAAAGGTATAAACACGTATTTCTTGGACCTGTTTACCTAAAAACCAATTCCAAGCTTTCACAGAAATATCCAACAACGTAAAAAATCTATAATAGAAACTAATAATATGATTTTTGCCCAGATGCACTTCTGCAACTTCTAAAGTGGATTTAGCAAAGTGCAGAGAATTACTTAATACTTTTCATTCTCTCAAAGGACGTATAATTACGACACTGTAGAGAGATTTTGTAGAAAACTTTTTGCGTAAATGAGTTAAGATAGCTGCACATTAACTTGGCCGTAAACGCCTCAAAATTTAAGGAAGCAGCTTAATCAACATCAGTCACTTGGAAAACTAAGCCATTTAAGGCGTCCGAGAGCCCAGGTTCTGGAAAAATGTAATTTGTGCAGTTTCGGGTTCGCCAGGCTCCAGGGTCGTGGCAACCTCCCCCAGGAGGAATTCTTTAAGTGTGAAAGTTTTTAAAGTTGAAATAGAGGAAACGCGTCCGTCTAATACCATTATGATGAATAATTTTCCGCCATTTTTTACAACCATAAATCATTTAGGAGGAAGTCAAACGGTAAGAACGTGCCTTCACAGTGTGAAGGGCGAACAAACACAGACGCAGTGGAGGAGCCCTCCACGTGCAAAGTCCAATATATCAACGAAAGCTTCTGGCCCTTTGCAATTTATCTCCTTATAAATGCAAATCTTAACAAATATTTATTCCCTTAAATCCGGTTATCAATAGTGCTTAAGGGATATAGTTACATACACAGAGTTCCTCCGCAGCAGCCGACTTACAATCTGCTGAACCCTATAGAACCCTGTGGCACCCTGTAGGTTGTTTTACACCAAAATTGTTCCCGAACGCTCGAACACCCGGACACTCGATCTTGTGTGCCTGTGTGCTCCAGCCCTCCGATTCTCTGGCACCCGAAAGACCTACCAGGTGTCATGAAGCAGGAGGGGCAGCAGAAGGGGTCCCCGATGCAAACCTTAAGAATTATATTTGCATCCGCGATGGGATCTTTTTGGCTTTCGATTCGAGTTGCCTTTTCCCACATCACTCGATGCCGTTAATTATATTCACCTGAATGATTTATTAAGTTGCCGACGGGCGCCCTCCCCACCACTTGTCTACTCCCGCCTTCTGCTCCCGTTTACCCCTCAAATGGGTGCTTATCGACATGCAAATTGAGCTCATTAACGCACTTGGCGCGCTAATGACTGTTCACAACTTTCAAGGAGTGCGTGGTGGTGCGGCGAGAACTCCTTTTTATTCATAGCGTTAGTTTAAGGACTTTGCGATGCACCGCTGATATACGAACTCATTATTCAATGTTTGCTACCTGCACCAGGTGCAAATCAAAGTTTAATTTCAACATTGAATATTTGAACGGGGCGGCTTCCTCCCCTCCCTCGTTCTCAATCGGTAATTGCTTTAATGTATTACTCGGGCAAATACAACTTGTAAGTGATTTCGATCCTCTCGCAACCACACGACGGAGGTTAGGACGACAACGTAGGATAAATGAAGATTCAAAGTTGACCAGATGACACGCTGGATGCCTTCCATGAATGAATTGGACAGGCTTCCATATCCATGTGAATTATATTTAAAATAGGATTTTGCTATGCACAAACGTAGTCTACCAATTTCATCGTTTAGAACTATAAAATAAATCTCCAAACTTTGAGAGACAAGTACGGTGACTTCATGGAGGAAATTTGTTATGAATTTTTTGCATGGATTAGTTAATTTTAGATACTCGAATGTGTTGAAGGAGGCATTTCTTCTTATGCATTGATTTTTCTAAATTCGTGCTGTATTTTTCTAATAAAAATTAATATAATAAAATAAAAATTAATATAATAAAATTCTTCTCTTGGATGCTTCACTGGAAAAGCTGCAGTGCATGTATCCATAGTATGAAAACCTTATGAGTTTTGTCGCATATGTACTTGTATATCATATAAAGAAAAATAAAACTTGAAATTATTCAGATTTTTTTACATGTAACATCAAAAGTCATTTATATTCAATCTTTAATTAAACGAGGAATACACCGAAAAGTGTTAGTGAGAGGTATTCATTAAGCTAAGCGACGTGTGATGTTTAAGTAGTCTTACATGAAAATTGTTTCACGTGCACTTCAATCTGGCTTTAATGGGGAAGGAGATCCTATAAACTTTAAAAGTGATACAAAATTCGTAGTCAAGAATTTCATCCAAAATACACTCTCGTGGAGATCTCCGACATTGTGGATCACGTTGCAATTAAAGGCTTCCTGCCAACTCGGGAACTGTAGAAGTCACACATGACGACAGCTGTGTCGGGAGTTGGTAAGAAATAGATTGAAAATCCCCATACCCACTTCTCGAGCTTCTTGAGAGTGCACACAGCCACACGCCTGTTTATGTGAAGAGTCCTGCGGCGCAAACAAATATACAAATCCCGATTTCGTCTCTTTAGAGGTTAATGAGGACCCCCAAAGACAATGTAAATCTTCCGTACGAACAACTTATTTAAGTTGAAAGCTTTCGAGCATTTCAGATGCTCCTCATTACGCTAAGTATCCACAGACATAGGCCCGGGTTCTAGATGTATCCTCGGATATCTGGAAGTCGGGAGCTGTTTACGAGGGGACCCACGACAAGTGTGGAATCCTGTGGAATGGAGCATTCTCCATCCGCGCGAGATAAATGCACCGCACGTCCTGCAGCTTCTCTCACCCCATCTCCCGTTCCACCCTAATGGCTCATTTGAAATTTCAATGAATTAGGGCCTGTCCCGATAAAGCAAGCATCTGTGGTACGGGGTACACAAAAAGTCAGTCGAGCGTCGGGATGACAAAGCCGACTATTTGTGCGATGTGTAGCAATGTGCGCCGTGCAACATCTAAATGCATTCATCTGCATATAAGAAAGAAATTTAATTATGAATCGGACATAAAGCCACTGCATTTTTTCTGCTCTTTGCCACTCCTGTGGCGGGGCGAACGTGCGAATTCCACGGAGTTTAACTGTCGCGTTATTAACAATTCCTTTTAGGAGCAAAAACCGCGCACGTACTGCGCCGGGAATTAACGAGGATTCTTGTTGCAATTTTACCTCTTTCAGCATGGCGGCATTTCGCAAGTAATAAAGGCACCGAGTAGCAAATTTCAGATAACTCTGCGGCGATATTGGCTGCCGCATTGCTTGTATATTTACTGCTCCGAACAAAGCCACATTACCCACATTTCACTAGATTAGGGCTACATTTTGCTGACAGCCCTGAAACTATAAGGAATACATAATACCTGTATTAATTCCAGCATACAGAATCATCAGAAAGGTATCATTTCTCTAGAGACGAAAAAGAAAATATAAGAAGTGACGTCTCCTACCGACATGGAGTTTTGGACCTCTCCAATTTAAGCTTTTTTAATGATGGGGATCTTTTCCTAGCTTAATATATATAAAAAAATTGGGATAATATTACCAAGTAACATAGTTCCATTTATTGAAAAATTCTACATTAGAATCATTTGATTGTCAACGTTTGTGGTACGATAGGAGTATAAACATAAAAAAATAATTCCATACACTAGAGTTATTTTTTGGAAGTATGCGCATAAGGAGAATATCCTTATATTCTTCGGTAAAGTATGTTTGCGTATGTTGTTTTTCCATAATATGCACTCTAACGATGACAATATTGAAACAGAATTTCGCCAAGAAGAGGAAAATGCTCTGGGACGGCTTTGGATCAGGGAACCGCAGATCTTCGTAAGCAGCGAGGCCGGAACATTATTCAAAAACTGAAAATGTCAACAAGAGCTATATTGGACGAATAATGCAAAGTTGCCTCAATTCGCAGTCTCTCAAGGAACTAAGATGGAGGCGCTGCATTCGGACGCTCCATTCATGGATTTTCAGTAACATTAAAAGGGCGATACGACCATAAAGTTAAACCATAACTGCCATAAAATTCCGATAGAACCGCAAATGCAATGCAATAAACATGGACAATAAATTCTGAAGACACACCATTATAGGTCGCTGTAAAGTATACGAGAAAGTCACTCTTCAGAAGAGAAACTGCTATAAATATCCTCCTACTTCAACGTCTTCTTGCACTGCGGAATCCTTGGCCCGCTGGTACATCCCGCCGCCGCGCCGTTCTATAGCTTCCCTCCCTTCCCTTCAATTTTCAATTTTTCACTGGCTGACGACGACTAAGTCGAAACAGCGGAAGAAAAGACAACTTTCGTAGATGCAAGTTGCACAATCTTTATGTGGCGCATTCCAGCGGCCTGGCGGACGGCGGTTCGGCGGTGTGAGCGGGGAGAAGGCGCCTCCTAAGGTTAAATGGGAAGATGTTGCCAAGACGAGCGACTCTCGACACTTTATTTGCCAAATCTTCGTTTTACTGCACAACTAGCAATTACTCGAAAATGACCCATCGATACATGGCGATTTGTCGCTGAGGTCCTAAGGGAAGAAGGAGGAACAGCTTGGAACACCGTACAACGCGTTGGAGCACCCTAGTCTGGGTTGGCCACCTAAATGTGGTGTCCTTCGGCTGTAGGTATGATTGCCTTAAAGCAACCCATGCAGGGTGCCCGGCACCCGGAGCGAACAACACAAACAGTTGTCCCTTCCCGGCAAGGCTGCACAAATCAAGATTCCCCTTCAATAAATCATCAGTGAGTCAGGAGCCTCAGGATACTCGGCAGTCGGGGGTAGGGATAACATGAGGGAGCTGCACCGACGGCTGACCTTTCCCTGCTTATCTATCTGGGGTGTGCTTGCTGACTTATTCGGGGTTTGGTGCAGGTGAGTCGGAATCCAGGACCCAGGACTCAGGGTACTGGGAATTGCGGCGGCCGATATGATGCCAATGTAATTAAGGGACCGTTTCCAGCGATAAATTTGAGAGTAAACAGCGATAGTTCCCGTCGAGTTAATTAGAGAGACGCTAATTAGTTGATTAAAATTGCGGCCAATATGTGCACAAAGAGGATGCCTATTCCCGTCCTCAATCGACAGGACAGCCTCTCCAGAGATTCCGGAGCTTCCCGATGTGCAGCTGTCTCAATGCGAGCTGCCTTGTCTATCTATTTACAATCATGAAGAGTAGATGACTGTAAACAGACGCGACTATTATAGGGACTTCGCAAACAAAAACAGAAAGGACATTCGCTCAATGCGATGCGCTGTTGTTATTTCAAAATGCAATTTCGGTCTTGCATTTGTTCTGCTGTTGGACTTTAAGTTACCGAGATTGTGGCTAGTTGGGCCAGTTTTTAAATCTCTTCCTCTCTGCGCATTTTGTACTTATTTTCAGGTCCATTCTCCTACTTCTAAAATTCACTACGCATAAATATTTCAGAAATTAATATTTATCAAAACGCCATGGGGATAGTACCTACAAACAATTTTAGGTTGTTGAAATAATGAAAAAATGAATTAAATTTGAATATTTTATATCTTGTTTGTGCTTTGCTTCCCATCTAGCTATAGTTCGCCTTTCACATGAAACAATAGCAGATAATTGAAGTGTGTATTCAAACTGATCTACGTAGATTCAAGTTGATATCTGCGGTATAGGGGAGGGGAATGTTTTTAATAAAATTTATTTATGTAACAAAAATCAGAATGTTAGAAATAAATGAGTTTTATTAATTATTTCTCTGTGTTTATTAAAATAATAAAGTGTGAATTTTGAATAATTGTAATTGTTGTATATTTTCCCACCAGATATGATATTACTAATTATTAGGATTCAGACACTTTATTATTTTTACATGGGATTGATCATTGATAAATTTTTTGAATATTTGGTACTTTTATAGTATAATTATATGTGTCTATAGCATAGAGTATTAGGAAAATGTTGTGTCTCAAAATCGTCTGTACTTTTAGCAAATCCAACTATCCACTTTCTCTCAAAATTTGAAACAAATTCTGTCTGAAATGTATTTTCTAAATTTTCTATGTTATGTCTCTAAAAATTGGTGTCATCAATTAAAGGATAGGATCTTATTTCTATAGTATAAATTATTTAACTCAAAATCCAATATAAATCCACGTATAAATAAATAAAAAATAAGTCAATATAAAAATTGTTGGCAAACATAGACGCATCGTTTCGAATCCCCCGGTAGAAGGAAAAATGGTGGTAACCACAGTGCCGAGTCGGCAATGCGGTGCATTATTGGTTCGTAGTTCAATTGAGCGTGTCCCATCAGCGCGTTTTTTTTCTGAATCTGTTTTAGAACGTAAGAAATCATCAATTCGCCCTAAGATGGTGTTCTTGAGATCAATTTCCAAGGGAAATGTGGCGGGCACTCGTATTTTTTTCCTCATTTTAAAATTCGCGTCTGCTGCACTGGTGGATGCCCGTCTGCTGACGCTGCACTGAACTAAATTGGGTATAGAATTGCCGGAAGGAGATGGTATGAGTTCATTTTACTATTGAACACATTGCTCGATGCAGCTATCGGGTAAGAATGCATCAAGATAGCTTCCTATTCCGGAGCCCGGTGTAAGACCCAAACGAAATTGAATGGAATGCCATTAGCAATAAAACAACATAAGTATAGTCATAGTTGGAAAAAAGTTGGAGCAAAAAGAAAGCAGCGGAAAATTACCGCCGGAAACAAAGGAGAAGCTACCGATGGTGGCGAGCAATTGTAGAACGAATTTAAGGGCTAAGGGCTATGACACACGAACGACGTCGTATGTGCACTGGGGGTACGAGGCTGGGCCGAAGACCCTAAAATCCGATTGACACCTAAAGTAGACCATTCCGACAGTTGCAGAAATCACAGCCACCACAGTACCTTCCTGCTCCTTTTCATTTAATGCCCGTCCTGAGCGACACGGCGAAAAATAATTTAATTTCACTGCAATCCGAATGAGGAGTAGATTCTTTGTAAAACAATATTCCATCTATGAGGGAGGTGATTTCTGATTTAAGCACTGTCGACCTGAATTACGGTAGTCAGCGCATTTCAAATTGCATTGATCGCGTTTAGGCATAATTGCAAATAATTTTCGTGAGAATGATTATTATTAAAGTTCTTGGAAATAATTGCAGATGTACCAGCGCATACACAGCTACACTTAAAATGCATGTATGAGACATTTGTTTGTGTTGCAACGTCGAAAGCTATTTAAGACTGACCACAAAAATATGTACATTATTTACCATAATATATACGTAAATATCATCAGTATAACTCATATGAAGGCATCAGTTTGGAATTATGTTCGTAAAATTTGCAAAAAGAAGCTAAAAATGCTAACGACATGTTTTACACTATGACTTAAGGTTTAAGCTTTAAATTCAAACAGCTTGCAAATCTCCACTGTTTTGGAAACTTGGATTCCAAATTTGAAACTTATGGAACAAAATTGTGTTGAAACTTTGTAATATTTGCTTATTAATTTGTAATATAGTTGGTTTTAAATGTGCGCTTAATTTTGTTTTAAAAGGACCTATACGATTTTCATTTTTATATTTTTCTTGCATATGTTTAGTCAAGTTTCGATAGTACTAGGAAAATAAGAAAACTGTATGATATTTCGTTTTCTGAAAAGCTAGGCTTACGATTTTATATTATATATTTTTGTTTTAAAGATGGCTCTCTTGTTTTATATAATGTCAACTATTCTAGTCTTGTGTTACTTCCTTTTGGGAATTGTGACGAATTTAATTTAACAAGTAGTTCCATTCGTTTAACATTCCGAGACAAACTTATTGGTAGGATTCCTTTGGTATTTCCATAATCGGACTTAGCAGAAAATCGTATAGATTATTTTATTATCTACATGGAAAGATGATTTTCATCAGAATCTATACGATCTAATATACTTAGTATACTTGTACTTGGCGATAGTGATGAAATTTATCATCGTTGTCATCATTCGTCATCTCGGGACAGCTGTTTTAAATTGTATTACACAAAAGTGTGACAGTATATTTTTATTCGCGACCGATAAGTGTATCAACTGTTGGTTTAGTGCTTTGAAATTGACTTAACTTTCGATTCTTACATAAAAGTGGGTGATTTTAAAAATATTAAATTCGAAGATGAAAATTCAATTAATACTTAAATCTACGCTATTGGAATGTGCAAAATATAACTCATCATTCCCCCTGGATTAAGTGCTTATTCTCAGCCATGTGGTTTAAGTCTAGTTTATAGACTCTATTTGGTTAGAACACAAACGTAAACTTCTGTATGCAAAACTTATGCGGTTAGGGTATGAATATTGCACCACTCCTGAGTTCGAAGTATACGGAGGAGCAAAACAATTTCGAGAGAGTCCCTCTTTACGAATTCATTTAAACTGCGTGATTTCCATAAAATATCAGCAATACATCAATTTTGGAGCGTGTTATGTACTTAATGGCACCGAGGGGATTTGTTCCAACTTTGGCTCAGGTTGAAAGGCGGATCCGTGTGGCACTTATTTGAAATATTTAAAAAATTCAGGGAACAGGATATCGCTACCCTGAAAAATACACGCCTGCTACCGAGGTGGCGGGAATTTGAGTGTAGGCTATGGTATAGGCAACCGTAGAACGTATTGTCACCGATTTCTTTAGAATGGGGAATGTGGGGACTTATCTTCCTGTGTCACCCGTTAACATATGACGATTATCTCCGAAGACACCCTGCATACCAACTGCCATATAACTGCGCTTCACATCTTCCGGGACCCCGATGAAGAAGGAGATGAAGACGCCGCCTGTTCGCACATGATCTCCTTTGCAGCAGCGCACTCGACGTGCTCTTGTATATACGAGCATACGCGCCACGGCGTGCGGGAGCGTACTTATACGGGACCCACATATATCAACATTTATATTGTATGAATTACAATTTCAAATGCCTTTGTCAATGCCAGTATCGGAGGGGGGCCTGGAGAATGAAAAATATATTATCCGACGTCTTAGAGCCCGCCGTCTTCCTTGTCCCTTCCTAGTCCTCCTACTACGTGACTAGACCTTCCTGCTAAATCTGCTTTTATGACAATAAATCTGCGTGCATAATGCACTCAACTAAGAGCTGCGAGTGCATTAAAGCTTTCCAAATGGATTTAAACTTTTTGTCCTTGGGGCTCATCCCTGTATTCCGGTATCTGTGCCCGTCTCAGTTTTCGGGTGACGGCAGATTTACGTTCTTTTTCGCAAAAGGCAAAAGGGTCCTCTTCTGCCTGTGCCGCGTGTATGGGATTTCAACGAGCGAAGAAAAAGTTTCCAAACAAGATTTAGATTTTTGTCAAGGGAAGTTGTTTTGGGTATATCGCAGCACCAGAGCTACCATATTCCAACACCCCCGCGTCCGAGCATAATATTTCCGACGTCGGCGACGACGAAGAAGATGAATACAGTAGAGGGGTTTTATCATATGAAAGCCAATATCAGCATAGAAGGGCACAGTCTGAAATGGATCCTGATGATCCAAATTAGTTCTAATGAAACATCTCTCACTCTCAAGCCTGAGTGTGTGTGCCCTTCGAATCAATTTGATTAGTTGGTAAATGTGCTCCTCTTGCAAAAATTTATTCGCGAGTCTCACAGTCGAATATTTCCTTAGATCAATAATTCATTCCTCGTTTGAAGGGAAACTGTTGCAAAATGGGGTTATTCGACAGCTGGGGGTATAAATAATGAAATCTGACAGGATATCCTATTATTTGTGTGGAACGCAGCTGATATTTTATGGCTCGGTTCGTTTAGTTTCGAATGCTCCGAGAAAAATGATGCTTTTGCGGTTCAAGAAGTTACGAAACGATATATGTTCTGCTTAAGCTTCAAAACGGGCTGAGCTATATTTTATGCCTCATAAATCCATTAGTGCAGTATTTCTTAACTTATATTTTCAAGCAACAACATCTTACCAGTTTTTAATAAGCATAAAAGCCCACATTTTGAAGAACAATGTTTGCTTAGTATAAAATCATCAAAAACTTAAAAGGCACAACAAGGGGCTTTTTCGAGAAAACAATAAATATTTACACATACTTAGTTTAATGTGGCATACGAAACATATAAGCTAAAGTCTTCGGCTCTTTTTATAAGGTCCTATCAAAAGAGATAAACAAATTCTCTTGGGTACCTTAGACAGGCCACCTCGATCCTGTGTTATTTCTGTTAATGTTTTTAAGATGCTTGAGAAAGAGCCTTAACGTCTTAGCTACCGAAGTTTCTAATTGAATTCCAGAGTAATCGATATGTGCAAACAAGTAGCAAAATGTACATTAATCAGTTTATGATAAAATTTAAATAAATAAAACCTTAATTAAGCAAAGCTTTATCTATTTAGTTTCATAATACTTTTGAAACAAAATTTCTGTTATGGGTGTGGTGAATTTTATTTACTCATCGAAATTATTTGATATCGAAATTTCCTAATTTTTAGGATTTTAAATCCTCATGAATGAAAGATTTCCACTTTCCACTTTCAAATAATTTTTTTAAAAAACTAAACGGGGTAATAAACAATTTAAGCCCGAATAATTTTCAAAGCGGCAGGAGCTTTATAGAAAAAGAGTCATTTCTAGTGCAATACGTAAGATTATTTTTAAGGAAGTGATTATAACGCAGTGAAATACAGAACAACTTATTCCTCCTTTTCGATTTGAAATTTTCATCTTTACCCGTCGAAGAATCTCGCCTACAAGATCTCAAGTTGAAAAGCAAGGAGTACTGAAATTTTTCTCTTTTGGTTTCGTATATCAAAAAGTGTGAAGTGGAAATAACTTTGGAGGACACAACAAAATCAAAGAAAATCGCAGTACAGAAAAAATAAGACCTTTTAGTTGTAGAGAAACGGCAAAATAATAAGGTGAGTGGAATTACCTTAGATAAAAGGTACTGAAGCGGCACCCTCTTCCCGTCTTCGGTCTCTTACGCTTTGAGCGAAGGAAATTGCAAGTTTCATTCCGCAAATTGAAATTTTTAGGGGATTGAGATTTCTCTTCGTCATCAAATGGAATCTTGTTTTTGAGTGGGAATTTACGTGTCGGACAAAAACACCAAGACCTAATTAGCGTGTACCGACTCGGAAGCGTAGTAGAACTCTCCTTATGGCGGCATTAAGTCCCTCATTTTCCGCGCTTTTTCAAATAATGGCAGATAATACCGTAAAATCAATTGCAGCAGAGGAAGGTAGGGGGAATTAATAAAGTCACCACAAAAGCCCTTTACATTTCAAATAATTTTTGGGGACTATTTTTATTCTCGTTACACTTAATTGGATATCAATAAGTTGCGCCCGCCCCGACTCTGCAAGGGCCAAATTTTAATTACTCGTACTGTGTGTTTCTGTTCGTACCTTCTTAGCTCTCGGAGACTACAAAGGGGGCTTTTATTAGGTTGAATCTCATTTTCTACAGACTCTCCCAAAGAAGTTCCTTTCATTCTCCATTTGTACGATAGGACCTGGAAGTGAAGGCAGGGAGAAATCATTTCCATTTCCGATTGTTATTGAAATTCATTTCATGAATATTCATATCTTCAACCTCGGCTGGGTATGCATTTCTGAGTGCTTTAATTTTTCTTCAACGGAAACTCCTTCGAGCAAGTTGGCTAGATCTGCACAAAACTTATGTTACCTTGGCCTGTCTTTCCTACCACCACCGCCAAGATATTTACGATAATACTGCGATTGTAGTACTGCCAAATTAAAACCAAGATTTGAATCGAGTCAGAGACTTTAATTTCAGCTTTAATGTTGTTTTGGCGTTTTAATACATTCGGGGTTTTATCTCTTGGGAAATATTTTTCTTTAACAATTTGTGTCATTTTTTAAGACAAAGTAAATAAAATTCATGATTTATGATTTATTCATTGTATAGAGACTTGTATCGAATTATTATTTTTTAAATAGGTACGTCAGAGCAATTTTATCCATCAGAATAGCTTTGTTTCCTTATAGTGAATGCAACCACAGTAAGCATGGTACACAAGCTACGCTCCTACCACTTTACCTGCGGCACAAAAATTACTAGACTAATATGATGTCACATCAAAATGATATCTACCCCATTTACTTCTAGGTTTCTTGATTGTATAATTATAATGATATGGTACATTTTTACTTTTACGGGCTTTGCTGACTGGCCCAAGAATGAGCTCCTCTAGTTTTATTGGAAAAAGTTAATACAATTTGTCTTTTTTATTGTTTTATTGTATTTTATCAAGAAAACAAGTTTGTTTTTTGATATTGCATTTTTTACTATATTTAGAAGTGGGTGAAGAGACCAAGAGTTAGGCTGCTAAGTAGCAGCATACCAGAAAATTGGGTAATATTGCAAAGTAAGACAAAGTCTGTAGTTTTAATTCGAAGGTTTCTGTGACTTTTGTGTTTAATTACGATTTCTAAAATTTAGCTATTCTAGACATTTTCCACTTAACAGACTTGGTAATTTGTTGGCCAGTTTTATAATTTAAAGTTAGCTAGGTCTAGATCTTTAAAGTCTATAAACAACAATTATGAGTACTAACTTATTAAACTAGCTAATCTTTAATTAGTAAGCGTTCTTTCAAATAATTTTATTTTGGATATAAATAATGCACTATTTTTACAAATTTCATTTCTATTTGAGCAAAATTTTCAGAAAAAAATATGCTATTCAAATTTTTTGTGTAAAAAGACTTTTGAATGTATACGCTAGCTATAAAATTAAATTAAATAACTTAATATCAGAAGACTCTTCTAAATAACAACACATCACAACATTTGAAAAACACAGCCGAACGAAAAAAATGCAATTGTAGATTTTACAATCTTTTGCGAAAAATTCCACTATTTTTACATTACTGATGGCAGTAAATGCTCTAGTGTCACGGGTCGCTATTACAATTGTTACTCCCATCCTAACTTTGCCACGAAATTCTACACTTTTTGAATCCCTAACTCTGTCCTTGCTCTTTTGTCAGTGTTAAAAATTCTGGAAATGAAAATAAGCTTATTACTTATTTGAGAATTTTACAAAGATAATTGATATAGGTGAATTATTCATTGATGGTTTTATTTATGGCATATACTCGTGACTTTCTTGAAATAATTATTTTTTACTTTATGTAGATGTAACTTGAGCTATTTTGAAGATAGTATTTTATTTTATGGTGATAGTCCGGAGGACGTCGTTTGCTACTATAACTGAAATATGAAACCCTAAAAATACACCATCCATAAGTAGACCATAACTCCTGTTCCTCCCTTAGCGCGGTAAAGAGCTGTAGACTAATTTAATTTATTTTAAACAGCCGCAAATCCGCCCCCACGGCATATGCGTCGAATGATACACGATTTGCTTTGTTTGCGCTATTCGGTAAGTGGTTTAAATTTAAACCACATAATGGTGCGCATCTTATTAATATTAATTGTAGCATCAGCCTGTACGAACCCTCCACGTAGTAGAGATAGTAGCGTGTCCCCATCGCCTATACCCGCCATACGAGGGTTGCCAGCCGCGTAATAAATTGCAGCATTCCTTCCACGGCAAGGAATAGGGAATAAGGAATGGCGTTTAACAAAGCGTCTCACAGTCGGCCCGGGATTAATTCAGAAAGTTTTATTTATTCAGCTCGGTATCAGTTCGCAGGTACAAAAGGTAGAAAAGGTGCAGCGCTTGTTCGGGTTCGCCCGGCGGGTCCGCAGTAGCGGAGCGCCCTATTGAGCGCCGATATCTGCCGGGATAATTACGGAAACTGTCAAAAGTACAAACATGCAGGCAGGAAAAGAAATATGCCACCAACAGACTCCAGTTCGTAAGTTAGGATAAAATGGCTAGAAAAGGAAATAAGAAAAATCTTTTTGTCGCAGCACTGATTTGTATGCATTCATATGGCTGTTTGTATATATGTAGGTGGGTAAGAGTATACGGCTCTACCATTTATTCCCGGAAGACGTCCGCAACCCGAACATGTCTCCCCGTGAGCCATGAACTGAAAAGACGGCGTATAGCTAGCTATGTTGACTTAAGGCTGCAGTTTAAATTAATTTTGGCCAAGTTCCAGAATATATCATTCGTGCAGGAGCGGCACGAACATAGTATAAGAGTGTGACTCCGAGACTACAGGAGGAACGTCTGTATGGCAGTTCTTTTGTCAGATCCTTTTTGCGGTCCTGCTGGCTACCAAAATAACTTACAGCTGGTTTTGTGATCTGTTGAACCAGCGCAGAGGTTCCCTTCCCGATTTTATGGCCCCGGCATGAAAAAGTTATGTAACCCAGCCTCTGTGCCAGCCAAATCTTGCATTCCTACACATGTTCTCCAAATTACATTTTTATGTCCTACAATAGGTTTAAACCTAGAATCAAATTTATAATTTAGAACTAGCGCATTTTTTAAGATCCACTCTAGCACGTCGCCGACGATATTGAAGCTATTGATTTCTATTCGAACTGTAATCTTGAAGGGACACCCTTTTCTTAACCTTCAAAGAATGCTCAAATAAATTCGAAAGAAGAGAAACATCCGAATCGAATGGAATATTTATTTTTCAATAGTCTACTTATACTGGTATAGTTTATTTAATATTTGTGCAAGATACGTCGATTAAAAAAAAATTGTCTATTTCAAGCGATAAAACAGAATTCTTGCTGTATACAAAAAGCCACAATTAATTAATACTATTAACAAAATTACAAATTAAAAATTAAAATTAAATTTTCTATTAAATTTCGCTTTTGGACCTCAAAACCAATGATTGCAATTTGTTTTCGATAGTTTTCGTCAATTTCATATGAGTCTTTAATTGTTTTCGTTTTATGACTTTAATAAGATTAAAATGGTATTTATTCTTATTTTCGGTAGTTAAATTTATTTTTAAATTGGTATAAATTCTCTTTCATTACAATTAAATTTACTGTTATGGACCTATAAATTTGAAGATAATTTTTCTATGTATCTTATACTAATTTCACATTAAATATTTTTAAAAATTACTTAAGTATATTTCTGCTCTGTTTACAAAATTATGCTGTAGTATTTGAAATGTTTTGTATTTTCAAAAATGATTTTTCTTGTGATTATGCGAGGTATAAATTCATTCATTGATATTTGAGACATAAACCTAGACCTCTTTCTACACGGATTCAGAGTTACGACGCTAATTGGGATATGAAAATTAATTTACGCAACTTTTATTTACTTTAACGCGACCAAACTAAAGTCAAAACTAGGAAAAACTCAGCCAATTTTACGAATTAAAAATGCATGAAGTCAGTATTTCTCTTTACACGAATTCTATTTACGCGCATGTTTTAGGAACATGTCTATCGCGTAAAAGAGATTTAGATGTATTAATATATCTTAAAATTTAAATCTCACCTCCATTCCCGTAATACGTAGGACCAAAATTTCGTAAAAGTGAACGTTATATTGTTTTATTCCTATACTTATCACAAAACTGAAGGGATTTTCCTCAAAAAATTAAGAATTTTTTTCTTTATGTCTAAGAAAGAACAAATTTCCCGTCGATCATAACCACCTACGATTTTTTAATTATACCTCAATAAACACAGATTTATTTACGTTGTGTAGATGAAAAACGTGAACGTTGCATTGCTTTTTCTAGAGAGTTCATGATTATGAGTTGTTAGTTGATCTGCAGATATTACCTTCAACCTTTTCCAAAAAGGATAGGGTAGCCATAAATGGGGCCAGCTTACCTCCCGTTGAGCTGTTGAGGTGCGTTTCGACCGCCGAATAATTTAATTATTTGCAATCATGCAACCCTTTGGCCGAGATGGACCACCATCAGAGGGCATAGTGTTCGCCGCCACCTTGTGGAGCACGCCTGGTCGGGACTGGGCCGGCTCTTTTGGTGGTACAAAGTGGATACTGTGTAGATGACCCTAACAGGGTTAATAAAGCCGGCGAGGACATGCCATGGCAACACTGCTAATGGAGGATGTCTGACATCATATTACTTTGCTAATTGAAATTTGTCATATAACGTGGCACGTGTTGAACGTACGAATGAAATGGTCACAGTGGGGGTAATAAGGTCCTGCTGGCACGGAGGTCAATGGTACCAAACTTCTGCTAAACTTAATTTGGGGAAATACACGGAGGTCAGTTTGACTGACATCCAGAGTTTATTTGGTTTTATGAATTTGCATGCCGACAAGGACTTTTTTCTTTTTATTAAGATGGGTAATCCGAAATGAATAGGCTTTTGTAGATGAATCTGACTACAGGTTAGTTAGGAGTTCATAAGATCTATAACGTGATAGATTTAGTATTTTTACTATTATCAATCTAAAACTAATGTTAAGTTTCATGGCGTTTCAGTTACCATAACCTATACTCCAATTTTCTCTAAAAATTGTTGTCCACTAATTTCAATTAAAAATGTATTACCAATATAAAATCACAAAGAGGAACATGTTTCTTTGAAATAATAATTATTCCAATCTATTCAACGACACAAAATATTATTTTTTTAAATACGTCAATATATTTAATAAAAATATTTAATTAACAAATTAGAATAAGTTCTAGTAAATTAAAATGGTTCATAAAACAGGCTGTTTCACTGAAACTATTAAAGCATATGAAGTAGTAAAAATATGTTATTATAAAGTACATGTGAGCACATGAATTTTTATATTAAATTAGTAAATGCCATATTTTTTAACGGTGTTTACTACTCCTGATTATTTTTATTTAACCTTAATTCGTTATCTTCTAATCCTGGAATTTTCTGTTTTTTTTTCTGAATTGTTAAATCCATTCCGTTTAAGAAACCGCAGAAAAAAAATTCAAATAGTTAGGAGTAATCAAAATGGAGTAGAGGAATATCTTAATTAAGTGATCATCATTTTCAACTAGCTAAATGAAGTGTAGACGAAACACATCGGACTCATTACATCTACACGGGAGGTAGACCGGGAATAGAGCTTTACTGAAAAAAAATGGGATATCTGAAAGGGTATAATGACTTCCTTGAACGTAATTTTGTACGACACAAAACTGACACTCTGAGTAATGTTAATGATCCTTTGACCTTTTTAGTTAATTAAAACAGGACTCCACTCAAGATGAGATTACATGCGGAGAGGACAAAGTTTAATCCGAGCTGGGCGGAATTTCATTTCGATGCGAGCTCTTAAGGACAAAAGGAAGTAAAGAAAGTAACTGCTTTGGCACTGATGGAGTGCAGGTCTTGGTTTCCTTTAAAGTCAAGATGCTTAATTTTACACTGTTTTTGCCCAAGGGCGTGAGTTAGGATGAAATATTAAAAGATGTACTCTTATTTACTAGTGCCAACAGCGAGCTGATTTTTCTAAGCGATACCTTGAAACGAAATGGTTCCTCCAAATTTAATTTCATTAAAAGCTCAGGAAATACTTTCAACCGCTTTGCTTCGCTTCTATGAGCGAAATGCGCCCTAGAGTGACTTACGCAGGACATAAGGTTCAAGGGTTTCATTTGTATACCCCTTGTCTTACTTTGGAATCCTCGTGCATAGATTCTTGAGAATGATTTCCCTGCAAAAAGCAAGTAGCAACTTTCCGGTCTCGTTTAACCAGAACCCAAAGTGTGAAAGCTGATGTTTCGGCTCGATTAGGGTTTGGCCAGGACTTGGTTTTAATTTGCCACCTAAGGCAGGTATCCGGTTTTTCAATAGTGTCATATAGATCTGACGAAGCAGAAAATGTAACGCCTCAAGGAAAGGGCAGCTAACCCAACATCCGGCAACCGGTGCACTGGACCTCCTCTGCCACAGAAAGTAGAATGGTTCACAAGACCCACATTCATTCACTTTTAGCTGTTGACTGAGTTTCAATTAAGGTATTAGGGAATAGACGACATGGCAAAGTGGCACTGAAACGTTCTAAGGCCATTAAAGTCATAGCTTGGAGCAACTTCTGTGTTATCTGGAGTGATCCTTTGGTATCCGTTTGCCCATAGGTTCTCCAGGCTCCTCTTCAGGTGAAATAATGTACGTATGATGTATGTGCCTTTACTATGCTGATTCATGGATGTGTGAATCATTTTGGTAGAAATTCTTAGTCATGCTTCTCTTCTCTTCTCTGGGAAACCAATTATACAATGTCGCAACTGTTGCTTAACTTTTAGAACTATTTCCTGGTAGTTCAAAAAGCCAATAAAATATAGAAGTAACTATTTTAACTATTAAATGAAGTATTTGAAATTTGTTGGTTAAAGCGATATTTGTTAAATTAACAGCTTTTAAATAAATAAGGAAAAAAATTAAAATTACACAGTTTTTAAATTACGAGTAAGTACATAATTCGGAAAAGTAACAAAAAAAATAAAATAAAATAAACTTAGTAATACAAATTTTGTGCATTCTGGCGTCAAAAGCAAAATTCTGTGGATGTGATAAAACTATTATATTATTTGAAACGTCACAGCACGGGTCATCCGTGAATCGTATAATTTTTACGTGTTACGACTTTACAATTTCTAAGTTCGTTCTGAAATCCACAATATGGCAGTATCTTCTTGCAAAACTAAATGTCCGAAATATCCTTACAGTAAGAATGTTTTATTCTGAAAGCGATTTATTTTTAAAATTTAACCGCACGACTGTAATTCCACGATCTGAGCATTGAAATTCCTCGCATGTTCTTATCCATTTGTCGTAATAATTCACCAGCAATGTTCGAAAATGGTTAAAAGTTTTAGTAGAGTGAAGAAGCTGTTCAAAGTAACTGGAAGACAGGCTCTAAAGATATAATTCACCCCGGAGCAGGTCTCAGTGAATTGTTATTGCAAGCCAGCAGTTTTCTTATGTGTACCGCACTAAGTTATTGCTTCTTACCTCCGGATAATTAATGAAAACCCTATCCGGGCAATTTGCTCGCCAAATAATTGGTTTCGCTTCATATCTTTCATCTGATATTTAGCAGAACCTCATCCCATGAATCATGCCAAGGGCAACTGGGGTGGAAGGTTTCCTCTGGAATTATTCTGGTATAAATAAAACATCGCCAGAATAATTTATGTTACGGGATGTTCCTTAAATCGGTGAGCTACCTTAAGAATCCGCCGGGTCTGCGTGAAACGAAGTTTGTTTTGAATATAAAATGCTGCTCTTTCCCTCTTTAGTGGCAGGTTTTAATTAATAGGTCCTGAATTCAAATTAGTGAATTATTTATTATGTTTCTATGTGGAGCAGCGGGAAATTTTTGGGGATGGTAACAAACTTACATTTTTATTGTTCGAAAATTTTACGATATCCTTTTTACTTTTCGGGTTGTTTATTCTGGCAGGGTATTACGTTTTATTTTGTTAGGTACTATGCTCGCATATTTGTGTTTTATAAAAAATACGGAAAAGGAATAAATAAAATGAAACTTATAACAACAAAACCAATAAACAAGCAATAGAAATAAAAACTTTTCAATAAAAAAGGGTTAAAAAGAAAGTTTCATTAAAAGAAGGTTTAATTAAAGGTTATATTCTATTTTCTATTGACTGATGTTTACTATTAGTATTTTCAACAAGATGATGATATTTAAAATTTTAATACATCGACTAAAACTTAATTTTTTCAAATTAATTTTTTTAGTTTTCTTTTTAAATTTTATTATGAAAAATGTGCTTCGAAAGCAAATATCGAAAATTATAAATTTAACAAAGTTAAAGAACCTTGAAGAGCGCTGTGAGACGCAAATTTTAGACCTTGTTTTCTTGAAGTCATATTTTTCGAATTTGTGTCCCAGTTTCAACACTTGCGCGTCTGACCCAGAATTAGCCAAACATTTTTTTACAAACTTCCCGATGTTAAAAAGAAATCTAGAGAGTTTTCCACTTTGAGAATAACAAATAAGAAAATCTCTTCAAGATTTTTCATTACAGGTGCATTTTTGGAACAAAAAATTGTTTGAATATTTTGAAAATATCACATCATGCTAACTATGAAAAACCAACTGTGCAAAGGTTCAAGAAGAAGTATAAGTATTTCTAAACGCATTGTACTGGTTAGGTACATCTACTTCAATGGTAATTAAGAGATGTGCAGAAAAGAGACCTTTGGTGTCCCGCGTGGCCTGTGTGAGCATGTGCACATGTGCTCCGTACATTCCGGCAGTGACCCAGCTCAAAGCCAAAAGTTCCAACCCTTGAAATTCCTCTACCATAGCTCGAATAACACCTTTGATCTTAGTTTTTATGTGTTTTACTTACACATTTTCGGGTCTTTCGGCAGTTTAAACAAACCTTGCAGACTTTCGCATTAAACGAACCAAAAACGATGAAAGGAAAATATTTCCAGCATCCCACCTTTTTAGGAGATAATCTTTTCTTTACAGTTTACCAGTTTACCTATCCTTTTACCTATGCTCCCGAATTAGATCCCTTTGCTAGGGGATCCCCGTCGGTTTTTATAATAAAGTGTCCACAAAGGAAGGCCAGCATATGCCCGATATCTTCACAAGTGAACCCGGAAATGGGGCCACAACGCCATCCATTGACCAGATATTTACAAAATAAGGAAGGTCAGCTAACCATAATCGTTTTATCCTCCACTTTATTTTTGCGCCTCACATGCAAAAAGTGTGTTTGTTTACGTCACTAAAAACCCAATTTTAAATTTAAATATGCCTTTTTTTAACTTTGCTTTTTGTGGCCACGGGATGCACTCGATTCCAGGGCGTACAAATATGAAGTTAAATTACGAATTAATATTTAATCATTGAATCGGACAGCATCGTAATTAATTTTCACAAAAAACCAGCCATTGCGTTACTCTTCGCATTGACCGAGCATTCGTGCATTAAAGCTAATTTGCAACAGACGGTATTAGCCCTTTGGTTTTTCCGAAAAAGTCCAATCTCACTTACCCATTAGCCTCTGTAGAACCTTTCGAATGCAACTTAATTTCATTTTTATTTTGAACGCCTCAATGCAAATGAGAACATGGATTGAAATTGGCACCGTGGCTTCTACGTCGTGCGAAATAATTTCACAAAAGAATTGCTTCACAGTGCTTTTCAAAAGGGCTGAAAATTCAAAATGATATTTGTGGAATATTCTTACTATACTTCTTATATTAAATTCCAAATTAAATTTTTTCATAACGATGCATGAGCCTAAGGAACAGATAAACTCGTAGGTAGGACACACAAAGATCTTTTAGAAGTTTCTTAGTTTTAAAATTTTTATAATTATAGCACAGGCACAGTACTAATCAAATTTGAAGAATAAAACTCAAAAGAAAAAATCTATATAAGAAAAATAATTTTAATTAGATTCTAAATTCTAGATTTATGTAAATAAAAGGGATACAAAGTAATTTTAATTAGAAAAAGGGTTGGAGACAATTTTCTAATAAATTTCCTCTTTTCTTTAGAAGAGAACAGAGCTCCTCGGCCTTCTAGGGGTTCTTTACTGATTTATGGCAAAATTTGGGATTTGACAAACTAAATTTAGAAGCAACACTGAAGACAACACGAAGAAGATGTCTAGAAAGCTCTTATGGAATTTATTTTAACATTTTAATACTACGATGGTACTTTTCTTTTGTAAATGAATAGATAATCTTAAAAAAGTAATAATTTTTCTAATAACAAATTTTACAGATACCTACATTTGATTGCTTGAAATATAAAGACAAAAGAAAATTTAGTTTCAATATACAAATTCATTACCCTATAAAATCATAATAAAATCAGCGTACGATGATATTTAATAACACATGAAATTCGAGTTAAACTCGCATGAGAAGTGTTCCGTATTATAATTTTGACTTGTCTTCTGGTCTTTTGCTGGATTGTTTGACTTGCCTGATTTTTGGGTTTCTGCCAAGAAATAAATTTATTGTAAAACATTTCCTAATAGAGTAGTTCTCTATCGAATGTTCAACTATAGAAATTTTGAAATTGGGAAAAACTGAATGTTTTCAAATATAAAATTATTGCATTTTAGAGATGTCGAAGCAAATTTATAGCAAATATTTTGACTGTGTTTGACGGAAATGATCTTTTTAGTGGAGTCAGTCTGGTGTCATGGTGTTAGTTGTTAGGTTTTTTTTCTAGGTTTGTCTCATTAATTCTTCCATTTATTGAAATAACCCTATTTAGTTGACCTATACGGATTTTTTGAAGACTTTTAATTCTTTTAATCGTGATTTTATACGTTATTATTATTTTTAACGTTGTAATTTTTTTATAGTTAAATTTCTTTTTTTAACTTTGATGAAATAGTAATTGAAAATATGTTCGCGCATTTCCCTTGATAGATAGATTATATAAGCGGTGTGCAAAATATTGTAATTCTATTTCACGTTATATTTGTGTTTTATTTCTCTGTTTTCACATAATAAGTGTAATATTTACTCCTAACCCAGTAACTTTGAGCTGAATTTGGTTTAACCGATTCCCAGAATAAACATAAAGTACATTTCATCTCATTAGGTGCATTTACACCCAGGAGTACGAAAATTTAAAGGTTATCTGGATTTTTGTGTTTTTACAGGACTTGATCTTGTAGTAAAACTAAAATGGTTTTACAAGAGACCTGAACTTTTCCCTTGCCCTACCTGGAACACTTTGTTATCTTCGTGGGGAACCACAGTGCCAAAGGCGCTGTAAATTTAAAGCAGTGCCATAGAATGGAGGCACGTTAACTATGTTAGCGGCACAATCTTGTACAATTTACTCGCTTAAAGTTCCCAACAAGAGAGCGACAAATTCCTAGTAAAGACATGTAGGTATAGTCGAGCTCCGGTATGGTAACTAAAGAACTTCAAACGCCATATCTGTATCACTTGTTATGCACACAGTATCTTCCAGGGGTTCTTTCAGAGCCATAAACTTTAAATCTCTGGAGAAATTCCTACAGCAGCTATGCAGAGAATGATAGTACTTGAAACTGAATTCTTACCCCAAACGTATAGCTTAGGTACGAAGCTATGTAGAAGCTAGCTTCTAGCTGCCAGCCAAATACTGTGTAATCCAATGACTTGTAGAATTAAGGAATTTCGCAAAGTAACAAGCCACGCATTCTTGAGAAATTTTGGACGGGGTTCAAAACTTTAGGGCAGAAAATACAAAATAAAAAAAAAGATAAACAAAAAACATAACAATTCACCTCAAAGCCAAACACGCTGGCATACCTGTGCTGTCCTTTGACGGAGTCCTTGCAAGAAGCAATTCTCCTTCAGATCGATGCATAAGCAAGAATGCGAGAATTTGTATTGACTTTTTAAATTGTTTAGTGCTGCAGAGCGGGGAACTGCTCCCGCCAAGACGTCCCAAGCGCTTTCAATGTCCTGGACTAAGGGGTCCTGAGACGGAAAATTGATTTCCAGCCGGATGCAGATGCCCGGCTAGAGCTGCTCTAGACCCGGCGCACACGACTGCTGTTTGCAGAGGGCGCTTTGCTCACGGACATTAGACAAACAACTTGAGCGGACTTCGCCCGGATATTTTCCAAAAATTGCTCCGTCGTTTCAATAAACAATAAATCTCAATCAAAGAAACAACCGACTCCCGGCTCCTGATATTCCCGTCGCGGCATCGGGTACTTCACTCGATCTGGAAAATCCATGACCGCGCACTAGCCGCCCCCGTTCCATTAAGAGTGCTATTTACCTTTTTCGGCGTCAATCTTCCTCCTTCCCTTTCTCCTCGTAAAAATTTGTCCCCGCCACACCAGCAGCAGGAGTGCAATCCTTAGTTTCTTATTCTCACCAGGGAATCGATACATTTCACCGATTTCCTGCCAAATTCAATTAAACATAAAATTTTATGTTAAACTTTGAGAATGGAGAACGGCCGGGCGTAGGGTGGTCGAGAACCCGTCCGGGAAAGAACCCCTCCTCTGTTCCTCGACGACCCCCGTTAGCGCTGAAATGCAAGAATCTGTGTTGATGCCATTACACGTTTTCGTCGTCGTTGGTGATACTATCGAAGTCGACTTCAGAGGGCGGGCACATAATTTAAGTGCTACGTCTGTTTGGATTTCTCCGTATTTATTAACTTTCTTGCTTCACATGTCAAGTGAAGTAATGGAACGTTTTTATAAGAAAAGCAAACCCCCGCCCCCGAGATAAGTCCTAACTGGCAGGCTGCTTAGTATTAATTTTTAGCAGAGCAAACCTTGCTTCGGTTTAATCATGTTTGCTGTAAAAAAATTGAGATTGGCGTTTTAAAGCGATATGGATTTCGTGTCGGATGACCGTGTATAGATGTGCCAGCATAGCACACGGCTATGTTTTCAGAAAACGAAATTAACTTTCATTATGATTTGCTACAAGGAGTTAACACTGCGGGTCTGGCAGTTGGCAGACGAACAACATTTAATAAGTTATAATAATATAACAGCTATAACAATTGTACAATTAATTACACATTTCCTGTAGGAGCGATTCCGGAAGATCAGGATTTCGGATAGACAAAAATTCTTATACCAACGCATTCACTTTCTTTCTACCTTTATTTTTACGTTTGACTTTAAGTTTAAATGTAGATTTATAGCCATACTTTATCGAAAACGTGAACAAATTTTATGTTGTCTTTAGCACTTATTAGATACATGTCCTTACTTTAAAAGTTCTTAATTATGAATATAAAAACGACGCTAGAAATAAAAATTTTAATTAAAGTCATAGAAATTAACATAAATAATTGTTCACAAAATCTTACGTATTGTCCCTTAATTTTTAGACATGTTTAACTTTTTTTTGGGGTTTTTTTTGTTTACTTTTTTTTTGGGTCAAATTTTGTAATTGCATTTGAAGAACAAATTGAAATTTTATGCCTTTTAATTCATTTGGAAAATATGTTCGCATAATCACATTGTCCCTATTTACAAGTTATCAAGAATGAAATTAGAACATTAAAGAACAAATTACGTTTACGTTTCAAAATTTGCATAAAATGACTAGAAATTTTGAAATTTACAAATTTCTTTTTTTCGAAAAGACTTCTTTTAAATCTAAGAAAAAAATCTTATTGAAATTATAGAGCTCTTGTTCGGAGTTGTCAAAAATATATTGAAAAATTGTAATACGCTTTTTTTCGACCTTATTTTTAAGATATCTAAGATGTAATTTAATTACGATATTTTTCAGCCCTGGTTTTACAAAAATATAAGGTAAAGACAAAAAAGCATAGTAAAAATTGTTCTTCTTAGCTTTTAAACTCTTTGTAAAAGCATTGTCTTTAATAATTTAATTCAGTTCTCAACCGTTTTTGTGTTTTGTATTTCGCAAAGTGTTAAATAGTAAATAAATGTATACGTCATAGAAATCCGACTGCTTTGTTACGTCGCAAGCAGTCTTAGAAACCAAGAACTTCCCAGCTTGCCATTTTTGTCTTGAATTAATTAATGTTGACTACTTTTACTCCGATTACGAAACATTTGTTTGTAATTTAGATACAGAGCAAGAAATGAAACGGGCATAGCAGGCTAAAGTTATAGATTGATAAATTTAGTTCATTTCCTTCATTTGTGCAAAAACTAAACAAATATCCCGATAGACGAGTTCAATTTGCATCATCCCTTCAATAGCAGATAGAAAACCCCTTCATTGATGTAAGTACTCCACACAACAACGAAGCACCCTATAACTCTCGAAGTTATGTCGGTGTCCCGCGCTTGCCCCCTATTTCTCAGGGAGGGCTTAAAATGATTTTTGATGACATGGTCGCATCTCGGGAATCGTAGAATCGAGAACAACTGGCCTGGCGGGTTCCCCGAAATAAATTCAGGGTGTTTGCGCCCGGCTCAAGGACGGGATATGTTTCATCTTTTAAAAAGTTTTCAATCGACGATGCCAGAGCACCGCCAACGACGTTGGAGGTCTTATATTGCGAGTTGCGAGATATCTTTTGTCCTATCGGAAGGTAATATCTCGGCACCCGAAGACAGTCTCCCTCGTCTCCCCAGACCGTATGTATAATAGCCTGGTCCCGATCGAAGTTTACGCCGACGGGGGTCGGCGGGGGGCCTCGGGAACTTGTTATTGCCTCGTTCACACATGGTGTCTGCAATTTGATACGTGTTCGGTGCCAATCGATACGGGTAGATAAGGCGAAAGGGCGTAATAGGGCGACGACAATTTCGAAAAACTTTTTCTAGTTACACCCCTGTTCTTCGGGCGAACTTTTTGCACTGTGCTCTCTCTTGCAAGAACATCTTTGTCTATTGCGGAAGACCTGAAGACTTTTTCTATTTCTTCAAGAACCCTCCAGCCATCACGACACTAAACATGGCATTTTGTGTTTTAGGGGTTAAAACTTTCACGAAACTTGCGTTGCCGTAATAATGCTTTATTAAATGCTCACCATGACATAGCATCGCACACATTTATACTATACAAAGTTGAACAGAACGTGAAGCGATGTTTTATGTCGCCCCAGTACCGCCACCGCCATGAGTGAGCTCCTTGAGCAGCTATCTAAGATTGCATTTGAGGAGAACCGCAAACTTTCAAATGGATGGAAAGAAACTTTTTCGACGTCGAATTATTGTTCCAGCTGTTTGCGATAATAAAAGAAATAAGAGTGTACGGGCCCGGGGAGCCCCAAGGCCGAGGGCTACAGCGGTACTGTGGCGTTGCTAACAGGTAACAAAGAGGACAAAGTTTCATTTTTTATTAGCTAAGTATTCTAGTGGCGCAGGCATTAGGGGAAGTCGTAGGTGGTGTTGGTGCAACTTTTACGGCCGCATAAACATTTTATGATTAATTTAAGGACTACTTTGAGCTTAAAGGAGCCGGCGAAACTGCATTAAATTCTAATTAAATAAGTTGTAGTTGCAGTTCAAGTTTGTTTTAAATTAAGTTTAATTCCGGAGTTATGCTCCTGCCGTTCTCCATGAAATTGAGAAATGTTTACAAAACACTTAATTAAACACTGCTGCTGCAAGTACGCAATGACAACGACAACTATGGTTGAGATCATCCCTGCTGCAGCATATATTACAAAACCAAGTATGGGAAACAGTTTTATTATTATCTTCGAACACTCTGCGAAAAATAGCATAAATCCGAATTTTTATTAATTACCTCGTATTTTTATAGTGTTTTTTTTTTTTTTAATTTTATTCCCCATATTCTTGATCGAATTTTAACCTATAATTTGGGTATAATTTAAACAATTAATTGCATTTACTGAGATTATAATTTGGTAAATTTATGGCTGGGAACATCTTAAATTAGTTTCATTAATTTTACGGATATGTGTAAAATTCACGCTAGTCGTTTTTAATCCGCAATTTGTCAATCATTGGCAATTTTGGAAAAAAGTAGAAACTCTTTCAGTGAAATTTTAAAAAATGGATAAAATTACTTTTGAAACGAATCATATTAGTGGAGAGTGGTATTGTATTTTTATATTAAAATCGGCTAGGATGTTATAAAAAAACAGTGTTTTCCTTTGCAATCATTTCTTTAACAAAATAGGAGCAAATGAATCAGGTATTATCAGAATAAAATAAGATAAATGAGAAAATTGTGGTGGGATTTTGTTACAGATCGAGTATTCCAAAAAATAATGCTTTTTCATTGATTTTGTTGTCGTATTTTTATTATTTCACTTAAGTACCCCTAAAATCCCACTCTTTCGGTCACTTAAGTTAGAAAAAAGTCGTACAGAAAACTAGAGGATAAGATAAAATTTAGCTATTGTAGCTACCGCCATTATTAAAACTTTCATTTACAAGCATTTCAATTTTATCATCGTGAATATATTTTTTGGATTCCAACCTCGCAGTAAAGGAAAATTCTATGCTTTACATAAATTTCGTACTAAAGAGCTTTTGTTCTTATTTATCATTCATTACCTTTCATTAGCTTCATTACCTGCAAATGAGCACAAATTTTGAAAATGGTTACTTCGCAAGTTTAAAACACGACAATTTTTTTTGTGTTGGGATAATTCCGAAAAAGTGAATTACCGAAAGGCTGGCGTTACCAAGAGTTGAATGGATTCCTCCTTACTGGGCAAATGGGGATTTACATCCGTTGGCGAAACTATGGATGTAATTTACGTACGAGTTGATCCGTACAATTTACATAATTGCCGACTTACTGTCACCGGATCTCGTTGCTGCACAATAAGGAGTAAGGTGGACTGCTAAGTGGAAATTACAGCTTACTAGCTTACCACGTTACTAGATGGCGCTCTGGATCCACCTAGATCTCTGTGCAGCGCGAAAGGCGGCTATTGGGAGTTGCCGGCGACGGGAGCAGTCGGCCGGGCTTATATTGTATGCCGAGAGGATTTCAAATTAACTTAAACTCAATGCCATGGCGCACAGGAACAGGGAATAAAGGACAGGGACCGAATAACAAAAACGACAAAAAGCGAGGCGGCAGCGGAGGCAGAGGCAAAAAACTTCCAGTCCACATCCCGGCTCTGTCGTTATCGCAGACGTCGACGTCGTCTTCGGGTGTTTATCTATGAAAAATTTGCGCATAGTGTGCAAAGCTAATTTGTATTCAGCAGAAACCGGCAGGAAAGCGGAAAAGAAAGACTTCACTATGGTTTACAATAGAAAACGACAAAAGGGCTTTTCTGTTCTTGTTTAAGTTTTCCACTATTTAATTCGCTAATTAAATTTGTTCGGCTGGATCCCGGCTTTGTTTCATTTTGTCGCCTCCTCTCAGTGGTAATAATTTCCTCACACATAAATAGCGGCGACCGGCCAGCCTGCATCCTGTTTTGATTTGCTCCATTGGAGAGTACACTACAAGTGCACCAAGTTTGCATATCGTCGGTGCTCCAGCGCTACGATATCAGTTCTAGTATTTCAAAAAAACAAGCAGATTCAATAAAGAGTTAGTTACACTGAAAATTAGAAGATTTGCCAAATTAAACTAAAATAAACTTGGAGGAACAAGTTCCGGAGTTTAGGGTCTTAGTCTTATAAAACAATTGAGTTTAATGCTCTTAATGGGTAAAAAGTCTACAAAACATCACTTGTTTTACTTTTTGTAATCACTAAACAATTAGGCTTAAAGAAAATCCAACAAAATATATTTCTTAATATTTAAAACATGCTTTCCTTTGCTCTGTTTCTCCACTTATTTTTTTTTAAAGTCTAACAAAATCAAAGTGTGAGGAACATCTGTTAGAATTTGGATGACGAAAAAATATTTCTGGGAGCACAACACGGATGAATAAATAAGCAACGTCGGGTTCTTTGGGCAGAATGTTGCTTTTCTAAATATTTATCGAACGAAAATTTCGCCCATGCCCAATCTAACCCCAAGGTAAAGGGTGAAAAGGGAAAGCTTCTTCAGAGCAATATTAATTAATTTAGAAAGGTAAAGAGTTCTGAGATTTTTCCTTAAAGAGCTCCCAGTCTATAGCTCAGGCTTACTTACAATTTTATGATTTTTTGAATCCTCCCAAAGGAGCCCACAATTTGCTAATTTGTGTTATTCTAACAAAGAACATTTTCCAAGAACGAACATTTTTTACGGGGAAACAAAAAGATATGGGGTGCGTTCCTTTCCCAGCCACTAAATCCAGATAATGGCCTTAAAATTATGTATGTGCAAACGGACCCCACTTTATTATACACATCGCTTGATTTCATTAATATTCGGGCCGCGTTTTAGCATCTTCCTTTAAATCATTCCCAATACATTTTTATTCTCTCCGTGGCCCATCGAAGGCGCTCGACGAGCCTTCTAGAACATGTGTATCTTACGTATTCCTTTATGATAACACAAAGTGATGTTTAAGAGGATAGACGTGGAGCTCCGAAATCCATCCGTACCTTGCTCCGCAGCCCATTTCTTTGCATTCTTTCTGCCATCTCGGTAATGGAGAGCGTGGCCCAACGGCGTTTGCGTCCCCGTAGAAGCTCGTACATGCTCGTAGAGGCAATCTTCGTCTTCCAGACCTTCAGACCGTCTCAGCACACTTGAATGCGTGCATGAATATCAATGACGACGACTGTGTGCGAGAATTTGTCTTATTTTTCCGGATGAAATTTTTGGACTTTCCTTTTCGGGACTCAATACGATAATTGTCTTTGGCTGTGCCGGGGAGTCCTAGGAAGGTCCCGGGAAGCTCCGTCGGGACGACAGATGGGTTCGATGCCACCTCCAGGCACTTTTTGATGAGGTGTTAGTGAATTATTGCTGATATGAATTCGAGATTTCAGACTGAAAATGAGATGAAATCTTGAGATGAATGTTAATTCCGCCTTTCACAGGATTTTCGATGAAATAAGAAAATAGGGGAAAAAACTTCTGCAGGCAGGATGGAAGGAATACTTTATCGCGGTACTCAGCAGCGTTCAAAAGCGCTAGAAGAGGAATTGCTAATGAAAAATTGGTTATTCATTTCCTTTCAAATAAAATCATCCGGTTCACACGCGTTTGGCAACTGGAACGTTAAAAGCCTCCACAGTCTTTGATTTAGAATTTTAATTTCGTTGAGACGTCTATTGCCGGTAAAAAGCTCAAAGGGAATTGGGAAAATTGGCAAACTCGCGCAGGCTACATGCAAAATAAGTGTGCTCTACCTGGCGCAATTCTGGCCCTACAAATTCACACACTTAATATTTTAGATACTCACTTTCCAATCAAGTAAAGGGGTTAAAACGATTCGAATGTGAAATTCATAAAGCTTAGAGATTTTTTTGGGATTTGAAATAAACCAAAGAAAATATGTTTTAACTGGGCAAATATTTGATTTACTAGTGATATTCTAGTAGGTCAAATTTTTCCATGTATTGAAATGTAAAAATTCATGTGGTTAGAATTGTATAATGAAACGTAGATAAAATCCAATCGCATATAAATATACGATCATATTGCTATTTAAATTTTCAAAATTAATTACACAACTAGAGCAATACATTCAACATTTATAAAATCGATTCGGTCAGGATTTTCTAAAATACAGCCTGAGTGTTATGTTCGGTTCAAGTTAAAAGGAGTAAACGATTTTCCATATTTTCAATTATTAATTTGACGAACAGTAAGACCTCCGGGCTGTCGATATACTTTCTAGTTTGAAAATCGATTCGATACAAGTAGGACTCGCGCTTTGATGGTTCCGTGCATGATTATATCAGGTTTTTAAGTATGCCAAGGATTGAGTATTTCACATGACTGCAGATTTTCAAATTGAAGGAGAGAAAACTAAATTGCTAGTAAGCACCAAATTAATAGATTAATGGAAAAAACGAATAGAAAGATTTTGATTCTTAAAAAAAAACCAAAACGACATATTTGGAACTTGTCTGCATATTCTTCATATTATACGAAAATTTATTTATCGCAGACAATTTTTTTCCAAAAGTCTTTTGCTCTCTTTTAAAGTTTTCCATATAAGGCGTGGTATCAGAAGGGAAAACGAGCAAACGTACACCTATAGTAATAGATTTGTTATTTCACACTTTGTGTAGCGAATCGTAACTAGTGACATTAAAAGTAAAAGCAATTAGCAAAAAAAGACCTTTTTATAGTTCAGATTCTTAAAAATTCTTGTATTTTGTAATCCGAATTTTGAAAGATAAAATACTATTGCAAAATAAGTAAAAGCCTTTCACTTTTGTTTAAAACTCATAATACACTTCATACATCGCAATTTGTCTTTTTATTTTCTTCAAAATAGCTTAGCCCTACTTTTATAAAGTTTTTGTATTTCTAATTCAAATAAACAGACGGACAATCGATTGCAACAATTGGTTTGGATTATCGAAATTGAATATATAGTACTATTAAACCATATCAATTATTAGAGAGTTTCATAATTGTGCATCCCGCAATACTGCGAAGTCGGATGAAATCTTCTTTTATACGTTCATAGCATTAGTACTCTTATTTAGCTGTTCAACTCTGCAGATGTAAATCCAATCGAAAATGTCTGAAGCATACTAAAATATAAAGTGCTTAGAAAAACAGCTTTACAAAAGAAAACCTTATAAGAAAAATCCTTAAAGTAAGGCAAAAATTTCTAGTAAGTCTAGTAAATAAAAGTAAAGGTGTTAATATTTTTAAACATTTAACTCACTTGAGCTTAAGGAAATCTACTTGTCATCTGTAAATCACGATCGGTAAATATTTTTAAGTTGCGAAAACGAACTTTACCCTATTCAGAAATCTAAGCTCGGGGTATTCTACTGGAAATCTCAAAGTGCTTCTTTTATGCTTAAGTGTTTTTTAATTAGATATTAAAACAGATATCTCAATGCTAATCCGACATAAATTGTTAATAAAGCCACGGGTAAGTGTCCTTTCACCAAATGACTCTTATGATAAAACATTCAAGTTTCAAAAGTAGGTCCAAACATAATAAATTAGTTTTTCTGCTTTTATAGCCGTTACAAAACTGGACGGGTATTCTACTTCTGTCCTGGAGCATATCTCATATGCAAAACCAGCGTTGAAATTAGATTACACATGGAGGCCGGTCAGCATAACAATTCAACTCCGGTTTAATTACATTAAAGTTATCTTGAATTATAATCAGATTGTGTGAAAGCACGGCCCGGAGCATTGTTCTGATGTGCACTAAACTGGATTTCATAAAATTGATATAAACCGGAAATTACCCAATAAGAGCTCGACAAGATACGGAATTATCCTCATCATGAGTAAATCAAGATAAAAACGATGTTTTATGACCATTAATTGCTTTTATGTGAACCGCATCCCAGATCCTGTTGGCGGCGCGGCAACGGGCGAGTCCCCTGGTCCCTGTTGATATAGTAGTTTGCTAATGTGAAGTCTGGAGTAGCGACTTCACCGCAGCCCGGGTTTTAGTGTCATATTCAGCCCGGTCTGGGTGGGGGTCTTAATTTTAAAGGGGGAAATGCTTCATTGCGACGGTACTCAGGATCCGGGAGTGTCAGCCCATAAACGGCATGGTGCGAACACCCATAAGTCATGCGACCAAGTGCAGCCTTACAAGGAGGCCATTAAAACTACGTGAAAGGATTTCTGAGATGAGAGTGTCGCTTCTTCTTCGTATGGTAGATGTCGTTACTGCAGAGAGCAGCCATGATTCGCCCATAAAAAATAGCCTAAAATAAAATCCGGGAAGTTCTGGACCGGGACTACTGGCAGTGGGGGGAACCGGAGACTGGGAGTGGGGTGAAAAAATAAAGTTGGGCTTTATAACTGCATTCGCTCCCATTCTAAATGACTGCGTTATCGGCTGGATTCGCCATTTCATCTCGACTGAGATATGATGACATAATTTAGGACAATTTTCTTGGGTGGGGGAAACTTTTATGGCCGCAATAAATTGGAATCCCCCTTTCTTCGCATTGATGTCCTGCCGCAATAAAATTTAAAAGTTTGCCTCTGCCGCCTGCCCGAGAAGAATATGTCGCAGAAATTACTACTGCAAACATTTTGCAGTCCGATGAAGCAGACGCTGCGGCCGTGTTCGCTCGGCGAGGACACTTGTAACTATCAGGACGAAAGGTAGTGCCGAAATTATTTTGATTAATGGAACAATAACAGTCGTAATGAATCTCCGCGTTTGCATGCATTCGTCGGGCGGAACGACTGGGCTGGGAGGACTCCTGCTAAGGGATGGACCACTCTGGGTGTTCAATTTGTTTAATTTGTCCCCGCCATACCTACGCCATAGCAACACCAGAATTTTTGGACACGGTCGGCGAGCAGTCGGGAAACGAGTTATAAATATTCAACTTTCAGTTAGAACCTTGCTTGAGTGCTTTAAATACGTGAATATATGAAAACGCCAGTCGTGCTCGATTTATGTCCCTCCACCTGAAACATTCTGAAATACTTTTGGTCACCAGCTAATCTTGTTTGGCTCAACATTGCCGCGGAAAATTAAATCACGGCCCAGGTATCATAAAGATTGATGTTGATTTTACGGTAGCGGTCAATAACAGAGGCTAGTTTAGATGTAGAACAACAAGCACTGTATATGCACACACAAGGTATTAAAAAGTTGTTTGTTTTAAACAATTGTTCACGTTGAAAAATCTATTTGAGAATATGTTTTGGATCGAGATTGAACAACTAGCAGAATGCACGTACACAAGAACTATTAAAAAGTTATTTGTTCATGTTGAAAAATTGGTTTATGGATGTTTGCAGGATTAAGGTTGTTCGACTGTCTGGAATTGAATGTTCCTAACTTAAATACGTTAATAAATCGCGTGAAAAAAGTATGCCTCATGTGCACATAAATTTGAGCTATTATTTTTAAAAAACTGTGAATTGAACTCGTATGAAAAGTGTCTCGTACAAAACCGTGTAAAAGTCGAAGAAAAAGATTTAGATTTTTTAATGCGTGATCAACCTTAGCCCGAGGCGTGCCATCTTAAGTCTATCACAAAATTGTAACAGTAAATATCTTCTAGTATGATTTCATCAACTTTCAATAAATAAGATGGTTCGTAAGCACTCGTCAGACAAATAAAAGTGAAAAGAGTAGAGGTCGTTTCTTATCGAAATAGTTTTTTAAGCGTTCCAAATATGATTCTTACATAATTTTAATTCGTTTTACTTTATTAATTATTTTAGTATTCAATTTATAAAAGAAAAAATAAGTAAATGAAAATAATAAAAACTTCTAAAGTGTAGTTGAACTAGTTAAATACATACAAAAATCTGTTTGGGTGATAATTTCCATGACGTTATTTCTAATCTTGAAGTGGCATGATTTTTGTGCAGGAATATTAAATTTTATTTTATGATTTTATAAGTATTTGCTAAAGTGTAAATTGCAGCTCTTAACATATGAAGGTTTTGAAGAATTATGACAATAATTGTATCAAGTTGTTTTCGATTATCGAATAGATTTATTTGATTATTCAATAGTACTATTCTTAAAACATGCTCGATGTTATTTGAGAGTTTAGTTAATTTTTAATTCAATGCATTTGTGTGAAGAAATTTTATCGATTTTTCTAAGTAATGGTTTTCTGAAAGACAATTCCATTAATTCGATATTTAGGAGATATAAGCAGTTTTCAATTATTTCATAAAGTAAACCTCACATGATGAAATTTTTATTATTTTTTTCAAAATTTTGCCATCATGGTAAACACTTTTGATATACTCACTTACTCTTACACTTACTTACCCTCTTCTATTTATTGTAATGTAATCTGAGTTAATATTTTACACTTCCCCAATGTTCATATTAAAAAACCATCATTCAATCTAGACGTATTCAATGGTAAAACTAACTGAATTTGAAGTCTACATTATTAAAACCCTGTTAATTATCCGTAGCAAGTCTGATTAATCTCCTTAGTACGCTGCATTAGAAGATAGCATCCGCCTTGCTAGAGTTCCGTAGAAGTAACTAAGGAGCAGTTGCCAAGAAGAGATCCTTTTCCCTCTGGGATAAATTTCCGTAAAAAATAAAATTGAGGGATCCGGCAAGGACCAGTCAAGGTAAATTAAGTTTTCAAATGCATTTTGAAGCTATTCCCGGACAAAGTGAATTATCGATAAGGGACATACCTCGGCCTGGTCGCCAGTACAGCCTGTCAGAGCAACTAGCAAGCAACCAGCTGGTCGTCTTGTGTCCTTCTTGGGATACATCATGTAAGCTCATTTAAATTCCCCGGAAGTTTTTCAGGAAACATTTTTATTCAATAAGCGTTAAGTGGAGCAGAAGAACTAAATTGAACATTTGCTCATCAACGACAGGCCGTCAGTTGTTTCAGGATGTGCGAGACGAGAGCGGGAACAGGGGTTCGGGAATGGTATTTTTTCATTCTTGTGGATTTCCAGTGCGGCGTAAATCATTGCCGGCTACGTTTTGTATAAATTTACGTTTTAATTGCCAATTTCCCATTCTGCGCAGGGGATATCCGTCAAATTTAACAGAGCACGCAGTCAGAAGACCCGTGCCATGGCTAGCCGACCGTTTCGATTGGAAGGTCACTGGGAAATGTGGTTCATAAATTGAACCGATTGTTCTAGGACGTATGGTGAAAAAAATTCGCGGGTCGCAGTGACTGAGGGTGTTTTATCGCCAGCACTATTAGTGTTGTCCATTTCACCCGATTTGCTTGATTCACCCGTTTCGTCCAGTGCCGCATTCGCGAAAATTAGGTTGTGGAATAGTGTTTAGTATTTATGTTCAAGGGCAGATTAATAGTGACATAATCACTTTACTCGATAACCGAGTAGTGACGGTATGAACCGATTCGCTTCCTGCTCTTCCTTGTCCTTTGCTAATACCGGGAAATTCTCCCTATCTCTCAACGGTGCATCGCACTGTCCCGATCTCGATGTACTGAAAATTCAAAAATCCTATTACGGCTGATCCCCTATGGACTTCATGTTAAGCCGGGAATCATGTAGACGGAGATATGCATATCATCATGAGCAACGTGTGGATAAAAGTTCCTCCTCAACCCTTTTGGAGGCCCCGTTCCGTCCTCCACTATGGCCATTGGTGCATTCCATCCAGCACCGGGGCAAGACTAGGGACTAGGCCAGGCTAAGCTCTTTTAGAGCATTCAGCGGGATTGTGTAGTGCCTGTTCCCATCACGGAAAGTGCTTTTAAAAAATGAATTATATGTTCCCAGTAAAATACATAATTTACGCCCTGACACATAAAATATATGGGTTTGTTTGTGTTTAAAATGGACCAGGGGACAGTCACAGGCAATCGGGATAGCTCGCCGTTCTCTACTATGCTGGAAAGTGCTGGGCTATGGGCTCTGGAATGAGTGGTAGCTCCCCAAACTTAAAAAAAGGGCACGATCTAAAAATTTATCGTCTGCGGCTTTGCTTTAACTGAGCTATTCTTTAATATGAGATCGGGGTAGTGAACAGGCTTACCAGGGAGGAATTCGGGATATTCGAAACAAATCTTAAAAATTACTTTCTGTGAGTAAACAAATTATATACAGACGGATTTACAAAATTCTCTGTAAACATGTCGAAAGTTTCATGATTGTTTTTATTGTATTGCCATTTGTTTCGGTTTATTGCCACAAGCCGGTGTAGTGCCACCGATCCTAAATAAGCATCCAAAAGGGTTTAAAGCAAGGATCGAAATTACGTGGGTACACACCATTTCAGTTCTATGTGAAATCGAAGTTTTTGTTTTGAAGCCTTTTCGATTTTGGTGTACCATGCATCCAACTCTAATGAAAATGGAATAGTACAGGAAAAACGATTAGGGGTATACTTTGGAGTAAATGGATTTTGCATTTTATCATCGTTCCGATCCTTGCCCGAAATTACACTTTAGCAAGAAATCTATTGAAGCGCTGTAGTTCTTTGCAATTACACCTACTGCAAGATATCAAAAAAATGTACTAACCGTTCTATTAGTTTACCTAATCTGATGTAAAGTTTTTTTAAAACTATGAATATCATCATTAAAAAGATCGGTAAAAATTAAAAGGACCTCTAAAAATATAGAAACAGAATAGCAATATTTTAAAAATTTATGTTGTCATCGAATTTTACTTAAAACTTAGGAAGGTAATGTGAAATAAAAGTATAAAATTTCTTGTTTAGAAAAATTGAACCAAACTGAGTTCAACGTTCTGTGAACAAGTAGAGCATCCTTGGGAATGATACGCTTAATGTGGAGCCCTACCATAACGCAAAGAATCGATGCTAATACAAAACCCTTAATTTTATTAGTTTCAACTGTTTTGCGCTCGACGACCCGATTCTTCCTTTCAACATTTCAGAGGATGAAAAGAAACATGATTTCCTGGAAATCCGCCATTAAGTGTAGCATTTTAGTATTTGCCATGCTTCCTATCCTTTTTTTCTTCCGAAGATTATAAAATTAAGAAATGGTAATTGGATTTTACGGCCACAATTGTGCTCCCGATTCCCGCCTTATCGTGGACCGGTTGAGGCACGGTCCACAGAGGGTACTGCTGTGAAGATAGTATACTACAGGACAAGGAAGTCATGAAATGTAGTTAACCTTACACTCAGAGTCATGAAGGCTCGTTTCCGTCTCCGATTGTTTCTGCTTTCCCGTCGACTGCTCTGCGGCTTTGGCTTCTTTTCTAGCATCAGAGTCGGAGGAGATAAGCCAATATTGAACAGGGGTTGTCCCTCAACTAATGGCCTCGTTAAACGTAATGGAGCAATTCTGTTGTAATAATGAAAAAGATGGATGAAGTGCCATTCCGGCAAAGTCATTACTAGCTTCTCGGCTGCGGAATGATCCGTATTAATAGCCAAACTTGACCAGAATTTAATTAGTTATAAGCGGCTTCCAATATATCTACGTTACCCTTGGAGACGACTAACCCCCTCCGCTTCAAGTGTTTTCGACTTTTATTAGAAAAAAGGGAGAAAACTTTACCCCGTTGGGGTGTTATAGCATTTGTTATATTGAAAGCGTAGCCCACGACCGAACCATTAGTAGAATCTCCCTTTGTTTTATCCTATACATGTTGAACAAGAGCACATTTAGAACGTTTAAAGTACAACGAAGGGGAGTGCGTTTTACCAATGATAACTTTTGGGGGGTTCGTTATGCAAGGGGACCAAGGATCTGAGGTTTAACAGAATAGAAAGTTACTGAAATCGGCTTCTATAAAAATCTTTTAATTTGAAATAGTTTCTCAGTGGAAACTATAGGCAATAGTAATTAAAAGAAGAGTGCAACTTCCTTCAGTTTCTTCTAATAGTTATATTATAGTGAAATTTTCAACTATTAAATATCTATTTAGTAGCTCATACATAATGATGTTAAGTTCGCGAAAAAAACTTGCTTGGTATTTAGATTAAGATTTAAATCAGTACCTACTATAGTAATTTTATTTGTACTTAAAGATTAAAATACAATATGGGGCTCATGAGATCCTGAGCTAATTAAACGTCTACTCGTCGATTAGAATCAAATAGAATCCTCCTTTTCTAAAGTCATCCTTAGCTTGGGAGTCGAAGCATCAATTTCTCTTTTACAACCATTGAAATATTGTGGGGTCTGGAGAAACCTAGCATTTATTATGAATATGGAAATGCAAATTTATTTATTTTAGTTTCAATTTCGGATTTCACAATAAAGATTTTGTTTTCGAACGATTACAATAGTACATTTTAAAATTTTTTCGGAAAAAGCTGAGCTGAGTTTTAAAATATTTTACAAATTACTTTTGGCGCATTGATTACTAAAAATGATTACGGTTCGTTGAACTCCTATGTACTTTGTGAAATTTTCAGAAGGTGTATGTACAATTTAAGGGTTAAAATCTTCCTTTAGTTGATTAATTTAAGTGATTAATTTGCACAATATTTCATACCATTTAACTTTACTTAACCCTTTGAACGTTTTATTTCAATGCACATATTACACTATTTATTAACCATTAATACAAAACAAACATTTCAAAACATTCATAATATAAATATATCCCTTAATTTAAAGAACTTTTAAAGTCTGCATACCTATATGCAAATATGTTTGACATGTTGGTAAGGTAAAAGTAAAGGGATAATTTTACACAACATAGCCTGGAGCTCCTTTACGGAATGCGTAATTCTATTTTGAATAAAATATGCGGTTTCAAAATAGACTTCATACATGAATCACACATCATCCCCTTTTTGCCGACACCAAGATGAATGGTCTCGTATAGGGAAGTGAATACACAAATTGTTACCAAGCCTAGCTTCGGGTTCGCTCTGCTGTGTGTATTCTATAAAGCTACCCCCAACAAACGCAAATACGCTGAGAAATTTGCTTTCCACCATAAACAACAAAACTTCCTTTAATTAACCGCAAAACAGTTTTACTCCACAAAAGTAGATTAGTGAATAAATAAAAAGCCGGGACAGGAAAAGTCCGGGTCTTTGCAGACGGGTGGCCAAAATGCAGATAGGCTGCGAGATCGGAATACGTTCATTAGTCCATGGTAGAGTTTCTGAGTATCTAGAAGGTTTTCCTTTCGAAATCTAAAAATTGTTGGTGGTCATGCCTTTGGTAAGGTATAAGTTTATGGCCAGCACATCTTGAACTGATACTACTGCCTTAAAATTTCTTAATTTATTCAAGAGTTTAAATACTGTCAGGGTATTTGAACGTTGAATAAAAGGATAAAAGAGCTTTTATTTAAATTTAACAATTAATTACCCTCAAACTGCACTCTTTGCATGCACTTAGGTTATTATGAAGTCTAATCAGCTTCCGATTGAAGCTTATTCCCATACTGGAAAGTACTTAGTAATTACACAATAAGGATAAGGGATTTCGAAAAGATTAATGAACTCTAGTAAATCCTTTGACATTAAATAAACGCTTATTATTATACTGCTAATACTAGGAATGAAATGTTATGATGAATTACCCATAAAATAGTAAAAATCATACAATGTACAAGATAAAGGCTATTCTTGAATATAATTACTTCAAATGACCTAACCATCTGGTCGCCTTGGTACACGCGCTGCCGAAGAAAGTCGATTGTAACAACTTTCATCTTGTAAATGTTTGTTTGCGCCCTCCATTGAGCTCGATAAATCCGCAATATGGAAACCATACTGTCATCCATATTTAACTCGGAACCAATTGCATTTGAGAAAATATTGTTCTCTTCTGCAGGAACACATGTTCTGGCTCCGGGGACAAAACATGAAATTGTAATAGCTTAAGAGAAATGAGTTCCTGGGTGCCCAGGAGCACTTGTTGCAATTTAATCAACTTGAGAAAATAAAAGTATCAGCAAGGCACAAGTCCTGTTTGCCTTACTATTGCAGGGCCAGGTACAGGAGGTATACACATCACTGCGATTGTGTTGTATATTAGAAAAAAAAACGGAACACTTTCAAGTCTCGATTAGTCCCGGAAGGAGAAAAAAAGTATTGATCAAAATCCTATAGAAAATGTCGCGAAGTGTCGTAAAAAAACGCCGTCGCCTAATTGGGCGCGCTTTTGAATAGCAAGAGGAAATTTCTTCCCTGAATCGCAAGCGTCATCACGTAAATTTGCGCTACTCCTCAAGTGGCAAAAAAAGCTTCCGCGAACTCACCTGAATCAATTAATGGACCATAATTCATCGTACGAAAATTTTCTGGGCAATAAATCAGGCAATTTGAACTGTTATGTTCTTTCGATGAGGGCTTTACAATTTTCTATACTACCTTAAGTGGAAGACGCTTGTGATTTTATGGCATTATTCGCACTCGGTGGTGGTGAGGGAGTGTTCGATTTTTATGAATGCTCGTGTAAGAAGTGCATGCATCTTACTGATTTTTCACGATATACCTTGGGACCTGTAAAGTTCGGTTTTTTTACACCTTGGTTTACTTCTGCAAGTTGAAACTAAAAATTGAATATTTTCAATTCAGTGAAATTAAAATTTTAGAAACATTTGGGCAAGTATAGTACTTCTTGTTTTAAGTTTGTAGGAACCTTTTTCGATTAAGGAAGGATTTGTAGAAACTTTTCTCGATTTAATTTTTAAGTAATTTATTAAAAATGTGTACAGTTATTAATTACTTTTATTAGAATATTCTGCATAAATTTTGTTAAAAAATATTAATATTAGCATAATTAACCACTACTCTCGAAGATCTTTTTAACAATGGTGCTCCTCTGTGAACACTTTTGCCCGGAATAGCCTTATCGGGAACGAGAAAACCAAAAATGTTTAGTAAGTTTAATAGTTAATCTAATGCTTAATCGAAACTTTTGAAAAAAGAAAACATTCTTTTAGGAAATGGAACAAGCGTTCAATTTGAAATGATTGATTTTAATCGAAAAAATCTCAGTCTTTGTTTATTAAATAAAAATTATACGATGCAACAAAAATTCCTTTGACTTTTTGCTAGTGAAAGATGTGAAAAAAAATTCCAAATTATCGTATGACTAGTTTTTGAAAAACATTTGTCGCCGAATTTTAAAGCATTTTGGATTTATGGTCGTAGATCCGTAGATTTTCACAAAATATTTTTAAAATCACAGACTTTCAAAAAATAAAAGGATTTTTGCATATTTCTAAACTTCTAAGGAATTAATCAAAAGTCAAAAAACAAGTTGAGTGTGAAGAAGAATTTGTTTTCTCTTATTTACGATAAAAATTCTTGTTTTAATTTATAAAATGGATTTTTATTACATACTTTCCCTATTCGAGAGCAAGAAGAAACTTTATTTAATAATAATAATTATTATTATTATTCAAAAGATTGCAGTTAAATATTAAAATTCTAATGTTAAATTCAATATTCTTTTATTTATGAGAAAAAGACATGATATAGTAGACAAAAATAAGAAGTCCAAATGTGTACACATTTATGCGTCCTTTTTTAGTAGTTTTAAAAATATTGTTTGTATTAATTTTGAAACGTTATTTCTGAAACCTTAAGTTTTAAATTTTACGTGACTCTGAAAGGTACATACAGACGTCCATTCTTCTAGAACTATAACTTTATTATTTCTTAATTCCTTTGCATGAAATAAAATTTCCTAGATGTATAAAAAATAAATTTTTGAATTTGTTAAGTAAACGTGTATACTTCGAGTTTCTTTTCGAAATTTAGGACACACTAGCTTTGGAGAAGAAAGGAGCAGCGAAGGGAAATTAGTTTCCAGGGTATGCATGTGATATGAAAATCTGTAAAAATGGTATATGCTTTCGAATAAAACGAAATCTGAAGCACTTTGTCTATGAGTGTACCAAACAAAATTTTTAAAATGCCGACTTTAATATAAGCTTTATTAAAAAACCAACTATCCTTGATTTATTCAAACCAGAAAAATTTTACTGCAAGATTTAATAATTTACCGCATATACTGTTTTGTTTGATTGCCTTTTAGTCGTTTAAGGTCTTTTAGTTTTCACCATTATCTGGAATTCCGGATTTGAGATTTGGAACTTGTATCTCAAAATATCACATCATCCAGCCCCACTGTACGATTATGGATTTATTAGTGTAGTCCGCTGCAGCGCAGCGTTTGGCCATCATAAAAGGCACATAGAAAGCATGCAGTACAGATAAGGGCGACTTGTCTATATGTAAATTTGCTCGTGCACCCACGTCTTCAGCATACAGCAAGCATAGATTATCGACATCGTTTCTTGCATATATAAACACTTTGCAATGATATTACGAAATTTCATCCTTTAAGCAGTTACCCTTCCCGCATATCCTCGTATCCCCATGCTGTTTCCTTGTCGTTATCCCCGGCTTAACACAGTATTATGGAAAAGTCTTATGATATAAGTTGGATTATTAGTAATAAATGGCTTAGTCTGCTCTACAGATATGTTGAACAAGATCTCTTGGACAAGTGAACGCTAGAGCTCCTAGCACCAGAGAATACCAGACACTGTATGTCCAAAGATGGAGGTGCTCTGCATAGAGGAGCCATCGGAGCTCAAGGAGCAGGACAATAGAGCTCTTCGGTGTCTTATTGTCGAACCGCCTTTAGATATCCTCGCATACTTGCATTGTCGCAATATGTTCCAAAGTAATTGTCTCGAATTAATTTAATAGCTTCCTCGTACAAGTATCGATGCTCAAGATTCCTTCGCATATCCTTAAGGGAGAGATCGTCACATACAGATACATACGTGTACAGTATCCTCCTGCATTTGATTAATATTTGACTTAAAGACTCCGTCAGTTTATTGAGCAAGGTGAACACTGCAACTTGAGATGAAAAACTTATATGTTTATGCTTAGCCATCAAAGTGTTTATGTTAAAGGAGAACAGGAGAGATCCCTTACCATTAAACTTCTGCATATGTACACCAGAAAATTTGGCCCCGAAACATGCAGTCGTATAGGAAACCTACTCCTTGTCCGGAATGCAGCTCTTGTCTTCACAAACAAAATTAAATTTAATCTTTGGTAAAACATCAGGTGTTCATCACACACAACTGCTTACAGGGCTTTAGCGTGGAAAAACGCCTTTCAGAGCTTAACTGCGGCATATCAGAGCAAATTTACATAATCGACTACTACGGAGATTCCGCTGTAGATAACTTCTATAAAGTAGTTTATTATTAAGTAACAAAAGATTATTCATCACAGTGGCAATATTTGCATATGAAAGATTGTACGAGTAATAGCTACAATCATTTTTAATGCTGTTTTTAATAGACTTGTGTGAATGGTACTTATAACATTTGTATAATTAAAATCTTCACTTATAAAGTATTTTGACTTAAAATATTTTCAAAAATTATTTTGTGGCGTGTAAATGCCAAACCAACAATCTTACCTCTGCGAAGCAGGTTCAGTAATTTTTAAGTTGCAAGTATTATGGTGAATAGTTATAAATTGTTATGCTTATAGAGCTAATAAATACAATAAAGAATAGTATGACTAAATATATTTCCTCTGAATGCTTAAATTTCTAAGAAACCGCAGGCTTCAGTTAGACTAGATTCAATTCTAAAATCTATAAATCTATAAATTTAAAACTTAAATGTGTAACTAAGGTTGAGTTTCGAAAGGAGCAAATTTACAATACGGTTAAAGGATTTTTTACATATTTTACATTAGACAAAAAATTATTTTTCACATAAAATTTGAATAAATAAATATCTGAATCTAAAAATACTTCGGCCATTTAATCTTTCGAATCAAAAACAAAAAGAAAAAGTTTAATTATTAAATTGATTCAGTTAATGTTGCAATTGCAATTTTAATTATGGACTATCAGCGAATAAAAAAAGGGAACTTTACATCATTCCATCGTACCAACTAAAATACGACTGTTAAAATTTACAAAGCCCTATTTTTCGTAGGTTTAAGAAAGTGTGTGTGATTTTTTCGACTAGGTTATAAGAAATAGGAAGAATGAAATTTTCTCACTTCAGACACTTAGTTTTAGCTAAAGGGAGCCGTTTTTTCTTTTCGTTCTTATGGTTTTTATGACTATTGTGTAATCATAGAAATTTTTAAAATAAAAATTTTAATAAAAACATTTTACAGAATTTTTGCTGTTCAAGTTCTCGTGTCTGTCAACTCAAAATAAGTTGTTTTTATCAAATCACGATTAAAATGCAACCGGTCGAAATCCACTAAAAGTATGATATCACGATTATTGTAAATTTAACATAACTGACGCGAAAAATGCAAAAATCGATTGTTTTGGCCTGGCCAGGTGTTGATCCCCTTTAAGATATTCTCACAAGAACTTTTTTATGACACCAAGAAAACGAATGCCGCGTCGCGTATTAAGCTCAGTTACTTTTAATATATTTTTAGACTAGTGAAATGAAAAGATACACTGTCTTCTACTTATGGGCAAGTAATATATTAGTTCGATTGAATTTTTTCCAACACATTTTAAGTACTTGAAATGCTATAATAATCAGGGTTTTCAGAAAAAGCCCATTTTAGTTTGTGGCTTAATTTTAGCTTGAACATTAAATTAAGAAACAAAAATAGCACGTATGTAGAAATCATCTGAATTAAGAGTAAATTGACTGCCTTCCGGCCAATTCCACAGAACTTTAATCAATAATTTCACAACCTGGGTAACCGGAGGATTTTTCTTAAAATTGAATAAGTTTCATTGCTCTTAGCTTTCGGAAAATAATCGGATTGAAATAGCTTACTTGCTGCCGAGCTGTTTACTCCCAGGGTTTATGGCGGTCTATTTGGTTAAAAGGGAGCCGAGCTTGAAATCCGAAATACCCTTCCTACCTCATGAGAAGGAATTTCTTCTAGTCTTTTCGGGGTAAATCGGGCCTCAGGAGCTGACAGATAACCATGGGGGAAAAGGAGGAAGGAAAAACTTGCAAGGCATAAAGCATATCCACATTGGAAGATAACAGGATTTAAAGAAGGTCATGACAGCTATCACAGCGTAAGACTAGAAAACTGTTATCAATTTTGTAGGTGGTGCTTAGGGTTTTCAAAGCGACACATTCGGATACGTTTTGGTCAATGGCAAGGCTCGGATGTTCCGGCAGGTCAAGCAAATCTAAAACCCTTCCAAGGATGTTTCCTCTTAATACCTTGTGACATAAAAAGACTTTGGCTCAAATAAAAACATGATAAAGCTGAGTCATCGAATAAAGCTAATATGAAATGACTTGAAGGGAAACAAAATGCCATACACCTGCCCAGGATATATGGTCATTTGCCGCCAAGGTGTTTGATACATTTTGTCAGATTGTTACAAGGTTAAATGGACCAGGATTATTTTTTATGAATTTATTGGAAATGGCATTTTCAGTTTATTTAGGGATTCGTACTCAAAATCTTTGACATGCGGCAACGAATCAAAAAAGCCTTCATCCAAATGTTCCTACTATTAGTCAAGAATATTTTTGAAACGGTTCTGTTTGAAAAAGGGAATTACATTTATTTTAAAAATTGAAAAATTGAAGTTCTGGCACAATTTTGGTTTAGATTTTAACAAAATATGTGCTTAAGTTGTATACAAAGTTTAAGATCGATTAATTTAATAGAATTTGTTATACAAAAGGTATAGCATTTGGATAAAAAATTGAAAAGAAGTGTCGAGAAAACAACAAATTCTTAAGCTCAAAAAATCTAGATTATCCTTTGAAAACACAACAGCTTTGAATATAACTAATTCAATGCAATCAATCATTTTCTGTTTGAGAACTAGACTAAAAATCCAATTTTATTTAGATTGATTGATAAATTCTTATTGTCATTACTTAGTGCAGTTTTATTAGCGCAGATGTAAAATCTTTCGAACATGTTTGGGTACAGTAACAGAATTGCATTAGTTACTTTCTAAAGATTCTTTGGTTTGGTTTTTTATAAGTGAAACTCTCAGTAACAGCTTACACCTTTATGTAATAAACTTTTACATTTTAACGGCCATCAATTTTCCATAAAGTCGGAAAACAACCTTTCCAAACATTTCTGAGATAATGAGTACCAAATACAAAGGATACTTTCGAGTAGAAGTTCATAACAGAACCGCAGCGTAGGTTTTTGGATGGGACAGCACAGAAGCCATTAATTTGCACCCTATTTCATCTTCCAAATATTTGTTGCAAATGAAACAATGAAAAGGAAACAGCTGAATTAAGTCATAAACTTAATTAACTGCGGTGTTGATTGTAAAATTGGGCAAAAAGTAATCCGGCAGTAAGGCCTTCATCAGGGTCTTACTTTTACCGGGGAGAAATTTATTCAGTTCCTTGGATGAGGCCATTAATATCAAAATAACAGTTTTATGGCGGTAACCTGAGCGGGCTCTAATCCCTTTAAGAAACGGGGGCGACAGGAACTGCATTAAATTGTTGTAAAGTGAAATTGCCGGACCTTTGTCGTAGCCTCCTCTTTAATTTTACTTTTATTACTCAATCATAACTCAACGGACCACATACCTGCAGTAAAAGGTTGCCATTAAAGCACAAGAATTCTTTTCGTTTGGCCACCACCTGAAGCTAAGCAGACACTTACTCTAAGAACCCTGTCAATTAACAAGTACGCAGTCTGGTAATTTGCACAAATTGCTTATTTTATCATTGTCAACATTCCCCGTCACCTGCTGCTATTGTCTTCGCAGGTTCACCGGTATACCCAATTCCAAATTGTGATTACCTCCAGGGTTCCTCTTGTCATTTTTATATCTTTAGATTTCCAGGCCGCACGTCGCCCCGACCCGGAATTCCAGCACCCTTCTCCGATACGCTTACTTGAGTTTGATGATTGCAATAAATTTTGAAATCTAGCGATAAGTGGAATCCGTTAGGCCTGCAGAGCGCTAATAGTGGGCCATAAAGGCCGTGACTCGTCCTATTTTTATTAATACTAGAACAACTTGTCATTCCATAAAAAATTGGTTAATGTTTCGAGAAGGAGGTGGGTGTTCCACACGACGAATTAATTTTCATTTTTGATAATTTTTCAAAACATTATGAGGTCCACAATGGCAATTTGTTTGTAGATTGTATTGATTTGATATCTTGAAATATAAAAATATTTAAAAATTTCTTTTTATCTCGTTTGGAAGATAATGAATATTTACTTCGAAATTCCACATCACTTTAAGACATTTTCAGGCAATTATTTCCCTGTATCTTTACAAAAAATCAGTTCGAAATAAGCGTAGAATTTACTACAGGTAATTATAAAAAACTAAAGTAATGCATCTTTGGCAAGAACTCACTCATTGATTTTAATTTGCTTTGCACAATTTTGAGCGAATTTTTTATTGACGGAACATTTTACTAGATTTTTAAAATTATGGTATTGTCAACAATCGGATTGCTTCCGAGATATTCACAAAAAATTTTTTTATCGAATAAGAAAAACTTTAAACACTTTGAAGTGTTGAAAATATAGTTCTTTAGAAATATGTTAACGTTTCAACGTAAAATTATTTCGTTTTTAATTATTCATCACGCTAAATGCTGGTCCTAAATTTGAAATTTTACTTTTAACTCTTTTCTATTTAGAAAAGGAAATGAAAAATATTTCTAATGCCCACGAAAACTCGAAAAATAAATTTTCCAATCCAAAAGATTGTTCATTGAATTTTTTGCTGAATACCTGATATCTGTACCCGAACTTTTGATTGCAACATTCACGTTTTGCATGCCTGGGCCAGATAACACAGTAACGTCTTGAAAGTAATGTTTACACGTGCCAAAATTCTAAACATTAAGACTATTGAGAAGATCAATCTTAAATATCACCTTAATTTGTATTGTAAATACTAGCATTATGCAACAGCTTCTGTGTAATGTGATAGGTATTAGATAGGCAAATATTTATGTTTAATAAAAAAAAAAAACTTTAATAACAAAAAACTCTTATAAAATATTATGAATATATGGAAGAGATTTCTACAAAAAGAGTGAGTTAAAATCATAAATAAATAACTTTACAATTTCAATTCTAAGAGGAAGTATAAAATTTCACAGAGAAATAAATTGAAATTGCAAATAAAATATTCGAACGTAAAAATCGCGAAAGATAAATCTACACGAATAAAGTTTTATTAAAGATAAATTTCAAGCAATCTTCTTCCACCTTGAGGCGCATCACTGCATTATTAGGTCAGGTAAAAGTCATTATTTTTAACAAGAAAATGTCGCTTCTATGATAACGTACAATTTTTCCAAGATTTTTTATTTTAACTAAGGTGCAGTCACAAATTTGTTTTTTTTTTTTGCTTAAAGCTATTATTGCTTAAACTTCTTTCGACTTGCCTGCAAGTAAGATTTTTAGCTTCACGTAAACTTTAATTGGCGAATTTTTTAGCGGACGAGGTTATCTCATCGATAGAACTCTTATATTGATTGTTGCGAAATTCCGGGCAAGTTTTGAAAAATATTCAGCGACAAAAAAGTTCTAAATTACATGCCTCCGCCCCATTGAAATGCTAATGGCCTTAGTTATTCCAAGAAAACTTGATGTCACTAAACTTCAATTAAAAGTTTTCGAACTTAGTTTAAAGTTAAGCCGTAGTCAGCGCTAGAAGAGTTCACAGGAGGCTACCTGCAGACTGATATGCAGCGTTGAAGTCCGAGAAATATTTATAAGTTGATTTAACCTATACTCCAATCTTTGCCGAGCCTGTTCTGACCCGGCTACCGGGTAAGGTGGGTGTCTTCTACTTTTCGTTAGGTAAGCTGACTAGGCCTTTGGCTTACCAGAGTGTGTGTGCTTTGTGCAGACTGATGATGGAAAATGCCCGACCACCTATCGTGTTCCTTTGTGGTACCTGCACTTGAATTATCTGAGATGTTTACAGGTAGTCCGGTAGCCGAGATATAATTAAATGATGAGCTACGGCCTGATGCTCAGTCGCTGCATGTTCACTTCATCTGGAAAGTACCCATGGGTACCTATGGGTCGTTCGCACAACCAAACCAAACCACGACCACCCGGGCTGCTCAGGGCAAAGTTCCCAGGCCAGTGCAGCTGGATGTGAATGGCCATAACTTGACCACCTCCCAAAAATACTACATGGCTATGACCAGCGACTAATATCGTTCGTTAACTGTCCTCCTGACGAGTCTACCAGCAAATTGACTTTAAAGTTGGTCTGCGAGTTTCTAGATCCAGATCGAAAATTGACGTGAAGTAGGAACAGCAGGATGACCTGATTATTATGATAAGCGCGGATTACATGACGTAATCACTCACATCAACTCCGACTAGTGCTGATAAGAGCTATGTTACGGTTTAAACTGCCTCTGCTATAAATACCTTACGACGAGCACTCCTGTTTAAGATGCTATCAAGGAATTATATTTAGTCAGAGACATAAGTCCTAAATTTAAAAGCAAAAATTGTACGAGTTGTACTTGACCACTGAGGATTCTGTACGTGAAATACGCTTGTAAATAAATAATGGGAACGGTCGTTTGTAAAATGATTCTTATTTCTATATAAATACATACTCAACAGAGTTTTCCGAATTTTATTTCGACTTTGAACGCAATTGATTGTAGCAAATATGGGCATAGGTTCGTGATTGGAACTGGGGGATATTCACCAAATCTGATACTCTAGAATAAAATCCTTTAAATTTTTTTCCTACATTATCGGATCTTTTCAAAATCCATAGCTACAATTTTTTTCGTTGTTGTTTTTTAAATGTCGGCTAGAAAAGTGATTTAAAATTGGTCTGTGAATGCCGAATTCGGATTTCAAAAATTGACATGTAGCTAGGCGACCTGATTATTGTGATGACGTGGATTACATGGCGTAATTACTGCGTGATATCGAGCATGGCTAGAGTACCACTAAAGAGCTCTGCGGTATCGTCCGTGACGTGACGGATTTGATTACCGCTCTGGTTTATGCCTGACAGGATATTTTCGAGCTAAATGGTAATACATAATAATCAGGGAATCCTTTCAGGCAGACGTCATATAGTCCCTCACTTGTTGTCACAGGACATTTGATATATGCTACGTGCTGCCCTTATTTAGTTTCTGTTTCTGTTTCTTTCATTTTACCCTGTTTCAATCCTGATGTGTGGGATCCCAGTATAGGATGAGATCCGTCGCATATAGTACTCATGCTTTGGCTAGCTGCACAAAATGTGATGAATGAAAGTCTCATCTCGTATATTATTTACAATCATAGCATGCACTACGGGAGGTGTGCGGGACAGCTACGGGCACTGGGTACTCGAAAGGTAGTTGGCAGCGTGTAACGCGCCGATGATCCAGGTTTTCATATAAATGAAGCGACAACCCCTAACAAAGCCATGCATCACGTTCTGAATGCAAAACGTGAGTTAATGTAACTTTGTTCGGTTTGATTTTTATTTCACAGTCGTTAGGGTGACAAGCACTGAATAGTGGATTCATCCTGTAGATGAAGCCCTACGGGCCTCCCCGGGCTGATGGAATATTCTGTGAAACATCCTGTTAATATTCTTTTTGACATGCAAGTCAATTTCGCTTGTTGCTGTACGTTACAATCACACTTCCGCGCTTGCAACCGAGTTATTAAGTGAAACTCATTGTGACACTTCAAAATATTTGCCTTTCGTTTTTATAGCACGTTTCGCGGTGGAATACACTCCAAGAAAGTGTTTTAAAAGAGCGACAATTTGCATTCATGTTTCCGTCATGCTTTAATTGAATTGAAGCTTACATGCCTCGTGCTGTGTGAACATGCGATGAGCACTAGTTTCACCTTTTTTATGTGATCAAATAACATTTGACTTTTCATCAGCTGATGTCATGCTAACTATTCCTTTCATAGAATTTCACGATAGGAAATGTAGAGAATTTGTTGTTCAGTTAAATTTTTTTAACATTACTTGTCGTTCACTTTAACCATAAAAGGTTATTAAATTAACAAAAATTTGTAACTCATGTTTTCAATTTAATTATTTTCCATTTAACAAAGATCAGTAAAAATGTGATTAAAATGTTTGGCATATTAAATAATAGATAAGTTCTACCAGATTGATTTCATAGGTCCAATTCAGAAAATTGTTTATATACGCGTACTTGTTAGACGAGATAGAGATAGTACCTTTTTATCTTGATGTCAATTGACAAAGAGCACTGTACTAACTACGTTCTAACACAAAACAGTATTAATTCTTTCATTTATCTACCAAGTTGTATTACATTTTAAGATACAACTTCTGTCATAAGTTAAAGGAAAGAAATACTTTATTCTTTTTCTTATGATAGTACAGGTTATTAACATTTGTCCATTAGCTATTGTTCAAGATTACTTGCCGTAGACCGGCTATTATTACAATAAAACAATCGTAATATCTCGATTTCGCAGTATTTTTTCACATTGTTGTGTTATTCATAAGTGTCTTATGTTAAACGAAAAGATGTGCTAAATATTCACAAAAATATTCCTTCACTCCTCCACTGAGCGACAAGGCATAATTGTATAATTAAATTTACCTGTAATCTTCAAGCTAAAAAGTTTAATCTAAATTCACAGTAGTAGTGTTTTACTAATCGTTAGTTTTCATCTGGTCCAACGAAAACGGAGTAGGTAAATAGGAGGGCCCGGCTAGGGCAGATTATATGCTTAGGTATTTAACTTCCTAAACTTTTCTGCTTGTTACTGGTCAGAATCCCTTGCAATCAAATATTTTCACAGTCCGGGTTAGCTCCGATATTTTAGTTAATGATGGCCCTTACTCTCAAAGCGCCATAGTCCTGTGGAGAAAGTTAGCCATCACCGGGACGGGCCTTAAGGACGAAAGTCTTTCTCCCGGGCACTTGTGGCGCAGCACATGCCACTAAACAAAGCTTAATTAAAAAGTTTTATTGCTCATTAAAAGTCGCATTTGCAGTGTCACACTTGTCGGTGTCCAATTAAACATTTACCCAATAGCCCCGTATTGTGTCCGTCACGGCACTAGTGAGGAAAGTCAAAACTCGAATACTGCTACTACGAAAAATTATTATTTTAGATTCGCCAGATAAAGTGGACTTTGATTTGCATAAGCGCTTGCACGGCCAGTTGCCCTCCGCTTGTAAAGTTGCTCGTTATTAAAACGTCGGGCAATGCTCCAAGGATGAAGGGGATGGGGTGACCAAAGGACGTGATGGAGTAATTAACGTCGTAAGCGGCAATAATTAATCTTAAGCTGCGAAGTTTACATCCGAAATGGAGTGGGGCAACTGGGCAACTGCATAACCAAATAACTTCCGAAGAAGTCGCACTTAAGAAATGCGGTTTTTCGAGGAGGTACTGGACAAATTGAAGTTCGAATTATCGACAGAATACCCGTCGCACCTTTGCCGGTGGCGGAACTATCGAGCGAATTTTTAATGTGATGATCAACCTTTGCGCTAAGCGCTAACTTTTTGTAAATGAAATTTGTCAACAACACCCGACACCAGAACTGTCTATTTATTTTGTTCATAGTTCTCAACACCTTGCCCACCTTGCCCAAGCGATAGTTACACCTTCTGCCACAAAAAGTTTTACCAACATCGTGCTCGTCCCTCAGCGTAAGTAGCTGAGATGCATATTTTTTGCCCTTTTTTCGAACAGTAAAGTGTTCAGGATCATACTCCGCAGGGCGTTTTTCTTTCTTTGAAGTTAATAAGCTTCGTAGCTTTTTAAATTTGATGTTAATAATTTCGGAATGTTTATTCAAGTTGAAAGGGTTTTTTTTTTAAGTTTAAGACCCTTTGCACTTAGAAGGACTTTTTGAAGTATTTACTAATTACTTCGAGTGAATTCTACGTGTAATTTGAATTTTGTTATATAAAATTGCATTGTATGATAATGAAAATAGATAAATCACTTTTCCATTGTAGCATAATGGATGAACATTTTTTTTTTTTGGACATCTAATTTAAAATGTTTTCAGAATTGTAGTATATCTAACAGAATTATGCTTTTTAAAGTTATTATTTATGGAGAATGACGCAATCTAAAAAGACATACACCTAATCATCCGAGTAATTAGATAAATTTCCAACGTTCCTGTAGTCTTTCCGATTGACTTTCAAAAGTCGAAGCTGCATATCATAGCATAAATCCATACTTAGGCATAAGAATCCTAAACCACTGTTTAAACCTTACAGCCAACTTTCAATTTGAGAGTGTGTCTAAACACATTGGTGTTGAATTAAATTAATTCTCATTATCAAATTTACTTAGGCAACCTTCTACTAAAACTCACTTCATGTTCCAGAATGGTTGACAATATCTCACCGTCTTTGATGGCATCAAATGATAATTTGTCATTAAAATTTCATTAATCGAAAAGATATCATTTTTACAGACGTCCGGTTAATTAGAATTCAGCGAAACTCTTGTTCGATTATACTGAAATTCGACAAATTCCAATTAGTGCAGAGGGATGATATCCATTATGCAGAGCTTGATGAGCCCGGGTGCTGTGCCATGAGACCTACATAGGGTAGAGCAAACGAGAACCGAAAACTCAATTTCTCATATCTTGCAAGGAGCCTGTCACTCTGGACAAATCTAGGATTAAGGATTTGTGACTGATTCGGAATTTAATAAAGTGTCTGCTTGACGGTTTGTCATCCTTCTGGGAGTGTTTGACTCTAGGTCGAAAAATCCGTACCGAAGTACGGGGCAGAACCCGTTCAACACGAATGGCGACGGCAACGTCTACAAACGTCTTCGTCCACACTGGACTGAGGGATTGATAGCCTAAACTTGAAACAAGGTAACTCTGTCGGCATGAATTTTTAAGGACGGTCATTTTTACTTGAAGCCGCCCGCTTCGTGTTTCGCATTCGCTCTTCATCAAGTCACCCTCTCCTCTTTCTTGACAGTAATAGGTCTGCGTCTTATGATTAATGACATCAATTTTTTCTGCTAAAGATTTTTTCCTTCTTATCATTTTCCCTCGGCCTTTTGCTTGTGCCTTATGCCGCTGCTGTGCGCTCGACGACGACATTTTGCGACTATTTTAGTACTTTAGTCCTGTTCCTGTATATTCCTTATGCCTTATTGGTGTAGTATTTCACTGGATATGTTGCCTAGTCCCTCCCTAATAGTTAGCGTCAAGAAAGGAGCAGAGGGCGGGACGTTCCCCGGCGAAAAACAAATGCACATTTTTCACAGAATTAACCTAACTAGAGGCTGGAGTAAGGAAAATCGGTAAAATCCCAACTCACCCTAGAAATTCACGTTTGATGCCATGACTCTATATGTGAGCTATAGTATGCATTAACATCGGAGAGATTTGCCGCTAGCCCTTCTCATCCTTAATACATGGCCTTAGGATTCTTAGGAGTCTGCTGAAAGACAGGAAAAACTTTGCGGCTTCCCAGAAAGGAAAGCACCAAATCTCCATTGTCCCGGCCATTAGTACGGCTGTGTTTGGTCAGTTTTTGTGGAGTACTTTACCCAAATGGAAACCTACGGAATATACACACTAGTGTATTCGCCAGGACGACCCAAAATCCCGATCCCGTTCTCTGGAACTATAGCCCAAACTTCTTCCCCGTAATGGCTGTGTTGGTTACTCTCTAAATCAGACAACTTAAGAACCTCCGGAATAAAGAAATCACGAACTCAATAAGATTTTTCTTGTGACACCTTTATACTTTTGGCAAACCTCCTCGTGATGTGGGGGATTCACCCGCTCCTGTCGCAGGCGCTTTAAATCAATTTCTGATCTAGGAGAAGTGGCTGTCTTATGAGCTTCACTCACATGGATTTCCAGCCTCAAAGGTCTGTATAGAGAGCTACAGGACGATGAAAAGAATTTTGCCGAAAGTTAAAATCTCATTTCATAAAAATTCATGTAGGCCCTTTGTATAGAGTACTGTCGTCAATCAATATTTTTACCCCACTCCTTTCACTCGCTTAGGCATATTCAGAGAAAAAAAAACATAAAACGCAAAGACATATGTACGACAGTCATTCTTATTTAGCGAAGGAAATGACAAGGTTAAGGCAGGATGATCAACGAATTCGGAGTTGAATGCGAATAATACGAAAGAAGATGAGTCTCATGTAACATAAAAGCGTAAGTCTTTCCATATCAAACTTGTGAGTGTCGACGATATTATGGAAAATTCTGAGAATATACTTTAAGCACTTAAACTGACAATCTGCATGATAATACTCAAATATGTCTCTAAGTTGAATTATTCTAATTACTCTACGTGCATAATTTTCACACTTTATAATGGTGTGCACCTAAACTTCTTCGTACGCCAATTGGGATATGAAAACTACTTTTTAAGCGATATTTATTAATTTTAACGCGAGCAAAATAAATTCAAAATTTTGAAAAAAACATGGAGTCAGTAGTTCTTTTTACGTGAATTCTATTTACGCGGCTTTTTAAGAACACATCTGCCATTTCTTTGGAAGTTTATAAATGGCTATTGAGCCTAATTGTAGAGGCTGAAAAAATCATGGTAATCTTCACAATACCTGCATAATATTGTCAGGTCAAGGTTATATCTTCTCCAGTTTCCGCTGAGGTCACGCAGCAATAAAATGTCTCTGTAAGTATTAAAGAAACTGCTCCTTCGTTGTCTATAAACTAAAAATAGACATTATTAATATAATTTTCGAAAGTTTCATATTTCATTTCTTAAAAATAGATTATTTCTTCTCTTCGTAACACGATATTTAAAGAAAAGTGATATCTGTAATGAAAAACTGGCTTTATCAGTGCCCTCGACATTAATAATTAATCTTTTATGATGTATATATCCCCTGGATGGCTTCCAAAATCTTGCTTAAAGTATTCTAAAGGCCAATAATAATCCTTGAATTAACGCTAATTGTGGTAATCAGGCATTTACCCAAGCAGGGGAAAGAGAAAGAATTTTTGTCGGCTTTCACTAGGTTAATTTCACGAGGAAGGATTGGAACTCTGTTTAACTTTAAAAGCCACGCTAATTAGTAATTATGAAAGCTTTTATAAGTAAGCGTTAATCGATTTAGATAGTTCATCATCTAAGTTTTAAATGGTTGCCACAAGGGCGCCAGAGTTTCCGTAAAGCCCCAATCTTGTTAATAATTTGTGTAACTAAACTTTCTAAGGAAATTGAAGTTTTATACAGAAAATATCTAACAAGAACAAGAGGAACAACTTCCTTCGTTCTGAAAATGAACTTCTCATTTAGTTCTGAGGGCAATCAAGTAAGCCCTCCAGAACGAAGCAATGGTATGAAAGGCACTTGAACTCCCAGTTAATTATCCTGTTTAACAGAATACCGGCTCCTCTTTAGTAATCCTTTGACTCCACTCAAATTCAGAAGAATTATTTGAGAGGATGCACAACTGCTCCTATTCGGGTCAACTGGATTTTATCCACTTTGTAGTGGACTCGATCGCTAATCAACACGGACAAATGCTTTAACAAGGAAATTGGATGAGCCATATGTTGACTACTTTCCCATTAACGAATAAGCTTTGTTGTAAGACTTAAAGACGAATAAATGTAAGATCTCATTAAATAATTGCAATTAAGGAGGACTACCATTATAAATGCTACTTAAACCTTTGGACCATAGACCCTACCATGGAAACAATAATTTAGTACTATAACGTTTAATTTAAATTCGACTCAAGATACTGTTGTTTGTTGAATCTCCTAATAATGCAATTAGAAAACAATCACATATGACAATAATGTGTCTTTCAAAGGCGCATAAGGCGGGAATTATAAATAATTAATAGAACACAATGAATGGTAAATTAAAAAAGATACATATTCAAGAGAAAATCGAATAGAGCGTATAACTAGTTTATGTATACAGTGCAGACTCGATTATAGTCCGAAAATGTGATAGAATGAAGACGCTGTATCACCACATAATCCTAATTAAATTCAATTGAAGACATAATGTCCAATGTTTGCTCAATAAATGAGATTTTCTTACATAAACTTTATTTCTCCAACTATTTTAAAATAAAATTGATCAATTAGATGGCGACATGAAAAATTTTAATATTGTTAAATGAAATATGGACATTTTGGAAATTTCATAGATAATAGCGAAAGCCTATTAACAATTTTATACGTAAGTGATTTACAACTAAATCATTTCCAACCCGAGTTTTATTAAGAACATAAATTAGTAAAAGTTAAAAGAATTTTTAGTACAATATAAAATTTACTCGAAAAACTAAAACTTCAACGTTCCTATTTAAATTCAGAAAATACATTTGCAGTCACATTTTGAAAGTTATGAGGTTTAAAATAAAAAACAAGAAAGTGAAATAAATAACTAATCTTTTAATTACGGAATGTTCACAAAAAGTCAAAGTAAAACAATGTGTACTCCTCAAACGGACAGCAAATGGTTCCATTACTTTGAACTATATGCTAATAAAATGAGACGCACCAAAATTTAGTATGTCTGAACAATTTATAACATTGCGCTAATTCATAGTCATTTCCCCATGGCGAGGACACAGCTAACTGGTTAATTATTTTTCTTTCAAGCCTTTATTATAATACGAAAGCATCTATCTAAAAAATGTAATATTATACAATTACTAAGTTTCCTTTTAAACCAAAAATCTCTGTTGACCAGTGTCATCTACTTTTTCATGAATTTTCAATAATTTGCATTACTTTTAGATGGCTATTGAAAAATTATATAACTTCTCTTTATAAGATGTTTAATTAATTATTTTATTTATATCATAAACACAAACTAAATTCCGACGTGTTGACGAAGTGACGAAAAAAAATCCTTGTTGGGTAAGTGAGTATCATTTATCCAATCCTCAGGTTAACTGACTTGGTTGACCACTAAAGGGTCGACTGGAATAACTGACTCAGAGGAAACCTTGTTGCCGGGTGTCTTTTTCAGCTTTCAGCTTAATTGAATTGCACTCATTATCACAGGTGCAAGACGCCGGTGCCTTCACGAGCGGGACACATAAACTAGTCATAAATGCACACTTCTTGTGGCGCACCTCAAGGAAACAGCAACGGTTGCAGGTTGCTTTGGTGCAGTTGCAGTAGCTCTGTGGCTGGTTGGCCCAAGTGCTGCCCATACATGGTAATAACAGCTCGGGATAGTCGGAATACTCATTTATCTTTAGCACACCGTGTACTGAAAATGGAACTTTCCGAAGTGATTTCATGAGCAGACCTCTTAAACAGCAAAGAAAATGTGTCTGGAGTCTTAAACGGCTGCTCCCGGTTGTTCCCGGATGCAGCAACGAACGTCCTGAAAAATTAGGTGAGTGCTCAATGGGTATAAGGTGGTGGTCACATGGAGGTGACATTGGTCCGTACTCTGGCGAATCTACAAATCTATCGGAAGCACGTCCATCTCATATATCACGGACACGATTTCAGGGAACCGCAGATTTCACTTAATTTAAGCGATATGAAGATTCCTTATTGACGGGGGTGGAAATGCGATGCACCTGCAGAACCATTTATAACTGACTTTAAAGAAGCTCTCAAGTCTCCTGAGTTCCAAATTCAAGCCTTTGGGAACTTAAGTCGTCGCTAAATTTATGGCGAAGGAAGGCACGGGGTGCCGGATAAACTTTTTCTTAACCTGTTTATAAAGTAGAACAGCGCCAGACAAAGCCCGGAGAGATATACTTAGGGAACTGTCCAAGAAACCTCGTGAAGGATCTTGACGAGAACGCCCGGATAACTCTTCCAATTGTATAAAATTGTGGAAGCTCTTCCAAGTGGGGCCAATAGTCGGTTGCGGCACGATGCCAAACCAGAATTGAGTGTAGAAGCTCGCTAGGGACCACAAGTGCCATCATTGGGAGCTATAGGTAAACATTGTTAAGGGAAACTCCCTCATAAAACATTGACACCCAGTCGAGAGGATGATGACGTACATCCACACATTCATACATCCCTGATCCCGAACCCCGGATCTCGAACCCGGGGAATCCTGAACCTCGTATGCCGCATCCCGCACCGCACAAATTTATGAACGGCGCTCAAATGAGGGTATGAGGTATAGTATATAGTATAGTTGCATTTCGCCGGGGATAAAAGCAACCAGACTATTCCAGACTATATTCCCGGACTATCCAGGAAAGGCAGCAACTTATTGAATTTATAACGCCATTTGCTCGATGGTCTGTGGAACTGTAATAGGTGTCATTAAAGCGACGAACTTTGTTTATTTTATGGAGCATGGCATCATGAAAGCGCCCGTCTTACGATTTTAAAGAGGTACCAGCTTAATGAGGTGATAACGAATTATGAGTTATTCAGCCGTACGTCAAGTGGTTGACATGCGATGGCACTTCTAATTTTCATGGCCAAGGACAATGGGATTGGGCATGTCTTTTACTACCATCTTTGCTGGAGCCTTGTGGCGAGAAAGGTGTTGAAATTTTACCGCCTTTCAATTAATAAACGGTGTAATGTAGTACTTACCTGGGCCAAATTATCCAAAATGCTGTAAACAAGACATTAATTCGTATGAGATGTCCCTTTAACAAGGACTAGACCCATTTGATGAGGACTTATGAATTGGTGATTTTCTGAAAAGAAAATATGATTATAGTCGAATACTTTAACACTCTGTTTGACGACAGATTTTTCATTTTTGATATAATACAGAATATAATTAATAAACACAAATTATAAAAGTACATTGTTTTAAGGAATTCATTTTATAACTTATATGAGGGGTTTGATAATATTTAGGACTTTTCGAAAATGCACAATTCCTTGAGTATATTCATTTTATATATTCAATTGGCTTAAACTTAATAATTTTCTTTAGCCACATTCGCAAGAAATCCCACACATTAAAAAAATATGAATATTTAGCTCGTCACAGAGAAGGTGTGGAGAAACAAATTAGAACTCTTTGAAACAGGTATAAAATTCTCTTTCAAATGGTGCATTAAAGGGCTCCATAGCATACACATTAAAAAAATTACAGAGCGTTGTAAAACTTAAAACTGGGTGAAACTGCGTGTAACTAGTAAACAGTGCAAACTTCGTGTAACTAGTAAACAGTAAACTTGTTTATTTACAATATTTCCTAGTTAAATTTTATATAAAAATATTCCCAGGTTTTCCAAAGTTGGGAAAGCTATAGAGATTCAATATCAAGTGCATTTTTTATGATAATCCTTTATCTTTTAAATTCGTAAATTTGTTCACTGGTTTAATAAGAATACATCCTAAAAATACTTCGGGCCCTTTATTAGATTCGCTATATTTTCGGGATTATTAAATTATTTTCTTCCAATTTATAAAAATGTTGAAATATGATCTATTAAAAAAGGTGGGCATCTTAAAATCATGGAGGCTAACTTTTGTTAGCGCAGTCTGTTGATGTTATTTTCTGTAAATCTGAATGAAAAATTTCATGGAAACTTTGGTTTTTTTGTAAGTTATGATATCAAGGAATTTGCCTTCTGCAAAATAATACCTCCGCATCCATCCTAGCCACACACTGAATGTGTCAGACGTAGGGAGCGACGTCTAATGACCGCCATAAATCGATGTGATATAACAGCAGAGAAATTACTGATACTATCAAGTATCAATAACAGGATGTCAGCCCATGGGTGACTTCAATTAGTTAAGTTGCTTGTGGCACTAGATTGTCGAGGCACAGGTTAATGACATTCAACCTCAAGGACATTTCGCTTAATATTATTCGAAATTAGCTTCATTTGCAAGATAAAAAGGCAGTACGTCACACGGTTTTGTCTGCAGTCAAATTGGATTGGATTAAGCACATCCTTCTTCTTTAGGATTTATATTTGATAACAAAAAAGCTTTCAGAGTTGTTAATTGATAAAGAAAAAATTATGTTGCTTAAGAAAATTAACTGTGTAGCTAATTAAGCATACCAAGTATAAGCAAATTATAATTATCAACGAGCTTAGTAGACAAAGTTTTGGCTTAGTTCATATCTACGTGTAATAAAGTAAGAATAAATGCTGATGGTGCTAAAATAATTGTAAATAATACACAGAAATGATATATATTAATTTTTAAACATAATTTTTCTTTCTTTACCCAAGCACAGCTGTGAGATTTCTAACGAAAAGTGTATAATTCGTTTTTGCCTTTTGAACTCTAAAGAGCGTAATAAATTTCGATGAACCGAAATAAATCGAAATCGAATTCTTTGAACAAAAGCATTTATTCGCAATAAGGTTGCATTTTTTGTGCGAATGGGGTCGTATCATCGTAAAAGCGGAATGGCTCCCCTATTTCAAAGTTGTCACATTTACTGGAAATGGAGAAAATTCTCGAATAAAAGTAAACACTCCCTGCAAGCATTTGTGCAAATAGCGATTCCCGGAAAAGAGCAGAGCACAACATGAATTTGAAATAATATGACAAATCAAAAGGGATAGGGCTAAATCTCGAATCGAAACCAGAAAATTTTTGTTTTCGAGTGTCTATAACCTTCCCGTATGCAGAAGGGATGTCTAGAATAGAAAAATCTGCATATGTGCATTTCAGAGCGGAACTCTTCTCACATCCATTCCATTCATATTCCGAAAATAAACGATTCCGCACATGCCACATCTCGAAGCAAATGTGAAGTGAATTCATATGTTAAAAAAGATTTCATAATTTATACAGCCTCCCCCGGTTTTCTGTCGGTGCACTGGAGCCCTATGCAGCCTCCCGTGCAGCAACGGACCCACTCTAAAAGATGCTGCAGATGATGCTTCGGCAGAATTGGGTGGCAGGTTATACCCTTCAACTTCAACCTTAAAAATGTTGCACACAGATGTTAGCAGAAGATGGCATTTCCCACAAACACTCAAAGCATCTTCAAATTCAGGCCAGACAGATACCGACGTTTATTCGCCAGGGATGTGCACCACAAGGTTCCACAAGCTTGTCTCTCCAGACAATGGGCCGGTTCTTTTCTTGCCTCCTATTCTCTAGGTGTATTGTGCTAAAGTTTGTAAACAAAAAAAGTAGAAGACAACTCCGAGCTCTAGCTCCAGTTCTGCATCGGGCTCCTTCTTTTCAGAAGCCTCGAGCTGCTTGTGGTGGGCAACGTTGGGGTATTTGCTCATGTTTCCGAATATTTGTGGCTCCGCAATTGCTCGTACTGTTCATTGCCGGCAGGTAAACATTAAACACTAAACAATATCAAACTTGGCCGCAACAATGACTTTCTGCAATTTATGCATCTGCGAATTGTAGACCAAAGACAGTCTAATTTAGCAAAACACGCCCAGTGTGCTTTTTAATTGAAAAGTACATTTTGGGTACCAAAAGGGTCATAACGGCTTGATTAAATTTTACTTTTGTTTCATGGAATATTTAAACATTCAACAAGACATAGGGATTCATAGAATATAAAAAAGAAACTTATATGGGGACGAAGTGGTTAAGGTTAAAACAATTAAAATTTGCACCTTTGAAAGGCTTGCAAAGACTTTTTTAACCTTTCTTTGAAATTATTGGGATAAATTATATACGATTTTTATGTTTTTTATTGTAGGTTTCAGATCTGGCAAATTTTATAAAGTAGAGAAAAAATCTATTTTAAGTCAATTTTGAACGAAAGAACATTGCGCAAAACCTGAGTTGCTTTATAAGTTTCTAATGATATTTTTGGAAATTTTAGTTCTTTTCTTTAAGTATGCTGTCGTTTAGCTCATTAACGTACGTCAAAATTTTCAGTAACGTCACGTCACGGAAGAGGCCAAACTTTTAAGTGTACCAGACAATAAATTGCAAAAATAGAACACTTATTAAATCACCTTGATGTCTGCCTCTCATAGACTTTTTCTTAAATATCAATTGAGATAGAAAATTAAACCTTGGCATAGTTGCAGTTAGTAAAGGCGGTAGACGAAATTGATTTTAGGGCACGGTTTTAGGTAGGGGAAAAGGTAACCATTTCTTTTGTGTTTTAGGATCATAGTCCTTAAATATCAAACGAAGGTTCATTAAATTGCGAGTCCAAAAATATATAAAAAATCTGAAAATATTAAGATTGGTTGGTAATGAGGTGTAAAACGAAATTTATTACCACGGAAAATATTTGATAAACTTTATTTTACGGCTTGTATATCTTTGCCTTAAATTGATGTAGAATATTATTTTTACAAATAAAAAGCATAAATTTCAATGTATGCGAAACACTTCTTCCTCGTGCGAATTCATCTTACCTTTCAGGTGTTACTTCCGTATTTTTACAAATTTTTTGTCCAAATCAAATTATATAAGATGGTACAAAAAGTGTATTTTTGACTAAATTTCCCAAGAAATACGTGTGTTAAGTGGTTTATATAAGTTCATTTGTCAACAAAAAGATAAAAACATTTCGTCTCTACGTCTTCGTCTTGAGTTTCATAAAACTGTTTACTTTGCATTTACGCATTTACCTTTCTTATGTTCAGCAGAATATTTTGTATAAGTTTCTTTTGAGTCAATTTTATTTTTATGACAAAGGCCGTTTTATTTTCGTCAGAACTTTGCCTGGCAACAGCATTAATTTTTCATTAGAATCAAAATCTTTGCAAACAAGAAAGTTTTCATAATCTTGCTACTTTTTTCGGGTAGAAGAAGAAGAATATGAAAAATCTGGAAGCAACTGCATGTCTAAAATATTTCGGGAGTAATTCACGTATAAGAGTTGTAAACTGTTCTGGCAAAGCATAAATTCAGAGAGCACGCCGTAACGCAAGCGTAACACGGAGTCGACTCTTGTAAAAATTTCATAATTAAAACATAAAATTTAAAAAGCTAAGAATTAGGGCAGAACAGAGGAACGCTGGTATCTACAAGCTTGTGTAAGATGGGTCCGAGAGAGGGGGCGAGCTGGGTCCCAACAACTTCTGGTGTGACATTTTCTGGGGCTGTTAATTATTTCATCCGGAGCTCTGCCGGCAACCAGCGGAGGCTGACATAAAATTTAGTGCTTGGTCTGCATAATGCAAGGGGAGGACTGACTTTTATGCTGCAGCCAAATTGTCCTTCTGGGTGTTATTCTCACTGGCATCCACCACGACTAAAAAAACAAGGGCTGAAGGGAAAATTAGTTGACGGGAAAGATTTTATCTTGCAAGAAAGATATATTCGTAATACTTTGTCTTGCTCCGTACACTTCCCGGAACTCCCACTATATACAAGTGCATTTAAAGATTCAGCATGGAAAGTACACTTGGTTCATTTAATCGCAAAAGGAGCACCTTTTATGTCTTAATAGTGCAGCACATAATTTTTGGGACGAATTCTTACACTACAGAATTATTAACCGTACGGTGGTCGAAAGGAGTGTTTTATATGGACACAGCCGAATTTTCTTGTGAGCAAACCATAAATTGATTATAAACCTTCTCGCATCCCCGTGGATTCGACCTTTATACGTATGAGGAACTAATTTTACTTGACGGATAGGAAGACCGCATGTTGAGAGTGCCTGTTCAGCTGGCAAAATGCAATTAACAACCTACATAATCTGAGCTAGAATTACAAAGGAATAATTTTTCCGCTTGTCTCCTCTGACAGCGGATGGAAATTGAAATCGTTTTTCATGGAAAGCCAGAATTAATGTCATGAATATTCAGATCCTTTACATATGCTTCCGATTTTGGTTTTCACTGATTTATCCTATGGCCAACCCAATACGCCACCGCACAACGCCCGTTAGCAGTTTCTCAGTTTTTATTTCCTAGTTAAATCCCTCAAACTTTAAAGCCTTTGGGATTTTCAAAAGCTATCTCCAAGAGCAACTCTCCATTTAACTAATTTCTGAGTTATAATATTGAATAATGCAAAATTTAAAATTTCTTTTTGTTTGTTATCTAGTTAAAAATCCTCCTCAGTTTTTCTTGTTTTTACTTTTAGCTTTAATATTACTTGTAATACTGAAGAGGACTATTATATACAAAATACAATTCATTGTGAAAATAATTCATTAGATTTAGCTTAACCGTTCAAAACTAGAAAAACTAAGTACAGTCAAAACTTACAATTAATAAGAATTTTGAAACATTAAAGTTTCATTGTATATTCGGAAGTAGAAAAGTATTATTTTATTGTTCATGCCTTCTTTCCTTAAAAATAGAGATAATAAAATACTTTTTTTAATCAGGTAGGTAACAAATCTGTCACATGCACTTGCCTTAAAAAGCGAATATTATAGAAAGTTAAAGTTATAGTAATAACTGAATGCCATACGTAAAGTAAGAAAAACTGACTCGAGAGTTTAGGGGATGCTTTCGGGCAGTAAAAAGGGAAACAGCAATTTTATTATATATCAAATCAAAACTATCAAAGTTGAATAGTGTTCTTCCCAAATCAAAATTCTTCCTGTTAATAGTGTAAGAGAAAATCCTTCTATTTCATATGGTAACGAAACTATGGTCAGTAATTTTGACTAGTCTTTTAATTTCATCTAAGTTTTAATACCAAGCTATGGAGAAAATTTGACTTTAGTTTTAAATGAAACACTAGAACACGCTAGTGTTATGGCCGCCGAAATAGGTGCAATAACCTTGACAAAAATATTTTTCCTTCCGACAAGTGTGACAAGTGCATGTTTAATAATCGCTAATCAATAAAATATTTCATTATAGCGTATCAGAGTCACTATCTGCTTTAATGCGCATATTTAAGTCCCTAATGGTTTTCAAAAGTTCCGTCGTAACCAGCACTGCGACAGGGGGAGATTTGCGAAGCATCGTAAAAGCGGAACATCTCCTGAAGCGAATCTTGTCCAGAAGGGGTTCCGTAGAAAGTTTCGCAATTGTTGTCATACTCACATCACCGTTATTTGATAAGAATTAGTTGTAGTCGAGTATTCTTCTTAATACAAGAAAAGTTCATCCTTCGCAGAAAATTTTATTTGTGCGATAACTCGCACTCACTCGACTGCCGTTTTGTGCAATCCTGCCCTGATTTCCTTTCGATGCGGGTGGTTTGCAAAAGAAAAGGAAAAAGCAGAGTCGAAAACTCTATCAATAAAATTCAATTGAGATGTCTCAGCAAATAGAAACTTATTGAATATAACTTGAAAATCTTACTGGCGCGCACTATACTCCGAATTGAGCTATTGAAAATAAGTTACTGAAAGTTGTAACTTTCAATTGGATAGTTACGTTCGGATGTGTGCGAAGGACGGAGCCGTTGAAACTAGAGGAAGTGCTGCTGGCGCTTTTGGGAATCCCCCTGATTGAAGGCCCTACTAAAGCACAGCATCTTTTGATGACTACCATGCTGCTCAGATGGTATTCCAGATAATTTATAATTTTTAATATGTCAACATGTCAACAGCAGCTAAACCACATACAACTTGACGGAACATGTTAACTTTCTGTCCAAACGATAAAATCAGATAAAAAATAACTTATTTGAACTACCACCAAGAAGTACCAGAAATAACCGCAGGACAATCTCTTCCTCTATAAGTTTAAGCGGTTTAAATTTATTTTGAAAATTTATTTAATTGATGCCTTCAGGGTCTTAAAAAACAATTATCTGATTATTTAGCTTAATCTTGCGTATACCTACAGGATCTTGATTTAAAAGAGCAATATATAAAACAGCATTCAATACGACTACTTTAAAAATATTATCCGAAATCATATCACATTAAAGGTTTTTTTATAAGACAAAAAATAAGCATCACAATTTTGGAATACAAATCGAATGTACTTAAATGTAATGGTAATTTTTGTTCAGTCTACATCTTATCATCAGATTTTGCTAATATTTTTCGAGGTCATAAGAGGAACGGTCACTTTCAAGAGATTTTTACGGACAATGTCAAAAGAGTTTCACACTAGAAAAACTATTTTTATATTTATGGACTCACGTTTTGATAGGCTTTCAATTGATGATCACAAACAAATTTATTTGTCTCCCTTACTTCCCTTAATTCTTTTTATTTACTTTTATTGCATAATTTTAACGCAGAAATCACAAAGCCAATATAAACTGTATCGATTTCAATCAGTTCTTCGTTCCCAGCTCAAGATGATACCAGCTCTAGTTTATTCTGAAATAATTCGCAATTGGTCCCATATCATCTATAAAATGCAGACAAACACTATATTAAAATTAATAAACACTTCCGTCGCAATTTTATTGTAAGTATCAATTTTATGGTCTAGAAAAGCCCATTTTCAAATTTTTCGAAAAGTACAAAATATTCCGAAATTGTAGATTCTTACTCAGCCCATATTTTCGTTATATACAAAAGACTCCATAGCTTGAATTTTGGATACTAATTAGAGTAATTAGTCAATTTAAAAGCCTATTAATTAAACGTTTTCCAAGAACTTTTATCATATAAAGTCGACTCCTATTATACTTGTTCTTTTTATCTTTGTATAATAGAATTACGAAATTTTGTTTGCCATCACAAAAGAAAGGCTCTAAAGAAGCCTATAAGTGGGGAAGAAAAGATAATTTCAACTATTTGAGGACAATGCAATGATGGGTAGAAATAGAAATGGGATGCATCAGCGAGCGTTCCATCTCACACAATTGCATAATGTGAGTAAGAAATGTCGTTAGCCAACGGAAAGTGCACTTTCGCCAATATTTATGCATAAATGGAATGATAAATGAAGAGGTACACTTACCGCAATAAAAATGAAGGAAAAAACGCTCTTCCTGTAGACCTTTTGCAACTTCCCGGTATCACCATTTGAGAGCAATTTTCCAACGTTCGTGTAAAGGACAGGGAGGCAGACTGGAGAGCGTTCTGTACGGGCATGTGCTTGGTGTAGCACAGTAGCAATAATTACATTGTTATATACCGGCTTCCATGTAGGATGTCGAGATAAATTGCGCTACCGGAACTTTTACTACGCCGAGATAAAAGCATTCCCTTAAATATTAATAGAGTTCTGTGTGAGTTGAAGGATTTAAACGTTGACTGCATGCAGCAAAAGTTGTGATATGCAGTGTGATAGCTTCTTTATTTTAGGTTCTCGGTGAGGGCAATATTGAAACAGTTTTCCCACTCCTCTGCAGTATTCAGTATCTTAAGCATATACATAGTATAAGTGATGACTTCAGACTGTTTGCTCGGAGATTATATTTAATAATGGTAGTAGCCCTCGGCATGCCATCCAACGACTTCGCTACTACACCGACAAAATTGCTCATAGTGAAACGAAATAAAAATTTAAATAATTTAATTCGATAAGCTGCGACCTTCAACTTAGCATTAGTGAAAATATTTAGAATAATTCAGAGTTTCCTAGAGATCTTACAAAATGCTTTCAGTCTACTTTATATCCAAAAAATTAATTAAAATCTTATACGTGCGTCTACAAAAAAGAAAAACGCTTTCAAATTTCTCACACCCAGTTAGAACTGGTTAAGGATTTTTCTGAGATACCCGGTGAAATCTAGAACTTCGAGATCCCGAACAATCGGAGTCTATTTGAAATTTGTATTCGACCGCAAATTTTCAAAAAAAAAACACAAGGACGGAACTGAAGAGTATCCTAAAATCTCTCCATTCCTGATTACTTCCATAGCATCGTGAGCCACTTACGTGGTTTTAGGATTTCTATGAATGAATTATTTTTCTTAGAACGTTGTTACAGTATTAAATAAAATTTAATGTCATGACATTTGAACATAATTTTATTTACCAAATGAATTTTTTAAAAAAATATTAAATTTAGAATTCGGCAAAAGGTATGACTTGAAATATAACAATTTTATTTGACCACTAGAGGTGAACGTAAGAGAATGTGATATGTTAAGTATATATTTTTTCGCTACTATTATTATATAGAGTACTTCCGAGGTATTAAGTTGTACACTAGTGGAAACCTCTTCTAGGTTCGTTTAGTAGTTTTTATATATTGAGTGTACAAACAAACCGACTGGCATATTTCAAAAGTTATTACCATTTCTACAGCTGGGAAGTAAATATAATTAAACATATAACCTCTGCTTTATCGCCTTTAACTCGTGTAAGTGGATTGTCTTAATTAGAAATTAGGAACTATTTAATAATGTGGCAGCCTCAGTCATTTCGAATCAATTTGTTAATCGCTATCGGCAAAAAGGAACTTACAACTTAAGACATGAAGAATTCAATTCGCTTGGGGGTTTGTTGTTTAAGTATTTATAGTTTCAATATTTTATGTTTATATAGTTTGATTTCTGTGTAAGTTTTGTTATACAGTCACATGTATTTTTAGCATAAATAAATATTGATTGAATGTATTGATTTAATAATAAAAGACTTTTTTTATTTCTATTTTTCTTCAACTGTAGCTAAGATATATAATGCACTTCATAAGTTACTAAATGCATATCTGCAACGATGATATTTACTTTTATACAAATACTTCCATTTCCTCATTAAAATAAACCCACATGGAAATCGAAACCATCATAAGGGCATCTTAAGCATTTAAAACATACCTTCCAATTTCCAAGTAACGTAAAGACCAAAATACTTCAAATGAATTTGATTAGAACATGTGAAAATTAATATTACTTCCCAGTTGTGATTCTATGAATGAGTTGGGCAAACAATACCATTTGCAATCACTCCAGCACCCCACAATAAGTGGGATATGTGTTACAATGGTTTAATCTGGTTAGCGCTGTCCGTAACAATAACCATACAGTATGGATTTAGTACTAATACAGCTCGATGATATTAATTTGCTTCACTCTAATTGAATCTAGCTCGGGTCTTACCACTATGCATCTCCTAGGATAATTGTCAAACTCAGACTAATATTCTGGTGGTCAGCAACTTTGCAGACAATATAACTTCGCACACATCTCGCACAATCTATCTCGTTTAAAGTTTGTAGAAGTCTCTGCACAGGAGGTATAAATGCGCCTCGAGCCGGAGAAAAGGGCGATGGTTGCGCAAAGTTCCACCAGCAACTTTTATTCGTGTTTGGTCATGCTAAAAATTTGTTTTGAATTGAATCGTATTTGCGAACCGATGAAAGTTCCCCCTATTGGTGATTTACTGCACTTTGTGTGACCATAGTGACCAGTGGTCCTGTTTGAAACGTTCGAGAGTGTTTCTAACTAGAGTTTAATCAGTTCTTAATTATGTTACTAGAATGCTCTTAAATGGCATGGTTGCATGAGGATCAAACGGGATGAAGCACCCCAAACCTAAAGTTTGGAGCTCTGGGAATGGACTTCGGAACAATGCATAACTCTCAGGGACAGAAATTGCCCGCTGTTAATGCACTGCATCCTAAATTAACTTTTAAGCAGCAATCTTTCTACGGAATCGCCGGGTCTGTCCTGTCTAGTGCCGGCGTGCACTCGGTCGGTTCAATGCTACTCCGGAGCAATTCATTTCATCCCGGATAAATCTTGGCTTCTACTTCTCCTTGGCTGACTCTAGCTTACAAAAAGTTGCAATTTACATAATGGTCATGTTTCCGCAAATCGCAGTGGACTTAGTTGCCGGGGCAAAAATGCTCCGCGAATTAATCTTGCATGGCTCACTCCGCTACTGCCGGCGCAAATGCATTCTGACTAAAGTACTAAACTACTATACCCCATATTCTCTGCCATGTCCCTCTTGCCAGTCCCGCAAAGGCCTCTGGATTCCGGGAATCTGGTATCCAGAATCCGGGATCTGGGATCAGCAGTAACCCAGTCCAACTGACTCGCAAGACCGTCCACGTCAGTGTCGTGCGCTCGAGATTGGCTAGACCGTAGAAAGAAACTGGAATACGTACAAGACGATAACAAAAGGGAACAGCAATACCATCATCATCAAACTCAAACCCTTAAGTTCTTGGGACGGGACAGAGTCCGGGCGCATACCAGCGGAACCCCAAAATCCTGTGATGCTGAAGCTGCTGCTTTTGGAGCCAAAGGGATGTTTTGCAGTCGGAGATAAAACGCGGATGCGAGGAGATTTTTAATTTTATGACGGAAGCTACTTTGTACATAATTTAGCCAGGATCCCGACATACCAGAGAAAACTGAAGAATTTCCTTTCTCTCAGTGAAAAACGCTTCCCAGGGAAATTCTTCCCTTGTTTCAAGGAAATATCCCCCGGACTTGACAAAGGGAATCCGGGCCCAACCAAATCTAGAACTAGCTCTTTGCTTCCGCTTTTGTGTAATTTTCACTATAGTAGAGGGCCACCATCAGGGCCTACGTTGTTTTGCCAACACTTATGGTGTCATCCGTCAGACGAGACACCAGAGAGCGTATGTCTTCAACTTGTAATGTTGTAGTTTAAGTACTCACAAATATTATAAGCAGTTCTGAGGTGAATGGTCTTTTCTCGAAACACTATTTCATTTCATGTTTTTAGATATAAAAATGTTTTTATAACTATACTGAAAGGCAATCCGTCAAATATCATTTTTACCCACTTTTAACATCATTCTTAAAAATGCATATCATTGCTAATATTACAATAATGCGATAGTAACATGTGATTAATATTCTTCCTTTCTTTTTAAAGAACAAAACGTTACTTTTGTAGCATTTTTCTTAACATCTATAAAAAGATCGTAAGATAAAAAAAATTTGAAATTATTAGTTAATGTTTTGACATTAAATTTTTCTGTCAGTGTTCATAACGATAATTATTCTAAATAAAATTTTATTGTCTTAAAAATCGTTAAGAAATTTGCAATAATTTTTATTCATTTTTACCTACATAAATCCACATTGTTTCATTTGGTGGTGAAATACTCATCCAGTTAGGATTAGTATAATTAAGTTACCCAATCAAAGGAGATTGTCAAACTGTTGGTATACTTTAAATAACCTTAAGTACCTGCTGATATTGCTAAAATTCAAAACAAAATGTCCGACGAAAATAGGATTAAAACTTTTTATATCTTACGAAAACCCGAAAATCCTTGGCCTTGGTGAACGAAGCCACCGGTGAACATACCTTAGGTGGAAAAAAAACCGATAGGGATCCGGTCCCAATTTTTGAGTGCAATATTCGCATTCGCGTCACATTTTCACGACATTTTTCGTGTTCCCCCCCTCCCACAGGAGTCAGTTATTTGTCGCTGTTGTCCCCAGAGCACCCGAACCTGAACCTCACCCATTTCTTTCGCAAAATTTGCCATCGTACTCGTTGTTGTCGTGCCGTCGTCCTGAACGTCTTGTCGAATGTCATCACCCTCATATTACTATCCAAAATTTCGTGTATTAGAAGCATCCTGACGTCGCTCCTGCAACACGGCACCTTACGGCTCCCTATGATTTATGAAGACAAATGCCTCTGTCCCTTGGTACGTGCGGGCCCTCAATCCACAGGCTTCCGACCTAAACCCGAAAACCCACCCAGCCCCTGATGAGTAGTCAATGGAGCCCTTAAGTTGAAATTTAGTTTGTTTCCTAAAGATCCGAGTGGATAATTCCCGTAGTAACAGCTGGTGTGATACACGCTGCAAAGTGTTTACTATTTGCCAAAGAACTCCGAAGGAGACTAAATGAGCCGTAATTGAATAAAGTTTGGATTAGAGACATCATGCAAGGCCAATAACAGGAAGAGGAACAGGAGAGCTGAACTGATGCTCCCGTCTCCCGAAAGTTTGCAAGCCAATTCGGATGCAGCACGCAACACTTGAGACATTAGTCTTAAAAATAACTTTGGGGTAGAAGACCCCAGACCGAAAGACTAGAAACAGTACCTAGCAATTTTGATGAGGCTGCCTCCTACCTCTCCACGCAAATTACACGCGCTCTCCATGTCAAGGGCCAATATGCCCGGCGAATTAGATATTCATAAGCATGCCTACAACGACGACAGGGTAAGGCGATAATAAGGAGCTGTTAGAGCAAGGACGCCACTAAACACACATCCCTCTTAGCCTCACTGACAAAAGGGAATATCTTGCCTCGTGGATACAAGATGGAAGTATCTCCAGGAAAATGGTTTGTTTTAAGCCTCTGTAAGCGGCTGTGAAGACAGGTGCTAATACAACAAATTTACGCTGCCATTACCTGAGGATAATTTTTTCTTTCGATTTAGAAATTTTATGATGAAAAATTGTAGGCCAATTTTAAGGTACAGTAGGTTACAAAAAATATTAAAATAAAAATAATTGTCCAAATTATTGTACGAGTTCCAATTCTAGTGGAAATTGTTTAAAATAATTTCATAAAATAAGTGGACATAAGCATAAATAAAAAAAATAAAAGTAATAAAAAGGAACATTCAAGTTTTTAAGTTTTTGTTTTCAGCTATAAAATTGTATCTGTCAACATTAATTACCTATTTATTCTAAAAGAACTGCAGAAGGACTCTAGAAGCGTTCTACGTCTTACTCTATGTACGTGATATGCAATTGATATTTAAATTTTTCATAAAGAAAAAACAAATGCACAAGTATTAAGTAAACAACAATATTCTTCATGTATTAATACAATAACTATCTTTAATGTAGGAATAAATCACGATTTGAATATTTTAGATAGGAATTTAAACCGTCAAGATAATAAATTTGTTATATTTTTATTCCCAAAACGAATGTGCTAATATTACATAATAGTTCTTAATTTTTAAACATAGCAGAACTTAGACTTTCCAAAATGTTTATTAATTATTAAAAATTGTTTTTGTATTTTTGTAATTTTATATTCAGTGTACTAGCGAATAAAGTTTTACAAGTGTTATTTGTGGCTCCAACCTAAATTCAAATTTAGTTAATATAAGAAGACTACTACGCGTTCTTCTCGAGATACTTAATTCTATGGCGAGATGATGGAACATGCTCTTCGGTAGATTGGTGAAATTATTGAAATGTTAAAGGTGCAAGGTAGACATGCAACAAAAAATGTTCAACCGATGTAATTAGCTAAACCAGATAGTCAGCACGTTGGGAGCAGCGCCGAAGTAAAATTAGAAATTCTGTTCCCTTAACTACAGCCCGGCTTAGTAAGATCTTTGGGGTGGTTGGGATGAAATGGTAGTAGACACAGCCAGTCAGGATAATAATCCGTGGAAACTGCTTGTAAATTTCATATAAAATATCATGCCAGAGAGCATAAAAAGTTGGCAGACCCTCCGACGGGGGTTTGGAAGCGAGGCGTCCGGGAATTGAATAAATTCACCTCACGCAGGGATTCTCCGGAGGCATGTTGGTATCATGTAGACAAATCCGTCGTTAAAGCAATTTACCTGCAGCAGCACAGGTAAAATTCATTTATTAAGTTAGTGCGGACAAACCGTCTCAGTAAGGCATGAAGTCTCATAAAGTACAAACTGCTCCCCCTGGAATGGTGTAAGTTCAGTAGGAGAACGGGGGCAAGCACTGGACAAACAAACCATGTAAAAACGATGCGGGTTGGAAAACTTAAATAACTAATCATGCGCCTCACTCTTCATGAAATATCCTCAAATTAATTCGACTTTTCCTATTATCAAAATTTTGGTTATGTGTAGAAATGAAGTTCCTTGGGGTCTGCGAGAGGGATGAAATTGCTCATCAAAATGAAGTTTTTCACGGCATGATACTTTTCATAGCATAGTAGAGATGTTCAGCAAGTTTTACAAAGAGGGAAGAAACGTTGACTGAATGGCTGATAGAGGTGGAAAAATATCTTCAGATAATCAATGGAGAGTTTATTGAAGAAAATGTTGAACGACAGGATACACCGCTTACTGCCCGCGCCTTCACATGGTCTTGTTTATTTCTAAATTGATGGCGAAGCATCTATTTTGACGAAACAAGCATAGATAACCTTCCCTTGCTTACACTCCAGAATCGCCACTTCAAACTTTTGTTTTTTTTTGCTTTCGAAGTTGAAATCCTTCTTGAAAGGTCGCCAATTTAAGATGACAGAAAAATAAGAGGAAAATTCCTCACAAAACTTGCAAGGTACGTTCCATAGCAGGAGGAAAATGTTGACAGCCGTGTGTAAAACTGTTGATTGTGTTGAGAGTGTAGATATCAAACCCGAGAGCTACTTATTTTTTGACCTGAAAACATGTTCAGGAAAGAACTTATAAGAAAATCGGCCAAGAGCGCATGATAGGATTCCATAGCTTATACAGCTACGAATTGTTTATATTATTCTATGTACACTTTTTATGTATGATTTAATATATTTGATAGAAATCTTTATTGGTAGTATTTATTTAATATTGACACATTTTTAGAGCTATTTTTATGATACACAATAAAGTACTAATTAAAAGCTTCATTCAGGAATTTCTTGAAAGCAAATATCTCGTGATTGAAGGGTTAAAATCAAAAAGTCCTGTACCATTTCTTATTGCATTTTAGGAGACTTATATAAGGACACCTCCCATCCAACAGGGTAAGTGAAAAAAAATTTTTTGGGTACACTTTTCAGTCTTTGGGTGACGGGTCCAAAAAAATTATTTTTCATAACTCTTATAATTTTTGCTTTTGGGTCATCAATATACGTCCGTATACCAAATTTCATCTTAATAGGTATATAAATGACAGAATGGGAGGGCTGTGATGGACAGACGAACGGATAAAGATTCCCAATTGGCTACGGAACCCTAAAAAACGTATCGAAATTTTCACGCTTTAAACTGTTCTTTCTCAAAATTATTAAATACTTTTCCGGTTGAGAACATTGTACTAATATGAACTTTAGACGTGAAAGTTAATTGCATCACTTTTCGTTATTGTCTTAATCTTTCAAAATTTTAATTGTAGAATATAAGTAAGTAAGTAGAAAAGTCTAGAAAAAATCCTTTTATGGTGCCCAAAATTATTGAAATTAACTTCTTAGACATAGGCATGTAGAAAGTGTAATAATGCTTCTAAAAAAAAGGGTTTCTTCTATAACAAAATATTTTTTCAAAACTTGATTTTTTTCTGAGATAAAACAGAATACGTATATATTTTTAAAGGCCATATAATTATTTGTTACAACTTAAGCTAGATAATTACCTACAATTGTACGGAGTCAATACGTCAAATGTAACAAAATAGGGAATACTACAAATCGGTTAATATCTCCAATGAAGTTTTTAGCTGGGCAGCCTGTGATTTAGCTCTGGCCGCCAAAGTACGATGCGTATGTATTGATTATTTCGGGGGTTAGCATCTAGCGTCGACTAGCACATATATGGTCGTAATTCCGACTGTCAAGTGGAAACTGCAACCCTCTCGGTCGATTGGGGTTGCTAAAGTTTTAAATATCCACCGAGTGGCGGCAAGTGCATATCTCTGCGAAATAATCAGTGCATTTATTCCGCTAAAGCCACCCTTCGTACTCTACCCTCAAAGAATTCCTCCTGCAGCGATGAATGGCGGCCGTCCCACGTCCCATACTTCCTTAAATATTTTGCATACACAATAAAGAGCATATTTTATGTCCCACACGCACGGCTTTAACACTGAAAACAGATTGTGTTTATACAAAGAGGAAGATGGTGTTTTCGATACATGGAACAGGCGTGTTTTCGTTTTGTTTCCCGGCCACCTCCATCATCTGAAAACTAGGCACCTACCATCCAGCCCCCATCCACGTTAAATTGAGTTTGATTGTTTTGTGTTATACCCATCTGTTTGCCAACTTGTATAGAAATTTCAGTATCGTTCGCATAAATCTGATATAGTCTCTCCTCTGCATATCCAATATTTGACACAATAACATGTTACACATCCATTCACGTGTAATTGCCGGCGTTGTTGTTGGTATGCTGCTCCTAGGTCCCGGCTCCAGCGCCCCGGACCGGTAATAGAACTTGCCCTGTAGATGGGCGTATTATTTCACGCACTTGACCCTGTGTCACTATCAGGTGCCCGATGGTTGTCAACTGTCACACATTTGGTAAAGTGCTTCTGAGTCTTTTCAATTTGGTGATTTTTATAGCTATTATAGTGAAAATCACGAGCGATTTGAAAGCGTTTTACAAAACCTTGACGACCCCTATAAAGCTCAATATTGGCAGACTCCAATAGTATTTATGGTTTAATAAATTCAAAGTTAACTCTAAAATACTCTTATTCGATTTTAAAATGATACTCATACCCAAAAGCGCCGTAATTTTGACACTATTCATTTTTTAAAGAATAGTATAGAGGAATTTTTTGTAAACGTTTTGCCTTTTTCCTAATGCATTCCTTTTTTTTAAAGCAAAATCAAAGACTGCTTTTTTGTGAAAATAGTGCAAAAAATCAGTTCTTTGTGTACAAAAGAGAGTTTAAAACTCTACGTTAAACAAATTCGCTATAAAAAATTACAGGGATCTAGTGAACTCAAAATATAAATTGTTTCAGTCACCTGCTTGTTATTGGTTGTTTGAGTGCAACATTTTTTGTTGAAATCTACACAGTGATATGTATGAGAGGAAGATTGGGAATAACCTTCCCCACCAATAAACCTCTCGCATCGAATTTATAGAATTCAACTATTATAAGTAACTATACTAATCAGAAATCAAACCTCTCGTAAATGAGAAAGAAAATTGGGGGGTCAGGATTAGGAAATTTCTTCCACTGTTTATAAGCTTCTTTTGGGTCACACAAATTAATTTATTATTTTTCATTTCCATAGTAAAACAATTTTAGGCCGTAATTTTAAAGTAATATCCCAATAATTTTACGTGATATGGTAGTTAAATTGGAAGAGCGTTGAAGAGAAGGCAAATGTTAAACGACTTTTACCAACAAATTTTTTTCTCGAATATCCACCATCGACGTTTTGTTAATTAAAAAGAAAAATAAAAAAGTTTGAAAAAGGCACCTTAACTAATTTGCGTACTTTCTGCTATATCTAAATGAAAATTAAAACTTTTTTGAAATTTCGTAAAGCTGTCATTTACTTAATCTTCGCCCTTCACTTCTAGATCGTCTGTGTCCTTCGTAGAATCCTCGAGTCCTTCGTGGAATGTTTGAACAGTTTTTATTTATACCATTCGACAGGAATTGATCTCTTTTAGAGCTGAAAATAATTATCACAATTTGAGTTATGATTCTCATCGTATTTCCTTCCAAAAACTGCACGTACGCACGTATATTGATGCTTTGAAGTAAAATTGAACTTCCTCCAAGAATTTTTAAATTTCTCTTAAATGCGTTACGGCAGTTTGGATATTTCTTAGTTGGAAAATATCTTGGTATTTTATTTTTATCTATTTTAAAACTTGTTTTATTAAATTTTTACTAGCTGTGCCTGCGAATGTTTTGTTGCATAGGGTAATCAAATGAAGTGAATGTAGTATAATACTTCTGAGGATGGATGTGCTGATGAAACTGAATAATTTTCTTAAGGAAACATATCATCCTCCCATTATAAATAAAATGATATTTAAGGTTTCAATTTTGCGGTTTTATTTTCGAATAAATTAAGTTTTACATTTAAAGAACTTCCCTGTACACTGTGTGTGGTGATTTATTCTCTAGAGCGGAGACAAATAGGCTATACGCACTACTCACACGGGGTAGAGCTTCATGTAGCTGCCCAAGTGAAAAACAGTTGGTACTGAGGTCCACGTCTGCAGTGCTCAGCGTCTGGCCTTGGCCTTTGTTTGTCATGCCGAAGCAGACGCTAACAGGGAACTGCACTTGTTTAAAATGGAACGGGTAGTTATTTCGGAATCCGGGCATGAAGACGCATTCGCCTACACCACATCCGCTTAATTTTTCCGCCTCTATCAGGTTCGGTTGGAGGGACGTTATCTTCAAACGTGTGCCATTGCATAGTTTGGGACGACGAGTTCTGTAGTAAAATTATGGACACCCCTATGAACTTTCAATTCAATGGTGTCCGCGGACAGAACTGAAGCTGTTAATTTCCACAAAATGTTGACTTCGTCCTGATCGAGAACTTTGTTTATTGATGTATATTCAATCACCGCCCCGACAGCTTGATCATTCCGGGAAGACAAAATTGCCCGCATACAGAGCCAACAACCTTGTGCGATTGTACAATTTCGGTAGATCAATGCAAAGTGTCGTCGAAATCGGTTAAAAATTGTGAATTTGGATAAGGTATGCGTTACATGGATTTTCTATAAATCCCCCAGGATCTCTGTGACGGATCGACTTGAAATGTATGCTAAGGAGTATTCCGTACATTGTGTCAAGTTTCATTCAAATCCGCTAAGTAGTCCTTGCGCGATATGTGCACAACGGGACAGACAGGCCAAAAATTCTTTAATGTTGTTTTTGGCTTATATTGATGTCAAATAGCCTCCAAAATATATTTTTTTCTTAGTTATTTTCAATTGACCCCGCTACAGTTTTATTATATGTATAGATACTTATTCGAGTAATTAAAACTTCCGAAAGCTGAAACAGAATAGATATTAGTACTTGAAATTAGACTCCCCCATAAAATGAGAAAAGTATAGTCAGAACAATCACATTAGTCGAATGAAAGTAATTTTTAGGAATAAGAAGCTAAATTATAAGACTACAGATATTTTATTCCAAAAAAAAATTAGGGAAAAATTAACTCCAGTGAACTCGCAGGATTAAAATCAAGAACTATAAAAATGTCAGGCCAAAAAACGTATGCGGCACTTTTATATTAGGATTAGATTATTTATTATACTTCGGGAAATGACTCTATCGTTAATTCGCTTTATGTTTCAAGAATTGAAAGTAATTGAATTAATTTTTAGCGTGAGAAAATATGAGAAAATGCGCCACACGTTGAATGACTTGGGGAACTTCTAGATGAAAACGAAATTTTCGAGGCCAATTTCATAATACCCAATGAGTGGCTGTACGCGTGTGCGTTTCCTTCCCTTTTTCAAGACAGAATGTAAAGTTTGTGAACCGGTAAATATCCCACTAACAGAGTTTTACTCAATTAATGAAAGCATTAAAAGTAAAATTTCCTGTGCCCCCATTGAGCGCCATTCGCCCCGACATTAATTCTTCGACGGGCCCATTCGCCCTGTGCGAATTTCCAAGTTGACGATAAATACCTCTCCTCAGTTCGGGAGAGCAGCTTCTACCTCGCCCGGAGCCTCAAAAATTTTCTTTCAGAATTTACCCTTTCAGCGAGATTTAATAAAACCAGCGAAGAGTTATAAAAACGTGTCAAATTAAAATGAATCTGTTAACACAACAACGGGGCTTACACTTAATACTTAATTTAATGGGAGACTTCAAGATGGGAAGTTTTATAATTACGCGCCCCGACGCAGGGCCGGGCCTAAACCTCTTTTTGAGGGAAGTGTTGTACTTCTACTTCGCCCGCAAGGGAATAGTTTGGGGAAAAGCCGGCGTGGCGCAGGGCTCAGACTTAGGACCAAGTTCTGGCATTGTTGAGGACTTATACATTTGTTCTGTCTTTCCCCAAAATTTCGGTGTCCGCGTTGATGTATTAATTTCTACGGAATAAAAACCGCTGTGCCAAAGCCGATTTATTTCCTTGTTGTATTTTTAAGGCTTTGTCATGGCGAATTCAAAAGCATTTTCTGTTGCTTTTTACAATAGAAGCAGTCGCACTCCGAGGTGTAGTGCAGTCGCAGTTCGCGGTCTATTGAAATAATTTATACTGTTGGAATTAATCCTCGGGGGTCTGAAAGTAATTGGAGTTTTACTGAAAAGGACTATCAAAATTACGACTTCGGTTGGGAATTATCCCCAGCGACAGGGCTGCTATAATTTATAACTAAACTTTCATTGCATATGTGCAATGCCCTGGATCGGGAGTCCTACACTGCATCTGAGTAATCCCTTTTACTATGGAGAGCTTTGTTTGTTCCCTTTCATATTACGCCACGATTGCGAGTTTAGAACTCCGGACGGAATAAAATTTCGCAGCAAATTGTATATACTGGGATCCAGAAAACAACTGTGACCTTACACGACATTCTTTGACATATCTCATTTACCACGAAAAGAAGTAATCCTCGACGAGGATGACATGCTCTTATTCCTTTTGTTAGACGGAATATCCTCCAGGAGCAGCGTCTTCATGTCTGTTTTCGTCTACTCTTGACTCGTACTCAGAGACGGTTATTACTGGCTTTTCAATCGATTCCTTAAGGGCAGGATAACTATTGCGATGCTGAAGAAGGATGGCACAACGAATCCCAGTTCTAAGTTCTCGATAAAAACCGACTCCCCGCACTCGCGTAGGACAGTTCTTGATTCCCGAGGAGAGGATATTTGACTCATGATGTATGAAGACAAGGAACCATTATTTTGCCATATGACAGACTTGTGGCATTCATTACAACGTATTGCTCCATTTGAGAAGTACCCCATGTTACGTTTGTTGTGTACTTTGCGGAAAACTCAAAACTTATTTTCAATTATGAACAGCCGGTGGGAGTCAATATTTCCCGAAGGGAGCTATATTTGCAATGCAAAAATACATTCTGCACTTAATGAGAAAACTTTCTTTGTTTGATTATTTCTACGGAGTCATTATTCGAACAAGACTGAAATAATATTTTTTTGCCCTTGTAACTCATCTTCAGATATTTGAAAGTGTCTCGCCATCTTACAAGATTTGCCTTTTGATCCCATTTTTCTATCATAATTTTTCGTCGTTCTAAATTTTCATTACTGTAATAATTTTGAAAATGAGATTAGACACAATAACTTGAACTATTAGAGAACGAAGAAAGGAAACAGTCAAGGGCGCGTTGGATTTCGACGATTGTGTTTGTCATCAGCAATTAAGTACAAGTACAAATGCGGCGTACAAACAAATAGTTTTTAGATTTGCAACCTTCCACGAAATCCACAGGAAAATGTTTTTTTTGTCTATTACCTATTAAAATAAATACATGTTACCACCCCTGTGTGCTATGCTAAACGACAGCTCTATAACTATCTAGACCCCGAAAATCCGCCTAAGGGCGGATGAGCAGGCAGAAAAGAAACAAGTGGTCCTATAAGAGTTATACTTTTCCTTATTGATGTATGGAGTTGTGTAAAAGTTGTTCTATATTTTTCTCTGAGTTAAAACAACCTTTAATTCCTGGCCTGTAATTTTTGTGATTTTTATAGAATTTCATTTTTGTCTGTCAATTTATACTTAGTAATCTAGAATATATGATACTACACTACCTTCAGGAAATCTTTCAAGACGGTAACGACTTAAAGCCGGAATTTGCTCGTATACGAAATAAAAGTAAACGCCACACGGTGATCAGCTACAGTTAAAAGCTTTTAAATCTCCATCACCTTTCGCATTTCTTACAAGGAGCAGAATAAGAAGCCACGAGTGAAGGCGTCCAGGATTACTATTAGCCCCATTGATTCACATGCAGTGCCATAAAAGCTTTTTCGCATTTTCAATTCGACTTTTTACTTTACACTTTTTCTTAAGGATGACAAGACTCAAAGATCGGCAAGTGTAAGTAACCTCAGTTCAGAGGTTCCAATTTAGGTTCGATCCCTCGTATCACTATAAAAAGAATTCAGGAAGTAAGTCGATTCTTGAATTAAAGGTACGACATTAGAAATCGATTCGCCACAAGAAATTATCATGCTCATGAAAGAAGTAAAGGCGGTATTGATAAAAGTTTAATGCTTTCAAGCTGTAAGATTATTTGGAGTTCAGGCATTCAATTAAGCAGAATCTGTTTGAATCTGTTTGTCTTGATTCGTTATCTGACTTATCCCTACATCAAGAACAACAAAACAGCAATGTTTACAAGCTTCTTTAAGAGCTATTCTGCATCCTATGACATGGTTTATCTTATCTCACATCTATTTTCGATGAACGCATAACGAATTTCAATAAAACGTGCTACTTTATTTTTAAAAATTAAGTGTTCGACTGTCTTTTCAATGAACGAACAGATTACTTTAATAAAAGTATCTTTATGATAATCAGCAGTGGGATGTATTTGTGGAAAACATTGCAAAATGATTTGCGAAAGTACAAGATAGCATAGCGTAAGAAAGCTTCCTCGTCCGTGCCTTCGCGTCCACTACAATCCGTAAACACAAGCAACACAAGCCTGAATGCAAATAAAAGGTAAAATCCATATCGGAGATAATTGTGAAAAATTAATTAGCTTCACGAAAGTATAAAAAACAACAACCAAATAGTTTCTAAAATACCTCTAGGACAATTTTTGAAGACTTTTTTATTACCAAAAAATGTAAAAGAGACCTGGTTTTTTATAAATTTCGAACATCAAGATATGTTTAAAGAGCTTCTTACTACAAATAGTCAAGGAACATAACATCACTGAACTAGGGAACTTCAAAAGGATTTAATTGATTAAATCGATAATAGACGTGTTTCAATTATCGTGTTTCCTTTTATCACCGCATTAATTAATTGAGGGTAATTAACGCAGAGATCATAGGGGATGCCCTGCAGGAGAATCCTGCGGTGCAACAAAAGGCACCTACCGGGCACCGATTTTCTCAGGAGGAGTCGAATCCAAGCCTGGCGAAGAATCAGATGCCAATGGCAATGTTCATTTAATCCCGAATCTGCAGTTCGGTTCCCCACGTCGCGTACGGCAAATAAGTCCAATTCCTTTGCCGTAGCCTTAAATCCAAAGGAATTCTCCTTGAAACCACCTGAAGGCTTTTTCGCAATCAACTTCGAACTATGTGCACGTACTGCTGGCTCAAGGTATCGACCACTTTTGAAAGTCTGCAAGGAAGAATGAATTTAGAATGCAGAAAAGTACATGCCTGTCTGGTTATCTACACCCGAAGACATCGTGCACCACCACCACCACCACCACCACTACTTATCATTACACTACCCGACAGACTTTCCAGACGGAACCAACTATTTAAGAGGTTGTTTTTATATTTAACTATTCGACCCTCATCCCGGAGCTATCCCAATGTTCTTGGCGTTTCTCCATTTCCTTCTTTTTCCTCTCGGAAAAGTGCTTTTGTCTGTTTGCAAGAAAATTTCCCATAGAAAAATTTTTTGAAATTTCTTATAAAAAGCCCTCAGGATGTTGGTATGAATTGTAAAAGTTGTGTGTACCCCGGACTCTTCCTCTTGGGCTACGACATAGCATTTTTCCCTACCCTCTGCCCGGTCTGTGAAATTCTTGAGCTCGTCGTGAATAGTTCTCCGGAAACAAATTTTTCCATTGACAGAACGAACGAAGAACGAAAAATGTAGAGGGAGCAGGTTAATTACAAATGAAGGCTTCCGATTGCATTTCCTTGAGCATTTCTCAATTGTCATTCGATCTTTAAATGCAGATTCCACATATTGGTAAACAGCTGTCCGGTATGCATCATATACCGGGATTTAATTAGTTATGATACCTTGTGACATTCAACAGATTTGCATAGCGTGAAAAGGATTCTCAGAATTCTGCTGATAAACTCTCGTTTAAAGGGATAAAAATCTGAAATGAGAAAATAGAAATACATGAATGATATGAGTTTTCCGCTTGATACCAGCGGACTGTCTATAGAAGTAATATAGTTAAAAGAATCAACAAAATTATTAAAACCGCGCAATTGATTGTGTTTAATTAAAATTTCTTAATGGACGCGATGTGTACTTTCTTCAGGAGTTTAAATTATCTTTACAATTACTCATTAAAATCGGCGACAAATATTCGTAAAGTCCTTGAATGATCTTAAGTTTGAAAAATCTCTCCAAAATGCCTTAAAAATCTATAATTAATTTCATATAATAAAACTACAAAAAAATTCACTCAAATAGCTAGACAGTGAATATATTTCATAAAAAAGGCAAAATATTATACAAATAAAAGTGAGGACTTTTCCTTATCGCTCGTTTTTTTAAAAATTCGTTTTATAATTATAAATATAAAAGCAACGTAAAACCTTAGATCCTAGATCAAACCTAGATCCTTGTGCAATTTAATTAATTAAAGTAATAGTCTGTTTCCAATTTCAATTTCGACTATAACCAAAATACAGAAAGTATATGTAAAATTAATAATTTGAATTACTAAAAGATTGAAATCAAGAAAACAAAAAACCCACCAGCAAAAAATACTCTTCATTAACCTTGTGCAATTTGCATTTATGTTTTAATTGGAAAATAAATTCGTTCAGGTCCGCTGCAATGTTTTCAACTATTAATCAAATGTTTTATTTGCTACTGAAAATTATATTTTGGAGCATCGTTTCCAGAAATACCATAAATTCAATTTAGATATCAAACCAATTATAAAGGTTTTATTGATACGTGACAAAAAAGGGAAATCCGAGAAAATAAAGATAAATATAGCATATCACGAAGGTTATTGTAAAATTTGATCGTCCTCAACATCGTAATTTACAACACTAAGGGACAAATACCTCACAAAAAAAGGTCGTCATCGACTCATTTTTCACGTTGTTATCTTCAAAGGGTATAGAGTGGATTTTATTGGAAAAAAAAAAAACTCAACCTCCTGCCAGCCCTTATCGCGCCCATCCAATTAATGTTTGCGCGTTTATTCGAAAACGACATTTTTACACTTGAAAAGCATTTGTTATGCAAAGGTGTGAATCAATTTATTTTAAGTGAAATCAACTTTTCACGCGTAACTGCTAATGGATTTCCACTCTACGTTCAGAACGCAGCTTACGAACATAAATTCACTTTATGCGTCCTTCTTGTACACAGCCATAATGAGCTTGTTGAGCGCACATTTCAATAGCGACAAATTATTTTCATATTTGCCATGAAATATTTTCACTGGCCGTTAAATTCAACTTTACTCTTTGAACCCCGAATTAATGTTTTACGCAATGAGAGTAATTAAAAGTACGTTTACGTTGATTCGCCACCATTAAATTCATATCAGTGCAAAATAATTAACATTTTGCAGTTACACCATATCTTGAATGTGTTCAAACTTAATCGAGATTTATTTTAAACACTATCAAAATCTAAAAAGTTTCAGCCGCATCTGTCCATCAGTTAGAGAAAAAGGTAATTGAGGTAAGCCTCAATGACGCCCCACAGTTGAAAAATTCGCTTAGTAGATACTGCTCAATGTGAGAACACGCACAAGTTCTAAGGAAGCAGTTAAAATTAAGACCCGGTAACGTAATAATTTTTCCATATACCTACTTATTTGCGACTAACGTCGAGCATACTGAATTTTTCGTGACGTCGAGTATCCTACGATACTCAGTGCCAATAACTCATGTGCTAAAATTAGTCCTACTGCTTGAACTCTATAGTGGAACTAGTAAATGCCAACGCAACCTGTGGTACTTCGTATAGAACGAATTGAAATTATTAATCAGTTCTTTCTCACGTCTTTCATTTTTTTTTATTACTTTCTTATTTTTGATTACTTTTTCACAAAGATGGAAGGTTGGGTGTCATCTGAGGCACCCTATACCCAGCCCTTTTCGGCAACCTAACAACACTAAAGCTTCTTTCGGCTTCGCCACGGTCGAGTAATAACAGACAACCAGAAAATATATACTAAACCTAGTGTTATATGGTCTCCTTGTCATGACGTCCATATTAGACACATTGAGGCTGTCCAGCGAAGGTTTTTAAGATTCGGTCTCAAGGGTCTCCCTTGGGTTAATGCCCTTATCTTTCCCCTTATAGTGACAGGCTCAGGCTAATCTCCATCGTTACAGACCAGAAGGAATAACTCAGGGATTGTTTTTGCATTTGACTGTTCGCAAGGTATCTTTGATTCTTCGAAGATACCAGATAATTTGAATATATGGACTTCGGCGCACGCGCCTTGAGACAGCATAACTTTTTTCATGTCATTTATCATCGCGTTAATTACGGTAATAACGAGCCAATAACAGTAACGTCGCATCTCTTCAATTCGATCATTGCTTCATTAAAAAGTAGAAAAAGAAACATTGAAACAATTTTTAGTTTCCCTTAAATAAATGAAGAATATACGAATTCGGTGAAATTAATAAAAAGTTATGCGTAACATACATAAGAAAAAAAAGTGAATGAGGTGGTGCCTGAATACTTCAATCTAACTTTAGAAAAAGATTTGCGCGGACAACATACGCGAAAATATTGAAAAACGTTGTTTTCTATCTATTGGTTAATATTAAAAAGTTTTAAAAGCCTTTCCTGTATGTACTTTTACTTCTATCACCCTGTGATCGATTATGAATTTAATGGTTGCATAAAGTAACTAGCATGGCCAAATAATTGCAATAAGGGGGATACTTTGAATGGCCCAGAAGGATGCGCTGCATTTCAGATATTTCCATCCAATTTTCAAGTTCTAGCAGATAGTTGCGATCTTGAAAGGACCACTGCGTGGCTGAAAAGTTTCGTATCCATTTATTTCTGCATTTCTGAAAAGTTCCTTTCACGGAGGCCGGAGGAATCCTGAAGTAAACTTGACGGACGTAAAAGGCTCAGTGCTCGTGGCGTCGGCAGTGCCGGGCACCTCCTGCAGTGAACGGCAAGTAATCATTCGTACGATTCGAAAAGTGAATCAGCAGACATTGCCCAGCGCGGTCGATTCACAGGAGTTCGTAAGAGTGCAGGCTGGCAGAAATGGTATTATTAAAAAAGTTTTGCAATTAAAACTGCTAGTATAACTTGAAAAATTATGGGGAAACATTTTTTGCCCATAGCACTACTGTCCAGCATCCGTCCTGTTAATGTACCACCTATAGGAGAACCATCGAGTCGATTGTTACCCGGAAGCTTATTCAAGCAACTTAAGAGTCTTCACTATTACATCTCCATTGTACTCACTTTTAACAGGATTACTTGAACATAAATAAACAGAAGACCATTTCGAAATCGATGTATCGAGCATAACCTCAATCGCCAAATAAGTAGTAAAGACAGCATAAAAAATATTTTTAATCCAAGTTTTGGTCCCAAGTGCGGTATTTTGGCAAAACTCATTCCCTTAGGAATTAAACCCTTTACACCCATCTCCTCCATCCTAACCTCAATTCCTTGGAGTGTTAATTCTTAATTTATTGATTCTATTATTAAAGAATTTTGAATTCTAGTATTAACTAAGTAATTGATTAAGTCAATTTCAAATTAGAATGTGGAAGAAATTTGATCGTTATTAATTTTTAATTTCCTTAAAGTAATTGGTGGAATCATTTACTCATTACAGACCTTGCGGTTGTCCTAATTGTAGTGGGATTGAATTGACTTAGCTCCACGCTAAACTAAATGTTTTGTATTGAATGTTTTGTCAAAATTATTTACATACATGAAATTTAATTAAAATAGGAAAAATATTTTAATAAAGCAAAGTAACAAAAACTATTTCCTTAGTGACAAATATAATTAAGCCAATTTTAGTTCACACGGCTGAGTTTAAGAATAAAACTCGAAAGGTTTCGAAAATATGCTTTTAATTAGTTACAAAGCAATATATGTTTTTAAACTTATGCGTGTATATGGCAGTAATTTTCAAGATGATACCTACTACCAATTTACTGGAATAAAAAACATGTTGTTTTAACATCTATTGGCAACGAATATATATTATTGTAATTTTCCAAACTGTGTATGTTGTATAGTAACAATTCTTTTGAATTTTAATCATTTTGTTCTTTAATTTGATCTACAGAAAATTAGATACAGATCTGAGATCCAAATAATTATCAGTACAGAAAAAAGTAAGGAAGACTGCTTACAGAAGGTAGACTAACTTGAAACTGATAAGAAATTAACTGGGCCAAAAAAAAATCTTTTCAACCAAATTTCTTAAGCACACATCGGACGAGGTCAGGATTTGGATTAAAAAAATATATTTCATATATGAATGTAAATATAGTTGCTATAAGTACAAATTTCAATAATGCGATCAACACGTATCCTGGCTTTTACAAAAGAAGGCTAAGTATGTATTTTTAACGCCACGTTCTTCATACTTCATTAATTTAAAGATCTTTAGTATGGATAAATCTTAATATTTAGTACTAGTATTCAAAAGACCCAAATATACTGATATTATATATACATAATGAGGCTTATATAACTGTGAATTGTGCCCCACAAAATCATCAACCATATATCATAATCATTTATTCACATACATTGCATAATATCTCAACAATACACTTGAGGGTGTCAATAGCATTTAGGGAGCAATTTTACTAGGCAGATTACAGAAAGCCTAAAAGGCAGTAACAATGTTAAAATGTGTGAAATTGATGCGAGAAATACACCCCAGAATCCGGCGCAATATTTTATTCGAAAATGAACTTGGTTTCGGATGTGTGATTACGATGCCTCCGAACTTATTCGTCTCTATGAAATTTGCTTCATAAAATGTGTCCCTATAAAATGGAACAAAGCAAAATAAATGAGTACAATATATTACAAAAGAGCCGCCACGTATACCCGGGTGTTCATCCCGGCGGGAAAAGTCTCCGAAGCGCTCAATCCCGGCGACTGAGCATCATTTTTCTTCTAGCATATCCCCTTAAAAATGCTCCAACTTAAAAAGAAATGAAAACATAAATTCCCCGAGAATGTAGTGATTGCTTGTATCTAATTTATCCTACGAATTGTATAAGGAAATCTTGTGGCAAATTTTTATGGGATGTGGAGCGTTATAAATTTCGTGTTGCATGTAAAATTCCTTAGGTGAGAGAATAATAGCATTTCCCGGCGAATGTTTAGAGCTCTTTATGATAGAGCGTTGAGCATAAGCATAAAAAATTACGAGCATGCCGGAGCTTTCCGGGAGTTCTCTGCTCCTTTTTGATTTTTTACGGAACACAAACTTCGTCTGGATGAGTACTGACATTTACGTCGAAATACACAACGGAGGGAATATTTTCATCTAGAAGATTTGGGACATGGCGTCACATGGTTTGTCACTTTCATTCCCCAAAATATCGCTGCTAAAAAGGTTTTATGACACTAGATGACAGTCCGGTATCCTCCTATATGATCTATTTTATATGAACCCTTGACCTAATTGTAAAATTTACAAAACAAAAGGTCGTGTTTAAAAACGGAAATCATGGATGCTCGAGAAAAAACCAAACCATGAGAACTGTGTGATCTCTAAGGTATTGGAACTGCTCTTGGATTTTGAGGTAGAATAACTCGCTGTAGGCATCATTTTTACACTTCTTAAGGATCGAGGATTAAGCAACTGTCTGTTGAAGAGCTAATGCAGAACTGAACTAGCTACCATAAGTAGTTAACTACCTCATATAATTAGCTGAAGCTTCCAGCTAACTATGCTTGAATTGATCGTCAAATTCTTGAAAAGTGCAGAGAATGACGTCGTGAGCAGGCACCGGGAGCTCTTAAGGCACCGCTTCGTATTTCATTTAAGATTTAAACAAATAATCATGTTAAAGCCAACAAATTTGTTACATGTAACAAGACGTTAGAGTTCTTGATTTCTTTAAGAACCGCGATTGCCAGTAATTAACCAGTTAATAACCATTTGTCTTTTAAAATAAACATTAAAAATTGTGAGCAAGAACGCATCAGAATTACAGTCTCTTTCTGTTTTCTTAAGTTATCAGAATAAAATAACAAAAAAGGTACTTTTCGAGCGTCAAAATGTATACCCTCCTTAAAATAGTCTTTGTGGTTTTTAATACTCTGGGATGTATTTTTGTTTTCCTTATTTTTCGCTTTCGAGTTAATGAAAATACCTGAGATAATTTATATCCAGTCGTTAAACTGCAATTACCCAACTGCTACTAAATTAGCGCCGTAGGGCGCGCGATGTGTTATCATAAACTCTTAGTTTTTGTAACCCACCTTTGCGGTTTTATCGTAATCCAGAACGGTGGTAAGTAAATAGTACTAAATGCAAAAATTAATACTGATTTTACGTGTTCGCCAGAGCTACCGCCTGAGGCGCCACTACCAAAGATGCATCCGCGCTAAAATTCGAGAAGTCGTCCCGTTGCCTTTCAACTCTTTCAGGAGCGGCATTTGCGGGGGTGCAGAATTTTCGGGGAGATGGTAGCATTCGCATAGTGCTCTCTTCTACATGAATTAATTTGGAAATATGCATCCCTTGTCTCGCGCGTACGTAGAAAGCGAATTTCTGAACAAATGTGCACAAATAATTGCAAGTGCTTGCTGACTTAATATTCACAACGAAGCAACTAAAGCGCTGGATCTATGCATGGTGGCTGCTCCAGTACAGGCTCCAACTCTGGCTCCAACCCTGACTCCAGATTCAGTTCCCTGCCAGGAAGGCAACCCGAATTTGCAGCTACTGTTTTTACCGGGTCTGTTGGAGCGATGCTTTCTGGTATGTAAATAATTTAATTATAACTTTGGACTATTTACATTCGAGTGTTTAGGTACACTCGAGTAGAATAATATAATTTTCTTTGAGGAGATAAAGCCGGAGTAAATAACTTAATGCAAAGGAATTATCCCTTCGTGTTATGCGTTCTCGCCAGTTCTTTTGTGGCACTCGTTCCGGGCTAGAGCTGTTCTGGGTGGTATCTAATGGAACAACCGCCGGAGGAAGATGAGCTTGCCGCTCTTTAGTGTGAAACACCAGAAATGAACAACTCTCATGTAAGTAATAGGAGTTCACCAAACTATGGCATGAATTTGGAAATCCCACTTACAGTGAGAATATCACAAAATAGATTTTCGATATTTTGGCCGAATAATATTAAAACGGCATTATATTTATAAGTTCATAATGACGGTTTTTTAAAATTATATTCCATTTTTTAAAGTTAAAATAAACTTATATTTTTATACTGTTGAAGTTCTGCCAAAAATACGCTCTCTTTCTCCTTTCAAAAATTAAATTTGCATTTCACTTAAAATTGAAATCTTCTTAAAATTTTAATATTATTTCAAAAAAGTGGAGTGTAACCCACTATGATAATATGCAAAACAATTGGTAACTAGAGCTTAGGTTTAGGTAAAAGGGACATTAAGAGACACTTCTTCCTATGCGTATACATTATATGTTTTATGTTGTTCTGAGAAACCTCTATATATGATAATTCAAATTATGAATTTTAGATGTTGTAAGGTATATTATTTTTCACTGTAATCCTAAAAATTGGCAATTCCGTTGCTTATAAAAACTATCAATCTTTCAAAATCAATCTGACACAATATTTGCATAAAACTGTCTTCCAATAAAGTTTTTATTATTATTGAACACGAAGCTAAGAATTTGTGAAAAATTAAGATTTTGCACTTTGCTAATATCTATTTATCTACATCTCTAATTTTTATGGTTTTTTTTTTAAAATATTTTAAATAGCAATTAAACCGTCGTCCGTTGTTCAACAATTTTTTATAAACAATTAAACATGATATCTCTTGTTGAAAATCACACATTCAACTTTGGGATACAGACAAGGAAGAAGAACCATTTTCTTCATCGGGAATCTAGTTGACTGCAAAAAAAATTCTTTATTATTTTATTTTTATAGTTTAAAGATCGATTAAGTCAACACTTTTATTTATTGTTTTTAAAACAACCTTCAAAATAATCCCATAAATCACTAAATCATTTTTCGGTACGTGCATGGCTATGTAACCCCCTAACTTTTAGCATTAAAGAAAATAAAAGCTAAAAAATCAATTTTTAAATTTATATTAACCTTATACTTTTTCATCACACAAGCTTTTAATAAGAATGTCTGAAACCCTATTTTCATTAAGGAGCTTACATTTGGCTACATTATTCAACATTACTCATCACTAATTTACTATAGCATTTACGCACAGTAGAACAATTGTCTGCCATTGTGGGGTCCTGTTCAGAATGATAGATAGCTGGATTTATACCTCGAAAGGCAATCAGACATGACCTAAGCAGCACAGAGTCTATGGCCTTTAACCCAATCATCTCGCATATATTGCGGCCGTAACTTATTGTCTCGAAATAGAGTTACACTGTTGGAGGGCCTATTTTATAATTAGTAAAAACTTGCCAATGTTCCAAGGCAAATTCACACATAGAAAATCTTCTTCTGGGCATCATTAATCACTTCATAAAATTGCTAGCTAACTAACGTCCCTCATCAGAATCTATCAAATTACGACTGGAGCTGCCAGTTTGCATCAGGCAACTCCTCCACCCACGAATGTTGACTAATCCTGGTATAGGGCCCGTATGGACCGGGCAACAGAAAAGAGTTGCCAGGAGTTGCCAAGTAGCCTAGTAAAAGCAGGAACCGCGCCAAGGAGCGGCCGTCCGGACTGACGATGGCGACGCCCGACTTTAAACAAACAAGGACCGAGATGCATGAATAACGTAATTATCTCCACAAATTCACTTCTCCGCTCGATTAATAAAACTTACGGGCTTAATATATTCATTAAATTTCTTTCTTTCCCCCTTATTTCCGCCTCTGTGCCGTGGAAACTTTCATCATTTCGGACCGTCTTCTTCTTCTCCCTGGGGCGGGAACAGAGTCCCGAACAGTAACTTATGGAACAGGCTGAACAACTCCAGGTGTGGGTGCACACCGACAGAATAGGCAAATTATGAAGGACGTTGATGTGCTATTAATAATTCATGTCATGTAATATTTATATGATAATACAGAGGAGGCTCTAGCGACAGTACCGGCAGGATTCGTGAAAATCTTGTAAGGCTGTTTACTAGCGAATTTGTACATGAGAAGTATTGGAATAATGGCCTTCTAACCATATTTTTATGATAAAGAATAGACAAGATGGCCACATGCATTTAGGGAGGATACTTTACATGCTTAGATAGTAGACCAAGTCTTTGTGTCGTAAAATATTTAGAAGCCTTTTTTACACGGATGTTAAAACTTTGTTATGAAACATTTTTTTCCTGTAATTTTTATGTTAAGTCATATATGCATAATGGACCATTTCGTAGAGTAAGCCATGTGTGCAATATTTAGCAAATTACTTCGAATTTTTCAATGGTCTATAAAATAGCCATTGTCTCAAGAGTCACAGTATCTACGTGACTAGAACTGCAAATAGGTGGACAAACATTTTTGGCATTAGCTGGCATGGAATTCATTCAATTTTCTAAAACTCTTTTATTTAATGTTTCTTCCCTTAAATGCGTATCAAGTTTGCATATTTCAACGTCTCACCTTTTATTATTTCTCTTTGAATTTTTCCAATCTGATTCAATTGAAACTTTCTATAAGGATCGTGAAAAATAAAAGGAAAGAATTTTTAATTGAAGAAATTGAAACAATTTGGTATATCGAAATAAAATATTTAAAGACATTTCAAAAATATAGACTGATCTCTTGTAATTAAAGTCCACATGGAGAAAACACCCAGTAATGTTTTTCTAATGCAAGCCGGTATCTCTAAAATTAGTCAACTTTCGTCTACTAAACTCAGAGTAAAACGAAGACTCCTATGAGATCCAGGAAAAGTTTCAAGCTCAAACCCAACCTTTAATTAACATTAGAATTATGAAAACTTTTTATGGCATGAAGAAAATTAAAACTTATCAGCGATTATTTCTAATCCACTAAATTATATCGTGACAATACAAAAAAATGTTAATAGGCTAGACTTTTGTATTGGCCCCTACTTTCATATTTTTAATAGACAAGTTTTGAAACATCAAAAGAATTAAAGACATTGCAATGTTCTTATACGTTTTCCTCAAAAACGAATAGTTTTACAAAAAAAAGTAAAAAACAAGACAATATGGAAGTTTCCGAAATAATTACGAAAAAGTGAATTTTAACTCCATTTCTGCTTTTATAGTCAGGTTGTACTTGATTATTTTAACAGAATGATTTTTCCAAATGGCCGTAGTATTCTTTGTGAAATACTTTAAGAGTTAAAATTAAAATCATTTTAAATATTTAATCTACTTCCTAGAAAATATTACGCCGTAAATAAAGTTCCAACTTAAGATTTTAATTTCAGAATGCTTTCTTTGTAATAAAGGCGTTTTAAAATATATTTAAAAATTCATCAAGGAATTATCTTTGTGTAAAAGTTATTTCGACTACTTATAATATAGCCCATAAAACTTTTTTGATCTTCTTTCCTCCTATCAAAGAGACACAATAACATTAAACGATTAATTCTTTTTATTTCTATTTTTTCGTTTTAATTAATTTTTATACCTACTTCATAGAAGGCAAAAGTGTTATTATAAACCATTACTAATATTTTAAGAGGAATTCTCACATAGAGCGTCGAAAAGGGGGTATATAATAAATAAACGACTATGATCACAATTACGAGCATATTTCAGTCCTCATCTTTCAATTAATTGCTTAGAGTAAGTTGGGAAAAGCATCAAAGCTAATCTTGTAATTAAGTTTCCACTTATGAATTTCGTGGTGGCTCTAAGCGAAATCGTCCTTATTCCTTTCATATCTCAAATGTCGGCCAATTTGATTTTCTGGCCTGGCACTGTCTCCGGGCTTTTATGTGCACGGTGCATTCATTCCCATTGCTTCTTAGACACACCACTTACAGCGCCTTTTTCTGACAATTTCAATTTCTGTCGATATCCTTGCAAGGCAGCAAAAAAGGCTTTAGTAAACACTGATAAAGCTGAGTAAACTCCTTTGTGAATTAAAATTCAATTTTCTTCCTTCAACAGAGAAAGACCGAGTCATCACGGCTTTCAGTCGTAGTGTGTAGAAGATCGCGGTATATGCTGCCAGGCCGACGTCGTCGTCGCCATTCAGTGCCTCATATGAGCTCCACTGTAAAATTTCTTAAGGGAAAAGACTGCATCCCCAAGAGTCCTCTGACTTCCTTTCAATTCTCGAGGTACGTCCCCTAAACAATAGAGGGAACTTTTAATGATCCCACAGGCTATATTTTCAGTAAATGAACATTCACTTCATACTAGCGCAAATATTTGACGAGACATTCAAGATATAAAGATGAAAATACCTCGGGACCGAGGTGTGCACGGCTGCGAAGGCGATCCTGGGAGATGGGCTATGGACTAACCTGCCGCCACTGCCGTCTTCATATCATTACTTATGGGCGGCGCGGCGTTGCGTCTTAAATCGCGCGACTTGTCTGGTATATGAATTACTTTCGCAGGAAGAATGGAACTTCTTGCGGTCTTTCATTGAATTTTGAATGTGCGTCGGACTGAAGTGGAAAACAACTGCTGCCCATTTTCAACATTTTCGACATTTACTTTAATTAAAGTACGATACATTCATTTCCTTAATTTTTCCTGAGCGGTTTTATTCAAATAGATTTATTTTTCTAAGAACAAAACTTGAATTAAGTCGTACCATTTCGCATATTTTATGGTACCAGAAGATTTCAATGCTTCTTCATATAAAACAGCACTTTAAAAATTTAAACTTATTAAAATTGCAAAAACAATCTTCAGTCGTAAGTCTATTATAGTAAAAACCACGTTTTAAAGTATATACAAAATAAAACATAAAAAAGCACAGGTATTAAACAAGTACTAAAAATCTGTAATACACTTCCGCAGAAAATGTAAGAGATTGATTTACCATTTAATTTTGCAATCTCTTCTCTTTGACTGAATTTTCTCTTATCAATACAAAGCAACGGCTTATTATAAATTTGCTAATTAGAGATTCTAAATTTATTAGCATAATTGCCCTTCATCCTTACTTAAGCTTCAACTTAGGATAATTTCTATATCATGGATTATGAGAAAATATACGCACAATGCATATGAAGCCGTTTTACACTTTATTATGTATTTTAAAATCATAATTAACATTTTTTTCTTTTTCTTGGAATGAGAAATTTTGATATATTGAAAAAAAAATCAACCTTGTAGAAAATAATATAAATATAATTAAATTATAAATTATAATTAAAAATATAAATTATGCACAAAGATATTTTTAATCAATTTTACAGTACAGAAATTCTTCTAGCGTATTTTCAAAAGATGTTGTGGACGAAATTTTTTAATTTTCTTAATTTTCATAATTAAATCTTTTTTAATGGATTTAAAGTGCCTCAGCAGATTAAGTCATGTTGACAACATTTAATCTCTTCTCCTCTTGATTGCAAGATCGTAGTCGTTAAATTTTTTTTTATATAAATTTTATCCATTCATTCAGTTCTCAGATAAGTAATTAAAGTGAAACTCTGGCATAATTTGTTATTCTATTCAAAATAAAATTACCGTGAAATCCGTAATTAATTACGAGAAAAAGCGCAATCAGATTTTCGGATTGGTTTATTTATAATTACAGCATGAGGTAAAGGCGACAAACGACGATATTAGTCGCACTGGAAGTACGCATCATTTGCGGGCATTAACGCACTCGTGCACCCACCAGGGCAAATTCCCGATCAAAAACAGCTTGCACTATCTGCTTATTCGATTTAGCGTATTATTAATTGGTAAACATGTTTTAAGCTCTCTGTAAATATTAATGAATTCATGAGGTATTTAAAATTCGTTGTCTTTTGTTAAATTTTTGAAATTTAAGGAAAATATATTCATTGAATGTGTGTTACTTTACCATTATTTAAAACATTGCTGTCGTTTTCGAAATTTAATAATCTGAACTACGAGAAATTTGATTTATTGGGTTTTCAAATTAAACTGATTAAATTGGAGTCTAACTTGCATATTATAACAAAGGAACAAAAATAGGAGTGCGTATATTTTGAATTGCACTTTGGTTAGTAGATTAATGTTACACTTTATCCAAAAATTATAAAGGTTTTATCTTTCCGGTATTTAGGACACTCTATGGCTAGGCTATACATACTTTTAAAACCTTCAGACCAACAAAATTATAGTACAACACCTTTCTGTGTCATTTCACGTGTTATTTCACATTAATGTTCTTGGTGGAATCATTTACATATCATACATAGGTCACGGCCTTGCTCAGTTGGAGACGTTTTAAGGGGTTGAAATAACGTACATTGACTAGTTATAAAATAGAATTGAAATTAGAGCTTAAACTTTTTCCAGATTAAAGGCACGGAAGACACAAGACTTAAGTCTAACTCGCACTTCACTAAGTTTGCTACCTACTTTTATATAAAATCCTAAGTCTGGTAGAGTAAGCCTTTTTATTTAAATAGACATGCCTGTGCTATTCAATGCCATTCAGTTTCATTTTTCTATCCTATAGAAATTGCTAGCTATTTTGATTAGCATATGTGTGTTTTTTAAAGAAATATTCTTCCGAATTTGATCAAACTGGGAGACCTTAAGTTCAGTTTTACCTAAATAAAGCCAATATTTTACAAATGTCTGATAAGAAATTTATGTCGGTATGTGTTTCTTTTTCGAGGATGATCCTTAAAATGTTTAAAGACGAAAATGAAATAATGTTTTACTGAAAGTGTTCGATATTCATCCATTTGCGACTAAGCCTTCCATTAAAGCTGTACCCTGAGGGGCGTCGGGATGTATTTTAAATGATTCTTAAGTGCCACGATGAACACTCGTTTTACTTTTAAATGCAACCAATCAATCCGCTTATTGTCTTATTTCTGCTTCCCAATTACTCTGATTACTCCTAGCAGTTATTGAAAAGTTTATTTCGAAATTCTCCGTCGGAACGCTTCCCGCACATACCCTCAGGGTGTCTCCTTGACAAAGGGCGGATCGCAACGACAATTAAACAGAGGCAGGAGCGACGGGGTGATGGTGCAATTTCACCAGTTTTATTAACTACACATACCAAAAAATAAGATTAATTGCAAAATAAAACTTTTGTATTAGCGGAAGTATCTTTTTTAAACCAACGAAGTCGGACCAACTACCCCAAGGGGTAAGGGACAATACACCAAGGGAGGAGTGAAGAAAAAGAACGGTTGGGTGGAACTGAGAACAAAAATCAAGGAATTTCGCAGCAAATAATGAAAGAAGTTTTAAGATCTGCGGTGGGAGAAAACGAAAAGGAAAAATTCCTCACTTAATTATAGCTAGCTTGGGAAAGAAATAAAGGCGCTGTAGTATTGGTCCATCCTTGGTGTGCGAAATGCTCCCCACCAACAGTTAAGGCTGTTCATCTTTAATTCTCGCCATCAGCTACCCTTCTTCTGTTCTGGAAGGATACCCTTGGAAGCAGAGTTATCGTTACAGAAATGGATATGGTTGGCCGAGGAGATGGGATAAGACAATTTTATCTCGGCAAAGGTACCTATAAATTATGGGCTAACCGCCTTGAGAATTTTATGCGAATTGGTTTGTTGTTACAACAAAAAACTTTTTCCCTGGGTTTCGGAACTGCGCGGGTGCGAACCAAACAGATATAAAAAATATTTTATTGATTTTATTCGATTTATTGCTTTTTGATTTTATACTGTCGAACTCATTTTTGCTTTACATTTTTAACAAGTTACTACAATTATAATACCATTTGGGTGTGTACAGAGCGAAGTATTAGCATTAAAGCTTTATATCTTTATCACTTTTACAAGAATTATGATTAATGAATGATATTTTTAAGAATTTTATATATTTCTGGTATTTTTTATGGGATATTGTTCAAACAACAGCTTAGTAAATACTGTGCATTATCACCTTACGTATATTTTGTTTACTACCTATGGAGTTTACTTTTGCCAACACTAAAAGGAGGAATAACTTCAAATCCTATCGGAGAAAAAATTTGCAAAGAAAATTTACAAATATACTAAATAAATTTGAAGAAATAGTACGTGATGTGTAAGATGGATTCATATGAGAAGTACTTTACCACCACTTCATTCAACTGTGCCAAATTTCAACTAATTTCAAAGGTCTCTGAGAACGATGCCTATGACAGACAGACAGACATGTTAATGCTGATGTTTTAACCTAATAAAGCTTCAATAAGCTTTAAAGACCCAGATTCTTCAGGATTTTTAATGATTATGTAGAGAGCATAAAGTAAATAAAACTAGCTTTAGCATTCATCTGTAGGTCATGGCTTAGAGTACAAGAGTCTAGACCGGTCGTTTTTAAATATAAACTGAGATTTAAAAATTGAGAATGTGGATACACCAAAACTTAAAAATATGTAGGTGAAGAAAAAATAGTTGTAAAAGTTTTCGAGAGCTGAAATCAAATTAAATAAACCTGACCCTTGATTAAGTAATTTATGGTAGTCCTATTTACTTACTTAAATTTATCTTTTAATATTGACATATACAGTTTTAGTTCTTAAAATGTTAATTAAGTTTTTCTTATTAGAAGGCAGTTAAGTTATTTTCGGATTATACTAGTACTAGAATTTAAATAAATTTACTAGAATTGCAGAAAATGTACGATCTATATCCCCAGGAAATTTCTGGAAATCAGAAAAGCTAGAATTCAACTGTCTCGTTGCGATTTGTTGCGATAGTTGTGAAACAATTACAATTTTTACAATACAGAAGATTTTATAATACTTTTGCTTAATTTTTTAAAGTCTCTAAAATTTAGATCGACGGCTAAAACATAGAAATGCGTTAAATCCACAAAATAATAATAATAAATTCATGTAATGTAAATTTTTTTCTTAAATTAATTACCTAATCTTATCTTATTTAACCTTATTATAAGAGCTGAATTAATTGGATTGTCTGATATTTAATAATATGGTTTAAAATAGAAGCTGATGGAGAAAAGTTTTCCTGATACTTACCACACGTAATACATACGATAACGATACATCACGGAAATGAAGAATACATTGCAAATTCTACAGATTTTAAAGCATCAAAGAAGTGATTTCATATCGTGTTTAAATTAAGCCCGAAGAGCTCTCAATGTAGCATATAATGTAACTTGATGAAGTCTTTGCCCAATAAAATATTCCCATACGCAATAAATCTATGATAAGACGTTGGAGTATCATTCCCTCTTTGAGGCCACGCACAACGCACCCTCTGAGTGCGTTCTCGCGTGCGGTACGATGGCGAATGGTTCGGAGCGAATAAGTGATGCCTGAAATATTATTGACGTAATTGCGAAACTCATTCGGAATGTTTCCCTTTGCAAACAGAGGCGCCGAAATCACTGCTGCCGATAATAACAATATCAGTGAGAGTACATCATGCTACAGCGTAACAGTTCGTACGCATAATGGCGCCAAAGAGGAGGAGCCCTCTGCGTTAGCCACCCCATCAATTGAAAATTCAATTAATCTACGCACTTAGAGTGTGTACTTACATCGATACGTTGATAATCTCATCAATTTCCCTCGAATGTGTAACAACAAACATAGCGCCAAACATGGCAAAACCCTCATTCCGCAGGTCTCCCGCCCACATCCCGGCACACCAACAGAGTCCTTCCGCACCTTATACGGAAGACTTGTCAAACTTCGAATTGGCAACTCCGGGAACATATATTCGCATCAGAGATCAAGATTTCTGGGATAACCGGGACTGGGGGAATGTCGGTGTGTATTTCCAGAATTCTGCCAGTATAGTTGCTGAATTTGACACTTGCCCTGTAAGAAAACGTCGCAGATAAGAAGGTGTTATCTTCGCATTAGGATCGGATCGGTTGTTTCTCTGCCAGGTGTTCAATTTTTGAGGTCACATCACACGTTATTTACTCATTCCCCCTCGTTTTGAGCTGGTACTACGCAATGTCGTATGGAAAATAATATAAAACGATTTTTCGGTATCGCATACAAAACTTTAATTCATAAATGTCGACTTTAAGGGAGGCTTTTGGACTTTTATATAACTTAAACATGTCCTCTAATCTTAAGATCAGTCAAACAGAATTTGTTTTGTATAATTTTATTGTAATTTGAGTAATCTTATAAAAAGTACACACTTTGTTCAAATTATGTTTTAAGATCATATGCGTGATTGCAAAAATTTTCTGAAAAAACGCGCAAAATTAAAAAAAAATAACAAAACAAATTCATTAGTAGTTGACCTTACGAATGAACTCACAAATCACTAAAAAAATAAATACAGTATTTAACGCCTTGAAATGTATTTAATTATCTTCAAATACTTCGCTGCCCCTCATGCAATCTCAGAAAGTATTGCTCACAAAAATCTGAACATTGGTGATGATGTCCAGATTAAAGAAAAATTATCAACATAGGTATTAGAAATATTTCCAAACTAAGAGGGTTGGCTCTGTTTTTTTTAATTGCGATTGTTAAGTACAATGCACCCAAGGATGTATAACACTTGTGTTTATGGCAAATAGACATTACATGTAGACAGAAGTATTCATTATTTATAGTAAATATATTACCTCAAAATGCAGCATCTTTCTATCAATTTGCCAAAGCCCTTAGAAAGTTTGCTATTCACTAGATCTCTGCATCCTTAAAACCAGGGATCTAAGATATTAGATGTGACAATATGTGTACGTCTTCCTCCCCTCCATCTTTTAAAAAAGTGCGGCGCGGGCCATTAGCAGTAAGCCGCAATATTTATCTATCACCATGTAATTGGATGGAATGGCGTTCCACCATCATTAAATTGTGTGCCCACGTCACGTCACATAATTTTCTTTCCAATCACCAGCCCCTGTAATAACGCAGAGCCATAGAAAAAAATTGTCTGAATTTTTCATGTGAGACATTTTCATTTTTCTTTATTGCAGCGTTATCGCATCAACGGGAGGAATAAGTTAAGATACAAACACAGCGCACCGTGTCGAAGCGACCTGTTTTAATATTCTCCACACTTTCACATCCTGTCTTGGATTTTAGATGAAAGAGAAAATTCAACTTAAAAGGTGTAAAAAGTTGACAGAGCGCCGAGATGCAACCCTAACTAAGATTAAGCACTAGAAGGAGGTGCAAGTCTTTGCAAGCAAGGACAACTTGCTCGAGGAATATCTATGAGTGTTTTTCCTGATGGATTGCTGGACGTTTTTTTTTCAACTCCCCCCCTCCCATAAAGCTGTAAAATTACTACAGACAACTTCTGAGTCCTGCTGAATGAAATATACATCCCTCCACCTTTTGGCTGGAACTCCTTCTGGAAGCACCTTCAATGCCTTATCGTGTCTCCGCACATCCTCAAACTTCTTAAGACGACAGTTTCAAGTTTCAGGTGAAGTTAATTTTTATTTATTAGGGCGCACTGGATCTATCTCACTGTGAACATGTACAGTGGTTTTTACTAGTAGAAACTTTACTCACATTCTGGCGCCGGCCAGACCGCGATGAAATTGTTTTATTTTTAACGTAGGTGCTTGTTCTCAGTTTAGCTTACCAATGGTTTCACAAGGTATTATAGTATTATGTTTTTTGGAAGAATTTCAAGTGGTGGTCATATTGAGAAGTTCTCTTACGCGCAAAAACTACAGGAAGATTTTCCTCACGTGAGTAAATATTGATGTTAAAATTTTAATCCGTTGGGAGTATTTATAAAAAGAACAGAATTAATAAATTCAATGCAAATGTAAAAAAATCTGCTTGTCTTAATACATACCATATTTTAACTTGATTATTAAAATATTTTGAGCTCGTTTTATCTTTAGGTACGTGAACTAATGATATCTCCTAGTTCTCAGGAAATATGGAAATGACGTCAACTGAAGCCAGTCTAGATTTCACTAAGAAGACAGTTGTGCGAAATCTCAAAGCCATCGATTTGACTTTATACCCTTTATCTTTAGTTAATATTATTATTATTATAGTTAAAATATTTAATTTCTTTTTACAAAGGAAGAATATCAATGTAGGCCCCTATTTTTATTGGAAATAGTTCTTTTACTTATATTCTCTTGTAATCTAAATTCGTATAAAACACTCAAAGAAACGTAACATATGAAGCAGGTAAATTAAATGTTGTTTACAATTTCATACATGATTTTGTTACCTACATCTAACATTGGTTTTAATTCAAAACTGCTTCTGCTATGTGATAATTCGAATTCAAATTCATTCAAAGAACAAAACCAATCGAAAGAGTCATTATCATATTGTGTACGTTTGGAATTAAATGAAACGTGAAATTCGTCAAATAATTCTGCCTCACGGGCTAAATTTAAATAATTAAATTTGGATGAGTTAGCATTCTATAAATAGTTGCAATCTATACCTGCCATACCTCCAAAACTGCTGCTTCAAATGCCAGCACCCAGCATTGGGCCTCCCATTCCCCAGGTCGAATTTAATTTCCCATCCAGGGATGCTCTGCTCATAAAATGTTTGCTCTAGGCCTGGAGTTTAGGAAATTCTGGAAAATTTGTGCTATTAATGAGGATGATATCCTGCTAACTCTTTATGCAAGTACCAGAAGACCGGGGTACAGAGCGAGCACAATTAATATGCAACATGCGAACCCATTTTTTACAGCGCATTGTGACTTTAACGGAAGGCTATATCCGTATACCTCCGGATTTCATCCTTCTTCCTCTCTAGGAAATTCCTTTCAGGCGAAGATAAGGTTTAATTGGATTTTTATTTTAATCCGCAAAGTTAAAAGAGCACGTTCATTCCTTGGCGTTCCTTGAAAATTATCATTCAAGTTGTAAATGAATTTGTGCTTTGAAATTTTAATCAATTTCTTTGTTAGCACATTAAATTTATCGATTGGAGAAGTTTCGTCCTTTAAAATGAATAGTACTCCTTTAAAAATAAAAGTTGGAACGACATCAGAACTATAAAGTAAGCAAAGCTGGCACTGGCTCAGTTGGCGAAAAGTTTACCAACGTTTTTAGGCACTACATCATGCATTACGTGAATTTAATTAACCTCAATTGCTATAGCCATAAACATTTTGTTTTAGAGTTTGTTAGTGGAGTAGAAAACATTGTGACATTGCCTAATTTAGTTAGGTACCATTAAACTATAAATGACAAGTTTCGAGTTTAAAGGGGCTCAAGAGCTTTTCATTTCATTTATTATTTAAATATAATTGAGAAAATATTTGTTGAATATTTATTATTATTGTATTTAGTGTTACGAAAAATTCACTAAATCTAATTCTACGTTAGATAAAATAAATTTAATACAACATATTTACAGAATATTTACACAGAAAGGCCTTGAAATTGATTCTTGTGGCATTCCACTCCCAATACTGATCTAATTTATAGACATGTAAATATTCAAATCGTAGTATACTTTATGTAATGTTTTAAAAAAGTAAGACGCTTATGATGGTATTATAACTTTGTTTAACCTTGGATCCTACTTTAAAAGTATAGAAGCAACTTCTGCAGATAGGGAATATCTTGGCACAGTTACATTGGAAAGGACCCGAATGTCTGAATTTTCTTCGATTCAAAATAATCAATTTCAGTATTTTTAAGAGTAAGGAAAAGGGGTAGATATCCCGATTGAAAACAAACATTAGCGAAGGAATGTTATTTTTTGTGCTAAGCAGCTGCCCACAGAAGTTCAATTTGTGAAAAATTTCACTTCGAAGAGCAAAATAAACATTCCGGTGCCGTTTAGGAATTTCAATTTGTGTCGACGCTCGAATACCCTGTCCATTATCACATGTAAATCCCAATGCGTTCTAGTTCACATATCAAAGATATCTGGAAGCATATTTATATGGACGTCGAGGTTGAACCACACTCGTGGAAGTGCTTTCATTGTTGCTCTAAAATAAAACTTCAGTGGCTCACATTTGCTCTATTTGCGCAAAGTTTTCTGTAGCTCCTTGTACAGGTCCTGCTGCTCTGATGTTTTTAGTTTCTAACTCGGGGAAATGGAGAAAAATTCATAAAAGTGAGAACGGCATGTGCTGCCTCCGCAAACACCAGCACGCTCCGGCGTTTCTGTTTTTCTTTTTCTCCTCAAAAACTTTACAAACTCATAAGGAAATTCTTATAGAGGAACTTATTGACAGAAACACGCCGTGCGAAGTGTTGAACAGAGTTCTCAACTTTTACGAAGTTCGATTTTTTTTTCTAGTCAGTTTTTAAGGACTCCCTCCGTACAGGTGACAAGCTTAAGGAGATTTTCTTACAAAATACGCATAATCGCAAAGGCATCTTGGGAATGAAACACCGGCACTGAATATTCAGCACAGCAAATTTCATTGATGCAGTAATGAGAGGATTATATATTAAATTTTCATAAATTTCATGCCCGTGTTCACACAACGTACATCTTGTCATCTTCGGGCCTTTGAGAGACCGTCCTTTTCAAGGCTACCGTACTATACCTACAATCTGGTGCCGGCAAAGGTTTGTTCTACCTAGATTTGTTCAATTCTATATCAAGTACCACAAAGTGTAACGTATTACAGGTATTATATACGTTACGAATTTCGTTGCAATGCCAGATCTTCTGGGGACAATGTGTAGTGAGTAAGTAGAAACGAGCTCCTGTGAGGGTCCGATTTCGCTTGCTTGTTTAAGAACGGGGTAGTACTGTTGACACGGCTAAGGTACGCTACTTTGCCCTTCCGCTTGAATTTCTGAGAGTTTACGCAGTCAAGTTATAATCTGAATTTCACTTGAAAAGTGAGACCTTTTGCTTTTACAGAATTTCTCTGAAATTTATTTTTCAGTTTAAGAGAGTTAAACAATAGAAAAACAAATAAAATTCAATAAACGTTTTCCAATGGTACAAAAACTAAACTTTTGAACTTTAAAACGTTTATTCGGAATGTTTAAATTTCAACTTTGTTGAACACTTTTACTAAGTAAAATATTTGAACAAACCTTGTAATCTAAATATCGAATTTAAAAGAAAAAAAATTGATAATCCTGATTTCATTTTATAAATAACTTATGACCACAATAACATTTTCTCAATTTAGAAAATTAGCAACGAAAAACACAAACACAATTTCGATTAGTTAATTAATTAATTAATTCGCTTATATTCTTACAACCACGTGTGATTTATAGAGAACATACTTTTTTTGTCTCGCCAAAATAAGCGATATAACATTGTCAGCAAAAAACGAAAACAAAGAAGGCTTATCAAGTATGTGTTCGTATAACAAAGAAACTATTTCCTACCAGTCCAGCTTATAACGATTTCCTTTAGGAAAAAGTTCTGTAGAAGCAATAAAAGCACTTCCGTAACAAAATTTTAATAAATGCAATAAAAATAATAAATGCAGGGGACAAAAGGTTCGCAAGGACAAGGGTATCGTCATTTTTATGAAAGCATCTAGAAAAGAGGAGAAGAACGTTCTAAAGATGCCTTAGCATGCTCCACTAGAAGCATCATTGGGGAGCATTCCGATACTGTGGAAGACTCTTTATTAATTAAATTTTCATAGATAAAAAGAGCCATTTACAAGATGCCAAGGAAGTAGTAGTTGTCCTTCCCTAGGAAATATGCAAGTGACTTTCTGGTTGAATGGTATAGATTCGATTTTCATCCCGTTCCTGCACGTTCAGGCATTAGTTCATTTTAGCGCTTGGTTCAAGTGAACCCGCCGGATCCAACATTTTCTTGTTATAAAGATAGAACTAACCGCCGCTGAGAGGGATGACGACGATAATTAGAACAATAGAAACCTGTGCTAATTAATTGGATTAACGTGCTGCGAGCACAGAACTCTATATAGTATAAGAAATGCACGTGCACCAGTCTAATTAGCAAACTTATACTTGGATTACTATGCTTTGGGATTAGATGCTCAATTTTATGAAATCTAAATTTAAAAACTCGAATGGTCTTTATTAAGAACTGATAAAAATATTAGCAGATATCTACTCAGGAACTAATTTTAATTTATAGGATATATTTAAGTTACACGATAGTTCGTAATTATGAATTAAATTAGACATTGCGAGATGGAGTCTTTTGGAAATCAGAGCTTTTTAGAAATCTTTAGAAGAATAAAACTTTCGACCTAGTTCAAGTAGTTTATACGGGTTTATGGCAAATTGTTTTTTGAGTATTTTATTGCTAATTCTGTATTTTCTTAACGCTATGAAGTTTATCAAATAATTCAATTACTCTAAAATTATTTTAAGCCTATAATAATTAATAATATCATTTAAGCCTATAATCCAAAATGATAATGGGAAAGACCATCCTCAGAAACAAAACAAGTCGTAACATCATAGACCATGCATCTAATCAAGGGTCCTACTCAATTCAATTATTTATTCCAACGTATCGCAGCTAAAATATACGGAGAAAACAATTCAGTATTGATTCGCTTCGAACATCAAGTTGTCTATCATCTTTATATAGACATACTGATTTATTCCGAGCATAGTTTTCAAATCCCAGTCTAACTTCTAAGTGATCTGTTGCTAAAATACGATAAAAAGGGTTTTACGAAGATTTTATCAAACTAGAACCAATTATAATAACAATATATTTGTTATGCAATAGTAATAAAACTAATAAACACTTAAATTAAATAATTTAAAAATGATATATATATAATTTAAGATCTTCTGAAATTGCATAGGTTTAGCAAGAATATCAGCGTATAGTTCCTTGAAAACTTTGGGGTTACGTATGTACGTCCAGCGCTCTCAAAAATTTCAGTTTTTGATGAATTTTTTAGAGGATATGAAGAATAATTAAAAGAAATAAATTTACAATTTAAAGGAAAAACGTGTTATTATTTTTTATACAATTTTTTTTACTATTATATTATACTATTTTCTTAAAAGTATAGAAAACAATAATTAGTTCATTATCATTAAATTATGAATGTTTATATCTTTAAAAGAATTACTCATGAATGTTAATTTCTCCGAACAAATTGAAAAAATTGTTTCATATTCTTTACAGAATTATTCGATGTAATTAAATTAGATCATAATTACTATGCATATATTGTGACAATAGGAGTCAAAGGGTCGACTAAATGAATTCTTATATACAAATAACAATAACAAATAAAAACCTTTTAAAATGAAGTGGCAATGCGAGTACATCTAAGCCTCCTCCTATGCGATTTTTTTAACGCGAGTTCGGAGTTGCGAATTGAAATATGAAAAATAATTTGTTTTCTACGCGATTTTTATTCACTTTAATGCAACCAAATTAAAGTCACAGTTAGGCAATTATGCGTAGTTTAAGAAAACTTTAAAAATGAAAGTGTTTGGAGTCAGTAGTTCTTTTTACGCGAATTTCTTAGGAACGTATCAATCGTCTAAAACGAGGTCTAGGTGTATATTATTATTTATTGATTTCGTAAGGAAATCTAGAATCCGAAGTTGATATTCAAAATATACAAAATGTAAAATAATAAAAACAGACCAATACAACTAAAAACAGAAATTCATTTGTACCGATAATTTGGGGTATAAAAAAAACAATTGCTCGGTGGTATGCTGCCATCAATTTGTCCCGCCTTAAGGCCCAGTTCGCGGGCGAATTAGGAGGCATAATTCGTGGAAATATTTTTTGGAAAAAACCTGTATCCGAAGGTGTGCGAAATTTATTCAATTTGAAATAGCTCCCGGCAATTATTCACCCTGTTTATCTCTAATAACACAACGCAGTAAACGAATATTTTTGTTTGAAACTGTTTTCCAGTAGATACCTACGTCAAAGTTTATTCCCTCAACTTGTGCTCGGTGAAGACAAACTTTCAGGTAAGCCAATTGCATGGTAATTAATTTCGTTTTCATTGCGTTTTGATATTTTCGTGGTGCTTTCGTAGTCGCTGCTTCTGTATTCTAATGAAGTTGCTACGATTCGCCTCCTCAGATGTGGAATGGAATCACGTTCGCTATTTCTTATTTTTACTCTCAGATGTTTATGCTTTTCGAGATGGCTGGCTTCCGCCCTTGGCCCTGTGTTTGGCATGAATTTATGCTTTATGGTTCAGGCTTGGATATTATTTGGATTTTTAGAACCCCTCCCCCACCGTTTTACGCCTAAAAACAATCATATTTATTTTGTTTTATGTTCCATTTCACTTTGAGTCAATATTTTAACAATTCGTTATTTTTATTTCAGGTAAGGCTCAATAAGAAAATATAAAAGGAAAAATTTATATTTAAGGCGTCATTCTTGTCGCAAAATGAAAATTGATTTTAACACTAGATTTACCAAGGGGTCATTTTGACCCCTTTTGCATTTTTTTCTTGATATTTTTGTATGAATTTTTTGAATTTGTAGATTGACTTTTAATAGCATTCCAACACAAATTTCTTTTCCTACTGTTTCCACAACACACTTTGGAAATAAGTTTTCAATATTTTTCAACGTTGTTTAAGCGTAAATCTATTCATTTCGTGCTGCGGAAAAGTGATACTGTGTTTCGGTCAATTTTTTGAGCACGAATAATCTGTCTATGTGAAAAAAACATATAATTTCAAAAGAAACCATCCGATGGCCCACCAATAGAAAAAAATTGGTTAATATTAAGAGAAGAGAAATAAAATTGAAAGCGTTGCATTTTCAAAAAAATTCGGATGATAAATTGTTTCGTTTTCTAATTCCAATTACTGATTTTTCTTAGAAAAGAACTATAACTCAAAAAAAAATTTTAAATTATTATTAATTATTTCCATTCCAAATCAAAAATCGTAAAAGTCTTCCATTTGCATATTTTGAACAGGAAAATAACAATAATTATTTATCGACAAATTGTACGAAGTCCTGACCTTTTAGTCTTAATACCAAAGATTATAAAAACAATATCTTTTTTATTATTAATTATAATCAAATAGCTTCAATAAGCATACTTGAAAGTTGTAAATTAGCGGACATCTGAATGCATGAAATTTGTTTCTTTGAAGTAACTAAAATAATTACTCTTGCTATTCCTTGTTATTAAATTGTGAAATGTTATAAGTCCTTTCTTAAAAATTAATTAACAATTTTATTTTAGGCATTTAAATGTAAAAGAAAGCAGCTCTTCAAAAGAAATAAGAAATTGTAATTTTTTGTGGTAAAAGAAAAAAATGTTTCAAAGAATTCAAATATAAAATTCCCATCATAAATGAAAGGGAATTGAATTGTGCAGTAATTTAATTTATAATGGACTGAATACTCATCAAAATAAGGAAAATTTACCGAATAGACGTACGTGTTTAAATGAAAGGATTTTTTTTTTATGATTTTATTCATAAGACTACATACGAAGAATAATAAAACTGTAAAAGAACTAATAAACTAAAATTAAAATAAATTATAAGAAATGTATATTGCTGCTTGGCACTCGGAGGGTCAACTGATAATCTCACTCCAGTGACTAACATGTAAAATACAAGTAATTATTTGGAAGAACTTTATAACATAACATGACTATAACACTATCTATTGATTTAGTGTTGATATTGTGGGGTCAAGATGTCAGTGAAAAGTTTTAGTTTTTTAAAGAAATTTGCTTACTTCTTATCAGCAATTGATAAGTCCCGGGAATCCCCGAGTCTATTTTGGTAGATAATTATTACAGCCTTAGATGTAAACAACATAATCTTACTCATCCTAGTTTTTATTAACTTCACAATTAATTATAATTTAAGTTTGTTAAATATCAATTCGAAAGTAATCATTTCAATCACGTTAGAATTTGAGAATTTTTTGAAAATGAAAATGTGTGCGCATGTGTGGATTTGTATATTTTAAATTGGGTATTTAGTTTCACTACCGACGCCCGTTTTGGAACCAGTGTCACATGAACGAACGCGCTGAATACAAAAATTAGGAAAAATATGATAAATTTTTTCTTTGCTCCATCATTTTGATAATTTTCGAATTTTATTCTAATAATTTTTAACCTTAAGCGTACAGGGTCTGTTTTAGTTGCAAGAAAGTTCTCTTTCCTTTTATGTATTTTCTTCATTTTAAACGTCGTGATTACCTGGCATAAAAACATTTTAAACTGTAACTACTGCTCATCAAGGGTGAAGTATTTCTAGAAAAATTTGTCACTCTCTTTTGTCATAAAACTATTCCTAAAGAGCTTTAAAGACATTGTTACATTCGTGAAAGCACACATCTCACGGAGGTGTGAAAATTTCTATTCAAGAGATCACCACCGTGCTGTTCACTTTTGTTACTTTAGAATGAAAAGTTTTATGAAGCGTCGCAGAAACTGTTTATGCATGAGGTGTGAAATGGAACTTTTCCTTTTTTATACGCACATATATATACACATATATATCAAATGAACTTCCACCTCACCTGTCGTGGCATCAGACATTTTCGTTAAGAGGTTGTTCCTTTCCTATTGTGCCGAGCGCCACAAATATACCGTAGGGAAAAGTAGTAGGGTTATTTTGCGTTGGAAAGCTGCTGCTGTTACTGCTGCATTTTATCCTCTTTCGGCATGGCTCATTTCTTTTTGAAGTTTTCCACATTTGAAATGCTTCCCACCCTACAATTGGTGCCAGCAGCTAACATGTCTTCAACGTTTTACCTTCACACCTTTCTGCACGCCGACTTGCCTTCGGTTGTTCTCTCTCTATGCGATATAAGCCACCTAAAATAACTTTATTATACACTTATGCTTTAACGAAGTGCTATTTGCTTTATGTCTAAGTGGCTAAGAGTTAACCTCATACGTTGTGCAGAGATTTATTACCCTGCTAGAATTTACTTCTAACCGCTATTCCATGATTACAACTTTCGCAAATATTTTAATTCGTCTCTTGTATTTTGTGAATATATAAAAATATAGAAAAATAAATGAATATACACGCTTAGCGTTGCTACGAGTTTTTATTCACCCAACAACAAGCGCGGGATATAAGAGGAGAATATCCAACTTCCAGGAGGAACCAAGACAATAAACAAAAGATCAGTTCTATAAGGACTCGATCGGTGGCTGTAATTTCTTAAAAATCATTGACTCAAATTCTAGCGAATTTTACATACTTCTTCAAGATGGATGAATATTGTGCATCAAAGGATTTTAAAATTTTTCATCGAATCCAGATAAAAGAAAAGAATTTAGATTATCGTAATTACCGCATTTTTTGTATACACTTGGCAAGCAATAAAAAATTTGTGAACATAAATAAAATTTTTTGAGCGTTTGATAATTTTGTGTATTCAAATTTGTTTTATTATTAGAAAGAAACTTCAAATTATTGAAGTTCTACTTCATTATAATTCGAAAAGGACAAAATCTACTATTTCCCATTGAAACGATGAGCCATGATCAAAAACTAAACTCAATTCAGCTTAGAAAATGCGATCAATATGATTTGATTTGGATAATTTCGATCCAAAACAATTGAATTAAGTTCTGTTTTACTTGTTTGAGTTCAATTTGGATTCATTTGGCTGAAATCGAGTCGCAGGTCAGCTCAGTTCGATTCAATTCTATGGGACAGATTTGACATGACATGACTACATTCAGGTTAAACCAATATTGAACCACGTTTTTGTTTGAAATTTTGAACCTTTAAAATATATCCAGCAATTTTTATTCCGAAGAAACTCTGATCATTGATCCATGCAAATTTTAATCTCTCAACCTTCCGTGCTAAACATAATTAATTTTCAAAAGAGCTTTTTTCAGTATAAATAAATTTCTTCATACATAGCAACTTGAATTGTGGAAAAGAACTCTTTTGATAGGACATTGCTCTGAACACTTCTGAAATAATCTATTTTTGGAGAGCAATGTCATAAAAATAAGGCTTTTCGTCCTTTATATTCAGAAATATTATTAAAATACAAAAATTAAATTTTAACCAATATTGCAAATAAGCACTTTTATCGCTTCTAAGTACTCAAATTGTCTGTACCTAGAGGTCTCTATCATGTAACTTTTATTAAACAAGTTGAAGCTACTCCTAAAAAATGATTTGCATATATAAAAGAATTGCTCATATTGCGACATAGGATAAAATTGGATAAATGTGATTTGTACTTGTGTAGCAAGTATTCCTTATAAAAAGTTACTTGCGAGAAACACGTCGTTTACGAGAAACAATAAAAACTTGTCTCGAGTACTCCATGAAGCTTCTAATGTATCTGAATTGCTTCTAAAGCTAGATCCAGCACGATTGGCTATTTAAAGTAAACACAGGATGATACCTAAGGAGCTTCAGATGGCCGCTGCTGAAGCTATATCCCCTCTTTCCAAGAATTGGGAAAGCAAGCAAACCTCTACTTAAAATCAATTATAGTTCATATAAGGAACTATTCATATTTTATATATTAAGAAAAAAAAACAATTTTTTAAGAAAACAAAAATAACAATTTTTAAGGCTGTTAAATCAAGTACAGAAAATTGGGAGTTGTTAAAGATCAAGTGTTGTAGAATTTAATGACTCTAGATTCAATTCCCCTAATATACAGAAAATTTCAATTCCCTTAAACGAGGATCATATAAAACGAGTTACACTATAAAATTCGATATCAGGAAAAGTTCACTGTTGGAACAACAATCGGGACATTTGGGAACATTTATTCTTTTCCCATTCACTGGCGTTATATCAGCGAAAAACCTTTCCCACAGTTGAGTTCGATGAACTTGCAGTGAAATGCGAGGAAATATCGCCGTCCTCACAGAGGCATAAACAACACTAGTAAAAACGTCGACGTGCCGTGTAGCCGTACTGAGTTCCGAATATGACAAATGTCGGCTGTATCACTCCAGGACTTTAGAATTTTTCGGAGCTCCCTAGTTGTCCCTTTCGCGGCTACGCATACCAAACAAGCCGGCTTCCAGGAGTTTCGAAGGTATTTTCTGTCGGCGTGAGGAGCGCCTGGAGAAGGTCCCTATAGAGCGCACGCCGGGAGTCCGAAAAGTCCTTCTGCTCTTTACGATATTTTCCCGAATTCCGAAAAATGTGGCTTTCCAAATCCAAAGTGGATTTGTATGCGTGAAAGCTTCCTGAAGGAATTTTCCCTCCAATTTTTCGTGCAGTGAATCGCCGTTCCATGGAACATTAGAAAGGATTGCAAACTTTAAAGCGGTCGTAGCGAAAAAAAGCAGCAAAAAGGTCGTCCGGCTTCCACGCATACAGTCCGAAATCGGAAACTATACTATACAAAGGTAGGCGCACTTATATATCGGATTAAATAAATTTCGCGGGGCTTATGAAGACATGCTGGCGATAGTCCCGGTGTTGGTGTAGTAGGGCTAAGTTGGCGGTTTTCTAGGCTATGTGCACACGGCGCAGGCAAGCACGTGTGAACACAATTTTTAGTCATTTCACTTGTACTTATGTTGAAATTGCGCTCATATGTACGTTCGTTTATCCCGGATCCCGTCGGGTAGGAGTAAAAGAACTCGATTGCTTCATTTAAGTTGTAAACCTGTCCCAAGTTCGTTCCCGAGCTTTTGCTGCAGTTTTTTTCTTCGTAGAGTAGCTGTGCGCGATTTGGTGCTGACGTAAACTATACTTTATTCCTAAAACTTATCATTTAATTTTCGCAAAAGGGAGAAAATGACTACATTTGGAAACCCTGTCTGAAATTATAGTGATATAAATGCATAATGTCCAAAGATTAGCATTCCCATGTATTGCAAAAGACACCGAAGTAAAATTAAAATTATTAAAAATTAGAAAAAAAGAAACATTCAGAGTTTTTTGCAAGCTTGTAAAAATAAGGACATTACGTTAACAACTTCGATTTTGTTTTGGTTCAATTCCGACTTGCCTTAATTTCTAGGTTTAATCTATCGCGAAAACCTGTTTGTTTCTAAATATTAGTTTTAAATTTCGTTTATAGCGAGTACGTTAGCTTAAGTAATCATTATAAAGTTGATATGCTGAATATAAGAAATATAATTTTTCCCATTTGTAATACATACGTCGGTAATATAAAGCGAAAAGAGAAATAATCTAATAATCTTTAAAAATAAATAATTATATTAAATTCCAAGTAAACAAAAAGAGTGAGCCTAATAAATGGATAATTTTCTGAATTTTGACAGATTTATCTCTTAAAATAAAAATGTCTTTCAGAGGTAATAAATTTATATTTAAAAAATACCCAATTGTCTATAATTTTTAAAAAAATTGGTAGTAAAAATGCATGAAATAGAAATAGATGCTCGGAAATTTAACCTCATTCATTCACTCTCATATTTAGAGAAAGATATTTCAATTCAAATGCATCTCAAGTCTTTGTATAAGGATATTAAATGATTTAAATTGTAATTACGACTAAATGAACAATTCCAAGTGATCATCAAATGTTTAATATCTTTGATAGCATTTTGAAAATCTAATATTGTGTACAAGAAGCTATAGTGTTGTCACGGAGATGAAATACGAAATGTGTGCATTCGCCAGCCCCAGGAGAGCTCATTGGGAATTTATATCGCGAGCATCCCGCCACAATAGTGTTATCTTCACCGCCAAAGCGATTATTCCATTCCTTATGGTAATAAGTTCGATAATGAGCTTTCTTAGCATTTAAAGCCTTGCCTGGAATACTCAGAAAGGATCTTAATCCAGTGGCATTTCATCGGGATAAAAAGGAACCGGAAATGCTTAATCCAATTGTAGAACAACTTTGCAGATGCAGAATCACTTAGAATAGAGTTTGCATGATTCGCGTCCTGCATAAATAGATTTTGGCCAGCTCATAAAGAAGATTTAAGGCAGTAGCAGTCTACTATGGCCCGACCATATTGTCATGGCCAAGTCCAAGTCTGGGTCTGAAGCGCTATCCAGGGTATCCAGGGTGTATGCTTGTAGTACGTGTGACCATGGCTAAAGAAGGAATAGGGATTCAAATGGCGACTGTAGAAATAGGAGCAGAAATTCGGACCTAGAAGAATTGCAGATATCCTTTAGCCGCGCCGAACCAAGAGTGCTTCTCGACAAGTAGCATAGTTTGCTTTGGAAGTGCTTCAGAATTAATTCCGGCAGTTCATGTTTCCTGGACCAGTGCTACTTCTCGGGACTCGGGACTCCGGACTTAGCCCTTGAAAATGCAAAAGTTCCAATGGACGGAATAGCACTTCATAATGGCGCTCGAGTGCATGCTTTTGATACGAGGCTACTCTTGTCTTGGATTAAATTATGCCATGTAAATGGATTTTTTCATGGCAGCTCCCCCGTGTCTTGGGCATTATGCAATTCTCAGTTAAATGAGGAAAACGTTGTCGCTCTTGTGCACCAGCGTGCACGGAGCACAAGGATTCCTAGGGCTTTTCTAGGGTTCCCCCAGAGCGGTCGGACAGTTGTCCCGCCTGCTGACTCTGGAAACTATGTCTTTCACGCAAGCACAAAAATATGCTGTTTGTCCCGGGCACCTATTATTCTTTAAGGACCAGAGGGAGATATTGCAATGTTGATGGCAATACAATTTGTGATAAGCGATGAGTCCTCAACCAGCAGGATACCAGGATCTTCTTCAGCTATTTTTGAAACTACCACCGTCAGACGGTCCCTGGTCCTGCGATATGCCACGAACGCATAGTTGAACGCCTTTGGGTATTCCACTAACAGACATATTGCTCTGTTGCTGTGCTATGGCATGGGATGCAGATGATATCTCCTAATTTCCTCCCTTATATTATGTTAGAGCCCAACCAGAGTGCCACAGTTTGGCTTATTAGACTATGTACATAATACTGCAAAAATTCACAATAGGAATATATTGTAATCAGTGGCAAGAGCACAAACTACGCAGAAGTGTATTAGAGGGAATTATCCTCTCCTTGGCAAAAAGTGGAAGATAGCAACTACATGTAACCTCAAATTGTCTCTAATAGTATTTTGAGATAGTAAGGTAAAAGCAAATGAAGATAGGGCAAAAAAATCTTGAACAGCAATTCGTTTTTCAGATATGCAAATACCTGAAGGATGAATTAAATGATGAAGTCATGATAAAACATTTTTCAAAAACGCTTGTGTATGTACAGTTTTGATTTCTTTTTGTATCATTTTGTATCCTGTATCCAACACAACAACACACTTTTATACGCTGTGTAAGCAAAGAATTAAGATAATTATTTATTTTGATAGTGACCTAGAATTTTAATTTTAAACTCTTGAATAATTTTTTAAACAGCTGTAGTAGCCCCGGTAGTTGTATTTAGTTACGTGCTTATAAAAATGATCTGAATTCATACAACAAAAGAAAACTGGTTTTAATGGTTTGATTAATTATTTATGAGGAAGTAAAGGAATTAGTAAAAGTCGTTAAAGTCATTATAACCGATATTCGACGGAATACTACCTTTTAACATAGATAAAGATATACAGCAACCATGTATGTCATCTACTTGTAAAGTGCTATTGAATATTTAAAGGAATTGAAGAATAGTAGTAAACAAATTGAGAGGAAAAGATGGGCAGAGACAAATGGATTGATGGAAAAAGCTACACCATAGATAGACGATGCCCGAAGGGGCCTTTGTCCAGCGCGAAGAGGAGCTAGCACCGTGCGCTCTCGTGCACTACTTACTGGAAAACATTCAATTACGAGAAAGAAGTTTATCTTAAACACGAATTCTTCCTGACATATACAAGTTCTTCACCTTCAGTACTAAATCAAGTAAGGCGCCCGACCAGCAGCAACGAACGACAAATTCGCTCAACAAAATGAAGTACTCGAAGGAAATTGAAGGGTACCGAAGGACCCTCTATGCAAGGGAACAGAAATTTCTGATTTATGTTCCTCTCTTTATTGAACAAATAACGTAAATTTTTCATGTACACACACAGTTAGAGGCTGGCTCTTTCGTTAGCACATACCCATGGATCAAGACCTAGAATGATGCTAGGCTATATACGCTACATGGGCAACGAAATTCCCTTAGACTGTAGACTGTAGACTATTGATGCCGGCGGAGGAGTCACGTCTATGGCCCAAGGTTCGTTGCTGAAAGGTTCCTTTACTAGGAAAGTAATCAAAGTGAGACAAAGTTGTTTGGCGTGTTCTTTGAATGATGGCAAACAATATGCGACATACGCGCGCGACTTTGGTATGTAAAATTACTTTGGCAGCAACTTTTCCCTGGGTGACGTTCCAGCCAACCGACTGTAACTTATATTGTAAATGCCCCGACATTCAAAAGCAACAAATTGTATTCAGCCGCTTCTCAGTTCAGACAGGACGGATAACTTGCACATGTCGAGCTCACCGAAATGAAATTTTAATGAAAAAATTGTGGCAGTTCGAAAGGAAAATATTGTAAAGTTCCGCGGATCAAAACAGGAATTAGAGGTGGTGGTCTCCTTCTTCTTCTTCTTTTATTTAGTACCCACAGCGCTATAATGCTATGTCGCCCGTTACCGCGTTTACTTAAAAGGATTGTATAAAAAAAATGTGAACTTAAGTGATTTATAGACGACGACGTTTATTCTAAGGAAGGATTTTTGCTTGCTCACTTTGTTCCAAAAATTAAAATATTATTAATTAATGAATACATTGTACTTGAAGCTCTTTGTAATCAAAATGTATAACTATAATAAGCTGGGAGTACCTATTGATTCGGCACCTTAGCCAAACAGACTCGAACTATATCGAAAATTTCTCGGGAGAAGTTAAAAGTTTATACGATTCTATGTCGAACTAAACAAACAACTTGTAAATACCCTCTTCTTTAGAAATCCACCAATTTCTTAACAAATATAGATTTTTTTGGAATTCGGACAAGGTTTTGCAAGGAATCGCTTGTACTTAAAGAATTAAAAACTACAAATCGAACATGAAGTGAATTTTTTCGTCGTTTCTACTACTCATAAAGTAACAAATTATATTAAAAGAAATGTAAAGCAATTTCAAAAGCAATATTGATAAAATCAAAATGCACTTTTTAAAGTTACTTATCAGAAGGAGTACACATTTAACATAAACACAATTTATAAATATACCCATAAATTTATCTAAAATTACGCCTTATTTAAATTCGAATAAAAACTTGTCTGATACATGAATATATGATAGTAACGTTAAAACTAATCCGTAGAGCAATAAAATAGTTATAAAAAATGTTAATAAAACGTTTATTCGGAACATGCTAATTTTATCTTTTATTACGAACAAATGCCACTAGAAAACCATAAATAGGTAAAATATTTTATGCTTTTCTCTGACGCTTTCACAAAATCCAATTAAAAAATGTAAAGCAAAAATAAACTCGCAACGCTAATTTGTTTCGGGGATGTGGTGAATAAAATTTCGGTTCGAAATGCTCACAAAGAACCCAAAAATTGCATCTCATATTTTTTTTTAAAAATACTCTGACGTAGAAATTCTGTATGGATATATGTTCCAGACTAGAAGTAAGTACAACGAGCTCAAATTAGATTGAAATTTCATCTCTACCATTAATAGAACGAAGATTTGACATCATAAAGTTGGATCCTTGGACATCCAAAATTATGTCTTATGTAATTTGAATATTTGTTTAGTACTGCAAAATTCATAGGGTTTCTGGAAACTGAAAACCTCGAGACAAAATATTTCTTAAAAAAATCTTTCTTTGTAGTCCTTGTTCGCTTGATATGTAAATCCAATAGATAGAAAATGATAGGAAATAAAATTTTAGCTAAGATTGATATAACTTAGTAATTTGCTCTAAATATGAACCTTATGCCTACTGTTACTGAAAATTGGCAAAATGTAAAATTGATTGATGTGGAAATGTAGTGATGATTGAAAGCAATCAAAACATATTTCAGTGCTTCAGAAAACAATTTCACGCCTAATAACTTCGCAACGATTAATTAGAATTGATGGACACTTCATATTAGCACAAAACGGCTGCCTCTGTCATTGTCTGCCGCATCAATTGATCTAACTTGATCGGAGTGTATATCGAATGTCATGTAAACAGAAATAAATGACAGACAAATGTCGATAATGCCTTAAGTTCTCCTATCAAAAGAGTTAATCCCACTCAACGGCAGCAGTGGCGGACCCAGGGACCTCAAGAACGAAGTGAAAACTGAACACAAAGTGACACATCAATAACGGAATTAAAGTCCAGTCTGGATCTAGAGGAGCATCCCTTGGAGGGGTATAGAGGGTACAGATAGGAAGCAAGGTGAGGGTGGATGAAGGTACAGATAAATTGCCAAGAAGGATAAAAGTTTCCCTTTTTACTGGATACGTGATTTGAGCCGAGTAATGAATTTATCTAAGTCCCTATAGCGCAAGTTATTTTCTTTTACTTAATGTCGTCTCGTGCCGGAGTTGTAGTAGCTCCAATCCACTCCTAGAGCCGGCCATGGAACATCCCCTGTCCTTGGATTACACGTCATTGTCTTACATCCATCCATCCAACTGGTGTCGGCCGGTCCGCACAAATACTTTGACCGGGACACAACAGGACACACCAGGACGCCAGGGCCCAGAAACAGGACCGCCGGTTGTCATACATTCCTTCGGCCACAATGGCTGAATGAGTGGCAACGGATGATGATAAATCCAAAATATACGTTGACAACATCCATCAGACGATTCGTCAGGCTTTAGGTATGATCCTATCTGGGGCGCTCTCTGCAGCAGCGAAGGAAGGCCTCCCCGCGATGGCAATCTTCTCGCATATATGTGGGGATCTGGAGTTGGAGTTGCTTAGAACTTTAACTTGCCCACATTCGAGATGGCTGGCCGAAGTTATTTATGGCGCTGCTCGGGCGAATTGCTTACCGAATAACTTTTACCATTATTTAACTTATATGAGATATGAGATACGGAGGCTTCTGGTTTTGGGGGCGCATAATGCGAATGGGCGAATAAATTTTCCCATTTTTCCAGCGCCTAATCTCGCTGAGCCACTTCACTTAAACCTAATGCGACGTCCTTTTAATTCTGCTAAGTCCATAAGTTTTCCGACTAAATTTGAATAAGAAATTAAGCACTAACCTTCAGACTGAAAAAAAAAATTTCTCTTTTGTATAACTGAGATATTGGAACATCATATCCAACAAGAAAATTTTTACATAATTGCAATAAAATTTGGAAGTAGGTATATCAAATTTTTGGTCACACGTGGACTGAAAAACGCTTACAGAATCTAGAAAACAATCAATTGATATTACAACAAATATAACTGAATTGTAGTTTATTTAACACTTTTTCTATATATACACATAAACATGTAAACATATTTAATATACTCTTATCAGGGTTTTTACTTTAGTACCCACCTTGATGGTATTCGAACAAATATTATACAAGACTAAGATGATTTCATTCACTCCTAGTTTAGCATAAAGTGCGTAAGTCATTTAGCCTGCTTAAAAGGAAAACATGCGGATAAAATACAAAATAAAGTTGAAGCAATTTTGTTTACTTAAATAAAACAGGAGTTGGAAAATGAACTTTTAGAACGATGTCAAAAATGTACATTAAAACATGAAACATTGAACATTAGGCATGAAAAATTTTAAAAGACAATCACATTTTTAAAACAAGATTAATTAAAAATAAATAACGAGTTTTTTAGAAAAATATTTTGAAACGCATTTCGTGTTTTTTAATGTTTATGAAACATGATTCAAGAACATTTTCTGCCAAATTATTGCAGTCCTAACTGAAAGTACATTTTGAGCCAAAGAAGATCTTTTAGAGAATATAAAAATCTTTTATATTTGGCTAAATTGGATTATATTAATTCTTGTTATTTTATTATTAAATAAAAATTTCACTTATCTGTAACACTTGTAGTAAACCCCAATCGAATCAAATACTCGATCAAGATTAGTATGTTTCTATTTAAGATCAATCGACAAAAGTGTGTTATTAAATCAACCATTAAAACAGCTTAACACAATTCGTTTATCTAATCAGGCGTTTTACCCACTGGATGGTAATTTTCTACGAAAAATGACCTTGCTATTCGTCCGCACTGACCTCTATGAGGGAAATGGGAACAATTGTGCTGTTTCTAGTCAGCAAAACTAAGGGTAACTCCTTCTTCACCTTGACTGCACCCGAGACTAATTCCCAACAGTGTAATTGGGAAAATTATATTTCAACGTTTCAGTAGAAATGCAAATGGACACCAAAGTGTGGAATACCCTGGATAATGAAATATCCGCGAAAAGTGAATATTTAAGGAAAGCACTACAGGATTTATTTAAGTCAATTAGAAGGAGGACTGCATTTTAACACTTCGGCATAAGGGAATATTTGTCTGGTCTTTAGTAAGGAGAAATCCTTATGGTGTTATCAACTAGAAAATGTTTTATATTAGCCAATGCATGGGATTTCACGGGCAAAAAATATACTTATTGTAGGTCATATAATATTGTATAACACCGCTAAACTACATTTATAGCTGTCTTGAACTAGTGTTAACTATAAGCGACAAAAGACGTTCCAGTGCAAAAATTAAAAATTATTTTATTATTATTATAGGGAACTTTACGTTCAATCGGCACCAAAACTATTCCATATGTTAGGCCAGAATACGGGCTGTTTTTATTCCTGACATCACAAGTTAACAAATGATCAAAGCCATCACATTTAGTGCTTTATACTTACGATTTTATTCGTGTAAATAAATATTTTGCTCTATCTTTCTCTTCAGCATAATTGGCACATTCAAATTAATTAAAGTTAGTAATGTTCACAAAAAAAAGAATTAAGCTGTTGGTTTTTTGTTCAAATATCGTAAGTATGGTATATTGAACTAAATGAAATGTTTCTATATCCCAGTGTTAAGTTTTAAATTTCAAACCACCAAAATTACCCGAAAGTCTTTTGTATTTTTAAATTATGAATTTGTTTGTCTTGTCTGTTTATTATATAAGCATTATTTTGTATTTATACGCACCGGCCATAATTCTTGGAATATTTATTTTAATTACGAGTAATACGGAAAATATGACAGGAGAAGTTTGTGAAAATGTTTTAGGACCCATGGTACAGCCATTAAATCCTTCATCTCTCTTTAATGGCATTTCCCTGACATGGAAGGTGGCGCCGAAGGGAAGGAAAATACAAAACTTCTTAATTATCGAATTCAAAGCTCTCAGCGGGAAGGTTTGCCGAGAGTAACTTTTTTATTACTTTTTCCCCACTTGATATAATAGGAGCAACTAATCGCCTCACATCTATTAGAAAGCAACTTTTCTTAAGTAGCAGCTGGTGTGTGGCCACCGAGCCAGATAAAACAAGGAGCCGCGCAACCAGAACCAAGTGAAAATCTAATGACCAGCAGGAGAGCGAGTTTCCTGCCGCTGCTAATGAACTTCAACCTCATTCATTAACTTGTTCATTTTCGAATAGATTCGGATGTCTGAAGAGCTGGCGAACGAACCTCCGGACCCTAAAGCCCTTGAACCCGTGTGAAGAAATCGAAGAAATTACATACTCAAACAGAACGTTTTTGGCCTCCTCTACCTAAGAAGGGGCTGCAGCCACCTTATTCTCGTTTATGGGCCAAAGTCGAAGAAGGAATACGGCGACGGCAACCAAATCAGGACCAAATCTTAGCTGATAGAAGACGAATGAGAAGGCAATAAAGCTGCGAGATTGGAACCCCAGCTTCGGGGTGTTTGATGAGTTAAATAATGTATGTGTCTCATACGGAGCCGAGTCTCCGTCAATTCTCGCAAGTGCGTATCTGACCGATCCAGAGAAGAACTGGCCTCCATTTATATTCCTTACGCATACTCCGCCAACAATAATTTCTCAAGTTATTTATATCCTGGCTTTTTCCTCGTAGGCAGCCGCCGTCAGCCACTTGCTTCCCGAACACATTATGGCCTAAGGAGGGTTAGTTTGTATTACCTCCGTAAGCCCCGGTTTATTATGATATGTGCTCGAGTTAATATTTGCAGCAGCCCCACATAGTCCATATGGTGCCTGGCCATTGTTTTAGAGGTCATTCCACCGACGTGTGCCCATTTTTTTAGATCTGTTAATAACAAAACAATTGATTGCCCATTGACCAGAACTAGGTCTGGAATGACAGACTGACTGGGAATGGGCTACTTATTGTATAGTCAGACCTATATGGTGAAACATAAACGGGCATTCTTCTAATGGCTTTCAATGCATTCCAATAATAGGATATTGATCAACAAAATCGTGCTATAATCCTTAGGGAAATGAAGGGATATCCTTATTTTATTTTTTAAGGATAAGGTGATCTGTTGGCTGTATGCACATACACTCTAACTGTGCCCTTAAGTTTTTAAAGGGCCGGATTTTGACAAATTGTTTAAGTAAAACTTTGTAAATTTAATTATGTATCGGTGTTTGTATGAAACTCTCTCTTAAGCTCGGAAAATTCAAAAATTGCATGTATGTATGTTAAAAATTTTCAAAACTTCTACAAAGTAAAAGAAGAGTTACCAGAGCCGAATGATCAAAGGTCGTTAAATTCAATGAAATGGTTATTCAAAGTCAGAACCCTAAAGCTTTTGTAATCCTTTTATCTTTTATCTTTGGATTTTCTCAGAAGGACAGAAAATAGCTTTTTATGTGAAAAATCGTATTAAGTTTCGACCTATTTGACCACTCTTTATTATAAAAATTATGTAAAAGATATGGGAAATCAAAAGTATACACGACAGAAAAATGTACTTTTCGTTTATATTATTGTAATACTTGTATATTATATTTATAGGAAAATAAGGAACATAAATTATAACTAACGTTGCATCGTCTGTAGTTTACCACAGCGATTGGCTACAATTATGGAAAGTACATCCTTTGAGCATATTAAATTATAAATTAGGAGTTGAAAATAATACATTCAATCTGATTTAGCTACAATGTTGTCCTTCTACTTCGTATTTCTAGTATTAAATAGTAAAGATCATGAACAGATTGCGAAAAAATAACTTTTCAAAAATAAGTTCTGCTTAACTTCAACACTAAAAAAAGTGCACTATGAAAATCGAGAAGAATGCCACAGGGCACATAAAACGAGCATACTGTCGATTTTCATAACACGAGCTGCGCTGGTGGCAAATTGACTGGAAAAATGCAGGAGGGTACTTGTGACGGATCCACAAAGCATAATCAAAAAAGCACCTGGTTGCAGGGATCACTGCCCCCTCCCAGCGTCAGACACCCACAGTCCACAATATAGTGCTTTCTTTACCGCGTCGGTCGTCTTACGATTTCTTTGTTGTCGACAAATTGAAGTCATTTAGCACGTACGGTTGGGTACGAACGATCAGCGCTCCAACGTACCTGATTGTGGATGGAAAGACAAAGAAGCTCCATTGTGAGGCAATCAGTAGAAATCTTCGATAATTCTTCACTTAATTCGACAAACGCACAAAGACTCTTCATCCTACTCCATCTCAATGTAGGAGACGTTCGGTAAGTACACACGCAGCTAATTTATCACGCAGATGACTAATTTAAAGGGTTCGTTGGGTATGAGTAGAACTGGGTTAGAAGAAGGTGTACTACTTACCATGTTGTTGCAATTTTCGATGGTAGATGTGGGGGGGAGAGAAGGTGTCGAGCTTACGTCCGTCATCCTAAGATGGAAGATATACAGATGGGCGGTGGCACCGCACTTTGGCCCATCCCTCCTTTTCAAGACGTAAGTCTTTGCTGTCGTGCTCATCGTCGCAGGTATGCCCTTCTATACTCCTGCCCCACAAGATGTAGTTCCTTATCTCAGATGACCGGAGCGATGAAGGACGAAACAGTAAACCGTTTTTGTAGATAACATTTTCTTCTGTTGCTTTTCTTGGGATCAGCTCGAAGGATTTAATGAGTCACGTAGGTATATCCTTCTGGAACGTAGAAACTGCCCAATTTATCTTCCTATCTTGCGTGTACGTGTTTTATTCGCACACATCAATTACAGATTTCGTATAACGTGGTGGTCCGTCTTAGACTTAATTGTCTTGAGACCATGAGGACAGCAAAAATGTGCTTTACTCATCTAAAGGGGCTCCTTGTCAATTCGTCGAACTCCTTGGTAGTTTTCAGTTTCATCTAGTGACAGGGCAAATATTTTGGCCGGAAAGCGTAAAGGTCGTAGGACGTACTATTCGCACGAGGCGTCTTACGCAGAGGATGTTGAGACCGAAGACGATCCCACGATGGGGTGGTAATAAAAAAGGCGGAAATAAATAAAATGCACCGGGTGGAAGCGAGGGAGGCCTTTTACGACTTTATTTTATTTATAGTTGCGAAAGTGGCCACAGAAAGAGGTTCCCATATTCCAACGAATCTTTACGAAGGTGTCTGTCGTAAATGTTGAATGCAAAAGTATTAATGCATGACTTGCTGTCGCACTAACAAAGGTATTTCTTATATTCCTTCTTCGGCATTTCGAGCTCCTTACGGCGCCACTTTCGTTTTCTTCAACGCCGACTAAGTGGAATTTACGTGAGACATTCAAGTCATCTTTAATTGAAGTTCCGCTTGAACTTGAAAACGCACGTGTGAGTTTTATGGAACGGAACTAGGGGAGACTCGACGGTAATATGAATCTTTTTAGGTGCAGAAATACAGATGTCCTCGCCGTGTATAGCGAGAGGGCATCAGAGGTTACGACCCACATTTGACATCCTGAAGGATTAAGGCCTTTTCGCCTTTTTAGGCTTTTACCATAAAACGGAAAAATATCACATATGGAATACGGTCGTCGCTAGTTTCTAAAGGGAGTATCTTTTGAATAAAAAGGATTTTCGTAGCATTTCATTAGGCTAGACAGTTTGAGGGTATAAGCTTAAAAAATCATTGTCAACGATGTGTGTACTTACATTTCAGGATTATCTAGGCTTTCCAACGGCTTTGATTAAGGTTTCGGATACTCTGCTGTTCCGAATATATTTGTTCATTTTGGTTTTGTTTTAAGAAAATTAATAAACATATGATTTAGAACCGTGCGAACAAGTTTAAAAACACTACTGATTTGATCACACTTGCAACTTTCATTTTCAATTTTAAATTAAAAGAGGACAATCAACAAAAAACAAATCAAATCAAAATTCATCAGAAACTTGACAATATACCAAAAATAGATTTATCGATTTATGCGTATTTTCAACAAATAGACACATCTCTTCAAACTACTATTTTACAAGATTTACTTCGTTGAAATTTTTTATGTAAATTAAGTAAAAACTTGCTCTAGTGAACATTTGTAAAAAATTTCAATATAAAGTTCATGTTTAGGTTTTAAAGTTTCTAAAACAATGTGTTTAAAATTTCTTTTAAATAAATGAATCGGTTTAGCATGTTTGCTTTAAAAAGTTTAATCTTACGTAACAATAATCGTAAAAATCAATACTATTTTTTGGTATTTATTTCAAAAAAGGAAAATTGTTAAAATATAATCATAATTCTGGAACTAATAATACTCACGACACTACTTTCTAAAATAATGCGATAAACTTTTAGGGAGATCTAATGTTAAGAACTGAAAACACAAATTTTTGTATATGAAAGAAATCAGAAATTGTAAAAATGTACAACTTTGATCCTTACACTTTTTCTAGTATATAAAAAAGAAATTAAAATTGCCAGCGAACCCTTGTTTTTCACGTAGACCTTCAACGTACGTTGTGGAATTTTGAAATGCAAAGAAAAAACAGAAACTTTAAATTATTTAATTTAATTAACTAAGAGTTTTTAAATAAAGATTTCTTATTTTCACTACTTTTGCACCTTTGATTTCAGGTATATTGCGTGTTATAATTTTCAGAAAGCAATAACAGTCGAAGAAACAAATTCAAACAAATGTTGAAGTTACGCAAAGGGGCGGATAAGGCAATAAACCGAGGTTAGCAGAAATGCCGAAACACAAAATATTCATTCCCGATCTCAACATATGAGAGCTTAGCCGAAAAATTTGTGCATTTTACCAACATGTAAAAATGCCCTCCTACCCTTTTCCATTTAAACACGTTCGGGATCTGGGTTATTCTTTTGCGTAGGGAAAGGCATTTATGCAGAACCGACCACACATACGTGGATATATAATTTACGGATGTTGCTTACACATGTGGACACGACGATGGTACAGAATTCTATACGTTGGGCTTAGAGCGTAATTCTCAAGAGCCTAGACTCATTCGTAATATAAAAATTCCATGTCCTTTCCGTACCTTCTTACTCCAGTACAATTTATGTCCACTTTTCCGACATATCCCCTTTTTATTACATTTTTATTTTATTTTGTCTCATCTTGAAGTGCTTCGTGCGTGTAGGTCCTGTATGAGGACATGTGTGTTCGCATAGGATAGTGGTTTATAAGCGAACATTTCAAATTGGATACCTCAGTTTACACTTCTTTTTGTGGGCTTGAGACTACACAATACGTCGCACTTCTTTATAACTTCCCCCATTCCTTTAAGGGTACACTAGTTTGTTAAGTTATTTGCATTTGGGCGGTAGTCATTTTTTGAAAATAAAATAACAACTTGTTTGCTTTTTTTGCTGCCCTTTTTGTGATGTTATGTTGTGTAGGATATAATAAACTAATTGAAAAAGCATATTTTCTTTTATTTTTCTAAGATAAACTTCTTATAGTTTTAAATACTTTTCTTGTTTAGAAAAATGGAATTTTCAGTTAAATTAAGCAACCTTAAGTTTGCTATTGCTGTAGATACAAACGTAAAGCAAAATTGTTATATAATTATTGCACTACGACTCTTAATTGATTTATAAAAATAATATTCTGATTGTAGCTTGCATTAAAGTTGTGGTATTGGACTTCCAGGACCATTTTTAATCTTTTGAAATATGGTCCGAATTCTGCCTTAAAAAATTGTCGTAATTTATGTAATGAACAAATTTGTATGAATTTGAAGGGATTTTAAAATATTCTTTAAAATATTACTAAGCCCTCTTTTGGAACTGATTAGAAAATATAATGTGTATGGTATTCTGATAGTGCTACATCATAAAATATCAGATGGCTTACTAATAGTTTATGTAATAATGCTGTTTTATTTGCAAACGTTAAAAAACGATGATATTATGAAAGATTTCCTCTGCTTTCGCTACCATTCATTACATATTTAGATTTCATTGAAGGACGAGTATCGCCTCCATAACTCTCTCTCCATGACGTTCCAAAAGTATCATTTCCTTAGAATGCAACTGTGAAAGCAATTACTAAAAGTAAAAAAATAAAGATCAGCCCAAAATTGAAAATAACTCGGATTGCAAGGAGCTGAGTATTCACTACTGTCTCCACTCGAAAGCAACGGAGAGGCCCTCGGGAGCCAACCGAAGGTTACTTGAAAAAAAATTTCAAACAGCTCTTCTAATGAAAGCTGAAAGCTCACAAGAGATTCCAATAAACTGTTGACATCATTGATCTCCCCAACGAATGGATTCAATTTTTTTTATTATGTTTTCGGTAACATACAAAAACCCATATCCGATTACATGACTTGAAAGTTTCCATTACAGAGAAGCATCCAAGACACCAGGGAGATTACAGCACAGACCTTTCTGAAAATTTTAGTCCCAAAGAAGGTCCTCAAAGACGAAACGAAGGAAGAAAGAAAAAAGAAGCTCCTTCGCCAACAACAAGTCAAAGTGTAAGGTGGATGCTAAAGATCCTCACCCTTCTTCTTGAAGGGGTTGTGCGGAGGCGGGCGACAAGCAATTGCTAACGGCCGACAGTATCGCTTGGCGTTCTGCCGAGGAACACAAACGTAATCCGAGATGTCTTTGTTTAGTGAAATCTCAACGATTGAATCCCTTTTGGTAACCGAGCACGGCCGGTGGGTCGATACAAATCCCCGGTTATCCTTTTCACACTTACAAAGTAAAATAAGATATAGTGAATGTAAATATCCGAAAAGGGTTACTAAACGATAAATTAATTGTTCCGGCTTGAAGGCTTGAAGGTTTCGACTAAGCCTAAGGCTACCGACAAACGGACATCTCCACTAGAGATTGAGAGGCACCCGCAGGGCCGCAGGGCACCTTTGATACTACGCCTCAGCTCGGCCCTGAATGATATATCAAAAATATGCGAAACTGATTGTGACAAATGGTCCCCGAGATGTTTCGGGATAATTCATCCTCGATGTGTGCTAACTTATGCTCTCCCGCCCGTTCTGTTTGCACCTACAACCTTAACCTTACCGGGGGAAAAATTTGAATTTCATTTCCTCTTAACTCATTGTTATTTTGATAAAAAGGAGTACCCCGGCGAAACGAGGGATAATGCTTAGGCTGTCAGCATAAATCTTTCGCCAGATTCTGTTTTTGCGAGCTAGAGCCCCGGCTACCGGATAAACATGGATAACACTAAGTTGTCTGGAATAAGCAAGCAGTTTGGGTTAGTTTAAAAATTTTTCGGGGTGTATTAGTACTTTGCCAAAAGTTCCTTTCATGGAGAGACTGTCGACTTGGAACTATATAAGGGCCTGTGTTTGCCGGACAGATTTTGAGAAGGGAAATATAAGATAGGGAAATGTCGTAAGATGATGATGGCATATCAATAGGAAACTTTGAGATGAAGTTGATCCACTTGATATCGAATGTGGCATACAAGTGGTATCTCTTCGGAATAAGATTTATTGGAACTTTCGAAAAAGAAAAAAAAAAAATACTTTAAACAAAAATGGGAAAAATACGACCTTATGCAAAACAAAACTCTCTCCTTACATCCATCAAATTTCTTTATGAACTTGAAAAAAGTGATCTTGAAATAGAATCCATAGTTTGAAGTTTAAATGTAGCCGAATACAAAAAAACTGTGGAAACTAGAAATGTATATTGTTCATTTATCCCACTTCATATCTAATTACCAATTTTCAATTTTCTTGAAAACAATGATCACGTGGATCGCATTTTTTGAATTATGTAGGTTTGTTGATTATGTTTGGCATACCATTTCAACACATAATATAAGTAAATATGGTTGTAATAGCTGAGCTCTAGAGCTTGTCACGAAAAAAACAGTATGTTATAATAAGGAGCTTAGAAAAGTTGTTTATTTAAATATTTTCTGTAAAATAAAGATAAAAACGATACTTATACAATACAATTTTTCCTACAAATCCAATCGAAAAACAATATTTTTGTTTTCAAATTCAAAATTTACGGGCAAATAAGTCCCCTATGTGCGTTACTTGCCAAGCAGAAAAAATTGTCGTAAATTTGTGCAATTACAGATAAAAACATTACACATATTCATCTACAGTAATCGAATAAAAAATAATATCTTTATAAAAACAGTTCTCTATAAATTTGGCCTTAAAGTTCAAATTCTCAATATCGATTAATCCACTTATTTAAATCGTATTGTTCAATTAAGTAAGAAACTAAAAGCAAGAAGCGCAACTCATCTTTTATGAATAAGTCTCTACTATGTAGAGAATCCTGATTTACGAACATATTATTTTCCTTTTTTCATGTATTCTCGCACCGTCCCTATACTCAATAAGAGATCTTACCAAGAATATATAAAAAAGCCCTTTTACTTTCCCTTCACATTTTGGCAAAGCGAACACATTTTCTATAGCATTGATTCCACTTACTCAAGGAAAGACCCCAACCAGGAGGAGAACAAATAGTGCTATCATGTGTGGCAATTGATTATCGGCCTATTAATGGGAAAAAACTTCCATCTTAGAGAAATTCATTTGAAAACTTGCCAATAAATTGATATGATTTATAGTACTGCACACGCTATCTCTTACGGGCAACCCTCGGTGCAATAAAGTACTATTGGCACTTAGTTTTAAAGGTTAACTATCCCTAAATGGAGTTATATATGAGTGTGTGAATGTAGGTAGATTTTTGAAGTGAGATTTAGAATTACTACGCTTCGAAAATCCGAATTTCTATCTCAAATAGGGCACATTAATATGGGATTATCGAAAAATATAATACCCTCAACTCAATTTATAGAAAGGGTTCAGAATTTTGATATTCATGTATTTTCAATTCAGTGCATTGTTACTAATTGAAAGACCGATAAGCAGTTGGTGCGAGCATTAATGAAATGCAAACAAGTCCTTCTGTCGAAACCATCGAAACCACAAGGCTCATCAAACGAGAAGCTATTTTACGGTGAATTAAATGGCTCGTGCCAATGAAGTAGTCTTTCAATTATAACAATCAGGTTCCTTTTAAAGCAAATGACTGAAAAATCCGTACCTCTTACCCGACCTCTTCCTAAGGAAGTGATTTTTAATCAAACTTTTAACCCTACGCCTTTTCAGGTAGAAAGTAATATAATTAGATCCAGGGATTTTTACGTGAAGATTGAAAGTAAGAAAAATTCGCTCATAATAAGGTCTTAACAATCTGGAATGAGGTAATTTTAAAATGCCGTCAGTTAAACAGGGAAGAAAAAGGTTCGGCTATGGTTCATTTGAATACCAAGTCCGATCAACATTTCTCTGAATTCACAGCCTTAGCTTTAATAACCTTTTTTAACCTTTCTCAAAAATTCATAAATATAAAATAATGAGTACATAGACAGACTGCTCGAAATAAATTGATGAAAAAAGTTTTCGCCAAACTTATACCTCTTCAGGAGAAATCCAGTTTCTCTAGGGAATGTTTTGAGTTTCTCAAGTCAAGTTCTGACGATTGATACCTTCCAATAACTTTGAACATGTTATTAAGAAAAAAAAATGTTCCACTAACTAGTTGGCATTTCAAGTGAGACGGTAACGAAAGCCAAACTCTCCTGAATACTTCACAAATTGGCATCTCTTTTTATATGCATAATGGGATTCTGTCGTAAATTAAAATGATTGACCGTCTGCTGCGGTGTTTCTAAAATGCTCTCTGTTCAAGATCCACGTTTTGGCTAGGCTACCTTAACTATCTCAAGAAGGAAGACATGGAAATCTACGAAATTGCCGACAAATGTTCTACCACCACCTGGTCGACTTTACGGCTCTACGGAATATTAAACCTTCCTGACACCTAATTTTGGTTCTAATCACGCAAACCCTAAATTTTACCCAAAAAACGACGGCTCGCCTTAGATAGCGCTTAAACAGGTTGCTGATTCCTGGCTCCCTAATTTCCTCGAATCTAATGGGCAAATAGACAGAGTTTTATTGTGGAAGTAAAAGTGAGAAAGCTAGCTCTATCCTTGGGATGTAAAACTGTCATGGAACTAAGTGTTCGTGTAAACAGAAGCAAAGATTCGCTTGATGGTAGTCGGAAAGTAAAATTACATCCTATCCAGGTCCTTTTACTGCTTTTATTACGCTGTGGAGCCAACCGCAATACCATGAATAAGTACGGATAACTGAATGGCCACACTTAGATACTTGACTTCCCTTTAACAACGTCTACGGTGGGTGGACCCACAATTAGGCATTTTGTCGCTTTGAAGCAATTTCATCCTTCTTTACACCACTTGCTATTTGAGGACTGTATTTCCAGATTATGATTTGAGTACTTGTGCAAACATGCTGATATCTACTTTTTTTTTTATTAGGTACTCTATTATTATCACAGAATTTTTGAAAATTAATCTTGACCTAATATAGAAAATTTAATACGTTTACAACGAATGATGTCAACTACAATTGAAAATATTCCACGTTTGTTGGTGCAGAGAAATTATATTCATTATGATAAATAAGTTACCAAGCCCATTTTCCCAAGGTAATCTAACACGTTTATTGTCACAGGCAGATCACACAACCTGCCAAGTAATTTACAGGATGTTTTTAGATTGTGATTCATATACAACGAAAGATCAAAGCACTTTTCTATTACATTACTATTGCCTGAGAAGGTCAAATTCCTAACCTATCAACCAATGAAGCTTCTGTATTCTTATATAAAGCAAGATGTATGTAGGTTTAACTGAACTAGATATAAACTTATAATAATAACAAAATATTACAAATACTCGTACTTATTATTTTAATTGTTTATTGTTCCAAAATGAATGTCAAAATCTTCTTATTGAAACTCATATACTTATTTTACCACATATAAGGGGCGGTATGTATGTGATAAACGATAGGAAAATCCGGATTGAAAGGATCGACCTTCTTCTGCATTTCCTTATGATTTGTATTTCCCATTTCTCGTTCCAACCTGTTTAATTCTCTTTTTAAAGTCATTAAAAAATCTTTAACGTGTTCATTCCTTTGATTAAAAACTCTGTCTTGTGCATATTCTTCAATGGAATCATTATATATAACTCCGGGAGGATCATGATTCTCCTTTCTGATGTTGATATTGTGATTGTTTTTCAATTCTTCTAAAATCTCATCAAGTACGGAAGATATATGCGAAATCTTTTCATACACAGGTGAACTTGATTCATCATAACTATTATCATCTGTCAGTTTATCAGTTATTTCATTTTCAACTGAAGACCAAACATTATCATTATTATAATCTCCCTCAACATTTACAAGACTATTTTTAGATGTATCCAGAAGCCAGTCGTCGTAACCGTAATTGAAATTCTGAGTCCTAAATTAATGTTAAGAATAATAAAATAATGTCTATCACCTTATTCATATAAACTTACAAAGAGGGAAGGATTTGTATTATTAACAAAAATACAACAGAGAAGATCATCATTATTATGAAAATCACAAATTTGAAAAATCCACTCAGTATCACAAACAAATTCGATTTAATTCATCTTCGAGCTCAACTGCAGTATTTATACTGTCCACTGATTCTAAAAATGCAATTGTATTTTTTTACAGATAACGCTGAAAATGTTTATCTGCAACATTAGGGTTACATAGTCAACTTTTCCGATGAATTATGAGATCATTTATTAGCTTTTCTGTCTTAATTCGAAAGATCATCGAAATACTTATTTGTAAATACCCTTAATGTTCTACACAATTGTTTTTCGTAAAAGTTAAAATGTAACACAATGTATAATGATAATCTTCAACAAAAACATGCATGTATTTTCCATCTGTGTTAAATATTGTATTTTTAATTAAATTGTGTCATTCATATTTGTAACAATTGAGAGTAATTGTTATAATTCGAAGAAGCTAGATAATCGTAATAATATAAGGTTCAATCTCAGTAGAATGAGTGGTAGTATAACTTTGGGTAGAACTTAAAATCAAAAAATCATAATTTTACTCCATAAGTAATATTTTTATACACATTAAAAATAAGTCAACACTAATTTTGATTCATTTTACCGTGACAGGGCAAGATTTTGTTTGATAGCAGTTTTAAGTATTAGAACTTTTCGCCTGCAGTGTGTGAAATAAAATACATGCTATTATAATAGCAGTACAATCTCAAATGTGTTTTAAATATATTTTATTATATTAGTAGTACCTACTACTTCCTTTCACAAAAAATTCAAGTCGTTTTCTAGTGTTGAACTATAATTACTCCGCGTATGCATTTTTATCAAACCAGAAGTGTTTTTTATACGTTTCATATTCAGTAATCATTTTAATCCAGCAAAAGAAACTTGTAAATTATTATACACTACTACGAAAAAAGGTGATCAGCTACAGTTTCTGGACAATACAAAATTTGGGCAACAAAAATGTTAAGAGTAAATTGCAAAAAAAGTGAACTTGCCAAAAATACAGCAAATATGCAAAAAATGTAAGATAGTAAAAATACTAAACAAATATTATGGACAGTAAAAAATGTTGGAGGACAGTATTTCCTAGACAGCAAAATCTTTGGATGGCAGAGTCTGAAAAGGTGAACAGACATTTTACTGCACTCCGCGAAAATACAGTGAATCTTTTTACGTTTTTCCACAATGCGGCAGATTGTGCCTCAGTTTTTAACAATGCAGCAAATTGTATTACACATTTCGAAAAATCCCAACAGATTTTACTTCACAGTTCAACAACTACTGCAAAATTTGCTGAACTTTTAGTAAATGTCGTCGTATATTTTTTTGTTGTCCAGCAAATTTTACCAACCATGTGACAATTTATCAAGCAATTTCTGTCGCTTAACATTATCGCTGTATAGAAAATTTTACCGTCCAACATTTTGACCTTTTAATAAATTTGGCTAAGATTTCACGTGCAAAAACTCATGTTATTCAAGAACAAAGCTAGAAATGTTGGTCAACAACTATTCCTTTTCCTTTTATTAAAAATGAAAAATATATGTTATGCAAATAAAATTTATTACATATATAATATAACTTTTTTTAGCGCTCATATCAAACTTTTTTCTCCCTAGTAAGTGTATAAAATACATTGCTTTATTTAAATATTTATACAATGACTTATTTTGACGACATATTATTTTGTATTTCGGTATGGTAAACGATTGGGTGTTTTGAAATTGAATCTACTTAATCGTAGCAAAGTATAAAATCTTAATAAAGCAGTTTGTCTTAGTGTATCGTAAAAAATTCGATTTAAAATTTCTTTTTCTTTAACCTTGTTAGTGCCCCAAATTTTTGAAATATTTCCTCTTGCTTTATGAAAATCTCTGCCCTTTCTAAATTCCTCGAAATGGATTTTAATCTCGTTTTCCATCTCATTGGAGCTGACTAAATGTTCATCAATCTTGTACTCTCCATTACCTTTATCATTAACTATGTTATCATTTAATTTTGTATACTGTTTTAAGATTTCATCAACAGTGGAAGAAATATGGAGGATCTTGTTACAAACTTGGGAATTTCTATTTCCAAAATCGAAGTTATGATTGCCACCATCCATTTTACTAGAGTCATTCAATTTCTCTAAAGTCTCACTTTCAACATCACTTCCACTATTATTTTTGAACTGTGATGTTATATCTCCGTACCCAGTGTATTCCTCTACTCCGCCTCCAGATCCAAATATAGAGTCGTCCTCAACATCAATAAACCGGCAATAGTATCCTCTAAATAAATAAAAAATGAGTAAACAAATATTTTATAACAAATAAACTTGCTTTAGTATTATTAGCATAAATGAGAGAAGAAAGAATGTTTCTTCAAAGATTTTCATTATAACGAAATTCCAAGATCCCGAGTGTATTTTATTAGGAAAGTAAATTCGATCTGATTCAGTCGCGAGTTCAATTGATTCAATTCATGTTATATTTAATAATTTAAATAATCGGTTTTGATAACAGAACTTTATTTGAACTTTTTGCAAAAAATTGCTTTATTAATTTCCTTATCGGTCACACTTCAGTGAAAGGCAATCAGAATGGTTATTTCTGTGACTGAATTTGAATGTATGTCAATTGTACTTAATTTCATAACGTTAATGATTTTATTCGAATGTAAATAAAAAACACAAATTTGTGTTGTTTTTAATTAATACTTTAATTAATGTTATCAATATTATTGAGTAAAAACATAAGAAACACATTTTACTTTTTTGTAGCCCCTCCGATCTCGTTCAATATTTTCGGATATATCTAGACTGGTAATATCAGTACCGACATAGGGTTCAATTTTATTATCATCTTCAATAGATGCGTGGTATTTATATTTACCCTGTGGGAACACATATGGCAAGGCATCAGGAAAAATATGATATCCTCAAATCTGTAACGTCTTCTGTAAATATCATTATTATACAAAAGGGTTAAAAAATTTGGTCTTAGTTTCGTTTACTGTGATAGGACAAGTTGTGTTCAAATTTGAAAGTCTGTCTCAACTTTAAGTAAAGGGGACTTTTCCTACCTGCCATAAAATCACCATAGTATTCCATAGTGTTCGGATTGAATGGACGACAAATGCTATAAAATCGAAACATTTCAAAGCGAATCTCTGATGAAAAAATTACTTACAATTTGTTTTAATATTGTAGATATTTATTTCTCACACTGAAAATTGTTACGCTTTTATCGAACAAAATAAATTTCGAGCCCTTAAGCTCAAGTAGTAATTTAAAAAATTATATATATTTTTTTTATATATTATAATTTAATTTATATAATTAAAATTTTATTCTTACATTGCCAAACTCCACAGCGGGGAAAAATACTGATAACAGCAGTCTATCACCAACTATGATTAATGTCTTAATGGAGTTTTTGCGTTTGTTGTGAAATATTACAGAAATAATAGGCTTTTAATTTACCTTGATTGCCTTGAGTGTCACATCATTAAATATTCAATACAACAAAATGAGCAGACTTACACAATGGAATGTTCTCTGAGACATTCTTCAATGCTTTAATGCTTATTTTAATTATTATAGGAGTATTTAAATTTGCATTAGTCATGCCATTGTTATTTCTTAAAACGTCGATTTTAAAGTGGAAAAAATCAATAGTAGATTGAAAAGTTGCATCTAGTGTAAATGGTACTACTTTAAGTTAAAAATATTTGAATTAGTACGACTGTCGCTGGAATTTCTAATATAATTTAGGTAAAATTTAGAATCTGTATGTCTCGATGATTCAAACCTAACTCCCTATGCTTTTCATAGTTTAATAAATTATATTTCATACTTTATCACTAGAACTAAATAAAAAATTAGATTTAAAAAAATATTTCGAATTTAGTGACAAGCATCTAATGTATATAATTTAAATAAAATTGAGAAATTGATTTTAAGCTTTTAAAAAAATAATGCTAGCATCGATCTAAAAATTTATTTCTCACAAAATTTTTAAAAACCTGATAAATATGGAAGACTCTTGAAATAAACATTTTATTAGGATCAAAATTTTGTCCTAAGTCCTCACCTACTTAGGACTTCTTAAATATATTTTCATAAACGTGAGAAATATCATAAAAGTTAAAATTACATCTTATTTATAGGTCAAACAAAACCCTCACAAAAAGCAAGTAAAACTTTAGTTTACACATTTTTTTAAAGTTTAGGCTTTTATGATGCACTACAATCAATTAAATAAAAGCTTACTACATTATATTAAAAATAGTTTTTTATTAGACGTAATTAAGGAGAATTATAAATGCTGTTAATATAATAGTTGATTAAATATTTCATGGAAACGAAAGTAGTAAATAGAAGTTTCCTATACAATTTTTGTCTTAAGACTTTTTATTTTATATGAACTGAAATGAAAAAAAATGTTGGCAATTATTTCATTCAACATTTATTTTCTAAGGACCTCTCAAATTTTGTATTTATTAACGATTGCTACTGTACCATGAAGGGGACTGATAATGACAATTACTCATAAATAAAAAAATGAATTTCTCTGGAATTACTTTTACATATAAACATTTTCACCTTACCAGGTTTATAGATTATTTGATTCTACTGCAAAATTTAATGACAGGAGTTTTTTTTCCATTCTTTCATAAAACGTAATAAATTTTAACGAGAAAAATTTACATTCTAGTTCGTGGAAAACTTAACATTAAGTGAAAACTTTTTATTCAAAGAATCTATTGTGTGAATCGTTTTCCAATTGTAAATTGGGAGGATCGTAAAAGGATCGCAGGAGGGTTTCTGGTAATTCGCATTTAGAATTATAACAGATGGGAAATTGTAATTGTCACATTTTCATTCGTTTTATCGCAATAAAAGTTGGAAAAACGGAAAAGTTTTCATTAAAGTCTTTCGGATTTTCCCTGTGGCTTTATCCATAGCGCAAACTTTAACTACTTTTCCTCTTCGTATTTTCGTTAGTGGCTATTGTTGCAAGTGTTTGTTTTCCGGAATCCCCCACTCACAGTGTTTTCCTGGCTGAGGAACTTCTTGTTGTCTAGCACAACGTCGCATTGTGCAAACAAATAAAACAATTTAAACCGACGCTTAATTTAGACTACAATAGAAGACATAAGTTAAGACCACTAGTCTTATTTGTCTGGGAAACCAATGTCGAAGCCGGATTTCTACCTGCAGTGCAAAAATATTCGTCGTTCGAGTATAAATAAATACCAGAGGCAGCCCTGCAATTTAATAGCGTTGCAGTTGCAGCACTCTCGGAGGGAAATCTTAATTAATGAAAAACTTTTCTTCATCTTAAAACTTGCTAGAGAACGGACAACGGACAGTGCGATTGTGAGCATAAAATAAACATGGAAGTAGAGGACAGCCAGCGGCAACGGAGCGGTTTTGTCGTCTCGGTCTGGAACGGCTGCAATGGATTAACATCTGTACAGATAAACGAACAGACAGATGCGCAAAGATGTGCAAATAATTAAACCGAATAGTAACCACAGGTTAAGACACAAAAACCAAAATCAATCGTCCAGAATACCTTCGTCTATTGCACCTATTTAGTTTTGCTGCCGAGAAGGTTGCGGGGTTTAACGATCTTATAAGCTTAGTCAGCCGCTTAAGTGCGGAAAAGCTTCTTTGGTTTCCTTACAGAAACTGTTTATTTCCTTTTAAAACCTTTTCATCGTTTTCACCACAAGATACCTTCAGCTTCTATAATACTAAAGTTTAAATCCTTAATTGAAAAAGTTCTGGATTAACGCTTGTAATTTGTGCAGCACTTTAATGTGTTTAAGCTAGAATCTGCTTTAGTGTAATAAAAAATGTTCTTAACAGGAGTATTTTAATTTTAATTTAGAGGTAATTTCACAGTATTTCTTAAATTCCTTATTTATTCCTTTAACACCCATCAAAAGGTAAACGAGCAAAGGTAGTAGCATTTAGTGTATTTTCTATTTATTAAGAAAAACATTCGAACAAGTACTTTAAACTCATTTATAAATTCTACAACAAATTATTTCACACTACACTTAGACGTAATATAGTAAAAGACAAAAATTTATAGAATATAATTGAAATTGACCTAAAAGCTATCTTATAGTCCACGTTCCGTTGAAATCCACTCAATTTGCTGTGGAAAAATAGACCAGAAAACACAAACAGATCTTTAGTCTGTAAAATATAGTCTTTATTGCAGCCAGACTCCCAAGCTAACTAAAATTAGAATTTCTTACAATAAAGCAGCACACAATCAAACAAAAAATAATGTCAATTTTGTATAGCACTTAGAGCTTTTTCTATATTTCGTCATCTATTTCCTGCATTGAACTTGATTGGTATTGATTAAAATTTAGTACTACTATACAAAAAGTGTTGCATTAAGATGTTATCTTTCCTTTGTTACCTTAGCTAAGCTCTCTAATTCCTCTAATTGGGAAAAGTAGATTCATAGCATATGAAACGTGACTTCCTTCATTTTTTACGTAAGTTTAATCATTCTGTACACTATCGGATACAATTGTTGCTAATGCAGTAACAAACAAAAGTACAGTCATATTTATTGTTAGTGAATTATAGATTCTTAAGAATTTTTGCAGTATTTACAATATTAAAAAAATTTATTAATTAAATAGTGTAAAAAAAAAAGTCTGTAAATTTTGTGATTGCAACATTTTAGAAATTGGCAGTTATAGAATTTGTTGTTGTGGATCTTTTGTATTTTCAATTGAGACTATTTCGATTAGGAAACGCGCAGAAAAATAAAAAGCCTACAATGGGACATTGCATTGTTCTCCAGTGTCTTATTTATATGACACCACAATTCAATTTTCGAGTTGCAATTTTAGATTTGTTATATGCAAAGGATGTCCACGTGTGTTGCAGGTTACTTGAAATAGTAAGTGAAACTAGTTAACATAAAATGACGACCTTTAAAATAAAAATATTCATCAAGTTGTTTGAATCGGAATTATTATTAGCTGAAAATCGTTAATACAATTTTTTGATGTATTGTTAGTAAAAACGCCTTACAAAGAAATATGTCTTGGAAATAGAAAAAAAAAAAACACAAGCACGTAGATTAAAGCTTCTGTCCTGAAAGACTATATAAGATACAACCCAAGCTGTCAGTTAAATTTCCACAAAGGAAATTACTGGTTATGTTTATCCTCCGCATAGCAACACCATCGAAAGGTCCTGAAAGTTCTCTTCGATTAGATTCAGCAAATCCCTTTATTCTGGCGCTATTGAAACTCTAAGCATTTTCCTTCATACGAAAATTACGAAAGGTTCGATTAAAGGCGAAGCAGAGCACCAGAGAAAAGAGAAAAATATCTGACGCCGACAGATTTCAAAATAAATTTCTTCGATTATTTTGTTGTTGAAATGAACTTTGCTGCATTCGAGGATACTTTAACCTCCTCGGGAAAGCTATGGATGCATAACATAATTTATATACTGCAGATTTTCAACGCTGAAAATTTTATTGCTCACCAAGGAGCCAGGAGAGATGCCGGAGGCACGGATGCCAAGCAAAACGTGTTGATCCAGAAAGGTTTATAGTTGGCAAGCGGAAATTAAAATACTCCTAACTCAAGGAGGATGTGAGATTCTATGACGAAACTCAAGCTGCAGAGTCTTGGTCAAGGAATTAAATAGAAAATTGTGTAGAAGATGTGTCCGTCGACAAAATTCTCTGTGGATTTATAAAGAATAAAAAGGGGTATAGTGGAACGTCTTGCGAATTTAAGAAATCATAAGAAATAGAAATATTTCATACTACTTTGCACTTGTCGTTTGAATATTTAATAAAACGACAAAATCCCTACTATTGAAATGAATACTTAGCTTGAATAATTGAACAGCAATCAATAAATAAATAGCAATTGCAGTAAATAAATTATAATTGGTTTTATACTGATAGTCTGTATGCCATAGAATACGATAATTTTAATCGCAAATTGCAGTCATAAGAATAGAAATGAAAGGTCTTCGATAGGCGATTTTGGAAATATATAGCAAATATAAGAAAAAGTAAATATTTAAAAGCATTTAGAACCGAACATTGATATACCATCAATAAGAAACAAATTGTTAATAAAACGTGTCGTGTTCATCTTCATGCAACACTGTCTTAATTTTTACTTTATTTTATACTTTCCTATAAGATTTTGCAACCAGATGCTTTTAATTAACTCAAAAGGAAACGTAATCAACCTAGGCACGGATAATTGTGATGAAAAAACTTGCTCGCGGATAGGTTCTTTAAAATTGAATAAACATACATATATATATAACATTTCATTACTTAATTATATCATTTGCGAAATCGGAGTCTCAGAAGTTGTTCGCAGTGTATTCCCGCATACAACTTATTGCCATTATCTACATACATACAAGCAATTTAAATCTAATTAGTTGAATCGAAAGCTAACGACTAGAACGATATAATAACTTAAACATCAATGAAACATGTTGTTCTTCACAATTAGGAGCCTATCGGCGCTGACTTCAAAATAAACTCATTGGGACAGTATCAAGCCACAAGAATTCGGCTTACGAAGTGCTAGGTGGTTGGACCCAAAATTGTGCTACTTTTTACTTTTTTTTAACTCTGTTCGAAGTTATGTTTTTAAAACTTACATACTTCGCATTTGCATACGAACTGTATGTTCTTAAAAATTGCACACGCGCAATAAATAATATTTCTTGTTTCATTGCCAAAATAAAATCACATGATTACCCATAACTTATAAAAGTTGATATAAACAATGTCTAATCAAAATTAAACAGCAAATTCTTGTTGGGTCTATATTAATATTAATATTTTTGAAACGCCTTCTTTTGTCCAAGATGTTCACAAAGCCGATTAAAGTAGAATGTGCTCCGAATCCAAAACGAATTGCAAATCACAGCTGCCAATTGAAGGCTCTGCGACGTGATTTGGTTGTACCACTCAGAAATATCTCAGTAAATTATGGAATTGTGTTCTTGATGATAACTATAATTAAATAATTCTAGGTGCGCATGGACATCGGCCTGGTATCATTGTTTGAAATAAAAGAATTAATTGTAGGTTTTTCCTTTTCAATCCCCCCAAATTTTCATGTCAAACAGGATTACTAAGTTCATGAGAAGGGTTCACTAAAGATAAATTTTTTATATTTCATATAATTAAAAAAAAAGTTATAATAGTGCCCGCTATTACTAAAACCAGTTCGAAATTGAACAAAATAAACAATTAGCATTCCCATGTAGAACAATAAGGTGGTGTTTTAAAAGGTTATACAAAAAAATGAAACTATTACTTACCAGGCTAAAATAAGTATAAAAAAATATCCTTGCCTATAGAATTCTTAGTAGAGGTAAACAAATATACCCATCGAAGATTAAGCTATTGAAAATTTTTAAAATAGTAGTAACGAACGCGTAAACAAAAACGTTTTACTATTTTAAACATGTTCATGTAAATGTCAATCTAACGAATTCGTCTTTTTGAACATTTGAAAAATTCACAATGAATGAATGCAATCTCAACAATAAAAACATGATTCAAACTTCTGAAGTAATCTACGGGCAATCAATAGACTACAATAAGTTTTTATTATATTACTCAATATAAAATGAAAAACAGTGAAATCTTGACAAACAGTTTATTAAAAAAATTGGTAGGAACTAAAAACAAAACAAAATTTTCTCTTAGGAAATTCATTTACGCGCTTAATTTCAAACATGCTTGAACAATGCTACCTACTTTCATTTTTGCCACCCTCATCTAATCTGCGAGGTACCTTGAAACCTTTTCTTACAGCCGGTTTGCTGTTCAAGATAAGGGGTGATATATCTGAAGCATAAATTCTCAAACGATTGATTTCATTTTGCGGTGATGGTGCATTCAAACTTCTCCTTGACGTATTTACACTTGTTGACATTTTTTCTAGTGATTTGTTTAATGGACTTTGGAGATTGGTGTACTTTCTGATTGGTGTACCATACGAATTCCTTGGTGGTTTTCCATTACATTTTAGGCCTTCAATTTTTTCCACACAACTCGAAATTAATTTTGTAAGATCACACGAATTGAGTGAATTTTTAAAATTGGTTAAAGCCTTACTCATACTTTCTGCCTTTGGATTGCTTGTGAAAATAGAAATTTCTGTAGCGAACAAACATGGAATAACACCGGTTTTGGTGTTCGACCTGCACTGCAAATTGTGTGCTGATAAGAACTGACCCTCTTGGACTACATCGTCATAAGCGTAGTCTTTTAATCCGTTCCAAAAATTTACGCATAAAAGATTTTCCTCAGCATCACAGAAGAACACAGACTGGAATTTTCTCCGTTCGACGTGCGTGATCATTACAACAAAACCGAACGTGTCTATTTCATTGAAAGTTGGGGAAAATTCCGAAGAAATAATTTCTTTGATTGTTGTGATTCGTCGTAATAAATGATTTATTCCCGACGTGATCAATTTCCCCGAGCGAAAATAGAATTCAGAAGCTCTTGTGCTATTCAATTGCATATCTCCATATCGTATACCGCCACAGGTACAATTTGTTACTTCAATTGATGTGCCTTCCTTCAGTATATCACGAAGATGCTCACTAGGTCTCCAGATTGATAAAACTGCACTTGATTTTGGGTACTTGAGATCAATTACACGAATTCTAATTAATTCAGTAGACGAACGCTTTTCAGCCATTTCCTTAACCTTTTCTTTTACCCGCTGATTTATTTCATCCATTCTTCGTGACGTTACTTCTTGATGATATTGCATGAGCTTATTAAATTCATTCGGTGGCAAATCGAGCTAAAAAGTAATAATTGTGCTATAATTTATCTTACGAAAAAATTAGACATGTTGAACTCTGCTAAACCGAATATAACTAGGAATATTTTTTAACTGAAAAATGCTTCATAAAAACTACGAAAGAAATAAAAAGTCTACACTGAATATCAAGTCTACAATATTTTACTAATAAAATGTGAATGTTGTACAAGAAAATAGTGTACATTTGTTATTTTGTTGTATGATGCAAATTGGTTAAATCATCTTCGCTGACCTCTCCTTTTACTCTATCCAACAAGTAGTAGATATGGAAAAAAATGAGTAACAAAAAATCAAAACCTTGAACGTTTGAAAAACCGAGCGAACAACGATAAGATAATTCAATAAATATACTACGGTTTAGTCGCCTGATTTCTGTTTGCTAAAATCTTATTTCTACTGTACCACTAGCGTTGATTATTTTTAAATAAAATAAAATTGTCAGAATGGTAAAAATACGTACTATAGAGTAAAATAACAAGGTTAGCTTTATAACGATACACGATCAAAAGTGAGCGTTTTAAGTTAACGTGTCCTGCTCAAATTCAAAGTTTAAAAATTAAAACATTTCGATCTACTTTTGGATAACAAATATCTGAACTTTAAACAAAAACCATTGAAAACGAGTTCTTTTCACATTAATAAATATATCAAACAAATGACTTTTTAGGATGCATGCATTTATGTCATGTGGATCAAGAATACTAGAAAAACGGTTAAGTGAATATGTTTCTAGAATACCTTACCTCAATGCCCTCCAAGTCGTACCCTTCATCGATAAGTTCATAAAGTTTCTCGGGATCGCTTATAACGCTGCTACTTTTTGATATTTCAAGTTCCTTTTTCTTTATGCTCTCTCGTTCTAATTCACTTTGTACTTGACTAAAAATCCTTTCGAAATTATCGAAATCAATCATTTCCTCTCTTTGTCGAAGTCTATCTTCAACCTTTTGTGAATGAACACCTGGAAAAAATAAAATTATATTAAAAATATTCCCATATAAATAAAAATAATTGCCACACACCTTGTGAAGAACTTTTATTTCGCGTTAAATAAACTGCTGGATAAACTCTGAGTACATGAAGATGTAACTTAAAAACAAGTCCGCCATTTTCCTTGACAGAATCGAGGTTTGTATAAAATGGTTTAGGATTTTTAAAAAATCCCAACTTCAAATCCCACAGGGTTCTACGACAAGAATTGGTGTAAATTTTCAACCGAACTAGCGGCGGAACATCCAGAGGACTGCAACCAACATCACAATTTAAGAGCTTAGCTCCTTGAATCATTAACTTTGTACCAACGCGTACTTTTCCCTGTTTAATCAAATTGATCATGGCCCGATCGATTGTGGTTCGAACCGAATACCACCAGTCAGTCAGTTCAAGTTCTACTTCGCCATTATTTTCGACTATTTCCAAAACTAAAAGCACCATTCTTTTATTAGCACTATCATCACCTTCTAATATCTTTTTCAAACACGACCGTTCAGCGCGATCAATTTCCCGGTCATATCGATATTTTAATTGCTCTACGATATTCTCCGGAGTGCACAATTGATTCCCTAAAGTTTCTGGAAATGATTTTTCAAGATAAGCAAGTTTTAGAAGAATCATTTTAAAATGGTGATCTATCCAACCAATTGGAAGTAGCCTTTTGTGCACTCCTGGCAGAGTTAAGAAGCTCTTTTTGATTTCCTCTAGTCCAACTTTGTTGTAATCATCAGGTATTATGTAAATGTGATCTACACTACTAACCACCAAAACATCCCTTTGTGACTCCGAAAATTTAAAATCCATCGCAGACGAACATGTCAATTCTGCTATTTCAAGTCGAAGACCTTTTTTTATAAGTTCATCTACCGAAAAAACGTTTGGCTTTTGAGACTGTACTATATCCTTTAATTTTTGTCGATTTTTTTCCTTCCTTTTAATGAATAGCGATCCTGGCAGTATTTCTCTTGTTTCATTTGGTTTTCCATTCATGATTTCTTCCTGTTTGTCTCTATAATCGTTTCGAACTTTTATAACTTTCTCAGATGCCTTATCAGATAAATTTCTGGCATCTTTCCTTACACCATTGGACCCCGACTTATCACCTTCTTTGAATGAATCTTCGAAGTCATCCCACGTGATCGCGTGGAAATCTGAATCTGCTATTGCAGATGTCTTGAACTCATCCTCTGCGAACGCAGCAGTACTTGCTGATATTTCTTGTGTCAGGTTAAAACTATTTCTTCTTTTGGGATTCTGTGGTGTACTAGTTTCGACGGAATTGAAAAATTCTTTAAGGTCTGGAGTTTTGAATTGGTGAAAAACAGATTTCCGTTTTATGGGTGTAACGAAATTTTCGCTGCTAGAAGGGAGCGGATTCTTTAACTGTGCATTTGAAAAAGTTGAGCTGGTGGTAGGTGAATTTTGTTTCCCAAACGAAACCGCTAATGGCGTAAAAAGTTCATTATTTGGTTTTAAACGTTTAATAGGTGTATCGTCATCTCTTAGAACAGCACCCTTTCCAGAAGTTCCATGAACGAAAATATTTTCTTTTTCATCGGCCCTACGACACAGTTGTTTACTTTCAAAAGTTCTGATATCACTGGATTGTTTATAAAAACTACTTGTCGAACCTTTTCCTTCAATGTTCTTATATAAATCTTTTTCAGTCCAACTATTGAGTTCAGCAAGAAATTTATTTGCTATAGTCGTATCCTCGTGTGATATTTTCAGGGCTTTACCAGAAGCTGTTTTAAATCCAGTATATACATCTTTGGAAGTTGATCTAGGAATACTGAAACCTCTACGCGAACGCTTATCAGAAAAACCAGCAAATTGTCTTTTTAACTGATCGGATGAACTTGTTAAGTTCCCAAACCATTTTCTAGAAGTTGGTTTTGCTTCTCGTACATCTTCATACATTTTATCATTAACAACAGCATTTACCTCAGTAAAAATATTGTTAGCTCTAATTTTAGCTTCTTTTGAGACTAGAATAGGCTTCCCGGACCCTGATTTGAACCCGGTGAAACCGCCGCATTCATTAAAACCCTTCGCTGTCTTTTGCTCATTGTCATCCCGAATAAAAGTATCCACCTCTGCAAAAAGTTTAGTAGCCCTTATTTGCGCTTCCTTGGAAATGGTAATAGGTTTTCCAGACACTGATTTGAAACCAGTGAAAATTTCATTCTGGTTAAAGCAGTTTATTGCATTTTGATCGTCCTTGTTCCCTGCTTGACTGCTACATCCGATGTTATTTACTGTAACTGTTTTTTCTTCAACTTTTGGGATTTTAAAAGAAAATAGTTGGTGATCCTGTAGTGTATTTCGTTGTAGAAAATCATTACTTTCTTCTATTTTATTTGGTAAAGAAGTTGAATGGATGCCAATTCCGAAATCCTGATCGGTTAACTTTTGCACAGATTCCCAAATATTTTTCGCTCTTTGTTTAGCTGCTTCAGAAACTTGTATAGCATTTCCATTTGCAGATCGGAATCCTACAGAAAATGTTTTGCTTATAGCATTTTCGTTATACAAATTTTCATTGAATATGGCATTCATTTCTTCCTCATTGCGAGACGCTAACTCACATCCCGTAAAAAATGCATTAGCTTCAAACTGATTTGCACCTTTAAGAAAACTTTCTTCGGTTTGCGTTCCTATTGCTTTGCTTTCTTTTAAAGCTGTTGATGTCGATGCTTGTGTATTAATATTTTGTACTCTAAAATCACTTGTGCTGCTTTTATCTTGTTTTATAGTTTTCATATCACTGCATTCCAAATTTTCTTTAATATATTCTTTATCAGACTCAGATTTTAAATTGGAGTCAGTCGAATCTTTGTCGGATTGTTTTAAATATTTACTGATGGTAGGTGTTATAAATTCACAGAGGTCTTCATGTCCCCAAATTTGAGATTCGTTTAGGGCATCTGGTACAATGTCTAGACATTTATGTCCCCAAATTTGAGATTCGTTTAGGGCATCTGGTACAATGTCTAGACATTTATGTCCCACTTTATTTTCTGGGCAGTGAATTAGAGAATTATGAGCATCCTCCATATTAGAGTCATTATAGTTAGGATTTTGGATGAGTCCTTTATTGAAAGACCTCTGAGCTGAAATAAGAAGAACAAAATATTGGAATTGATATATTTGTCTTTATTAAAAGAAACACCAGTCTTCGATTTAAATTGACATTTTGCCTATATACTTATTTTAGCTTAAAATCAATACATGTGAAAAGATGGAAATAATTTCCTACCTTTCAAATTTAAAAACATTTTTAAATCAAAGTAATTAAAATTATAGAAAAACGAATATTATGCCCTTTATTTACGTGTGTGCATATCTCCTTTATGCAAGGGTAATTCGAACTTTGAAATATTTTGTAAAAAGTATATTGAAGTTTTACTCAATATTTTTCAAAAAGAAAGTTATTTTCTCCTAGAACTTTCTCTAGACATTTTGTACAATAAAATAGTGATTATTTTAATATTTTTTCAAAGGAAAGTTCTATGTTTTTTAAAACATCTTGCAGCATAAATTTTAGGTCTTTAAATAAAAATAAAGCAATTTATATTTCCCTTCTATAAAAATATTTAACTCTGTAAAATGTGTGTATAATTAAGATTATCTTACATTTTACAAAATAAAGATATGGTATACATAAAATTGGGGACTACTAATTAAATTTCCTAAAATATCATAAAAAACGTCGCAAGGTTTCTGAGAAAATTGGCTGTGACAGGACAGACACGTGAGTGATCTTATAAGGGTTCCATTTTTTTCCTTTTGGGATACGGAATCCTAAAAATTGAAAGAAAACAAAAAAATTATTTCGATTCTGCGCCATTTCAACAGATATTAACATTTTTCGATTATTCTACTCCATTTTACGCACATTTAAGAATTTGTTGACATTCATTTCCAAAATGTTAATTTTATTGCCCAGCAAAGAGAAAGAATAAAGCCCCCTTAAAGATTAATTTTGGAAAAATCGTCGCGCCGACGTAATGTCATATTTATCATAGTTGGTTGATATACACAACTATTAGTACATTAAATATATTAACTAAAACAAAATTGCAGGAATTGAAATGCAAGCCTTATTAGGAATGAAAATAAAAATATGGCTACATACCAACCATTTGGTCCCCTAAATTATTTCGTCCACTCATTTTCCTTCGATCGTCTGAAATAATAACAAAGTTAGATGATTTTTATGTGTTGAAGATATTTGCTTACCGGCAGTCGACGTATGATCAGTGGTTTCATATATTTTTATGGCACCGCTAGCCACTTCTCTGTCCTCCTTCTCTTGGGGTGTTTTATTCATTCCTTTCTTAACATTGTCGACTAAAAGAGTGGCTCTGACCCCCTGAAACACTTCCTCGTCATCCTCTAAAAATGCACTAATGTCCTTGGACTTGCACGAGCTCTCCGATTGCATCGAGTCAATTTCTGAGCTACAAAAACCCTCGAAATCGTCGCTATCGTCCGAACGAATGTTAAAATTCTCCGAGTTATTATACCAATTGAAGAGACGGGATTCCCATCTTTTAGCCTTCAAAGCCATGATCCGTCGATAGACCCCATCTGCAGTAGCATTATGGTCTTCTTGGGTGAACGATTGCGAAAAGAAGGAACTGAGATTTTGTAGATACTCGCAAACGCTGGACTTATGTAAGTCGACGCAAGCTGTGGGAGTGTACTCTACCACTGCATCATCTTTTTGCACTGACAGCTCGGAGGACAGGCTGGATTCCGAATCAGAATCATACTGGTCAGCCCAACGTCCGGCAATTTGTCGATCCTTCTGCTTTCCGACCTTCTGCCGGGAAATAATCTCTTTATTTGTTGAAGACTGCTCTTCCCTACTTTGAAGGGTATGTTCTTCTTGTCTTTGAGAAACTTCAGGAATTCCCTGAGTAACACAATCTTCCAGAATTTCGTGGGTAATGGGATCTTGTGAATTGAATTCCATAGTGTCCATCATGCTGGGGCCAGGTTGAGTATTCTTTGCAGGGCTATCCCATTGGGACGACAGCTCCATGTTGACCTTCTTAATGTCTTCGATTACATCAACGGCATCACAGAGCCTTAAGATTTGAGTATCGGAGACAACAGAAAGATTTTGCTGGGATTCACGGCTGGCACACTTTTGAGGCAAATCACCTTGGTCTTTCGCTGGACTACAACTTGCTGCGCAAGCTTGAGTACCTGTTTGTTTTGAAATAGAGCAAATGGGACTAGAAGACGCGGTCTCTGCAACAGCTTTTTCTAAAATAGCTGCACAGGCCAGCACATCGCCAGGTTTCATGTCTGCTTCATCGTCCAAGGCCTGAGATCCATAGAGGCAAGTAATATCAAGCGGAACCGTATTTTCTTCATGAGAAACATTAACAGAGGACTTTTCACTCATTGTGGAGAGCTTGTAGGCCGTTCTGCTGATGGACATTTCAGAGAAAGTTGTTTCTTCGTTAGTGCCTTTCCTCTTTCGAGATTTTGTTCTTGGTCGTCTTTTGCGGCGTTTTCTGTTGTCTGGACTGGCTTGCACAAAATCGTCACTCAACTCCGTCGACATTCCTCTTAAATATTACTAGGAAAAATTACCAACGAACCCAACGCCGCCGTTTTCAAATTTTGCGAGCAATTGTCAAAATCATATACAAATTGTCAGAAGGGACTTTCCAGCCGTTAAACTCTTAAGTTGGCAGCACGAAAGTCTGGAAATGTTTGCGCATTGGATAAACTGGTGTGCATCACGGTTTTGCAATCGCAAGTGTTACCGTCATTACGCAATCTGGAAACAAATGCCTTAAGGAAATTTTGTTTATTATATTTTTAAATATGAATCTTAAATACCAGAAATAATGGTTTATACAAGGAAGAAACTAGTTTTACGAGTTTCAGGCAACAAAAGAAATGTCTAATATTCAGTAGCTGACCAGCTCGTTTTAACCCGCTTGAGTTTTTCGCTCGTTAAATTTGAAATAACTATAACTGAAATAAAATCAAAATTGATTCATATAAATAATAAAAATTAATACTTAGGGTGTCTAGTCTTCCAATTAATCAACACAGAAGTTTCAAATCCTCAGATTAGTCCATTTTAAAGACATTTTCTACAAAAGATTTACATCCTTTGCAAACCGGAAATTTCGCTGAATCAAGGAATTATATTCTTATTTTTACTTTGATAGAAAATATCTTAGAATCCATAGGATATTTTCCACAGATCTGAGTGAGTAAAAATAATGTCTTCTCACATTTTACCTTACATTTGCCTCAATTATTCGGCGATGTAAGCAAACGGCCTAGGAAAATTTTAACGTAATGTTTCTGTTAATTTGATTAAGAGTTCCAAGGATTATCTTCAAGAATATTAAAATAATAATCCAGAAGTTCTTGCAACGTTCTTTGATTAAATTTGCCCAAATGTCTAAGTAAACTTTACTTTTCATTTGTTTCTGCCCAGTAGCATAAGGATTTACGTTTTTTGCATTAAATAAAGATCATGGAAATCGTACATGTTTTATATGCAAATTCTTTTTGAATTAGTCTTAGAAATTCTTTTTGAATTATTAATATTAAATATCAGTTAACAATCAATCAAAAATTACATAATCCAAGAAACTTACTGAGGTTCCTCTAAATATGAGAACAAAGGCCAAACAAACAATTTCAATAAATGCATTACTTAGAGACATAAACTTGAAAATGTTAATTTTTTCTTATTCTTAATTTTGCAGCAAAATTTTCTAACAATAAAGTTACTAATTTCAGAAATATGTTTATTCTTTTTTTATTTCTGGAATTTTTATGAATAAATGAACAAATTTTCAATTTAATACTAAAACAACGGGCTTAGACAAAGCAAGGAAAGAAGGAAAATTTGTTTAGGTTCTTTAAGGTTATTTAAAACCCCATACGATTAAAATAACCATACCTAAAGCTGAAATAAGAATTCGCGAAAATTATGCATTTAATATCAAAATTAAACTTCCGACTCGAAAACATTGTGAAGAAACCGTAATTAAAATCTCAAGCTCATGTCAAAATTTCAACAGTCTAGTAACACCTTTCTGGGGCGAGCGGTCTTACTATTATTTATTATCTTGTTGCCCTCAAAACTATTCTTAGTATACACTAAGGATTCTCGTAAAAACACTAGCGTATAGATCGTAGGCAATTAAGAATTCAAAACTTGATCCAGATGTAATTTAGAGGTTCCGATGGGCTAAGCCTGCTTAGCTTGCTACCAGGCGTTGGCTTTGACCCGTATGCTTCGTATGCCTGGGCTGGAAAACACGGATGCTAGCACTCACCTGAGCGGGAACAAAGTGAAAACTATTTATGAGGGCCATAAATAAAAGTTTCCTTTATTGAAGGAGCCCCGGTGTATTTCTGGCTGGGCTGCGGCCTTCTTCCTTCCTTCCTTGGCTTTTGTGCGGCCAAGGTCTGCCCCGAGACCGAGCGGGCTGAGCTAGCCACAATGGCCCGGCTTCGGTTGCATTGTTTACTTCTTTCTAGTTCTGCAGTTCCAATATTTCACTTTCGTCCCGAAGGGCTCGACATACAGCCCTGGTGCAGCCCCATTCCTTGCTAAGATAATGCGACAGAATCCTTTGTCGTCCTGCAACTTTCAAGCAATTTATCTTTAAGAAACTTATTTAGGGAGAAAACTCTTGCAGCACTTATCAGACCTATGTCTACCTTAGGTTGATCCTGTGGCAAACAGTGAGGACGTTAATAATTAGGGCGCCAAATTCTAATGGCCTTGTTAAGCAAGAAGTTCTTTTCAAATTAACTTTGAATTTCTTTTTTATTTAGATCCACTTGATGATTTTCCGGTGTATTACTTTAATATATTTGTTTTTAGAAGGTCTGCAGCATTTTCTTGCATCTAATTTGTATTAAAGATATTTTTGAGGATAAATAATAAATCAAATTTGTGTAAGCACCCTTGTCTCAAAATGACCAAAATTTTTTATTACACCTTACTTTTTCTATACTTTTAAAATAAAAACTAATTCATTTGTTTAATTATAATAACAAATAACGCTAATACGAATAAGCTAACCTTTTAAAAAATAATGGAAGAATTTTTATTATTTATTTTTGTTTTATTTTCAGAATACACTTTTAGATTAAATTTTATTTAGATTTCACTGAAATTAAAATGCTAAGTTAAAACCAAAACAAGACTTTTAAGTTTTTAAGGTTAAGCTATTTTCAACTTCTAATTAAAATTTCCACTTTTCATAATTTTTATGTTAATATTTTGTCTGCTAATTTATTCGATGTGTCATAGATTTTGGTACAGATCGAAACCAGGTTGAGAAGGTTGACCTGAAAAGCAGACTATGTAAGATTGGAGGGTTGAGTCAGCATTTAGGAAGGGTAAGATTAGGCCGAGCATGGCTAAATTAGAGTTTATTTTTTCCTTTTGAGGGATTTAACAGAATGTTTTCTATAAATTACGAATTTGAAACCGGACACAATGAATTAAGTAAGCTTTTTACGCAAAGAACATTTAAATATTGAAAAAATCTTGGCGTGAATTCCAGCTGAAAAGGGCAACCTATACTATTAGTATTTTTAAAATAAAATTTTGAATTTTAGAACTGTTGATTTAGTTTATAATACGAGAGTACGGTAGATATTTCTAATGAAGTGGAATCGAACAGTTGTATCCTGATTTCCCTCCCACGAACCACCAAAAATGAATTTTCATTAATTTTTATTGCAGGGGAAAATGAGAGGTCGAGGTTGTCAAAGCCAATGAGAGATAATGGTTCACCAATCTGCTCTGCTGGGGCTGGTAATGCAGACACGAACTCTTAATTTCATAACTCGAAGTTCGAGTTCCAGCATTGTTGATCTCGCCCGAGCCATTTCCCCAAGGAATCATGGGAGCAATTCATCGCTGCAATCATGGCAAATGGCAAACAAATCGCCCGTCGTAAGCCCCTTCAATCAGGCGTCTAATCATGTCCAATAAGGCAAAGCTTCGACCACACTCTCGTCCGATCGAGATACACGAGGGGGGTATCGGGGGGAATTAAGTTAATCGCAAAAGTAAATTTTGAGAAGGAAAAGAATTCCTCCGACAGCGACAACGGCGACGGTCCACATGATGGCATCAGTTTATCGAAAACAGTGACAACCTAGATATTGATGCGGAAGGACATAAAACCGAACCCTTATACTCTCAAGGAAGTGATAAAACTTTGCTAATCTCGAAAATCTCTCCCGTTAATCCGCTTTAATACCACCCGCCTTCGTCCGGCGCCCCAGTCTCCATTCTCCTGACGGTGCTAGGAAGGTCGAGCTGCTTTTAAAGACATTCACAGAAGGAGTTCCACAAGACGCGGCGGAGATATGCTGAGTGGGGAAAAAACTCCACGGCGGCATGATACAGTCTTCCGACGGTGGATACCCCAACACATTCGTCCGTCTGTCTGTCGGGACTGGATTTTCAAATAGAAAATAGAGACAAAACGAAGTTTTAAATTTGCAGCTCTCAAATAAAATTTCTCAAAAGGAAAAAGTGGGAGCCCTTCTTTATCCCAGACCAGCAAAATTTGATCTCCTCCACTAGGCGTACTGCTCCACTTTTCTTTTAAACTTTTATCGGACGAACTTAAAATCACAGGGCAAGCCTTTCTTATCCGCCGCCTTATCTCTTCTCGCCCCGGTTCATACTGCCGGTGCGATTTACTCTGAAAGCGGCAGAAAGAAATCCTTTATATTTTAGTTGGACGGACGATGTTATCCTTTTATTCCCTTATTCGAGGTGGCACCTGAATAAATAAAAATTTCAGGTCACACGAACCGGCCGCTCAAGGCAGGCATCAATTATAAAATATTTGTAAGCACAAGGAGCTCCTTAGCATGTGTCAGAGAAAAACGTGATACTTACCTTACTAAAGGACTGTGGGGTTGGTTTCCTTCTTAGAAATTCCCCATCCCCAGTGTCGACATCGTTGAATCCTGAATAGATAACGGTCCAGAAGTTAATTCATCTCCTTTCAACAGCACTTTATTTGCTTTTTGTTTCCCATTTCTCCAGGGATATCTTAAAGTAAAGCAAAGCATACGGGAATTCTCGGTCGACAACCTTTCTCTTCCTTAAGTCCTTATCTGGTCGATCTAGAAGTAAAAAGAAGTCTGCATTTTGATTAGTTTCTTAGAATAGCTTAGCTAGAGATTTTATTCAAAAATTTGATTGGCATTGTCGCTTATCCGGTATTTGGATCACCATGAAAACGATTGCCGATGATATTTTGAATTGGTAATTTAGAATAATAAGAATAAATAAGAAACCAATATTTTTACACAAAACTTATTTATCTTATAATTTTTTGTCCCGTTGAAGATTTACGGTTGCCCAAAAGCCAAGAGATCAAATGAAGACTGAAGAAGTTCTCAATTAGATTAATAAATCTGAGTCAAGATGAGGTCAGCCGAAAGTGAAAAAATTCGGCGACAATTAAATAAATAAATAAAATATAAACCAATCAAGAATTAAGACATGGTCCGCAGCGAAATCTACTTTAAGAACCGCAGGAACAATTAAAGAAGAAATATACAAAAATAGGTCAAATATAAAACCAATGAAATTTTTAATAATTTCAAAAATGTTCAAGATCTACTAACTTTTTGCAAATGATTACAAAATGGGAGTTTTTGTGAAAAGAGGATTCTGGGTGCTCAAATATTTCATTAATTGATGTTATTTCATTTTATTCGTGTTTTAAAGAAAAAACAAGATAATTCAAAGAGGCGTTCCAGATCAAATTTGTACATGTGTATATCAGACATAAAAACTGGATTTGAAATTTATACTAGCCGTGCTGAACCCAATCTTAATATGCCTTGTTTTGCTTGAGGGATGCAGAAATATACCTCAGTATACTGAAAAACCACAAAAATACACGAGTATATAATTTTCTTTGTTCCAATGCACAATAATAATTGAATATAAAGCTTAATTGGTGGTTTCTACTTTTGAGCGAAATTTATTTATTAGTTCTGACTATTCTGACTTTTCACCGGAAAATATTTAAAATTTAATTATTATTTTAGAATATCCTTTTTGTGTACCATTTAATTGGCATGTTGTAGAACCCTGACAGTATATTAAGACCTATGATTTCCACGTAAACACTTTTGACACTAGTGATTACTTTGGCTCTCTGCTAGACACAAAGGGAATCATATATGCCCTCAGCAGGCCACAAGAGGTAGTCACTGGATGGAATATCTAACACTTAATTCACTGTTGCTACTTTAGTTACGTTTATTCCTAATTATAAAGAAATAAAAACAACGAGAAATCGGAAAGTGCTTTTGTTCACCAACGAATTCACATTGTTTATAAACACGTACACGTATTTTGTACCCGGACAGGTTTTATTCCCGAAGCTGATTTCAACCTCGAAATTATTGAAAATATATTGAAAGATTTTCATTTTTCATGCGGCCATTTAGTCGATTTTAAAATTTTATTACATTCTGTAGTCGGGCATTATGACATTTAAGTTACAAATAAATAATTTAAAAATTTAAAAGAGTATACAAATTAATATTCATTTAATTAAAGCTTGTTGTCTTAAATAAATAAAATGATTGTAGTTTTGTTAAAAGTGGCATATGGCTTCAAAGTTTTTGGTTTCTTTCAATTTCATTCAAGCTGTATATTTAAATTTCAACCACACCTGAGATAAAGCCATATTTGAAACCATATGCAATGCTAGCAATTTTATTTTTAAAATGAATTTATTTAATACCGAAATTTTTTCTCCTGTGCCATTTATTTATATGTTACACTATTTCTTGTGTAGAATGTAAATATTGAAAAATACACGCTATTATCATCTATATTAAATTACTTTTCCAATTATAGAACATTCAAGTCCAGTAATTTTAAAAATAATCTCTAACATATAAAAATTTACAATGTCAATTTTCTACAATTTTTGAATACATTTTCCTCGAAAATCTGCCTAGAAATAAAATCAGTAGTGTTAGAAGTTTTTTCAGCTATTCTTAACCCTTTTATCATCATAAGGTGATGTTCTCTTCCATCATCAGAGTACCCGGATGTCTAGTCGTGGCGAGCTAAAACTAATGTCAGGATTTATTTCAAAGATAGTCGTCTGGCTGGTATAAAGAGGAATAGGTCTCTTATTAACCCAATTTGCAATCTAAATGCAATCCTTTTCAAGCAGTGCATTGCTGAATTGCTTTATATTCATTTAAGATGAAACAATTTCTTTTAAAAGTGGACGAAGTACCCTCTTCGAGCGAATCTTGAAAGGCAAATCTCTAATGCAAGCGAAGCGACGTCTTCAAAATAATCAACTTGTTGAGATGTATTTCGTAAAGTTCTTAATTTAATTTGAGCAATTCATGTCGGAAACAGTTTATGTCAAAGCTATAACGACCTATTTCACCCCGCAGAGTAGACTATACATATATAAAACATTCAACGTTCACAGTAGCAGCAGTGTAGCTTCTTCCACTTTTCAGTTAAATTGAAAGAACCAATTACCTCTGGTGCCTCTTTGCTAAAAATCTCGGCGTACGTAAAATCCCGGAAGGTAAGGTGGAAAACTGAGACGTAACAAATAAAATGAAAATTTTTCTGGCAATAAGGGAAGGGGAGCTGGAAATGGCCTGGTTGGTGCGGTTCCCTCAAAAGCAGGAAGGATGTTCAAATGGGTGGAAAGGCATTAAAAAATGTGCTTCGTCAACAAGCAGCCGAAACAACACAATACTACCAATGTATGTATTATATATTATACAGTAGTACACTCGGGGAAACCTAATGCGTATAATAAGTGGTCCCGAAAATTCTTTCCGGCCGGCTGGACTTCGGCGGCCTGATTTAAGTCTAAACGAAATGAAAAGCAGTAGTAGAGGTATAAGGCAAATATTAAATTTTTGCCGTTTCAAGATTTTCATTGTGGCACGAAAATGATAAATTCCTTGAAGTAAATCAAAAGTTGTGATTTAAGCGGAAACTTCGCCACCAGAAGATATTAATGGCTTCTTCACATTGCTGACCGACTAAAATGGACCCCCCAAAACTCAAGGGGAAATAAAATTAATTTTAAATATTGGCACTGTCGCGCTTCCTTCCTTTGTAGAAAATTACTTTTTGTTTGATTTTAATTTATTGGGAGTACCTGAGGCAAAATTCTCCATAAGACAATGTCTGACAGAAATTTTAATTTTATAAATACTTAAATATTTTTTTAGGAATTACTAACAGGTGTCCTTGCTTCCTTCGGAAAATTCATTTTAGTATATGTTCAGAAGGAATTAAAAATTAATGAATCTATGTAAAATAAAAATATGGTGTAATTTGCGAAAGACTCATTATAGACGAAGAAGTCCTTTGGCTATTTCAGAAATGAAATTTAAGGTATACTTTAAAATTTTGCACTTTGATAGACTTTTGTGATAAAAGTATTATTTAAATTCACAAAACTCATTTCAAAAATTAGTTTACAGAATAATTTCTCAATATTTTTATTTAAATTTAAACAGAATTTAAAAAAAAAAATTAAAACTAATATTTCGATGAGAAAACGATTTTGCGTGCAAGAGAATTATTCGTAACAAAATTAAAATTAATTACTTATTTTTAATATTATCCTTGTTTTTTGAAAAAATTCAAATTTGTCCTTAAAAACTGAATGAATAGAATATGCACCGTGGGTATATTTTCTCAAATTCCATACCAGAAATTAAGCGAAAAAATGTATAGCGGTTATGTGTTCAGTCTTCCTCAGTCAGCTTGTAACTAACGAAGCACTGGATAGATCACTACTTTAAGTAGCAATCAGCGGATACTCAACAGACACCTCTCCCACGTGGTCTGTATAGATCTCATAAGCGCCTCTAAGACGACTAGTTAAATGTTTGCAGCGCGTTGTTTGAAAAAGCCCTCCTCTCTCCGTTAGAAGCTTAGGCAGATTTTCTAAAGACCTGTAGCTGGTTTCTTCGTTCTTGCATTAGCTTCTCCAAAATCTGGGTCTTAACTCCCTTAAGAGCTTGGTCTGTAGGTTCCTCTCGTTACCTCATTGTTTGATTCCATTATTGCTTACAACTAATTAAGGTAAAAGAATTCATAACTGCTTAAATTTGTATATTAGCAGAATTCAAAATATTTATATAATAGAACATAAAAAATGGCAAAAAAAAAAAATAATATAAAATTAATTAATAATAATATAAAATAATATAAAATTTGTTTGTATGACATTATATAATTTTCTGTGAAATATTTTTATATAATTAATCAATCTTTAAATGTTTTAATTATATTTCTACAAAAAGCTTTCACACAATTTTTATCAGTTGAGTATATATCTCTGCTTTAAACTTAGATCGCTTCTTAGAAATGGTATGCATATTTTCTTTGAAATAGCAAATATCAGGAATATGCAATTAGATTTTTTCATAAACCTTTTAAAAGATACACAAGTTATAATTGTTTACGTAAAAATAGCCATTTTTTAAAAACATTGCACCGTCTTCTATTCGGATCTTTTTTAAGGTTTACAATTAAGAGCATCGCTGGATTTTTGCGTAACGAATTTCCACAACTCGGATTTGAAAAAACGATTTTTGTTTTTCTGGATTGAAATATAATTTGAAATCTTGCGGAGTAAAGGTGAACTTTAAGCAGAGTAAAACTTTAAACGCCCTCTTTCAAAATAATGCTTTTTAGAATGTTGTACACAATTTTTCGATAATAGACGTTTTTTTTCCATAAAATATTAATAATAGTCCTAATTTTAGGTTTAAAGCTGAAAAACAATTTACAATTTTGTTCTAGATAATAAAATATAAAATTCTTGGTTAAGTCTTAATCAATACATTTCTGAGTATCTGGTCAATGGTCAAATAAGACTAAATTAGAAATCCATCCAACTCTTCAAGTCAGAAACCCTCGGAACAACTCGCAAAAAATCTTCAATATTTTTTTGATGAGATGATTCGTAGACAGGTATATTAATTAATAATGAAAAGCAATTTGAATGGCTTCATTTATTTCTTTTAATTTAACTTCCAAGACTAATTCCGGTTTTGGGATCGGCACAGAAAGATAAGAATTAAAAAGCCTTTTTATTTAGTGAAAGAAAATGAGTTTAAATTTAAGTAAATAGATTTTCTTGTAATTGATATTTCATTCTTCAAATATTTGAATTAATATCCTTTGAAGAAACATACTTAAAAATATTTATTATCTCTATCATAATCATGGTAATAAAATAACTTTGCATAAGGAGCCTACACGTGCTCAGCACTCTTCCGCTGTTTTGAACAAATAATTATGATTAAGAGCAGCATAAAGATGAAAGCGTTATTTCCCAAAATTAATATTGATGAACGTTATTCATTAAGTGATTTCCCATGGGGGAGAGCCTTCCAATTATGATTTGATTTTCAAAATTTCGACTCTGTCCTCATAATAATTTTCTTGCTATTGTTTCAACTTTTAGAGGCTTCAGTAATTTAATTAGAGAACAACGACTTAAATACTCCTTTAGAATGGGGCCTATTCTATAAGGGAATCAAAATGGTGAACGAATCAAAATCGTCCCTTCCGCCAAGCACGTTAAAACGATCGACGAGAAAAGGTTTGTGTCAACAAAATACATAGCACGGAAAAGCTATTCTGACAGAGGGATGAAAATTAAATTTTCCCCCGTGACAAAATCCAAAGGACCTTAAATATGTTCCTGCCCTCAGTGCTATACGTTGTCTAGCGTCGAGGCTGCGTATTTGGAAATTCAATCAAAATTGCAAACTAATTGGGTTTATTGTTCACTCTTCAACTATTTCGTCCTCGGTCGTGACAAAGAACATTCAAATTCGCGAATTTACAAAATGTTCGTTAGTATTTCGCTAGAATGCTAATTCCGCGATTTTTCCGCCTTGTACTTGCTTATGCGCTTTATTATCATTGTGTACTTGTTGTTAGCAGTCATCGCTCTTCGACTTACGTTCCATCCAGCTCCAAGTTAAATTGCAAACACGTTGAACAAATAGTCGGTGCCTCTAATGACGACGAATTTAAGTTATTACCTTACTTAAGCTAATGGCCGACAATAGGCATTGCTTCTGAGACGCCGCTAAGCGCACCAACGACGATGGTTTACCTGCCGCTGGAATTACCCATTCAGATGCCGCTACTCTTTCCACAATCGTACGTAGATTTACTCGCAAAATTCAGGACAAGACGTTTGCTTTTAATAAAGTCAAATTATATTTTCAGGGGATCCTTTTCTGTGAAGATGTAAATTAAATTCAAGATACATTTTTTTTTGGGATATTTCCCTGAGCCGTTGTACAACAGTACTGTCCTACATACACAATCGATTTAAATTATATTTCCTGCTGGGAGAATAATATTGTTGTTCATGAATATCCGTATCTAGATATGTGCGTTCTAAATTCGTTTAATGTATGTAGGTTTACGCATCTTAGGAGCTTTAAGGTATACACAAAAGGAGAAACAATTTTCAGACGTGTTTGCATTTTATGTGCCAACAAAATAATAAAAATTCAGTGTATATTTCAAAATTGAAATTTTTCTTTAACGCATTTTTTTCGGAAGTCATTTTTATTTCTTCTAATATCTTACAGGTGTTGTATTACTATTTATTATGTAAAAAAATTATTTCATATTATTTTAGCTTTTTTTAATATGTAGAAGCCAAAAATGTGTGAAATAGAAATTTTTAAAAAATTGACTTACAACACTTTCAAAATAAACGGATCAAATTTCGAAAAAAATGAACGTAATATAACAAAATAAATTATTTGTAGCTTTTGGAAAACAGCAAATAACTTCTTCTATTTGCTTTCACAATTTTAAGCTTTTAAGTTTTATATTATTTTAAAAGGCGACAATAATGAATTTGTAAGTGGATATCAGAAAGTTAAGCAATTTTCAAAATTACTGGTCTTTGCCTTGGACCTATCCAAAACTTAAAACGTGAGTTGGGATAATTTTGAATTGGGACGTTTTCCATGAGTTAAATGTAATATGTTATAATTTTTATATTTATTCGAAATCCGTTTCTTAAATTATATCATACATGTATTATTAATTTACGGTTAAAAATTATAAAATGCATAACTCTCTGCAACTCGTTGCTATATTTCTAATCATTTACCACTTTTCATGAACTCATTCTTTGATGGGGGTATAATTTTTCGTAATTTTATTACATTTAATGTTTACAAATTAATTTGTTTTAATAATTTTATGTAATTTTTTAAATGGCTCCCTTTGAAAAGTAATCGTGTAGTATTGCAGTTGATTCTTGATTCCTGAAATACGAGAATCAAGGAATTGTAGAGGATTTTTAAGTGAAGAATGAACTATTATTAACCTTTAACCTGTTTATGTAGTAAAGTGTAATATATGATAGTATATAGTAAAGAAGGATCCTAATACTCAAGGTACGTACGCATTTGAAGATATTTCATGTCAATGAAAAGGTTGAGTTCAAACCCTTCGTGCCATTGAAGCCGCTCATGTTTTAAAAAAATTGTCATTTTTTAAAACATGCCATTTTAAAAACAAAATTATAATTCTCTTCTTTATATTCTACGTGTTAGTTAAAAAGCTTCCTTTTATATTGCTTGCATAAGCTGAAAAAAAAACGAAAAAATAGCTTTAATTCCAGAAAATAAAAGTCGTCATTAAACTTTTGTATAAATGTTACAAAAGTTTTTAAAATTTTATGCTTGTTTTGTATAAACTTAGCAGTTACAAGGAAAATTGGAACATTTTAATCCTATTACGATTTTACCAAATGTAATTATAGGATTTCAATAAACTTAATTCTTGGGTAAGGTAAAATAAATAATGTACCTAATCATCCTCTTAATTGAAATTGTAACAGAATTCAATTAGAATCTCTCACCCTAATTCTTTAAAATTCCAAGGTGTGTCTCTTACAGTAAAATGTATTCACTCGAAGCAGTTTTCTCAGGTGGTCTTGTTATGGTGAGAAAATTGCCCCAATTTCCTTCAGGTGAAGGGATAATAAGGACAATTAGGGTTAACCCTTTTCACATCGCAACGTAATTTAATTTTGGAAACAATTACGCATGGATCCTAGTATGATGACAGGAAACATTCCGCCCCTTATTACACACTTTGTAGTACAATTATTACCTGTTTGGTGCCTAGATGCCCCTTATATATAAGCATGACTGCCACTCAACAGCTCCTTCTCTCATGGTTTTGGTCTAATGAATTCCGTCGAGCACCTAATATGGATTTTCTCGCGTAATTGCATTAGATTCTGGAACGGTTACTGTACCAAAAATGGCAGAACCATTCATTTTGATTTACTTTCTTACGAAGCAAGCCTACAATTCCTGCAAAATTCACGTCACGGATTGTTTCGACGTCTTTGACCTTTGTATTATTACACCTCAGCGATTTTGCGAACGTGAACACCAAACTAGTTAGTTGTATTGTATGACTTGGCGACTAAGATATTTCCAACTGTATACATGGCAAGGGCCATAGTGGAACCGTCTATCGAAATCGAATTCAAGTTAATAAAATCGTATAAGCCAATCGAAACGTAGTTTTGATGAATCAATAATAAATTTAGGAAAAGCAACCACGTACTTTGAAAGATTATTCGCAAAACCATCGCATAAAATACTAGTTTAGGTTATTACGATTTTTGTAGCACATAATTAATTATATGTAGCTTCGCAGAAAGAACTGTGGTATAAAACATGTTTTCGACTAATTTGATAACATATTTCATAAAATCGAGTGAAAAGGGCTATAAAATTTAACGAATTAAATTTGAATCAAATCATCGCCATGCTGTGCTTATTTACATTGTCGGCTGAGAGTAGTCAGTACTTTAATATTTAAGTTAAAAATAAATTATTGTATATTTTTTTAAATTACTTATTTATTTATTTATTTATAATTTATTAAGCATCATAAACTATTCCCATTTTATTTAATTAATTTGCCTGCATGTGCAATGAGCAATAATTTATTTATAAGTGCAATCGAAGTCACTTTTCACCCCCCCGCCCGAGTAGATTGTAAATTTATTCAGTTATCATCCGAATCATTGTCACAATATTTACTGAATTTTTTACGTAAAATTTTTTTACGTGAGTCAGAAATGTGGCATTTTGATTAAAATATGCCATAATTATAAGCACCTCAAATTCTGTTATTAATGAAACAAATAGTTGACACTAAATAAATGATTTAAAAATTTATTGTGCAAAATATTTTTAATGGGATGATTGGAATGAATGATATTAATATACCTACAAAATCAGGAATCACTTGTTTGCCGTTTTAATTTTTATGTATCTCTATATCGATTTAAGGAACAATTTTTTAAACTACATTTATCGCTCTGTGAAGTAAAATTACGAATAAAATCAAGGCATTTATAACACAACAATTTAATTTTATGTTTTATAGAAAACGTTTGAAAAACTCGCGGTTAATTCTCGTACGATTAATTAATTTTTTTAAGTACTAATTAAGTTAATAATGAGAAGACAAATTCAAGAAAAATATTTCTATAAAACAATTTTCTTTAAAGTAATGTTTTTTTTATCTTTCTAAAATTCAAATATACATCTTTCGAATATGCGTACATTTTAAAACAATAATATTAAAAATTATTGTACGCGTGGGGTATAAACAGTATTAAATAGCCATACCGTTTTTTTAGTGTAATTATAGCATATCACGATCACAAGGTCAAACTGAAAATAGATTAAAAATACTACAGACCCTCTTATATTTTAGTCTAAATTGTGTTGTTATAATAAAAAGCAGATATTAATTTATTATTTATATTAATTCTCCTACTTAATGGCCGAAAAAGGGATAAATTGATAACGATCGAAGAAATTGCAGCTAAAATATCTATGCCACGTAATTTCAATGAAGATTAAAGAGCAATGACAGGGGTAATAGACATCAAAGAATTCTGCCGCTTATTATCGACTCAATAAAAGCCTCATATTCCGGTTACAACTCGACCGTTCACACATGCCAATACACGTACAGGGTTCGGACCGGACATTCCCATCAAATGTTATGAGTCCGAGCTCAAGCTATAGTTGCGGATGGAAACGAGTAATTTGTAATCGGAAAGAGCTAAATGGCACTTTTAACTGCCTACAATTACTTACCATTGCCAACGGCAAACAATAGGTTCTTCAACAAAAACAAATCGATGGCAAATTGATCGTTTTGTCCTCTCCTCATCTGTCTGTTGATTTTATTGGGTGATTTTAATCGACTACACGCTTTCATTTTTGTTCCGAATTACTACACTCAGTTGATGTTTCTTGGACCAGAGGAATGTACAATTTTACGCAAATGACCGATTTCAATTTGTATACAGTGCACAGTTAAAGTACAACTTCATTTCACTACGAATGTATTTTTTTCTTTTTCATTTTTAATTCCAGATAAAGTTGAAAGAATGATTCTGAAAATGTAGTGGACAACACAATTCTCTAGAATATATGGGTATATTTTTTTTGTAACGTATTTATTGTTATTGGAAAGCTTCCTTCTTGAAAGAGTCCTACCAAAAAATTGCCTTAATATCCCATGTTTGTAAAATTGTAAAAAAAGTCTTTAGTGATCTTCTTTGAATTTTGAAACTGCTAAATGTTCATCTTCTGCACTTTAGATGTTGACAGTAAGTTATTGAAAATAGGCCTTACCAAATAAATGCTTCCCTGTCTTCAAGGGAGAAAAAGTAATAAAAATTGTTTTACTCGCATAAAACGCACGACCTTGGCATTTTGTTTTTGGGAGAATGGATGGAAAATTTCTTGAAAAGTGCTTTCCGCAACAAAATCCCCAATGTATAGCTGAATATTAAATTATGAATGCCGCAAAGGAATTGCCTTCCTTTTTGCTGGATATATTATTACACAAACTCATTCTGCTCAAAAATGTTTTCCATAATTGAAAAGTGTTTTTAATTGAGATGAATAGTGTTGAAAATGGCTTGCTAAACAACCTGCAAGCTACAAGAGGAAGGAGAATATTCATTTTAACAAGGAAGGTTGTTTGATGAATCCCATTTGAACATAAAACGACATGCTTTTTTGGAGAAGTAGGATTAATATTTTATAAATTTTATGTAAATATTTATTATGAAATATTGTGATCAAAAATCCAATTACGTTCAGCAAATTTGCTTCCTTATATAAACTAACTCTTAAGTATATTGTCCTATTCAAAAATACATAAGGACTATGAAGGAAATTTTTTAACTTGTACCTATCAGAGATAGTTGAAAAACTCTGAAACTAGTACGAAAAACTTTTAAATTTCAGTGAGTCTAGATTTTACTTTGATGAACATTTCCGAAGAGGAAATTAACTAACAAATTGTTCCTTGAATAGCTTCAATAGCAGTGGCACCACTACATCCACCACAGACTTTGTTAAAAGCTAAATGTGTAAATTATGGCAATTAATCTGTTGAATTTGCTGTACAATTGTTGGTGAAATCAGGTCACCAACCATTAGAGGATCGAAAATTTAAGGACTTTGAGCTCCTTCAAAAACTTCACGGAGATCAAGTGAAATTAAGACGCTGCAAATAAGGAAACTTTGAATGGCTTTAACACTTTGAATTGAAAAAAGACGAAAATTTTGAGGTGGGGCTCATCAACTTGGGGAACTTCTTAATTGCTTGTTATTGTTTCTTCGTCAGAGCAAAATCTTGTCATCCTTCTTGGCCATTGATAAATCCTCTAAAAATGAGAATGGAGAAGATGAAATGCTATTCATAGTGCAGGCCCTGCAGTGGCATTTTCCCAATGTCTTTGCATTAAATATATTTCAGGAATTCGGACAAGTCCTGCTGAGACTGGCAGGATGGGAGAGGTCTTTGTCAGGCGGACTTCTTTATTAAGAATGTCTTTCTGATGGAATTTATGCAAAACAAGGGAGGAAGGAGAATCCGGATTTTGGTAACGTGCCTTTTAGTACGAGATATCATACAAGGATGCTCCTTAATAAATTCCTTGGAAATTTTGAAAGACATTTTAAAGTCGTATATAATTATACCCTTGCTAAATTTAGTTCACTCATTAAAAATTAAAACTGTAAAGTATAAAATATGAAAGTTAGTTTACAGGAAAAACCCCGTTATTTGAGAAGAAGAGGAAAATTTACGAAAATATTTGACGATAAAATTATGAATAAATTTCTATATTCAACAACTTTAAATTTTAATACTTACTTAAGTTTTGTAAAAGTAAAGTAGCAAAGTGAGAAAGTTTTAATTGCTTTGAGGTTTACTTTTCGCTAGGTAAAACTTGAAAATAATGCTCGCAATTTGAAAATTTCTTATGTAGATTTTGATTCCTTTTAACTTTTACTCATATTTACATAAACCGATTCCAAAAAAAATACTTCAAATAATTTTACTTTTTACATAATTTTTAAATATACTAACACGTATTTTGAAAAAGAAAATTATGTAACGTAAAGAGTATGCTTACTTTTATATTTAAGAGTTTTAATATAATTTACTTTAAAGTCTAAACATGCAATAGAAAACTAAAATCCGATAACGTTGAAATACCATTGTTACTTATTTTTATTTCTTTTAGTTTTCAGCGCATTGTCATTGTATTTATATTTATATTTATATTTTAACGCTACCTAAATTAGATATGAAAATAAAATAAAATATTTTTATTATAATTTTTTGCTTCATTAACACGATTTATATTTTCCTGAAGTTGTATTTTCAACGAAAAACAAAATTTAGATTGCTTCTAATGGCGCAATTTTTAATTAAACAAACATTTTACGAATCCCACTATACCTCATCTTAAAATTGATCCAGCAAATTGTTAATTCCTCCACAATTGTTTAAATACACAAGCTTTCTTAGGCATTGTAATGATATAAAGTTTTTAATACTATTAACAATTTTTAATATCATTTATAAGTACAACAATGAATTGAAGGGTTTCCCGAGTGGAACTTTTAGTTTATTTTTAAGTGTTAAAGGTTCTTATTTCTTTGATGCAGTAATTTGCTGAGAGTTTTGGGAGTAAATTTTGAATTAAGAAGGTTTTGAGGATTTTTATGGGTTTAATATTTTTAAAGTAAATTTATAAACTCAATTTTAGACCTAAAAGTGGTAAATGGACACATAACTACAACCAAGAAGGCGGAACTTCAATTAAAACTTAATGAATTGTCCTACCCAGTAATTTTTAGATAGGCCTCAAAGTCGTCATGAAGGAACTTGAGCGCAAAAAGTAAACTACTAAACCACTCGCATTTGAAACCAGTATTTCCTAAAATAAAAACCTTTTATAATTATTTGCAATGACTAGAAAATATGAAAAGTGTAAAATAATAATAAAGTCTAATATTTTATTTTCCAACATATGATCCTTCAAAATTAAAACAGCTTTGAAATCAATATCTCAATTTTTTTAAAGCTTCTCTGATGATGCTGATTCGTATTTTTAGGTTTCATATTTAATTCTAATATTTTTATTGGCATTTTTGATTGATTTAACCTTCAAGCCACTTTTTTTATTATCACACATTGGGTTTCATTACTTTAATTTTTTTTAAGTGTTCTATTAATAGAAAATATTCCAAATAAAAATTCTTTACAACGATTTAAAGTTAGTTTGCCATAAGGTTTTCATCTCGATTTAGACGTTTTCTAATAAAAAGTTTAATTTTTAAATCAATAGTTAATACATATTACAATTATTTATAAGGAATTTTATAAGCAAAATAAAATAAAAAATTCTGCACTTTAAAGTGTTGGGATAAGAATGATGAATTTGGTAATTTATTTTTCGATATACATATCAAACAGACTATTAAATAATTGCATATAAAATAAATTTCTTAAACAATATTTATTTCATTTAAAACATTTATCTTCTAAAAGTTTCTCTTCTTCTATGGGCTTCTGAACTCTCTGATTCTTATCAATGGTAGGCATGATCCACTCAATGCTAAAAGAAATCATTCACAAAATCCATGGCATTTTCTTAGAGGATTGCTTTTTTAGGCGCACCACAAAGTTTCTGAAATTTTCTTTGATATTGCTTTGGTACTTCAAGTTTTTTTCGCTCTGTTTCCATCTCGGGAGGGATATATTCGCGTAGGCACTTGTACAGAAGGAAAAACTCTTAAGCATTAACAGGCATTTGAACTATTGACACCCTGTATTGGGAAAAGAAAAAATTCATCTGAGTGGGATTCCAAGCAAAGTTTTCTGGATAAAAGATTCTGTGCAGAGAGCAAGTTTTTCTATTTCTGGAAAATATATAATCAGACCATCTCGTACTTCAAATTGAGGTTGATAACCCGTAGAAGTAAGTGTTCTAAAAACAAAATATGAAAATAAGTAGGCAAATATTCACCTTCTTATTCCACATAAAAATTGGCAAATTTCGATTTACTATAGAATTCCTTTAAGGATTCAAATAAATGTCTCAAAAGTCAATATGCATTTCGAAGAAGCATATTTTCCTCCAGTTTATGCAGTCGTCGTATTCTTTATGAATTTTGCTACTTTACGAGAATACTTGCTTTTCTTGTTATTATGAACTTTTATGCTGCAATATTGATGTTAAATTTTTTAAAGCATATTTGTCTTCCGAATGTGAGTGACACTCGTTTGTTTGCCAGTGTAATCAGTTGTGTAATATTTGCGGAGTTAGTGTCCTTCAAGGTCCGAAATATGGTTTCGTATAGTGGTCGAGATGGATAGTCTCTTGCAGACAGTTTTACACTTTAAATAAATTTGCTGGCAAACGATGTTGTGTAAAGAAGTATATTAACAGAACACTGTTTTGTAAAGAGAAACAAACTCTTCAGTACACTTCACAGATAAGCAAATATGTAAGTTAGAGAATCAAACAAGATAAGCTGAAATTACACCAGCAATATCTACTTTAAAATAATAAAACTGGAAACACATTATTACCTAAGTCATATGTTTATGGTAAGGTGATGACCAATTATGAAAGTCTGAAGTGAGAGTAATACTTATACAGAACCGTGTATGCTATATTTAAATAAGCGTTTCATGGATAAAGGAACCTTTCAAAAATTAACTCATATAATATCAAATGAAGAGTTAACTCAAATCTAATAATAAAAGTTTATAAAAGAACAAAGACTGAAAGGCAAAATGTGGTATAAACTTTTCCTTCAAGATTATTGCGAAAGACAACTGAAAACAGCACGAAATGTATTAAATTCTCAAGAAAGCTACATTCTTAATTAAAAATGTTCAACCACAGAAAATATTGCCTGTTGAAGAACTTTTAATTATTTCTGGGAGATTTTATCACTTCACTCTAACTTTCAAGAAATATATTTTGGATGAGTTTCTAGAACAAATCATAGTTCCTTGTTTATATCCGTTTTTATTACCACAAGCTCATTAAAAATATGGCGAACTTTAAACTGAAAATAAAATTCTTAAACATTTATTAAAGTTCATAGGATTAAGAGTCGTAGAAGATACAGGAATTTTACGAATGTTCAAGACTATTTATTAAATATTTAAGGATATAGCTTACTATGCTATGGTTTAATCAATTTTTAAGCAATTTTTATTCTACTTATTTGGATTCTCAGTAGTCAGGCCCACCACAGGGGTTGGATGGGTAGATTACAGCAAGCGGCCTACGCCTGAGGGGGTCCTGAATCGAATTTATGGTCTTTTCTTCGCTCAAAATCGCATCATAAAAATAATGAAATTTAAATAGGGACCTTTGTCCACAAGGTTGTGGCTAGGTGGTTTGGCTCAGGATGTGGGTCTATGAGAGCAGATAGATTCGAACGTAATTTACCTACTTCAAAAACTTATATTTTCAGCAGTTAATAAATCTTTTACAATGTTAATAAATTTTTTAAATTACAATCAATAAATTAAATGAAAAATATCTTAACAAAAGCTATAAAAAAATTAGGTTAAAATGGCATGTATTAAGGAATATGGTAAAATTAACTAGATATCAACAATCAAAAAAGAAAATATAGTAAATCTAAAAAACGTTTAGCCTGGCTACAGTATATCATGGTTTTATATTTTGTTTCTGTAGACTATTGGATATAGTTAATTAAGCCAATGATTTTATTTTATTTTAAGGATTTGTGGATAGGTTTTTTGTAAAAAGTTACTGAGATTTAAGTCATTAATTTTTTTCCCTGGCCATAAATCTTTTTAAAAAATTAACACGACAATGAAAAAATTACATCCAGTTCACTTTCAGAAATGTGTACTATATCACATGAAATTATGCGAATTTCGAATTTCAATCTAAAACTACTAATTTGGCAATTAATATAATAATTTTTCATGAAGGATATATTGTAACTCTGTATTTAAAGACAGAAGAACCTTTTTCCTCTAAACTGTCTAACCCTTAGTGCCACATCAAGTATTTTCATATATAGTGTGTTCTGTACTAAGTATTCTAGAATAAGAATTATTCAAGTTATTTATGCTTATTTATCTAGATATCATATTCTTTTAAATATTTTATTCATTTTTAAAATTTCCAAAGTATTATCATTAAAGATAAAAATATTTTAGCACTTCCACTCTAAGTGGAATTGATATTCAATTTTCCAAATATTTAAATTGATTCGAATTAAGAGGTTAATGAAAGGTCTTTTATGTCTTAACTGTTTTTCTCTAAAGTTTTCTGTAATGCATGCAAATTTCTCCAAGCCTGTGTTAAAACACCCTTCAAAGGAAAATGCATTGAAATATTTTCCATGGAGTCATGAGCTATGACGTCTGAGATAATTCCCTATCATTCCACTGACCTCAAATTCGACTCCCAGTTTTGTTTCCGGTCATAATTTCATCATTCACCCATTGTAAAGGTAACCCTGACCGCTAAAGGTGATGCTGGGTGAAAGAGGGGCTGCAGAGACCGTGACCATCCACTTCCCGCTAGGCATCACTAACCGGAACTCCCTTTGGTGCGTTTAAACAATACCTGCCCGGCAACGAGTCTATGGGTTCACAAAGGGTAGAACCCTTTCGGCTGTTGCATTTTGTGGTAGGTATTCGCGAATTCCACAATGGTTACATTTGTTGTTTTCTACAAATTGGTAATGCAAGTTGTGTTCAAATTGAGAAAATAATTCGATGTCATATTTTCAACTAGTGTATTTTGTATTCTATAAAGCCATAGGAACTTACAAATATTCTGACCTCGAAGCATGAAACATAAAAGCAATTTTCCTTTCATAAATATTTTGGTAGACCGATCTTTATTAACAAAATTTATTTTTGGAAATTGAAATTAGCTTAATGATATATAAACATTAGTGTTTAGAACAGACGGTTCGTGGTTCACCTTAGGCAGTCAGTTTAGACCATCAGTTTGAAATTATATACGAAAACTTCGTTTTGAGTATACCTGTATCCCTCTTTCTAACACTCTGAATCTCTCCTCTGGAAAAGCGGGCTACTTTAATGAGGCTTTCATGTATCTCCCTGATGGTGCGGGAACTCGGCTGGAAGGAGAGATAAGGGAAGACCTACAGTCGTTACGACATAATAAAGGAAATTTTGATGGAGATGTAAATGACAGCTGTTTTGAGGAATTTTATTCTCCCCATGGAAATAGCAAATCGCTTTTCAATCTGGAACCAGAGGAGCAGTGAAATGTTTTTCTGAATGTTAATGAAATGTCAGAACGATGTCAGAATTCTCTAGTAGAATTTTATTTGCGTTGGCCACCGATTTTCTATTTCCGTAAGGAATTGCACAAAGCGAGACGTGGTGCTTTTATTGAATCACCATGTCAGCGTTTCATTATATTTCTATCCTGGCACCCAGTTCCAGTTAAATTGCTCCTTGACTTTGTCAATTTCCATTTTTGTGAAACCTTGGAGATATTTTACCAGAATTCTGTGCAAATTAAACCACTTATACGAAAATGGAAATAGAATTCCATTTCAGTTTTAATCAAAATGAAATATGAACTAATTTGCGTTTTTTATAAACAGATTTACAAAATTCTTAAAGAATACTGGGAATCTCGAATTAGCACCACACTTCTTCTTACAAGAAGCTATTCACGGAGAAACATTTTTAGTGCCTTTGGTGTAAGATAAATATCTATTTTTTCAATTAAAATAGATTGTTACGATACTCTGGAGAGGGATAGCATGTAACAAGGAAGACGTTCGCGTGATATATCAGCAGCCAAGAGAAAACACGATTTCGAACAGCTAGAAAAAGGCGGTCCATTTTAAAGAAGTACACAAGAAGCGGAATTAGAATCATCAAGGAAGTTTCCGCTTGCAATTTACTTGATTCATTTTATTTTTATGACAAAAGACTTCTTCGTTTGTTTGCTTTGAATGTGGTTGGCTAGGGCAATATTAGCAAGTAAGAGAGAAGTAAACAGTACTATTGAAAATGTTTCAAATGCATAATAAAGATTTTATAATATAAAATATTTAATACGAAATTAGTACAAAATATTATTAAGATAATAATTATAGCTAATTTAAAGTCAATAAACTTGTTTGATCGTGGTGGATGAAGTCAGATATGTAAAACTTAGAACGTATGTTTCTCCTTTCGAGTTGAATAATAAAAACTTTTCTCGACTAATATCTAAAATGAACATACTTAGTAAGTGGTTCGGAATTTTCAAGTAGACCACAAGTATTTCAGTAAGAAGTGGAGTAAAGTCCTTTTAAATGTTAAAAATATTTTATATATTTTGAAGCCAAATTTGTAAAGAAGTTTTCAATGCTTTAATAAAAGTTTCATAGATTAAGAATCTTTTAGAAGACGAAACCTATGATGAAAAAACTGAATATCCAAATTAGCAAAACAATTTTTAATTGAAACGATATTGTAACACACGTTTTATAAAAAATTTTAAATATGACGAATTTTCGTATACCTTCTAATAGGAGAATTGTTTAAAGTTGGTTGAGTGCATGATTAATTTCCAATTAAAATTCGTATTCAAACACGGGCTATGAAATTATTCCACTCCGAACTAAGTTTCTTATTCCCCTTTCTTTAAAAGCCCATGTTAAATTTTGTAACCTAAAATAAATTATCCGAAAGAAAGAAGATTTCAAAATATTTTAAGCTATTCGTTTATTATTTTATCGTTAAAATAATCTTGTGCAATTTCCATTGCTTTATAGCCACAAAGTCGACCTGCAATGTAAGCGAAAATTCTCTTGGATTGCCTAAGGTTCGGCAAAATAGGCTTTAAAAAGAAAGTGAAATGAAGCAGCTTTAGGTGAGGAGTTTTCTCATATTTTGATCACTAAAAAACTTCATTTAATTCGTTATAGTTTGATCGCTATATTTCTTTCTCAGAAATGACACCACATATGCTAAAAGAGTTAGCATGCAAATCGAAATTTCTAGACCTTGACGCCGGCCTGTCGTTAGTCAGCCGCATGGTGCAAGTTAGTGGAGGTATCAAAAAATGCCCACCTGTCCACTCATGCATACGCACTTCCCACAGCCTCACGGTTCCCGGGGACAAATGGCTGCAACAATGAACTGAGATGCTATCAAGCCTATTGGCGTAAATTTTGCGAGTGCGATCCACGATAAACAAAGCGTTTCCGTCCAGTGACAAAAGTGGACATGCAAAAGCCAGACTCGCATATCCTCTTTACCTAACCACTGTCCAATACGACCACCTTATTGATTGCTCAAACGAAGAAATCACGGAACAACGATTCCGGCCACGGGCATTTCATGAACAATGAGAACCTAGGTTGTTTAGTTCATTAGGTAATGCGTGCTCTGACCACGTGTTAGATGCCACCGCTCCGAGAGTAAAGAGGCATCCACCTTAATTGCACTGTCACATGCATTTAAGCATCTTATTTGGCATCGGGATTAGCTCATATGTCGAGCTAGATTGCAATGAATTTTGAACGACTTGATTAACTTCGGCACCGCGAAACAAGAGCAACTTTATCTAGTAACGTGCTCTACGTGATCCAGTTATCTGCGAGTTAACCTGATTACTTACTAATTGTATCATTTTTCATCCTTCTTGTGTAACGCGGATACAGGTGGAAATGGGTAAACATATTAACGAGACTTTTTATCGTCAAAAACTTCTTCAGTCATAGGTCACTTGCATGAAAAATTACTCCATTAACCAGATTTATCAAAAGTTGACAACTATTGTATCAACATAATTTTTTAATACTTTTTTATAAATAGTTTTTTTTTAAATAACAGTAAAATAATATGTCTTAATAGAAAATCTCTGTTTTTGAATAAATATTTAAAAACAAATATTGGAATTTTTTCATAAAATTCTCAGGTAAATAAATTCCTACCTCCCCTTTATTGCTCGGTAGCATCTCAACTAAAAAACTGCGATGCGACACATGATGCCTGACACATGAGATGTGACATGTGGCAAATATCACATGGTACAATACACACGGTCTTCGTGGTATGTATTTTTATTCGTTTTGTCTGTTTTGTTGGTTTTTTTTTGTTTTGTTAAATTTTTTTAATAAAAGTGAGAAACTAAGTAAATGATCAGTGAAATTTTGTTTATTATTCCAAATTTTAAAGATTCGTTACTTAATTTCAACAGAAGTTAGAGGTATCTTTTTCCTACACTTATTTTTAGGAAAGTTTAAAACATTGAGTCAGGTCATTCAGGCTTTAAATATTAATTTGAATTAGAACAACTTTTTGACTTAGCACAGATATTTTAGCTGCTTTTCAATGGTAAGATAAAAATATTTCGCGGTGACAGAAATGACAATTATTGATATATAATGCCATATGATGAATATGGCTCGTGAAATGTGTCATGATCGACACATAGACTACATTTTTATTTGGGTTGTATGTGTCCCAAATTAAAGATTTTATTAGTCTGTTTTAAGCATGAAAGAAGGAAAAAGATAGCGGAGAAAGAATGCTTTTACTGATACCACTGCAAAGCATAAATTATTTCCAATTAGTTTTTAAGTGAAAGAAAATGCTACACAAAGAAAAATATTTGGGGAAAATGAGACCTAAAACTACTAAACTCGAGTTGTTGGTCGAGGGAATAAATGTAAATGAATTCTTTCCAAATATTTTGTTTACATCTTGTAACCAAAATATAATTTGCATTCATCAAAAATATGGCCACTATAAAGCTTTAAGCAAAAGTGTGTTATAAATAAGAGTGAACATCTGTGGGGCGAATACCCTTTCTGAAATTTATTTTATGGTTTGTAAACAATGCAAATTGTAATTCCATTGAATTGGGTGTAAATTTGGGTCATATCACTTACTTGATGTGTTCCCTCAGTAGCCCGGGAAGTGGAACTTTTATCTTTTATCTTAAACACGAAATGGGCGGTCCCCTTTACCGTATGAGGTTTTACACAGTTTTCCCTGCTTTTTTCCCCGAGTCTCAAAGTAACTGACATAAAAATAGGGGGCCAGTATGTTCATTGTCCCTCCTTTATCAAAGGATGATCCCAAAAATTTTCTAGCTGAAATAAGGATAAATGTTTGCGTGTAAAAAATAAAGGAAGTATTTCTGAGAAATCCTTTGAAGTACTGCCCATAAAAGCGGGTATAAAAAGTTAGTAATAAGATTTTGTTTCTATATGACCGCTCCCACAAGGACATATAAATGACAAATTATTTTTAGAAAAATTCACAGAACGGCAAAGTGCTCCTTAAAATGCACAAGTGCTTCTTGTATTATTCTGCAGTTTTATGAGATATTTTCCCTTCCGGATTTATATTTCTGTGGTTATTGCTTGAGACGTAAGAATATCTTCCGTACGTATCCGATGGTGTTTTAAATTTGCACACTTTGTTTATATTTTCATATTAAATGTGCAATACGTGCAGGCGAAACAAAACTTAATTTTTTCTCTTAATTTCCAACCCATTTTATTCGAAAGTAAATTTATTGCTTGAAGCCATAATAAGAGAATTTGTCGATAAATTTATATAAATTTACAATATCCATTGGTTTAGTTTCTCAACAACAAAAACCATGAAGGTTCCCTTTCTAAAATCTTCATGTACTTATTGCACATTGCTGAAAAAACATGATCATTAATTATGATTAGTAAACATACATCATACCACATTATAAAATCAGTTTACATAGTTTCAATATCGCAAAATTTATCATACATTTGAATTGATTTGGAAACCGTACGAGAGAAAATTCGACGTGATTGATTGATTGCGGTAGAGTTAATGTACACTGTAACATATATGAGTTCGATAGGCATCAATAACCATTTTTCATTTTCCTATGATCCTACTATCCAATAAACACGGTGATTCGTTCAAATTTAACAAGATGAAAAACGTGATTTCTAATATTAATATCTAAAATCGCGATTTGGAATGGTTTAAAAATAGGACTAGAAGAAATAAATTAGTCAAGGACTAGGAATAACTAAAAAAATTAAACATCTAGACAAATTAGATGAGAAAAGGAACACATAAGGCGGAAAAAGCAATAAAAAAATTGATATAACAAAAGCAATACTTGGATAAAATGTTTAAAAATGCCTTTAACAACATAAAATCATAAAAATGGTCAATCACCATTACCGGATACCAAATTTGTAAAGACATCGTTGAATTTGTAAGACATCGTTGAATTTAGCCAGGAAATCTGTGATATATTAAACACATCTCACCGAAGTAATGCCCAAGGATAAATTTGAGGGCATTTAATCGTAAATTTGCTGTCGATTTCTCCAGAAGCTTCGGTAGACTAAAAGGATTGCCAAATTTTTATCACTCCTTTTGACAATGGTATGGATGATCTCACCAACGGAATGGAATGAAAGTTTTGGGTAATAAAAAATCATGACAGTTCAAATTTTCTGAAAATTATCCTCCGTAGATACTAGCTCCTAGCCGTGGCAGTCGACGTGAATCCCTCGGGAGCAGACAGACATATTAAAAGGTTGAAACCAAAAAGAGTGGAAGAAGAACAGCCTGAAGGTGCAAGCGGCTGCCGGGGTTAAGGAGGGGAATTGAGGGTTCTGGACAGATTTTGGGCTCCAAGATACACAGAGCAGTTAGACATTCCCTTTGTACACTTTAGGTGGTAGAATAAATAAACCCTTTTCAGTTTTTGAAAGGATTGCTATTTCCATCAACGCCCTCCGCCTCCCAGCTGTGTGCTATTTATGTTTATCTGAATGACTCGGCAAAAATACTTTAAAATCCCCTCCTTCCGTCCCGAACCCTGTTCAAATCTGTTGTAGCGCCGAAATTTTCACATGTCAGAACCCATAAGCAAAATGTTCCCTGCGTCTGCAGTTGTTTCCATTTAATATTGTATGAAAAGGGTGATGTAGAGAAACAACAAGTTTTGATATTAAAAACACATTTGCTTTATGTATCCAAACAGCAGATGCCTTAAAGTGAACACTTTGCAGAAATATCAATGCGATATTGGCAAAATATCTACGCATGAGATCACTTCCACTCGACAGAAATTCATAATCCCTGACGCAATAGGAAAGGAACTTTATTAGACAACATTCGCTTCCGAAAACCAATTTCATTGAAAATTACAATTTGCTCCCCAAAGGGTTTCCACTTATTTACTTCAAGAAGATTCAGAATCAGCCAACCCTTTAAATTAATTTCGAAAACTTTGTGCAATGTCCTTAGTATGCTGGAGTATCTCTATAGGGTAAATATTACTCCTTTGTAGTTGCAACACCGGAGCAAAGTCGCCAATCAATGAACAGCAGGAAGTTAGTCCTACTTCGCACTTAGGTTTACAATAAGGACGTATGTTACGGCTAGGATCTGCACTACGGCTGGATCGATTTTCTGTTCATGAGTGCATCAATTAAAACTTTTGTATTCATGGAAGAAAGGACGAAGACGAAATACCAGGAGGCTCTCTCCACTAAACCGATTTTAACGTTTCTGGAAGTGGTGAACACTTTCCCATTTTACTGGGCCAAACGAAAATATCCAATGCTATCAGAGTTTCGAAACTTTCAGCTCGAGCTGCTGCACTTTTAAACTCCTGGACGGTGCAGTTAAGATATTTTATAATTGGATTGAAACCGGATCAAATGCTTGCTAAATCATAATCCTAAAAGCTTTTCCTACAAGTTTCTTTATTTTCGTGAACAGCTCTTTTCAGAAAACATCCGTTTCATCCCAGTTGCAATTCGATTGAATTTTCTTTCCCTTCAGGTAACAATTTTCGGAGAAAGTTTTCAATAAGAAATCTGAGAAATTCTTGTTTGAAGAGCAAAAAACCAAGTAAAAATAATAAATAATAAATATGAAAGAATGACTATTTTTGTGTAGAAAAGTATAGACGGTAAAATTGAGGGTAGATTAAGTTAATGTTGCTACTGAAGCTTCGGTTAACACAACTGGTTTTTTAGCACGAATGCGAGTTACAGACACTTTAATTGGTTGCCAATGACGTCATTCTTCGTGCTCTCAAAAAGCATATGTAAGTCCAACCTAGATGTGTTCTCAAATAAACTTTCTGTAGTTTGAGACTCAAGAAACTTCGGTATGTCTAGTTGCGTAAAACGAAAACGCATATATTTTTAGACCTTATTTATTTCCGATTTTCGGAAGATAAAAAAGGTCTCTTTCTACCAAATCGCAAGTAGATAGTCGTAATGATCATACTGCCTAAGAAATCGCATAGATGATCCTATTTAGAACTCATTGTTTGTTAACACTTCACCATCTTAAAGCTTCTCATGTTTGAATATTGATTAGGAAGTCGCCTCGACAGATTTTATTTAAGTCCTTTTATGTGTTTTTCGAAAAACAATTTTAAAAGAAAAATTCTGATCCGTTCATCATTATTTATACACCTATATCACATCCAATAGCCAAAGGATTTTTAAAATAGATTCCAAAATTTTGGAAATTGCCTCTAACAAAATAAGAACTTTGTTTATTAATTACTACACTAGTATAAATTAATATAGCGAATCATTACAATCAAAAATATTTCATAGATGGGAAAATATTTTTCGTAAATTCTTACGCCATATGAGAAAATCAGATTTCAATCAAAATTTTTTCTAATTAATTTTATATTATTCCGACATTTTCAAAACTAAATTAGCCTTAAAATTTAAGGTTCATAGTGAAATTTTTGGCAGACACTTATTTGGTATATAATAATACATGTTTTATATATATATAATAAAACATGTTTTTTTACAAGATTTTCCTTTGTTCTAGCATAATTAACTCAATCTGCATATCGGTTTAAGTATATTTGCATGGGAACATTATCATTCTTGCATTATAACTTATTGATTCAACAAGTGTTAACCTGAGTTCATGGAGTTATATCCCTGTCGGGCAATCCCATTATTCTCCTGATAGTATACTACGTATATTCAGGATTACTCCCCAACGCAAAAAGTTTAATGGAATCCGAGAACATGGTGCACATGAATGCAACAGATTTTTCTTAGAAAGAAACAACATTCAAAAAGAAATCAGGCAGCCTCTAAGTTACAACAGATTTATGTCTGGAAATAACCTTAAAAGTTTTCGTTACAAATTCCCATAAACATCTTTTATGCCCGTATCTACGTACAAAGTGTGCAAAGATATGGTGAGGCCCAGGGAAGCGCGAAGCGAAAAATAGATCCATAAATAAGGGCTAACCCTCAGAAAACTAGCAGCCGTGAGAATGATTAAAGTTTTAGAAGGCCCTCCATAGATAGTGCTAGATGCACTAGATGGATCTAGACGGGTTCTGGTGCGGCCGACTGTTGCAAAGCCCCTCACCTCTGTGCACTTGTTCACTCCGTAATTTATTAAAAACATTTACCTGGATGCCGACACATCTTCCTGGTAATGAACATTCTGACCGTTTTGCTTCAGGCTGGTGCGCTTTATACAGTCTGAGCTGCAGAGATTCACGGTCCAAAAATTTATACTAAGCCATATTAATTTCAAGGAACCAGTAAAGTAGCATCTAAACTTAGTCTCGATGAGAATTTATGGAATTTCTGTTGGAACGTTCTGCATCGTTCTCCTTGGGACAGTTCGTTCAAGTTATATTTTGATTTCGAATACTATAGCTCCGGCGAAAACAATTTGTTACATAGTTCGGAAGCTAGTGGTGAAGCTAGATGAACTCCTTAGTTGCTATGCTATGGGCAAGAAGTTCTACGAAATAATGTGGTTTCTTTTAAGGCTTCGGACTAAATTCCATCATCGTCCGAGGAGTTTGCCTACATTTCAAAAGAATGGATAGTAAAGAGGAAAATTTCTCAACCAATTGCTTTTTTTACTGGGAAGGGGAAAATCATGAAGTTATTCAGACATTTGCCCAAAAATTTGCTTATTGAAATAATTAAGGAATAAAGTATTATTTAATAAATTGAAGAACGCAAAAATTTGAAAAAGTTCTCCAAGACTAGTTTCTTGCTTTTTTCGTTATTTTTGATAGTATTAGTGCGGATAAAAAATATTCGAGGAAATTATATTTACAAACCTGGCTTCCTTGACAGGATGCTAGAAGTAGGCGTCGCAACTGAAAAAGAAAACCTTACTTATTGTAGAGTCACGTATCCATTCAAAAACGACTTCAGTCATCACGTAGGAGACCTTCTAGCTAAATTGAATTATTTTTGGTCAGAATCAACGAAAATTGCAACCCCTACACAGAAATGTTGCGGAAGTACATTCAGCTACAAATATGAAAATATTAAATTACCGTAGGCAAAAAAAAGGTTAATAAGATTTTGTCAGGTACGTAATATTATTAGAATATCCAATTTTTTATTCATCAATAACAATTTTTTTTTTAAAAAAATATCGTTTTAATTTAAGAAAGGTCAGAATTTATGATTTCGAATTTTTTTGAAATTAAAAAAAAGTAAAAAGTAAAGAAGTTTATCACAAACCCAAGGCAAAATGGTTTAGAAATGTTGATTCATTAATTTTAGTAAAAATATTTATTCCTAGTTAATTTTTTGCAAAATTCCCTGCTTAAAGGTTTTTTTCTCTTATTTATCTATTAGTTATTAAACAAACGATATTTTAACAATATGAACTAGAGATAGATAGGGAATTATCAATTATTATTTTATTTTATGAAAATACAAAAGTTAGTGGATGTGTGGCTCTAGGATTATTTACCTAATTTTGTCTGTTGTGTTCATCTAAAACCAAAATATCTTACGCCGTATCACAGTCTGTAACCTTACTGTGAAGCTGGATGTTTGCATAACGCCTTTTCTAAAATAATTCAAAAGTTCAAAATTATATTTTACACAAAAAATAAATCAGGGAAATATGAAATTTTAATTTTCATGTACAAAATTTGTTTATTTAGTGTATGACGACATAATATGTCCTTATCTAACAAATTTGACAAATAAAGAGTTTAAATAGTTGAAGTTAAAATTTGGCAATCATAAGGTCGTTTCCCTTTTGTAAGAAAAAGTGAAGGAAACCTTAAATCTTTAAGAACTTGTCACAGAATTACAAAGAAATTTTGGATAATTATTTGAATTGCATTTTTCTCGAAAAATGTTCTGGTGAAAACTCCGATTTGTATGCTTATTTTAGTGTCTATACTTTCCGTTAGTGAAGTACCATATTGACCTTAATATCCGATTAAAATTTATTGAAATTAAATTTTCATCTTTTTAATAACGTTTTATAGGCACAATTTAATTCGTTGCAATATTTCCTGAAAATTATATGTCCTAACCATAGCTGGGTCAGCTGTTTTTTTTTACAATAAAAAAATTAAATGGTACAAAAAAATATTTGCAGATGTCCGTCATCATTTATGGAAATAAAAAACAATTTTTTGCACTTTAAGCTGAACTCGAAGGGTTTGGATATAATAGGACATATGGCAAGCATCTGCGTTTTCTGGCCCTCCTCAGGGTTATGCAAAAACAGACAACATCGAATTATGGCGGACAGAATGACTACTCACGTGAATCGTTGAGATCCTTATAATCGCTTAATCCCCTCAAGTTAATATGGAAAACACCTTTTGAATGTCGAGCAGTCGAGCATTTCATGATAAAAAAATTTTCCAATTTATGAACCTTGAAGATGGTGTTTCGTATCACTTTTTTTTGCTTCTCATGGGGAACGTGGCAGTCTACGTGCAAAAGATGACTTCATTCTGTTCAATCAATTTATGTGAATTTTTTTTTCTTTACATTGTCAACGCCTCCTAAGGTGACGAGGCATTCTCATCGTTGCAATCACCTTGGCTTCATCATATATGGGGAATACAAGCACGCTTTTTGCAAAAAAATAAGTGAAAAAGTCCTCAGTCGCAATTTTCCAGACCATTGGCTGGGAAATAAGAGAACGAATAAAAAGTATCGTCGTCACATTATCCGAGAAGCCGCAACGTAACCTTCTACCATATGAGATAATATTCAACCGATGAAAACTGGTAGGCCCGGCAGATGGTGCGGTAAATTAAAATTTCTTTCGTTTCACACCTTATTAAATTTTAAAGCATAAATGAAATTCAAATTTGCACCTGAAGGGCCGACAAAAAGAAATTTATATGTATATTCTCAACGGTTCACCTTAATGAAATGCCTATTTAATAAATTGCCTCGCCATACCTTCGAGATGGAGAAGTAATTTTATTGATGTGCATTCATTAGTATATTCACCTGGCTACATAAACGGAGTAGTTGCGCAATTAGTCGGCTGCTGTGGGCGAACTAGCAGCAAAAATGTTTTATAGCAACGGAGGAAGGATTCTAACTACTAGGCAGCCTTGCAATGCGACTGTTGTACACTGCATCTAAGGCAGAGCTGTAAATTCCCGGCAAATCCTTGTCCCCTACAAATTTTCAAAATTAAATGCTTTCGGAAAGCTTTGTGGCTTTATCTTTACGACACGACCAAGGAAATTTAGTGAACAAAACAATCCGTAGTAAAATAGCAGCATTGTCGCATTAAATCTGTTCTAGATGTGAGCTGAAGCACGGGGATTGCAAAATACCCCCGGAATGGGGTGCAACCTCCAAAATTGAATCTTCTTTGGATGCAGTCGTATGCGTTCGTTCGAATTCGACCATTTCGAAAATGTTTCAAGGCAATTTATGGAACAAAATAAGACAATAATGGCGCAGTGCACAACGCCCGTTTCGCAACACGAATATTTGTGTTGCAATATTTCGAGCAAGTGCGCCATTACGTCGAAAAATGTTCATTTCGAGGAGAGTTCGGGGGATGTGGCCGCACCCCGACTACTAGACGGTCTACGAAGTGTTACCATAGTGAATAATTTAGTGGAAAACCGCCCTGCAGTTTCTTCGCAGCCGTCGCGTTCAATTGTTGGGCCGTCTGCATAAATTTCCTAGTTCGCATATAAGAGCATAAGGGTTTCCCCACAAGGACGTTCATTACTGTGCTATTCAGTCAATGGTTTCCCGAAGCTAAGTTATAATCGTCTGCAACGTACGCCGGAGCACTCTAGCGCCCCATAAGGTTGTCGCGGTTTTCTTAGTAAGGCAAACTTTACTAAGTTGACACCGAACTTCAGACTTGCGAAATTTTGATAAAACCTTTGTTGCATGCGAGCTTTCAACAGTTTCCCAACTAGACAAAAAATTTATTATCTACACGAAATGCAAGGTGCTAAAAATTCACTGTCAGTTCAAAATGACTCGAAAAAGACAAATGGATTGGGAACGATTGATCGACCATATTAAGGTGGGTGTGTCTTTTCTAGCATTATTTCTTTTCCGGCAGACGGAAGCCGCGAAATTCTTCGGGTAGAATTTAATGGAACATCCATAAAACCTGTCATCTATGCAAACAATGTTTGTTTCGAGCAAAATGTTTATTTCGAGGAAAAAAATAAATAAATGGTCCTTTATGTCTTGCAAATTTTACCTCTGAGAAAACTTTGATTTACGGCAGCCAAAGTAGAAAATTTCTTCTGAAAATTTTATGCCAAGCAGAAAAAGCCTTTTTACACGGGACAGGCCCAAAAAGCAACGCAAACTTTTCTGTTTGTTTGTTGTTCTCTCTGAGAAGTTCGGCTTGCCAAAGTCCATGCCCTATGGCACAGATTTTGTTTAAGTTGGGAATCCCGCTAAAAAAATGTAGATAAATAATTGATAAATTGCTCGAACCCCTGAGCGCATTTTAAATGCACTGATTAACGTACGATTACTATAATTACGTGTCATTGTAAAATTATCGGCAACAAATTGTAACCACAAAATGAAATAACAAGCCTGCAATAAGATCCATTTCAATTTTCAGAGTTTCCTTATTATGTAAAATTTTAATTTATTTTAATCATACTTGTTTAAATTCAAAGAAATGAAATTGTTTGCACCATGCATTTTGATTGGAACTAAACTCGCACCTGTCCCGAATTATCAAGCGTATTACTTTTGTTTTTGAGTTGATTGTAAAACTGTAAATAGCATCTGTAGAAAATAAATCAGTCACGAACGGAAATGTTTATTGTTTTGACGAGCCTTCTCTGTTGACATATTTGTATTAACCGTTTTAACACCTTTCAAATTTTTAATATGCTGCCAAGAAATAAAAGCAAGCATTTTTAAATAAGGCGAAGTATTTCTTGCAACAGAAACTAATTTTGAATTCAAAAATTTAAATTAATTTCTATAACGTATATAAATTTTACAACTTCTGCAAATTTTCGAAGATATACCGCGAATCGATAGATAGGTTTTTTATTTTTAATTCTGCAATTTGTATTGAGAGTAAAAAGCAAAACGCTTTGTTCTAAGGTAATAAGAGGAATAAATTTTAATGATATTTATACAATAACTAGTGTCGTTGCATTTATATATAATAGTTTTCACTCTTCGATGGATGGTAGTAATGTAACTAATTTATAATCAAAAAAGAAGCATCTACAGGTCCACGTGCATTTCGAGCAAGCTTGGAAACATATAGGAAATAGGAAAATCATTACAACCAATATTTCTTTTTTTACACCCTCAAAACAATTAATCGAGATAGGACGGTAATGTTCTTTTTTCCAATTTCTTTTCTTCAATATCTTGAAGAAGCAACACTTAAACAAAAATAGTTTGTTCAAATATCCTATATGAGATATAAATTATGATTGTAGTCAATAAATCTCTGTATAAACTAAAAGCCTAAGTGATTCGAAGGTATTTTGAATGGTAATTTTTCAATTGAAACCAGAAAGGTTTCTTGTTATGCAAGAAAACTAGAATAAAACGTGTCCTATCTAAAATAAGCTATTCTTACAGTCTGGTAGTTTCAATAACTATGGACAAGAAGTTTTCCAACCAGGAAGAATTGTTCTGAAGTTTTAAGATCAATATCTTCCTTAGTTCTTAGAGTGCAAGAGGTAAACGGTTCATTTCTGTAAGAGATCACTTTGGACATGACAAGCATGTCGAATTTACTGTCATCAAATTACAGTGGATGTTCCCAGTGCAACAACTTTGGTCAAATTATGGGTTATAAAATTTGTCCTCAAATTCTTTTGAAAGTTTCAGAAAGTGTATCTCTCTTCCAATGTGAAATTCGATAGCTTCTGTACCATTAAGGGAGATGACTGTAAAATTTCAGTTATACAACGTATGAATTTTGATTCATGTGGGAATTAAAAGCATATGCATGAGCCTTGTTAACCATGAGAATAAATGCATTATCAAGGCTACACAGTTCATCGAATTTAAGGTATTCCTCAGAGCAGTTTTATGGAGGAACCGTTCCCGGGATACGCATAAGAGAGGTGAGTATAGGTGAGTATGCAGTGAATTGTGATATGGATAGTTGCATTTCTTACATACCCCAATGTTTTTGACATAGTTTAATGAAATATTATTACTCACAGTTTCGTGTTCACATTGGTGTATTTGGATTATTAGAAATATTATTATTGAATACAACGTTCATTTCCATCAACGGTAGTCTACATTACTAAGAAAAAAGTGGCATTGCTTAGGTAATCCCTACAGAAACTTTTAAAAGTCGACCATTGCTGTATGCAGCTCTGTGTCCCAAAATTCCGAATTTTCCAATTGATTTTACATTGCTAGAGGTATCCAAATGTATTTCGGTGATAAGCCAGTTTGAGTTCACTTCGTAAGGATGGGCAACAAAGCATGGAAGCATACAATTCTATCGCCGGAATGATGGAGGTATGAAGTTCGAAATCTAGTTATTAATTTCATCGCCCGGAGCGGAAGATCCATTTTGACCTCGTAAATTGGAATTTCCAAACATATATCCTTTGTGCCGAAAGAGGAAAGTTAAGGGTAACAAGCCACTAAAAGTGTCGAACTCACTTATATGAAGCTTATAAAAGCCTTATAGACCTCGAGCTTGTACTGTCCTGCTACTGTAGAATCTGCAAAGTTTGATCGATGCAGCGTACAAGAAGGCCCTCGAGAGGTTTAAGTGTCTATAAAACTTATCGACAAAGAATCACAAAAGCATAAATCCTGACCAGCCTTATTATTCCCTTAATCCGTCCCTATATTTCCATTACTCCAGAATCCAGCTTTTGGGGACTCTGGAGCCTTGACGAGTTGTACACCCGGTGCAACACATTCAGATAAAAGTTATTAGGACGGACACTTATTGGGTTGTTACGTGCCCCGACTACAGAATGTTCCAGTGTCCTAATGTAGAGACATATGACATCTCGAAGCATTAATAAAGCCAGAACCCGTCCATTAACGTCAGCTTCCTTATGAGGAACGCATGAGGAGCCAAGTGGAAGATTAAATTAGGTATTTATGAGACGAATTATTTAATTACGGATTTAGGATCCCCAAACGTCTTAAGGCGGGTAATACGAGTAATACAACGTACATGGACGGGCGATGATTTTATAGATCACGTATGCATTTGGCAATCCCAAAAATTATATTTTGAGTACCAGAGATTACAAAACTTAATTAAGTTCACTGATGGCTTCCATATTTTCCCATTATATATGTTTGTAGCGCATTACATCAAATAATTATACTGTTATGGGAGTAATTAAGCTTCCGTAAGACCACATGGCTGTTACTCAAATATCCATCATATGCTGCCGCTTGCTAACGAAGGATTTTCGTAGTACAATTTGTAGGGTCACAAAGATAATTTAATTAATTTTTGTGATATGTAAAGTATAAAAATGTAATACTCGTAAATTTGATTGGGTGTGGTATTAAGCACATGCCTGAAACTCAGAAAACTTCTGGAAGACTATTACAAATTCGTTAATAAAGTTTAAATATTTTATTAGTAATAGCTCAAAAAAAAATGTTATGAGTTTTGTTAACAAGTATATAAAATAATTAAACTTAATAAATATAGAGTTTTACTTTAATGAAAATAATTGTTGATTAAATTTTAGAAAATTAAAATGTTTTAGGTATATATTTTTAACATGTTCATAAAAAGTATCACTTTAAAACTATTTGCACGTTCAATTTGATAATCCAATTTGAAACTGCTTGTACGTTTAACTCAATCTAGTCAGAAATTAAGTACCTTCGCTGTAAAGGACTTTGCCTCAATTGTGGTCGCATTTCATCTACATAATCTAAACTAATACGATTTTATTCTAATCCATGCACTTAATAGCAAAAGCTGCACGCTTAGTTAAATTCATTCCATATATGTACCCATATTTCTTAAAAAAAGGGTGTTAGTTCCCACATGCAGGCGGGAGTATTGATAGACACACTAGTATCTATCATGTCTAGATTGCATGGTGTAAGGATAAAGTTTGCATAAAAGTTGAAGAGCGGATAAAAATTTCATTGCAGACTCAGAATATGGTGGCGAGACTCAAAGGGTTAAATCGTGTAGGTTGCCGTAAGGGCTCTATTGGAGCGTATATACACTTCCAGACGTACAGGGCAAGTTGTTTAAAAAATTTCCTCATCAGCTGGCTTGTTCATTTGCTGTGTTGTTGAAGGAAAACAATCTTTTGTGTTTTATCCAGATTCACGGTCTCCAATTGGTGGGACGTTATCACTTCAAAAGCATTTACTCCACTTAGCGAGGAAAAGTTGGCGAGTTTTTATTAGCTGCAGTCTGCGACGTGGAAAGTATTAAAACACTGTCCTCGTTGTGGCTAGTTCCCAACAAAACCCCGGGACATAAACGTTCCGGTACCCTGAACCAATTTGTGTGACTTTTGCTCCACCAAGTTCAAACAACACATGCTTTTGGCTTATTAAATAAATTGTTAATAGTTCAATATCGATTTTGTTGGATACTTTGCCCTTTAGCGCGTATTTGGTCTATTCTCCAGCTTATGGGGTAGGTATCCCATTTAAAAAATTTTGTAGGGTGGACAAAACATAATAGGTACTCGTATATTGTATACAGTCGAGTTACGTGCTTTAATACTCATTAAAAATTGACTCATTATTTAGCGCTATTAAACTGAGTTGAATAAACTAATGGACTTCAAGGACGTGGCCGTTTTGGTGTTCAATTTTGGTTAGGCTATTTAATATTTATTATTATTTGTCGGTGCTTTAATTATCTAATAAACACCGTTGTATGCTTGATTTGACTCTTACAAAATTAATTACATCGGCCAGTCAACATTGTCAAACATTTTTTTTTGATAATTAATTTTTAGTTAAAGGCACATGCTTCACAGATTACCCAAATGAGTTCTTGGAAAACTGGCCCAACAGTTTTTTTTTAACTTTGAAAAATGTCATCATTTTAACATTTTTTTTTATTTTTTTAGCTTTATCTGTTGAACAAATAGATCTGTCTAATGCATTACCGGATAGACTAAAACTTATAACAAATTAACCATGTTATTCTAGGGTTGACTGTATTTTAATTTTGCTTAAGGGATATCTCACAACAAAAATCGAAATCTCTTCAATGCCAATTCAATGCATAAAAAACAGAAAAAATTCCAATCGTAAGCTTAAAAGTTTGCCGAAAATCTCTCCAAAATTGAAGTGAGACAAAATGTTCAAAATTATTAAAATAATTGCTAAGCAAATTTGGCGCCAAATTATATGAGACCACTTGTGAAGTACCTTCTTTTAAATTCAAAAGTTAAGCGCGAACGAACATATATAAAAAAATATATACGCAAAAATCGGTGTCCCGCATTTTCTGAACTCGGTTAGTAAGACAAGTTTTAAAGGGCACGTGTTCATTTTTAATGCGTCAATAGAAAAATAAACGTACAAGCCATAATAAGAATAAATTGGGTTATTCGTTTACCAAAAGATTGGGCAATCGATTTCATAGGAAATTTGAAATTATGCTTCCAAATAAGTGAAATTGCGTACTCAATCAACAAATGCGTCAACGTTCGTACAGCTGGAGCTCACATTTACTCCTAATTAGAACCAGTAGCCGCTTTGTTTGGTTAATTTAAGAAAAACTTTCCCGAAGGCAAAATAACAGTACCGATGGGAACGCCATCTACACGGGACCAACTGCAGTAGTCCTTCCAGGACTACGAGACTCCAGGAGTCTATTTGCGCCACTTAATTAAGTTGGCACTTCAGCCGTACAACACCCACATGACACCACATAAGGCCATTATGTGCTGCCATCAAGCGGCGGCCCGATCATTATATTAAATCGAGGGGAGCCGACAAGCCGACGAACTTTTCGGACGACGAGGGTGGGGTAACATGGCACTGGGTGGGGGAGGTCTGGCGTTATGGACCCCGATGTGACCAAATTGCTTAATCCGAGGGACGGGCTGATTCGCGTTATTGTAATCAACCCAATTTCCGGATTGCACATTAGCAATTAATCAGACCGTCAAGGGATTGTGCGGTTATTGAGCGTTTTGAGGATAAACGACTTCTGCCGCGGTTCACCTGAAATGGATGCCTTCACAGTGGCATAGACGACAGGTGGGCCACAGGTGGGGGGATAGATGAAACGAGAAGACCTTTTATTGAAACCGAAATCACTCGCCGAGGAACGTTCACCTGCGACAGATGTGAAATTGATGTGATCTGCCTTTAAAGGAGCTTCTCCTCCCTTGGTTCCTGGCCGACGACGAGGACGCTAGAACTCTTACCCTCGCAACTAGCATATCGTCAAAGTGCTCGCCGGAAGGCACTTTAGACATTGACAAATCGTAATGCTATTAGTCACGTCGAATTACCTGGAATCACCTGCGGAATCACAGAAATATACGAAAGGCGCCCATTCTGCAAAAGCGGACGCGGCGCACTTCAAACGAAGGGCGAGATGCAGAAATGCATCCACAGCATCACTATCTCTGGCCGTGTCGCGCCCTGACGGGCGTTAAGCTTCCATTTCGTGATTTTTTCCTGTGGCAGTTAAGTGCACCCGTCCAACCCATACCTCGGAACCATTCTGCTTGGGAAATTCACTCCCATACCCCGTAATGACTTTCACAGTTTTCGAAATTGCTTTGGGAAATGAAATTTCAGGAATGATCAAAAATTCCACTGGTCCGCGAACCCTCCAAAGCTGCAGGTGTTGTCAGCCCCGCGTTGCAATCGTATTAAGGCGCGAGGTTGTAAGTTATGGCACGCCAAGCTGGTTCCAGGGTGGTTCCCATGCACGACCGATGCAGTGTAAATTACACATTCAGGTAAACAACGAGCGAGTAATGAAATGCGTATCTGATTATGAACTTTGCACCCGGCTTGGCACCGACCGGCGCTCCTATAAATAATCTGACCTGCTATAAATCAGTTTATAAGCGGCCCACTGTCGGCAGATAACTCCTTCCTTCTGCCCCAAAATGTCAGCTTGTCACTGCACCAAAAACCACTAGAATTTAGGAATAAAATATAAAAACCACGACTGCTTAATGCAATTTAAGTGCAAGGAATAGTTCGAAGATTTACGGCCCTCTACTAAGAAAATTAAGCATGAATTTGACTGGGCACGAACTGGAGCTATTTCATAGAGAAATTTGTAAGTGAACTAAAAATAAGTTCACGCAAACATTACATAAAATTGTAGAACTCTCTTTACTTTTTAAAATACAAACCAAAAAGGGTCAGCTGAAAAGGCACAAGCTGGAAAGAAATTATTATGTTTTTTAACACGTTATCAGTACACTCTCTCGCTGTATCTTTATTTTATTATATCTTTTTATTTCATTAAACGACGAGTACCACACTCCAGAAATATAGGCAAGAATATCACCCAGGGTGGACTCAGGGGCGCAATAAGCCGCCTAAAATGTGAAACGCAAAATGATTATGACCTTAAAAATTTCAGAACCCCCAAATCTTCATTTCGTCTGGACTTAAATTTTATTTTCAGAGAAATGATATTGTTATACCTTTTTGATGTTGCTATTTTTTTTTTTATTTTGAGTTTCATTTCTAAGTAATTCCCAATTATTAAAATTTTTTAAAAACAAATGAATTTAATCGTTAATATTAAATAAATATGGACGTACTAGCAAAAATCTTGTAATGAATATTTCATAGTATCGCTTTGCTAATTACCTTTTTAAGTAATACGAAGGCTTTTTTGTCTATAAGTTCAAAATTACGATAATTCAATAATGAAGTAATATAATAATTAACATTTTTCTCATCAATCATCACAGAAATGGATGATTTTCTAAGGTAAATTCACCAACTTCCCAAAAGGACGTGCTAAACTCAGCAAGAATTTTTAACGTATGTACACTAGTTCCTTTAAGATCCTTACTATTTTATTATTTTATTGAAAATTATGTCTTGATGGTTTATGTTAATTTTTGAAAATTTTGCCACATATTTTTCTGTGTTATTTTAGATTTACGTGATGCTTAAAACTTATTTTTTAGAATTGGTGTGGTTCTACTGATAGCAATTGCTATACTTATTTGAATGAAACTTTTCTCTCCACTATGATTAATCTTTCGAAGCATATAAAAAAGTCTCAAGAAAATATTAAGCGTTATATTAAAATTTTTAAATGATGAAGTATAAAAACTGGAAATAGCTAACACTCGTGGAGAATTAACATGCTTTTCTAAATCATTCATTTTATTTCAAAAATTCTTTCTTACCACTTTTATTTCTTAGGATACGCTTTCCTGATAGACTAGACCCTTTTAAACAATAAAAAGTAAAAGGTAAAAGCTTTCTAATCAAACCATAGTTTTAAAATTGAGGTTCAATCAATTTCAACTAAGTATTTTTCAATTTTTTTGTAAATATACACAGAAGTATAAACAACCGAAATATTTTAATTGTTGTTGTAGCTTTCGGAGCTCCAGTTTTAAGGAGGTGTTAGCTTTTTTTTCAAAAGTTTCTTCAGTTATTCACTTATTTATAAATTTCAATGATTTTTCAATACTTTAAAGTAATATTTACCGGCAAAAATAAAATGTCTAAAAATAAGTACGACCTTGTACTAAAAATAAATTAAGAAGTTAATAACAAAGAGCACTCTCATGATTGGTACTCTTATGCATAATTAATATAGACATTCTTTAGTTCGTGAGACCAAATCGAGTACATGTTTTTAACAAGAAACCCGCTTAACTATGGTTACCCGGCAAAGTCAAATTAAGTAATACGAAAGTGGTACTTGAAGATATTAAAATAGCAATAAACAAGGAACTTTCGCGGAGTGATCCTCGCATATGGAGGAATTTAATCATAATTATAAAAAATTATGACTGATGCTAAGGAAGCCGGTAACAGACGTAAAGTGATACGGGCCGGCACGCATGTGAAATTATCGGTATAGCGTTTTCGCGTGTGCACACATGGTGCGGTTAACGAGTCTTAACGCAAGGTGTTGCACGTCGGTCGGCCGGCCGTGGCATTATAATCAGATTCTACTTGCAACGTGCAGCCGCTTCCTCGGTTTCTAAAGTGGCCACCGGCTGTCCAAAAGAATGAGATATCAATGGGACTTGGCCAGTGGTTACTCTTGAATCGGACAAAGGGAAAAAACAGATGAATCCGAGCCCGGGGTCTTCGGCGGCGGTTCTACAGCTGCTTCTTACTGAAATGATTTCGACGGCAGCAGGACTATTTAAGATCAAAGAAGGGTTCGGGTTTGGCCAGGTATAAAACTACTAAAGACGCCACACGGCATCAGCTCGAAAAAGAGATATAAAGGAATAAAAAAAAAGGGAAAAACGTATCAAGGGCCATTTTGAGAAGAAACCACACCACAGCAACGGCAGGTGTTCACCTACCTGTAGCTGTTATTGCCCCAAGCAAGATGGGCTGCGCAATTGACCGAATGCAGGATTTGATTACAGACCCTGGCCTCAGAGCAGCGGGCCCAAAAAAGAGGTCAAAGAAAGATTCGTTAAAACCTTAAAACCAGCTTCATGGACTCCTCCGAAGTGCCCAAAAAGAAAGGGACTCCGGAGCACTTCATGCAAAACGAAGTAACATATGTCGCGTGGCTGCCCACCTTTAAAAGTTTTTTATTTTTTTTTATTTTTTTCGGTGTTTCACGTTTTTCTTTTTGGATACCAGGAAACATGGAATGCTGGGCCCCGGTTGAAATTAACATTTTTACTCAGCGCGTAAGTTGTAATTCAGTTAAAGAGGGTTGGAGGCGACCTGTTCGACAGTTTCCTCTTGGCTGGACAGTCCGTATAATTTCGAATTTAATTCTTTATACTTAAACAGAATTACGGAATCTTAAGGATGAAACCTTTCAGAAAATTGTTTAATAAATATTTACGCCTCTACTTTTTTCAGAGGTATGTACTAATTAAAATATTCTGTTAAAATTCAATTTTTGTCCCGTCCAATTACAAATACGAATTTAATTGCTAGTCAAAAGATAACACTTTAGGAAAAGTTATCTAGTACAAGTTCGGCGACAAATTCTATATTGATAATAAAATTATAATAAGGATATTGATGTGCAATGAAAAGAAATTAAAAATTTTATATTGTTGTCGTCTGTTTGGGGTTAGTAAATATATTTTTTGTTTGTCCCTTCCGGGATGATGTAGAAAAAAATTTCATGTCAGATTACGCCATTGTATAGCCTAGAAGGGGATAAATATCATCTTGATGTCAGGTCTGTAAGTGTAGCATTGAAATAAATAAAAATCGATATAATGTACTATATTGGCTCTGTGGCGTTCGTGCCGTAAAAAAGTCTTGTGATAAGAGTGAGGATAGAGTGTTGGACGATGTTTCATTCGTTAATACTTTAGGAGATTTTATGAGGGGCTTAGGTAGCCAATAAATAAATTGGTTTACACTGTGTGAGGTACACCTAAATCCATACTAAAATATTTCTTTGTACATTCGCCATATTATGTTAAGTTGAAGCATTTTTCAAAAATGCTACAATTTTTCAAAATATTAAGGCAACTTTTATGACCTAAACGTCACAAGAGAACTTTTAAAATTGAACGCAAATTATATTATTAAAAAATAATATTTTCTGATTTTGCCAAATTATTGCATTTATAAAAAATGTAGACTAAAAAACTTTTACTTAATTTAAACGTTTTTATTAACTTTATACATCTAATGAATTTAAATTACCTATCTTTTGCCAAAATTAACTTTTGGTAAGACCACCAGAGCGTTAAGTGATAAAAAAACTTTCGAAAATGTTTGTGTTATTTGTATTTTCACCAGTATCATGAAAATCGATAAAGATATTCTCAAAGTGGTTCAGACCATTAATGGTCTTTAAAATTAGAGTATTGTGCTAGGACTGACCACTGCGAGCTCAGTTTGCAACTTTAATATCGCAAGAAATGCCAAATTGGACAATAAAATCAATGATACTACGTACACTTGTAGAAAGAGTCAGGATTCCGTATGGATTTTTTCTCTAAGCTTTTCACGTTTTTCGCCCACTCCATGTAGAACCTATTCGTCAGGAGAAAAGTGCTTTAAAAATGATAGGAGCCGTCAAAACAATGGCTAAAGACCGTAAAACGCTCATGGGGAACAAAAGAGCAAAAGTAGAAAATCCAAAAAGAGTATTCTAGAAATGACACATGTTGCTGCGGATATACGCCACTTATATAGAAGCATCTTATATCATCTTTAACAGTGCGCACAGTGTGGAAGTCCGGAAAATCTCAGTTCACCATCTAATAAGGAGGTTATTTTAAAGATCGGGAACTTTTCCAGAAAGGAAAACGAACCAACATCCGCTTTGCTTTTTCTACTTTCCTTATTTGGTTCCTGTTTGCCATCCATCTCCCAGATACGTACCTATTAAGAGCACGTCTTTGTTTGTCCGGAAACAATTTTTTCTCGCTCTTATACATACATAACGAAGTTTAACGAATTAAAAAGAGATTTTTGTTACATGTAACGCGCCTTGGAATTATTACTGAAAGTTCGCTAATTACCAAAAACTTGATGTACTTTAAAGGACCAAATCTCCTTAAATGAAAAGCCCCGAGTAGCGTAAGTAAGTGATTTACAAAAAAGAAAGTAATTCTGAATTAGATAACGTTCTAATCCATCGCCAATTAATAATGAAAGTCTGTTAGTAATTAGAACTCAGAAAAGCGATTACTTGCAGCGAGAAATAATTAAGCGGTGAATCTCACGGGGATCAATGTCAGCCGACCGAGACTCAACATCGAAGTCATGGATGGACATCTCATTGGCCCCTAATTGAAAGCCTCGGAGCTAAAGCCTATTATAGGTAAGAAATCTGGCTAAGCACTTCTTACTAGGGATAAGAGGGCCTCTTTGAAAAGTGCTCTTACTTCTGGCAATAAATTATTTAATCTTCTGAATATTTCTTGTCAGAATAAGGCCCCCAGCTTTTTATTTTGAATGAATTGTGGTAACAGCTTTCTTAAATATTCCATGCGCGATATGAAGGAATGTGCTGCAAAAGGAAACATAAAGTTAGGATATGCCACTGGACTGATCTTTCACCCTTAAACGAAATTTTCACATGAAAGTTAGGAAGGTTTAGGACATCTAGAGACCCATTTGCTTAATGGGATTAGGCTAATTCTTTTCGCTAATAAAAATAATTTCATTTACGCAATTTGGTAAAAAGCGTGGCAACTGAACCACCGAATCCTTCTCTACATTTCATTTTAATCAAAAATATATCACACAACCTTCCGGAATATCGAAGTGGATAAATAAATCCTTAGTTTTCAATAAAAGGCATTCCATTAACTTGAATGGTCCGCAGAGAACATCTCCGGGCAAGCTTTTCACAGCAAAATGCAGACGAATGTTTTTTCCCTTTGCTTTTATTGCATTTCGGATATGCAATATTTTAGCTCCGTAGATCTCCGACTAGATCCGTACAAATAAGCTTGATGCCTTTTTGGGACGCAGCATGGTACTACAGCAAGTCGTCCAGATGGAATTACTATTCTCTTTCAGTAAAACAAAAACGTGTATTGATGTTCTATTCATAAATTATAAAATTTAAAATTCTATTGTAGTCATATAAATGGAAGCAATAAAGACTACATTAGTGTTTAAAAATAACTTTAAAATTAAACAAAAATGTTCCAACCACACAAAAGCCAATATTTCGCTTGCTGCTTGTACAATCACTTGTCCACTACTTTATCTACAAAAAGACATACCTTAGACTTAAACCTTAAAGAGAAAGGTACTTGCTATTGTGATACAACAAATTTATTATTATGTATAACCGTATAAAATTATACTATCAAAAATTTAAACAGCAAACACCTACGCTACCTAACATTGTTTCTAATATTTAAATAACACTGCTGCGAACTTCCTAGTGAAATCTTGGTTCATTATTTTTTACCACATTTATTTTTATTTATTTAAACCATATACATTCATATTTTTTAATTTAACATTGAAATTAATCTTATGTGCTTGTTCTAAGGCGAATGATTAAAAGAGGTTAATGTTTTTAAAATTTAACTGAATGTAAATTAATCCCAGACTCTAAAAATCGAGAAATTAGGAATTCTTATTTATTTAGAAGAATTAAAAAAAATAAGTACAAATAGAAAGTAAATCAGCACAACTTTAATTAATCAAGAAGAATATCGCTCATTTTGGCACACATTTTATTTCATTTGTTGTTATATATAAGCTATAAAACCTAGGATCAGATTATTATATAAATCTTCTACTCCTAAAGTGTCGGCAATCTTTTGCTGAGAACAAGCACGTCATTAAAAGTGAATTAAACTTGCAACTGTCTTAAAATGTCTAAAGAGTTGTCGAATTGCTGACTCCTTAAATATTAATAAAACAAGGTTTTATCTGTAGTAAAGTTCTAACGAAGATGAAATGGTTTGTTGCAGATATTTCAGAATTCATCGAAATAATCCCATGCAGAAGAGTAAGTTAAAACGTTTAAATGGGAATGGAAAACAGAGTCATCTCCGATTTTAGAAAGTTCACATACATGTACCTGGAGCTTCATTCAAAAACGTATCTCCTTCGAAGTTTACGAGCATGAATTGAAATAATGTATTACCTGTGTATATTACACCTATTTTGTCACCGTTGCCCCTCCCTCTAACTGGGGACATAGAATAGGGAGAATACTTAAATATCCTTTGCAAATGGATCCTTATGGTTAAGTGCAGACGACGACGCACAGAACTTGTTGTTTATGTTTATATCACTTTCTCGTTTGAAGTCAAAACAAACTTTGTAATTCCACGCCCGTAATCAATAGTCGCCCTAACACCTTTTCGGGGGTGAAACATGCTCCGAGCAAAGACACAGCCATGGAACTGGGTACTATGAAAGTGCTTTCATCACCGTAATTAAATTTCTTTGCATTAAAGTCATCTGTTCAGGTGCGATTTAAAGTGGCTAATTAAACGGGCTTGTCTTCAATTCGGGGTACCATCGTGCGCGACTGTGCGCTGAAAAGGTACCAACTCGAGCATTAATTGATAATTATGTTTTTCGTAAGCAGTGTACACCTTTCCGAGCTGGTAGTAGGTACTTTCCAAAGGAATGTGGACTTTTTCTTTGTTCCGTGTCGCCTGATGGTGGTGGTACCACCTACCTAGAGGAGTCCAACAAAAACAGGACGAACTCCAGGTACGTGTCTAATTTCAAATAAAAACGCACTAAATAGAAGTGGCTGCAGGCAGGAATCTTACGTCGTGGAACACCTGCCAGGTGCCGCTGGCCCCTTACCACTCCCTCCTTAACCTTCATTAGTTCACAGTCACAAGGTACGGATAGACGGGAGTCTAAAGGAAACCAAATAATTACAACAAAAGAACAACCACACCTGGAATTTTTGAGGAGAGCAAGAGTACTACCAAGTGAAATCAACAGATTCCTTTTTGAATTGCTTTGCCTTTTTTCTACATTGAGACGAAAGCACGCCAAATTAATTTTAGCGCAGAATTTTGTCATTTGTGCAAACAGGGTGTGTGTACACAAAAATGGAGCATTCGACTCGACCCGGTGTCTGCAGATGAGACGTTTCAATTGCACCCGGTGTAGAGAAATTAAGGCTCTCCGTCAGGATGACTGCATAATTAAGATGACACACTGTACGGGTGTGTCTAACCCCATGCTATACTTGGCCACACAGGTAAAATTTGTCATCTTGGTTTCTCTTCACAGAAAGGATATTTCTGGTTTGGGAAATACCTTAATGGGATAGTAATTTGAGTTTCGTGAAGCTTCACATTCAGTTTGGAAAATCGCCTTATTGGGTTTTATGGGAGCAAACATTTCTAAAATATTAAATTTAAATAATATTAAAAAGAGAAGAAAAGAGGACTGTTCCAAAAGAAGCTTATGTGAAGATTTAGGCAAACCAAACTTAGTTACATTGCATTACAAACTATGCTTTAGCGTTTAGGTACATGGCCAGTTCGTATTTGGGACTTTGTTCATTTCATATTCTTCCTACAAAATAGTGACTTTGAATTCTTATACACGTACTGAGGAATATCATCGGTACACTGAGCAACAAGTTTTAAAGCAGAATAAACTAAGAAATTTTCAGTATGTTTATTTGTATGTCTGTCTGTCTGTTTATATGAACGTGCATCACGTGAAATCTAGTGAATAAATTAGATGGCGGGTAAATCATCTGAATCATGTTCCATCTACAGGCATAACACGGAACACGTGACTCTTGCATTACACGTGATACTTGGAAGAAGAACCCCTTTATCTAGTACCAGAAAGATTTTATACATCTTAATTACATCTTTTTAAAATATCACTGCTACAGAATTTTTTAGATTCAATGTACCTTCAACTAAAATTTGTTGAACTAGTTGAACATGGAACATTGTCTTCTGATGTCCTCAGATAGTCTTAATTTAAGTACTGCACTCACGGAGTCAAAATTTAAATAGTGTTAGTATTTATAAGTAAACCGAAACCGTACACGCATTGCAATATGCGTAAACAATATAAAATAGAATTTAAGAATTACTTAAACAGCTTTTGTTAAGAGCAACTTGCTTAAGATTCTTGCCTCGACATGAAGAATCTAGTCTTAGTCCATCAGGAGGAATACTGGACCATTAGGTATAGACCACAAATTTAATACCACGTTGAGAGTGGTTTGAAAGTTCACATAAGCTGAATATAGAAATTTCTTTTCCAACATACGTGAATAAAATATTGCTCTATGTTTAAAGGAAGATAATGCATGAATGAATGAATGAATTACTACCGGGACAAGGCTGTACAGCATGGGGATTTCGAAGAAATGAGCGAATTGTATTAGAAGTCAGTAATTCTTAGAGAGGGTAATATCAGACATTGCTGACCTTCTTTATTTCATGTTTTTTTGTAAACAATGGGAGCCATAAGTTATGTCACGCAACTGCATTTCTAGAACACGCACTTTCGGTTATCAAGCTGACGTGACGTATAGCATAATTTTATTTGTGGGTGGAGAGAGTTCAGAGATTTATTCATTTTATTTAGACGAATTAATAATCAGATTAGTAGATTGGAAATCAACAACATACTTCACGTAGAATGAACAGTTCTTTAGGCATTAACTCAAAAGAGTTTTTCATTGCAGAATTATATTAATCAATCAATAAACATACATTAATAAAATCATTGTTACTTAGGAGCGCGGATGATAAAGACGATAATGAGTATGACCTTCTTAAAAAGAGATAATCTGTGTCAGTTGTGCAAGGACTTTGGAATAAAGCTTTGGCTTTGTACTGGAGGACATAAAAGGGCGAAGGATGGAAGGTATACATGTTCGAATTACCTGCTGAACTCGGTGTAGCAATATGTGCTTGGAGCGCTTCAGAATTCAAGTAAGGTGGAATGAGGGATTCGCTCTGCCGCCCATTCACCAGTGCCTTTAGCCAGTCCAACAAGGACAGGGGCATTGCAAGGCTGCAGAGTGTTACTCGCTGAAAGTTTTCTGCTAGCTTGTAGAAAATTAACCAACATGTCCCGCAGCTTTCCGGGCATCCTACTCAGTAGCCATTGTCAAACGATTCACCAAAATTCGGACATGGTTATACACAACACTCTAAAGTGACTTTTTGTTTCTGCCTCGCTTACATTCTCCTTTCGGCCTTTTGAAATTATAGAGCTAAGAATATTCACTTTTAGGGTAGTCACTTGCATTTGTTTTAAAATAAAATATTTTCATAATGAAACATATCCACAATTTTTTTAGTGACAATAATTTCCATATGAATTAAAATCTAAATGAGTTTTTACTTCATGAAAATTAAATAACTTTTATGATAAACATTTTAACTTAACAATTTAAACCATTTTGGAATACGAAAGATGGGGAATTAATCGAAATTTATGAAAAAGCTTAAAATCTTTTAAAGTTTAGTAGAAATTACGAAATCGTGGCCAATTAGTTGCAGAAATCAGCTAAGTTACACTTATTAAGTATGTCAGAATTTTTAGGGTAATATTGACTTGTCCAAAAAGGAACAGAACAAAATTTTTAAATCGATTACGTTAAAAGACGTTTAGTTTAAGACGAAGCAGTTTAAAAATATGTTTGCTTATTTTTTAAGTGGTATTCTATTGAATCGACTCCTTGTTAATTTGTTCTACATTTGCTTAAACTCTTTGATTTTGTAAATGTGCCTGAAAAGTACTTCATGCTAACTTAATGAAATTATAGAACTTTAAGGTTGGAAGTCCAAGGCAAGCCACATTTACTCGCTAATTTTAAATGCTGTTAAATGCTCTAAATTATGTTTTTTAATCTTGTGTCCAAATGCCACTCAACCAATCAAACTTAAACTCTGTGTACGGGCTTTGCATAAAATGCACACAAAGTTCAAGTGGCGCTTTTCATGCGCAAAACCATAAACTGCGTTTATTTCAAGTTATTAACGAGCTTTTTGTTCACGAGGTGTTATTTTAAAACCCATTAAATTAGTCCCTTTTCGCATGTATACATTTCGGAAAACGCAGGGCTTCTACCGCGACCAAAAGTTTCTTAAAGATATGTTCGTAAACAAATGAAATATAAAGGGAACAGAAATAGTTTTTTTATATTTTATTTTTTTGAAAGACTCCCAAAACACCAACGATATGAAGTTATAGTAGAATTCTCGTTTTAAGGATTTATGCAAATATGAACGTCTTTTAAATTTTGACTATATTTTCCTTTTTGATAAATCGCTGAAGGTCTTTGATCGTTGGAGTAGTCTTCTGCTTAGAACCCAGAGTATTTAAATAAATCGTTAACATGACTCAATCAATTTCCATCATTAAATAATACCCTTCTTTTTCGCTTCGGAATTATTGCTGGTGAATATTGTCCCTGCTTTTCGTGAAATGATTGGCCGACGTGGTAGATACCTGGCAGTAAATTCTCGCTCCGTGTGCGCCACGATAATTCAGGTGGCCGGCAATGTGTGCATGCACAGCGAAATAAATTACTTTTGATTTGCCGTGCGATATAGCGCGCGTCAGGCCAGCGGCCGTGTGAGAGAGGGCAGCAGCCCGAGGCGCGTCGCGCCCAGCCGCGTCGACGGACTGTGTAATAATAGCGATAATGCGGGAGTGGCGCGTATTTACCTAACTGTTGATATCATAACCGTATTGTTGCGGACTGTCGGCTCTTTCGCAGTTGGCGGGCCCCCCGACTCCTACCTGGAGAGTATGGAGGAGCCGTTTGAAATCCTTTGCCCAATTTGCAGTCTTGAATAGAATTGTGAGCTGCTCCCGAGGTCCAGAACTGTTCCTGGGGCAGCGATGCATGTCGTCGCCCAAAACCAGTTTCTACTTGAGCCAGGTGAAAACACACACCACGTTCTCCTCCAGGTGAGATCTGGAACTGTGAACTGGAGGAGGACGAGAGAAGCCAACGGTAGCAGAAGAAGGAAAGGTAAGAAGAAGCATGGATGGAACATCTGCCCGCATGCGCTTGACTCACCCACTATCTCTTCTCAGTCTGTTCTCGCGGCTCAAAACTGTTATACTGGTTATACTTGGTGCACTGGGATATTGCATAGTCCGCAAGGTGTCTTGTCTTCGTATAAAAGGATCAGGAAGGGACTACCCAACAGTTACTTGCCTGTCGGACGTGAGCGCGCCTACTTAAGATACGTTTGATGAATCTAAGCCCGTAGGGTTTTTGGATAGTGCGCGAAATGTGCTAACCCCGTATTCGTTTGTTGACCACATTCATAGCACAAGTGCGATATTTTTGTTTAGTTTCTGTGAATTTATTATTTTTGTCAGCATAGAAGAGAGCAGCAGTCATGGATCTAGCCGCCTGCCATGCCTTTGGATTACTGCTCCTGATGGCTGTAGCGTCCTCAGGATCTACGGGCTCGAATGTCCTCGCCAACAAACAATATTTCAAGGATAATAGTGTGCTCCGTGACAGTAACAATAGTAATAATAATAACTTTAAGAGTGCGGATAACTATCGTCATCCGGATGGTAGTTCTAGTTCTGCATCCCCCGGGAACTCTCATGCATCCATCGAGGAGCCGGTGGCCAGTGGTAGTGACGAGACCCCGCTCTCGCTGTCCGATCAAGTGCGATTGCTATCGAAGCAATTAAACGCGTTAATGGTGCGCCGCCAAGAGGATTACAAGTTGCTCGAGAACAGTTTGAAGAAGTCAATAAGGAAGTACTCCGGCGTCGATGGCGTGGATATGGATATTCGAGTGGAGCTCGAGCAGATGAGGTGAGTTCGGGTTCGAGTTAGACAGGATGTCGGGAACGACATGACGACGACGGCGACGTCGGGAACATTGGGATAGAGATATAGTAATCCACAAATTGGGTTCTAGGGTGTTCCTGCCTTCGAGATGGTAGGTTGAGCCATCTTTAATAATTCCTAGGATCTCTTCTAGCTAAGGCGACGTCGTCGTCACCATTCCCACTTTCCACGTAATAGAGGTGCTCCATAACACTAGTCTGGGTCTGACGAAGGATGGGGACAGTTTCGTAATTGAGGAGGACATAATTTATACCATCAGGGGGCGCTGTTCTCGCTGTGGCGGTACAGTTACGTTATGATAATTAAATATTATCCCCACAACCCAAATGCGGGGGGCGATTTGGTAAATGCTTCGATAATTACGCGGACCCATTAGATTCAATTAATGATGGAAAATTTATTCGTCACATTAGTAACAGACCTATGAAGTCGAGGGAACGAGACGATCTAGCAAAGCTAGATCCCAATTTTAATTTTCAATTAGAAAAACATCGACGTGAAAGTAGAACGCATATAAAAGACATGAATACTCCAATATATCTATAGTATGAATTTGTTCAGAAGCCCCGCCTCTATTTTTTAAAATGTATATTTTAAACGATTTTTATCGAAACTATATTTAGAAACCCAACAGAAACGAGAAACACTCAATGGGTTACGATGCGATTTTTATTGTTGAATAATTCTTAGTTTAAACAGGGATACACGCTACACAGTTTTGGTTCCCCGTTTTGTTGGTTGCTCCCATCATCACACAAGACTGATTAGATTTATTTCTGCGGAATAAATTTTTGAATTGCTGTTATAGATCTTATAGAGAAACATAAAATATAGACTACATATTTTTGTTTCATTGTACGTATATAACATGATGTTTTAATTGAAGGTATTTATATAGAACATAATAAAGATGCAAATGCAAGTTTTACTACGCTTATAAATACGTTTTGTGTTGAAGACTAAAATCAGCACAAACATTTTCATATAATAATTTCGCATGACTATAAAAAAAAATAGTATATCAACTTAATTATTCTTATATTCAATTAATAACGTCACATTTATGTATTCAGTCCAGTATAAAAACTGGTAACAATTTTAAAGTTCTATTATATAAAATTGTTTAGTTATTAATTTCAATGTGAATTTTAAACTACTCGTTGTTACTAGAAGCAATATGTTCATTGTTGTTGTAAGAAGGCAGTGGATATTAATAATATTTTAAACTGTATCCGAGAAGAGTTTTATACCTGTCGTTTTCAATTAAGGATGATTAAACAATTTAAAAGAAACTTTATCAAAATATAATTTTATAAAAGAAAGATATTTAAAATACACCTTATTATGACTTTCATATATAAAATCCATGTGTATAGTTTTAGTAACGACGTATATTCTTAACTACTACACCGGTCAACAAAGATCTAATTCGAAAAATTAATCTTTAATTAATTCGTCTTTCTAAAGATAAAGGTTCATTCAGTTTTTTAGTACACGATTTAAAATCAAGTTTGAAAAAGACCATGAAATATGTTGTTCAGTAATTAATCAGGAAAGTAATATAATACAGAGTTTTAATTCATTTTAAAATATATTGAATCCTAAAAATACGCATTACTTTCTTAGGAATTTTCAAAAACTGCAAAAAATTAGTTTTTTTTTACTCTAGTGTTTTTCAAAAGACTGATAATCTGCTTTCATATTCAGAATCTATAGACAAAAAAAACCATTTCTAAAATTGGTGACAATTAATAAATTTTATAAATAAATGCAAATTTGGGTAGTGTGGTGTCAGTGTTTTGGGAAAAGTAAATATCAGAGTTAAGATTTGCTTGATTTGAAAACACTTGAGACTTAAACAATCCTCATGGATCAAGTATCTTACGTTAGTCATCATATAAATTTGCTTTAATATCATGTGTTTACATAAAATTGTACATAAACTAAAAAATGTTCGATCATTGTGATTGATATTATATCTGACTTCAAGGTCATAAGATTCGACCACAAGAATTTGTAGTGCACTAATGCACATCTTCGCTTGGACCCATTCCTCGATCCGAATTTGAACCCTATGAATTATTGAAGCAAAACTGAAAACCCTCTGGTACTGTGCGCGATTACTGTGAATCGCATGATGAAGCAAATTTTCTAGCTAATCACCACGTTCAGTCGGGACGTGTGGAGGTGGTGCCCTCATGTGGATTTCAGAGGTGGATACATTCCCTAATTGGAAAGCGAGTAATTGTTGGGCAAACTTAGTCAGGTCCACACAATGAAATCGATTTCGGCTATTGACGCTCCGACGTTCCCGAAATCAATCATCAAAGGTTGTACTCAGAAGTGTTCACCCGAATTTAATCATCTTTTGAAAGCTCAACCTTTCTGGGGAATTAAGAGTGAGGTAGGTGGGACGGGTTTGCGGCCAATCATTTAACAGGCATTTGCCAAAAGTTGCCTAGTCAAAAAATCAGAAAAAAAAAATTTCCAATAATTTGGGTTTGATTGAAGCACAATTTTTTCATTTTAATATTCAAATTTTAATTATCGGAATATTACCCTTTTTGTGCTTAATCACAATTCACTTTCATAACTTAGTACAAAAGTATGGTTGATAAGCCGTCAAATTAAAAAATACATAAAAGAAAACTAGGACTGCTTTTAGTAGCGTATAAAAATGCTTGGGCAGTAAGCTAAACTGATTGCATGGAAAATCCAGAGTTGTTCTCGCCAAAAATTTTATTCAGATTCAGATATAAGACAAAGTAGTATTAAATAAAACGTGCCACCAGATTCATTATTTATTTAAAATTTTGCAAGCCCTTTTGTATAAGTTTTCCCGCATTGTACAAATATGTGGATAAAATGGTCTGTATTTTGAATTATACTAAATGTACAAGTTTAAATATTTGCATAAAAGTTGTTCGTCAAAAATGAATTATTAAAAGCATTATAATTTAGTTTGGCATTTTCATACAAAAGTTTTCAATTTAAACTATTTAAACATATTTATGAATTTGTTGCGTCTTACTTTACGATGCTATTTCAACTACAGGGTAGTACACAACGTGACGGTTCGACGACAGTATGAAATTCGTCTGATTGGTGAATTCATGGGAATGAAGAGATTTGGGTGAATTTTTTTTTCATTGGAAAGCACTCATATATATTTAAGCATCATTCGGTAAGGTACATAAGATGAAATTTGGAGGAAGTACAAGTACCACGCTCCTGAAACCGTAAAATCATCTGTAACCTCCGGGGGGTAAATTTGAATCCTTCTTAACAAAAAAAGTTTCTTTCCGTTCTATCCCACGGCCCCTCATATGTTATAAAATTTTATTATATATAACTCAAGCATATTGTGTAATAAAATTGATATCAATTTTATACCTCCTATATACTCGTAAAAATCAATCTGTTTGTGACTTACAAGGCTTTGCACTGATTTAAGGAGAAAAAAGGATATAAGAATTTAGGCTTATTTCAACTATGGATTATAATTGACATCCACGGAGCTTTTTGCAAATAAATTGCTATTCAGTTCAAATATCAAGAAAAATAATTCATTAATTATAATAGAAAGATTATCAATCAAAATTAGTCTATGAGAGCAAGCCTAAAAATTTCATTTTTGAAAGAGAATGTGATTTTGGATTTTTGGAAGCTCTTTACTATCTTGCCTATTCCTCGTCGGTCGCAGTCTGCCCAAGTTTTTGGAACCCCAAACACGCTTTTCTTAAAATCACATTTGAGAAGGACATTATAAAAATTGTTAGCAAACTATAAAAATATTATGCAGTATTTGAGTGATCAGGAAGTATTTTCATTTAAAAGCGAACTCTGAATACAAAAGTAAACAGAATTTTAAAATTGTTTTTGAGACACGTCAAAAGCACGTGAAAAGTTTTCAGCAATTCTTAAGAAAAGTCTCAGATATATTTCTTTGGAGATTGGTACTGTTCATTTCAAGTTTTTCCTTTGCTAAACTTCTACAACTAGTACGCCAAAAAAACGATACTGGAACGGAGAGACAAATATAAAAGAGTTGAGAGCATGCTATGAATACTAATGCACCATTCAGGAAAAACATACACTGCTCGGAATATGAAAATGTTATTTTGAGTAATTGTAAAATAAGGCTGTGTAATAAATTCAATATTATCTGATTAATACAATATGCATAAAATTTTGTTTAAAATTCAAATCATCCCTCCCGAGGTCTAAAACGAATCCAACAAATTGCTGAATTAAATCAATGCAGTGCCCAGGGCTGTAGCTGGAAAATCCTCCCGCATTACCGAAGAAATCTGGAAAGATGCATACACCCCATAGTGAGCCACGTTAGGGCCACTTGCACGGAAACGAAAGTCATCCAGCAATTCAAGGAGATGTAAGTCACTAGACGTGACTTATTAAACATTTGAGTGGAATATGCATGACAGTGTCTTTCATATTCCTTAAAAGTGCACCAAAAGGATATTGTCGGAGTTTGCGAGGATGTAAAACGTCGTCGCTCACTAATAAAACTGACTGAGGGCGAATCATTTTCGCTTGGATGACAATAAAATTATAAATCTGAAATATTAAAAAATTGTCGTAGGAATTTAAGAGTAACTATAGCATTTCACGCATTTAATTTAAATGAATGGTAGACAAAAAAAAAGAATATAATAGACTCCAGTTCAGATGGTGTGTTTTTATTTAATATCACTACTATTTTGATTTATATTTACTTCATAAACATAAAATAATACTAGACTTTTTGTTAATTACGAAAAATCACTGCCAAGAGCAGTAAAAAGAATTGCCAAAAAAAAAAGAAGGTAGAAGAAAATATTTTTATCTTTAAACCGAATTTTCAAATTCAAAACGAAATATCTTAATTATCTTTTAAAATTATTGTTATCGCTCAGATTTTTATTTTGTGGTGAATAAACAAAAATAAAAAAGAAATAATCACCGACAAAATCTCAAACCTAAACTGGAGAACAGAAAAATCTTTATTATTGCATTTTTACTAAATGAGTTTACAAAGTTTATTTTAAAGACTTTATTGTAAGTTGTAAGTTACTATTACCTTTTTAATAGCAGAAATTTCGTAAAAAATTTATCCAAAAGTTTCATATGGTAATGAGGAAATTAGGCGGGCTAAGCAATAACGGATAAAATTTCATAGTCTATGTTAATCCGAAGGCTACTTTGCAGTGACCGAATTTCTGAAAGTAGTTCCACAGTTTTTGATTTTAAAATGAAAGAAATTTATGCACGCTAATTAACTTATTGCAATCGTGCAGTGTCAACATTGAAATATTGCTTAAAACTTTTTAACTTTTCTGGCTGCCACATTTTATTCAGCTAGTCGGTGACATGGCAGTCGAAATGTTAAAGAAGTATTTTTCATTCTTCAGACAAATCAAATAAATTCGTTCCCTTTTAAAACCGATTTGAAATTTTCCGTTTGTCATTTTTCTAAACAAAGCTTTCAAAAGCATAAGCGTAATGCACTAAAGCGACTACGATTTACATCGTTTTTGCAGAACCTTTCCAGGGTTGAGGCCTTTTTGTCTTTGCCACAATTTATTACACATAAACAAACCAAAAACCAATTAGCGACCATAAAAGGAAGTTAAAGGACACAAACATTTTATAGCTTTGCTCGTCTGTCTGTACGGGTGCAAAATAATTGGAGTTTGATACGTTGTCTAAACTGCACCCGCCATTTGCTACAGCGATGAACGTTTTACCTCAAAATTAATTTGCATCGCCGGAAGCGATATTTAATGACTTCATGCTTTGCGAACTTTTAATATTAGCATTTTCCCGGCTTACTTGATGCATTTGTTGTGTGTCCCATTGTGTCCATTTAATTGATCCCCCGGCTCCGGGTCAGTCGATGACCCCGCCTCATGTGATATTTTTTGTGGAGTTTGTTTGGAGCGGTTTTGTCGCCGCTGTTTCAAAATCGCTAATCTCTGCGTATTTAAACTTTCCAATGGTCCAAATGCCCTGCTCTCGAGTTCTGCACCCGCGGACGCATTTACTGAAACTCCATTCTATCGAATCGCACAGAATCGCACCGTGCCGCATCGTCGAAAGTAAATTTCGCCCAACTGAACGAAATTAATTTTCGTGATTTTGTACGTGTAGGTTTTCCTTGCGTATGGCAGCTCCCTCCAGTGCAGTCGTAGTTCTTGTTCGCTCAGCCGTGCACTTCCATTAAAAAAACTGCTTTATTAAGTGTAATGACATTTGTAGTGCCCGACTCCGTGTGCTTTACATAAATCATGGCCCTAATGAGTTATTTAAAAAACACACTCATTGCAATTTGCCCAGCGCCCGCCCTCCTTCGCGACGGCAAGCAGATCTTAAAAATTCATTAAGCGTATGGTGCGCCGGTCCTGGCCATTCACCGGCTGCCTCAAAATCGAAAAGTTCCTGCAGTCACCCGTCAACGTGACCGACACACTTTACAGAATTGCCGGTGATGAGCATAAAAATTCAAGTGACACGGCAATTTTTCATAACTTGATGAGCTTAACGGTGGATCCATGAAAGTGTACAACTACATGCTTCCAACATTAGCGAATTACTTTATCTTTGAATGTAAATAAATAAAATTACTCGATGCTTTCGTCTCGATATGGATATTTTTGGCTTCTACTTTGTAGCCTCGTATTGGAACCAGGTCGACAAGTTTTGTTTTTATTTTTGAAATTACCTCTCTGAGTCCCTTAATTTGACATACTACTCGATAGATTTTGAATAATTTTAATTTTTATATGTGGGCAAGATGACGCTTGAAAGCCGCCCTTTCATACACTCAGTTACATTTATGTAATTATGACAAAAGTCACGACACCCGATTTACTCAAATTAGTTAAGCAAATTCGATTTTATATTCAAACAAATAGACACTAAAAAAAATCTCCTTCATGAAGCCTGAAAATCTTTTGAAAAATGAAACCAAATGGAATACAATTGTAACTATGTGTATTTATTCCACTAGCTTTTCAAAATGTAGGCTTCATTAGTTGGAGAAATATGCTAAGGAATTGGTTTTGGGGATGTATTTTCAAGCAGGTAGTGAAACTCACGCAACATATGGTTCTCCACACATGGTTAGAAGTAAAAGCGTATTTTTTGATGACTAAATTACTCTGAATCCTTCTCATTGACATTATACTAATGAAATAGCAATATGAAGATTTCGACATAGTTTTTCATATAGACCAACTTTGCTCACAATCCCAAATATACCGATCTATGGTATTCGGAACTACTTTAGAAGAAGAAACTTAACACTGGAGGAAACTTCATCTTCAGTCGCGGTAATTTTCGATTAGATGTCTTACGTAAATGCGCACCTTGAGCAAATCAGACTCGACTTCCTGTAGCTGCACACCAGCAAACGATGCAAATTTATTGAAATCCAAACCGAATTCCCGAGACTGCTCCTGTTTCATCCGCTCATTTTTCAAACTAAATGGGCACAGGAGTGCTATCTGAGTGTTATCATACCGAATATGGAAATACTCTCCTCGGGCGCCCGGGAATGCTTCTCGGTCGGAACGCGGGACGACATCAGGGACTCTTTAGATTCACATTTAATTTCAGAATGGTTTGCTAATTAAAGATCTGAAACTTTCTAATGTGAAAATATGTGTCAAGTGTCCTAGATGCCAACGCTTCTTGGTTTAACTTTTTTTTAAAGATCGAGGTTGGCACTTAGACTATAAGAAAATGCCAGTAAAATTATTTAACAAAACAATATTTCAAAAGTAATTGTTCTTGCATACGGACTTTAAGTGGGTTTCAAATTAAAACACTGAAAAATAAACTCTAGTTATTATCAACAGGCACCAGAAGCAAACATGAGATTTAAAATTTTGTAAAAGCATTACAGAGAAATTGAATAGAAAAGTATTCCACGTTTTTCAAATAAGGGAATTACATCGCCGTATGCTAATATATTTTAATATAGGTTCTTCAGCACGTGCGTTAGATGGTCTAATAAAATTTTATCCGAGTTCTAAAAATGTATTCCAGAGGAATTAATGGAAGTTCCACCCTAAGGACACGTTCTCGCAGATAACTATTGGTCGTGTAACAAGGACGCTAATAATACAATGGGAACGCCCAAAGCCATTTAATTTCTGTTCGCAGTTCACAGTAATAGAGTTTTGATCCAATAATAATTCCTTAATTCACCGTAGCACCGAACAGATGTATTACCTGAAATTCAAAAAGTTACGACTTTAATTAGCCCAGATAAATCCCCTCACCAAAGTGTCCTTATCATACAATCTTGAACCTTTTATATCGGCTAATCGAAGAACAATACAAGGCGACAGAGCCGTTATAATTATTTATAGATTAGATTCTAGCAGAGAACTGCCTGGAGAACTGTCCCAAGATGGCAACGAGACCATCGAAGAAGTCCTATCCTGTCCAGGCCAAGACGAGGCACAAATTAAATTGGCTGAAAAGTTTCCTGGGAGATAACAAACAGCTTCTTCCCATGATCGAATTAAAAGTAATTAAAGAATAAGGAAGAAGCCGAAGTTGAAGGCTTGTGATAACAGAAGTGAACTGAAATTACCAATCGAATTCGCCCTTTGTGCGCTCCTCTAAATCCGGGGGCTTTTGAGGTGAAGGTGAATGTGCCAGTAGGGGAGGCTGCTACTGCTTGTTCCCTCAGGAACCCTCGCCAGTTCCTCTCCCAATGTTCACGCCCAAGGAAAGTTGCTCCCGATCTGCCGATTCTCGAACAAGCGCAATATTCCCGGATTATCGCTGCCTGCCGAACAATAAAAGATAAAGTTTCAGTCGTTGAAGAGATAAGTTTTCTGCTGCTCCGCCTTGACAGTGGAGTTCTCTTCCCACAACGAAAAAGGAGTTAAGTACCGAAACTGGGAATAGGGGACTATGTCGGTGATATCGCGAACATTGGCGAACGTCCTTTTCAATCTTCAGATCGAAGGTTCACCGTCTGTCGAAATAATTCAACAATTCAAGTACAAGTCAAAATTTTAATGCTAAGATAAGGGTGGCTTGTAGCACTTTGGCCTTACCGGAGGCAGGTAACTGCCATAGTGCCCGGAAATGTTTAATGAATATTATGAGTTGTCTCGTGACCGGATCCTTAGAGATAAAACTTGGCCTCTGGCCCGAAATTTATTCCAAAATTACTATAAATTGAATTATAAAATATTTAAATAGGCATATCTAAATGTTTTCCAATTATTTTCATGTTATTGTCAAAAGAGCAATTCTTAATGAACATTATTTCAAAAACCTTATCTAAATATTTGAAAAGTTCTACACGTGTAATAAATCAACAATTTTAATTAACTGAATTAAGATATTTCCGTGCAGAGATAAATAGTAAAAATAAGTATCGAGGGTCGCAAGTGTATGGAATTCTCGGCGCAAGAGTACAATTCTCGCTTGTCCGAATTTTTTTTTACGTTGCAAGAATTTTAGAAACAGGTCTATTGATAGATAACTCAAACTGATTTGATTATGTTCTAGATTTTTCAAATATCTTTTAGGATTTTGGCTAGACATATCTACCTCGTAAATGTTACGAATATTTTTTCCTACATGTATTAACTCTTAGCATCTCTTAAAGAACTTTAAAGATTTTACTAAATATTGCAACACTTTTTCGTGCACCCACTGCTTGCAGTTGCTACCATATCAAGAATTTACTTTCAGAATCAATAATTCTGCAATTCAAACGCAGAAACCAACATTTCAATGATAAGATAAGTAATGGCGTCTAACATTTTAGCCTTACCTGGGGCAGGTGAGTGCCACACTCTCTGGAAATGAATATTATGAACTGTCTTGTGACCGGAACCTTTAGAGATAAAAGTCGGTATTCCCGCAAACCTGTATCCTTCCAAATTGCTACGTCGTCATCGTCGTTCCCGCACTGTCAAGTGAGCAGAGGTGCACAAATGTTTACCTGGCGGTGTTTGGAACGGCTCAAGTGCATAATGGCCCAACTCGTTATCGGGATATGCAATCCCTTGAGGAATAGACGTGCGGTCTTATGGAGATCATGAAGAGGAATCAATAAGTAGCACCTGACTGTTGTCATCCTCCCAGGGTGCCCCAAATAGGGCTCCTATAGATTGTGGGCATATCGCATATTTGATTTTGAGGCTGTTCACATGTGCGCCTTAATTTTGTTTATTAAACCACATACGGGCGGCTAGTTTCTAGTATGCACATATTTTAATGCATTTGCTGGAAGGAATTGGATTGTGATAAACTGAGTAGCCCTGATAGCCTTATCCGGGGGCTGCCCCTACAGGGTAAACATGCGGGATGTGCAAACAGACACGGATGGCTCTATCGAATTTATTTAAATTTTGCAGCTTTTTTCCCTACCGAGCTTTATTTTAATGATTGTGTCTAGGTCTAGTTGGCACTGTTGGTTTTTTCGACCTGTCCAGGTCACAGAAAAAAAACAAAGCTGGACAAACACATTTCCCTCGGGACATGCTGCATGGTTGGCATTTCCGTACCAAAAGGACTGGACCGCATCTGTTGCGCGTGTATTATCTGAAACGAGGATGTCATCACGACGAAAGGGCCATAAATACAAAAAGACGCGATATTCACGTCATGTGGTGAAATTGGACTGAAGGCAGTATAAACCCCTCCGCAATGGGTTTTAAAGGTTTTGTCGAAAAATTATAAAATTGATATAAATATTAAGGCTTCTTTCTAATATGTTTTATGCATATTTACTGTTGCATTATATTACTTCCAATACTATTCTCAATATGATAATGGTGACAGGTAGTGTTACATATACAACTCTTGAGCACACTTCCGTACATTCATGCAGTTCTTTCTTTGTGCAACAATTCGCTTTCCTTTTACTTAAGTACGAGTGTAACTCGCGTGTAGACGATTCCGTACCTTGATTTTTAAAAGAGTAAATATAAAACTGATTTTATATTACCATTTATACCAATTTAAATTTTTACCAATTTATATTCTTGGAATTAAATCTCTTTTGAATACTCTTACATACTTTTTATAAATGAGGAGAGACCGTTTAAACTTGTCGGTCCAAAATAAGTGGACGAAGACAAACTTCTTTACCACATTTTAATAGAAATTTTAAAGGCAGTGCAACGAAAAATAAAAGGAGTTATTATTTTATAATATAGAAAGAGATCATTTTCAAAAGATATGCTATTTGATGGAAATAAAACAAAAAGTTTCTGACCTGAACACTGAACACGGACCTATACTGAAAAAAATGACTCACAGATCGATAATAAGACGAAGAAGCAGTGAAGGCCTTCCAGACTGAAATCTCGGTTGAAATCTCTTTTGTATTTAAGAGTCACGAAGCCCTAGAAAATGCGTAATTAACATTATCCCATAATTTGTTCTAACTTCAGGCATTTTCCTTTTGTCTGGAAAACAAAATCCACCTACGTGAATAAACCAAACTGTAGACCTGTGGCAAAAACAAAAACAGGTATAAAATGAATTGTTTACGTAATTTTACAAATTTTCTACTACACGACCTCCATAAAATATTGAAATGATTTGCGTAAGGTGAACTTATACAAAAATATGTTTACTTTATCTTTTGTGTGTCGTAATAAAATATCTGTGGCATGTTTAAGCCCATAAGATTTTACCTCATAAAGCCCCCTTCAAATTTACATTCCATTTTTTGAAGAAAGCCTGTTTACTTTGAAGTCGAACGAATTTCAAATTTATGACGTCTCACAGATTCATCAAAAAATAAAATTGGAGTCTCCTCAAGAATTTCGATGATGTCCTTTGGAGTTATATTAGTACGTGATCTACGTCAATTTAAATTTACACAATAGCAACAGAGCACAGCAGAAATTGGAAGGTGATTTGGTTTCAGCAGAAATCATGACGTCAAATAAAAACAAGACGGGATTTATCCTATCTTATCTTTAGATAGGAGTATTTTGCGTAGATTTACTTTGAACGAAAAATATCACCAGAACATATTTTTACAATAATCTCGTGGACATTATCAAAGAGCTGGATTAATCAATGTATTCTATTTGTTGCTTACAATTGTTTTGCTTTCATAGTCGTTAAGGAAATGCACGGAATGTTTGTAGTGAAGTGTGGTTTGGCATGGAATTTTGTGAAAGTTAAAGCGACTGGGACCTGCCATTATAAAGTATACTATAGTAATAAATAGTTCTCTAGCAATTGAAACATATTTATAGTGTTTGGTCTATTGGGTATTGAGTTCTGGGAGCTGTGGCGAGGCTTAACTCCGTGGAGCAGCTTGCACTTTTGGGTTATTACCTACTAAAGGGTCTACTTATCATTCAATATTTATATCCCAAATTAATAACGTAAACATCGAAGACCGCACACTCGGCATGGGCAAGCGACTAAGTGTAGCCCGGGTCAGTGCAACGCCCATGCTCAATGCAAATACAATCTGAGCATTTCCCATGTGGCCCGAGTAATGCCTTAGCCTGGGTCAGTTTAAATGCCTAGGCAATAAAATGTAAAATTAATGGGCACATCACGGAAGACTCATCACAGTACCTCTCAGAGAAAATTTCGTGTGAAATTTTAAAAATAAATTGGTATCAAATGCAGGCCTAGTAAAAATAAAAATGATGACCAATGCAAAATGCTCTGCCCAGAAAAAAATTGAAAAATGTTAAATGGTTTTCAATTCTGACTTTATTTTTCGACAAATAAAAATATAAATATTTTGTGAAATGTACATAGCTTTAATCACGTGTATGGTATTTAAAAATCCATAGGCTAAATTTCAATTTCCCACTCGATGTGTCTATGAAAGCTGGCTAAACTTTGTAGCCAATCAAACATGCAGTTAAGCAAAGCGCCCCATTTTCCACGTGATTATTCCATACCTTTACCTGACACTGCCAGACGGGTGTGCCCCTAGAAATGCTGCCGGTAAATAAGTTCTAATGCCTCAGGGCCATTAGCTAGCTGTGCACACGGGTAAACAATTCTAAATCATTACTTGGCTCCATTATCTCGACAATACTTTGATCCACTTATTAGCCCGGCAAAATTCTCGATTAATTATGGCGTTTTCTCTTTGAACTTTACCAAAGCCGATCCGTGCTATATGAACTTTGCCTAATAAATATTAAAGTGGAAATACCTTCTTATTTTCCTATTCCGATATTCCTCATTGACGGCTCCGGGCTGATCAAATTAGCCCAAGTCAATAGCGCTTTACGCCAGCAAGTTGTGCCGGCTCGGAACACTCGAGCGAAAATGTAATTGTTTACCTTCTCGGCTAGTCTGGAGGTCTAGGAGTCTGCGGAGGTTTGAGTTGAACCTTCCGCCTGGCAGATTAAAGCCCGAGTTAGGTAAACTGTCGTTTTATATAGATATCCCCAATTGACCCAGTTTGGTTACTTCCAAAGATTCAAGAGTCCATAAGCTCTTTAAGGACGGGCAAATAAGGAGAAATATGAGAGACACTAAAAGAATTTGTAATGAAACGATAATGCGGCTCTTTGAAGAAACTTTGTTAGGTTAGCGTTAAGGGCATCATTACTCCCTCTCGTAAATGGAGAGACACAAGGGAAAACACAAACGTTGAAGGTTTCTAGTAGGTTTAAGAGGAATTGTCCCAGAAAAAAGCCACTCCCACCAGTTGCGCCTAAAATATTATACTAGAAACGAGACCAATACACATCTACATCGAATTGGACCTCCCAAAGTTTCTGCATTGATTAGGAAAGCTTTGTATTTTCATGGAAGGATTGATTTTTGTACAAGCTGCAAATCGGATTTTATAAGTGTTTTCATACGACCACATTTGTTACAAAACAATTCTATTCATTTATTTTTGCATAGTATTATTTATGTAATTTCGTCTGCCTTTGTTTGTGAAACTTTAAAAAAGTTTTAAGTGCCTTTTGCACTGAAGACCACTTTTTACTTTCACTTCCGTAATTTTATGCAAGTTTTACAAAATACACCTTTTGTATTAATAATAATAAAGAAATCATTTGGAGTTTAAGAATGTAATATTTTAGCGCAAATGTAATCTTACAGAATTCTAATAATATACCTCAAAAAGTACTATCTTTAAAAAATAACACTTCCAAATGACCGAACACAAAGTATTATTTTGTGGAAGTGCCGAACACATTTTCTAAGTTCTGATCAGAAATCCTAAAAGCGTTTGAATTATTTTTACGATATAAATTAAATTAACAAATAAGTTAATGAATATCATTCCAATTAATTGCATTAACTGAAACTCCCTTAACTTGAGCAAAAATAAGAAACCATTGTGGAAAATTTCATAGAATTTCCATTTTAGTCAAACTCATAATTACTAACATTGTTTTTGAGAATTTGTTCACATTGAATGCAAAGTAATTATAATGCAAGGAAAATTCTATTAATGGTGAATTTCAAAAGGGTGCATCTACCTAACACACCCTAATTCTATACCCTATAACATTTTAACGCTATAAAAGGAGAGCGATGGTATTTTCTGAAAACGTTGATTCTTTTGTTCCTTTGCTTATTGGTGCAGTCAGAATAAAACTTGATGCAAATCGCACAGGTGGAAGCACACAATAAAGTAATTAGGCAACATCCACCCTTCACCTTTTAGTCATCAGCGTGAGTAGAACATAAACGCACCCTTTGCATGTTTGTTTCATTGTCTAGACGTCTCTGTAACTTTTATTTATCTTTTCGAAAGCAGTAGTGTATGAAATCGGGCAAAAGGTGAACTAAGAGATACTCAAAGAACTTTTTTACGACGTGAAAGTGGCTTAGTGTTCTTCTTGCTCACCCTAGGCAAGCAGGTCAAATCCAAACATACCTAAGAGAAAATATTAAGGTAGAGCAATTTAAGTCATAATAAAAACTGGCCAAGCCTTAAGTCATCATTCAGATGCTTTAGATTTTATACTCCATTACAAAAATCTGCTCATGAGGGATTTGAACCATAAGGCTCTAGTGTGGAGCTTCTACTATTAGTACTTTTAGAGACTTTAAAGATATCCATATATGTTTATGGTATGTACTTGTACCTATACCTACACTTGAGAATTTTGTTTAAGAAACTTTTTCTCTTAGCTTTCTTTAATTCTCCTTTTTTTAACACTATTGTTTACAAAAATCTTTCTCAGCCATACTCAGATCATAATTTCCAAGAAAATGTTTTTTTACATATTATAAATGATTTTTTTAGATATAAAAGTTTTCTACATAATTTGTATCTTCTGATCACTTCAAATTTCTTTAAAGAAATTTTTTGAAAACTCCATAGTATTTATTTATATATTAACCGGGAAACGTTCTTAATACTTAATCGTAATTGCTCAAGACTTATTTAAGTGCATATAATTATAAAAACATCTTTAGGAAGTGCGGAAAAAACGAAATATGATTATTTTACTCATAATAAATACCCAACCATTTCTACTTTTTCTGAATTCTAGAAAATCGTCAAATTAACAGGCAGTTGGATTTCTTCTGTATTTTTTAAATATAAAAATGCAAATAATATTTTTGTAAATTCGAGTTACAATTCCCCATATTAGGTAAGAAATTTCCTGAATTTCCATAGCCCGTCTTCTTGTAGTCTACTTTGCAATAATTTTGTATTTAATCAAAGTGTTGAAGATAATTTTCTCTTCTGATGCGAGAGGACCTTCTTAATTACATCAAGCTTAGAACAAGAGCCAGTATATTGTTTGGGAAGAAATTCAAATTAATATTGGCGCAAAGGCTGACAATTGCTGGCTCAAACTTCCCAATAATTCTATTAATCCGGTTGAAATACCCTAACTTCCCTAATAATATTAATATTAGCTGAAATGAGCATATCTAACCTTGAGGCGGCTGGCAAAAACTTTCTCTAGCCCCCAGTTTAGCGTCCCAAGATAGCCTGGGGCGTCTCGGGATATGTTATCCTTAAAATATACAGATTCTGTGAAAAATCAATCATATCTGATCCCGAATACCAATCAAAGTAATATCTATTCAGCACAAATATGTGGAAGCGGCGTCCTAATTTTATTGGCGATTTCTTATTCATTGCACGTAGCCTAGGGTTATTTTCGCTTGTTCCGAAATCTATTGGCCCTCCGTGCTAAATGCGAGCGAGAATATCAAAGCTAGGGCTGCCAAGAGGCGCACAATAACGTAATAAGGGCGAGCAAAAAAATTTACGAAATTGTGCAAAAGATGCTTTATGGTCTGATCGAATCAATTTGCCGCTCTGCGGCGGTGGAAGCTTATTACACCATTTCACTGGAGGGCTTGTTTCTCAGAAGACGTTCCACCTTCCAAACGGTAGAATTGCCACCGAAAAGCGGGTTTCGGTCTCTTCCATGGAACTCTCGAGGGGTTCCCATGATAAGGACAGATGTGGGCTTCTACGAGAGTTTGGGGCATTTCTCGGCAACCGTACACGTATCACTTATTCACATGAACCATTTTTTCCATCTCATAAGCGACATGATTGCACCAATCCATCAAAACCACCAAGACGAAAAACAAGCACCCAAAAATGTACCCGTCCCTCAGTCGTGGCAGTCCCTTGCAAATTGTATTACGGCTTCCTTGAAGTCGGGAAAGAAACCCAAAGGAAGAACCCGGTAACCCGGCAAGCTCTGCTTCTACAAGATTTTGATATCTATAAATAATTCAATAGGAAACGCTTTTACAGCTGTCGTCTGCCGGTGCCATTGTTGTTCCTTTGCTGTTCTCGAAAATATTCACACAGGAGCACATTATTCAAAACGAGCGTATGCATTGAATGTTGAAGGGTCCTTGTATTGAGTCAAATGCGGGATAAGGCCCGGCGTCGCATTCATACGTCTGGGCACAAAATAAATTTTAAGATTTTGTTGAAGTCATGCACCTCTGGATTAAAGCTTAAGAAAAATCTGAACAAGCATGAAAAAAGAAGAATTATTCCCACTTGTGCAGCAGCACTAGCAGACCGAGATGCTTTCTTCGCAAGTCGCCACATTTATGGGAGACAAAATTTAAAAGATTAATATTTGAAAAGTCATCAGTTTCTGGGGAATGACAGAAATTTAAGGACGCTCCGAGGAGAATGAATAGCAGTGCAGATATGTTTAAGAATTTTTCAATAGCTCTACTGCAGTCTCCCGGTGGACTCTCCCATAGTCTGAATTCGCTTGGCTTAAGGCACAAGAGGTAGTATGCAGATTCCTCTGGAATATCTATTTTTCCGTGGTTATTCAACGTATACTCGTACTAGCACACATACCTACATATTGGCTAGCATGTGGAACCTTTCGAGTTAAAAAATATGACATATCTGAAAACGATTTTTAAAACCTTTTTTTTTACTTTCTGAAATAAAAGGATGCAGAAAATTTCATCCACGAAAAAGAGAAATAGTTATAGTCTTTATAGAATGCTTTAAATCAAGTATGAAATTGTTTATACTTTCCCTTTCCACCGAATTGCATTGAAGATTACAACTAATAATATAAAATTTTCCTTTAAACTTTCAAATTTGAACAATATTAGTGCAATGAATCTTCCACACACTAGAGCTAATGATGGACTTCTAATGCAGCGCATTACTTTATATAATTACTCTCAATAATGGAAACATTTAGTACTTTTAGAAATGTCAAGTTATTAGCTTATACAATTCCTGAAAAAATCGGCCTTAACAAACATAGAGATGAAAAGTAACGAACAAAACACCACCATAAGATTTCCTTTATACCTTTTGAGGTGCATAATCCTATGAAACGGAAACATATACTTTGTGGCTTGTATACTATGCATCAATGGGATATACCCCTAATAGTCATAAGACTATAACGATACTTATCACAGACTGTCTATGATGAATTTAAACTTTCTTAGCCGGGCACTGGTTTCCAAAGATAATTAAATTTGCAGAAGTCTGTGGTAAGTATGACAAGAAGATTTGCTATTCGAAAATCTTCCTGTCTGCAGCCAGAACAAAATCCATCGGTATGCAATTCTTTTAATGTTGCAACTTCAAAGGCGTGAAGGAGCCCTTCTTAAAATTCACATCTTGAAAGCTTCTAAATAAGGAAACTGAATTCTTCAGCTGCGTGTAACTAGAACTGTGATGCTTAAGATGCCATGTTATCGTTGGTGTGAAAATGAAAGGAGTGGCTTGTATTCCTCTTTTGAGAGGGGTCTTCCTTTCCAATTATGCATCCCACAAAAGATCCCGAAGGCTGAAGGCAGATAATGAACCATCTGCTCCCGCGTTGTTATTCTGACAAGGCGCCTAAAGTGACTAAAGCAGCTCCTACAAGTTGGCAAATAAGTGCACGCGCGAAAAAGCGGGAACATCTGCTGCGGCAAGGCGTTCCGCGTTCGTTCATTTGCAAAGTACACGGTACACGGGAATAAATCTGCTGTAGATCCCGAAAAGGCCGAAAAGCCGCCACGGTGGGTGAAGATGAAAAGTTTCAGGAATGGAACACCTATCCCCGTGTTGTCCTTTCTAATTAGCATTTCAACCGAGGTCTGCATGAAAATCCAAACGCGAAAGTGAACCTATTGATGATGTTCCCCTCCCCACCTCGTCTGTCTCCGTCTTTGCGTTGACTAACGAGTAAAGCATCGGAGCGTCCTTTATCAAAAAATGGAACTAATAAATTATTCGTCTCTTTTCAGGCATGAAATTAAAGCGATCCGGGAAGGAGGCAGCGCTAATAAGGAGAGACTTACAGTCGAATGGCTCACACAGTCAATAGCAGAAATGAGGAAAGAACTAACAGAGCTCCAGGAAATTGCTAGTAATGCCTCAAAGGACCTCAATCGGCGAAGCCAAACCTTCGAAGACCTGGCAACAATCAAAAACGATTTCAAGGCATTTAAATTGGAATTAGAAGCTCTAAAGCAACGCCAGGAAAGTACTGAAGTGTTCGTTCGGGAACTGAGGGAAGAGGCTGTCCAAAAGGAGGAGGACTTGAGAAAAATCCTTCGTCTTCATGAAGAGGTATGTATAAACCCTGGTATATAATACGAGGGCCACCTTCGGTCGTCGAATCTTGCTGAGTCAAATCGAACAATCTAAGGTCCCCCGAAGCCCGGGATATTTTTTTTATACCCGAGATCCTCCACCCGTGTCCGTATTATTGAATAACCGACCCATGTGCGTACTTCACATAGTCCACATTTCATATCACATACGATTCGTGTACACAATCCGACCTTTAGGAGGCCAACAAATGTTGTGATAATTTCGTTTTATTAAACTTTTATTGAGCTCTACGAGCCCCATCTGAACAGCCGGAGGCAGCCGGATCGAGCCGGGATTTTTTGGCTTGGATCCTGGATCCTCGACGCGTACATCCCACGTTGGCGTTGGTTCCGCACAAAAATGCAATATGTAGCGAAGAAGTAACAAGGAGGCCGAAGAGGAATGCGGCGGATGTCGACATAAAACTCGTGCAGAATTTCACTTTTATTATATTGCCTCTTTTCGATGCCGCGCCTACAACGGATGCTGAACTGGCAGGGGACCCTTAAATAGATTTTACCCTATAGCAGGTGTAAGTTAAACTCCTTTTACGGACCTTATTTATGCTCCTCCCCCAGCCCTTGAAATATTCAAATAATCGCTACATATGCTACTTCCAACGCACAAAAATCTTCCCAATAAAATTGATAAGATTTGGAAACAATAAGGTGGTCTGCAGAGTGTGCTTTTATATTTCGGATTGTATGGTGATTTATTTAACAATGAACTGCGTCATTCTTTCGAAGGAGAATATTTTTTTTTTTAATTTGACGTGTTGCTCCTCTGGTACCAAGAGTGAGTTATATTAAAAAAATATATTTTAGCATGTACCACGTAAATACAAATCAGAATCAATAAACCAAATACTCCCCAGTTTTTAGTTACACAATCTTTTTAAAAATCCTGCTTCATCCGCCTCTCCGTGCTTTCATCAGATCATCTGTCAGTCTGCCTCTCCATCAGTTCATCCTTCTGTCACAGTCGAGCTCAATCAAGAACTTAAAAAGGATTTCTGCGTGAATTTTGAGAAAGGCCTAGGTTTGCTATACTTTTAAAAGATTTCTTGTATTTGGTCAAGACGGATGTTATTTGAAGGAAGGGCTTTGCCTACCTGAGTTTTTATTCTACCTGGCCGTGGAGATATTAATAAAAATGTATATTTCCACATATACATAATTTTTCCTAGTTTCACAATCATTGATTTTTTTCATTATAAATAAGAAATTATTATTTGGAGTGGGTCCGACACCATTTTGAAATTCTAAAAGGATTTACTAAACACCACTGGTCCACAACCACGCTTGTCTATCCAACTCTACTTGATTGACTTGCAAGACGTCTTTTTAAATGAGCATAATTTTCTTTTGTGGCACATCTTCAGGAACACATGAAATATATTTTAATAAAATGTAAAGGAATTAAAAATTTTCAGGGCGGAAAGGTTGACTGAATTCTCAAACTGTTTTTAAATCGAAATTAAGACTTTAGCTTCTTTTGTGCTCATCAAAGAAAACAACCCGAAAAGTTAAATTGCAAAAAACTGCTAACAGGAGTTGTGCTAAATGTGATTGTCTAAAAACAAAAAAGCGCCCCTATTTGTTTAACAATTCATAGATTATAGGCTTTATTATGTTTATTTTCAAACAATGAAAATATACCAAAGATGGGGTTCGGTTAAAATTGGAAAGGGCTGAGGGCAGCATTGTTGTTAAGAAAGCTACAACAAAATCTTAAGATTGCTGTTTCTTGAAAAGGATGGGGAGATTCGTAATTCTAAATATATTAAGGGAGTGCCTTGAAAAGAGGCCTTTGTGCAGTGGTTTGGTAGGAACAATTTAAAATTAGTGGAATTAAAGAAATTTCACCAAAATCTCTACAGAAAAACGGATTAAGGAATCTTGTCTTAATTTCTTTTTAACGACTAAGTCATACAATTAAAGCAACGATGTAATTCCTACAATTATCTCCTTAAGAGTTATTTTATATGTTATTATTATCATTTAATGTCATTATAACTGCTTTTTAGAAGTAAAATGCTAGGTAATTAATAATTTTTTTGTCTTCAGTGTGCGAGTCCAACTCCTTTTAGTATTTTTTTTCAGGTGAAGACTTAATGTAAATTAAAAACTCTGCGTGAAAAAAGGTGCGATAAAAATTGTTAAAATTGAATGATACTGTCGAATCTTTATAACGAACGAAGAATAATAAAAAATACCCGCGAAATATCAGAATCAAATTTAAAGTTCTGTAAAAACATAACTAAACTAATTCAAGCAGGTATTCCATGAATCCAGAGAATCATTTTATCTGCACACACATATTCAAGCAAATAGCGATGGCATCGTATTGCATTGAGAGATAGACTGTACAAGATATTGAGTACCGAATGCTTAAACAATTTCCGATGGAACAGATTTCAAGATTCTCACGTAACAATGTAACTTCAAATCGCCTCAGGGTATCTTTATCTGAATTGAAGATAAGTCGGTCATTGCTCCTAAATAAATATCTGTGTTGATATAGACGCAGGGCAAAATCAACAAAGCGCCCTCTACTGCTATACCTTTTTCCACCTTTATACATGAAATTTTATAGTACATATACGAGCTCCTAGGAACTCTATCTAATGCTTTGTTAAGATTGCCTAGCGCTGTCGTCGAGGCTACAAATAAGATATGCATTCAGTTTTGCTACAGGCAAATAATTTTATCTAATGATTATGTAACATTATATCACTTTCTTTGGTTCTTTTTATTTATTGATTACAATTTTAACATTGAAAGAGGACATTTTTATATTATTGAAAATAAATTTTGTATGAAAGTGTTTGACTGGTACCTTTATGCGAAATAGTTTGAAAATAATTCTTGTCCCTTTTTTTTTAAATAACCCTTTAAGTTAGAATGTTACTATGCTCTTTTATAGAAATGCGACCCATTCGAATAAAGTTGTTAGCCTAATTTGAAATTAAAATTATATTGCCGTGAAAAGAAACGCATTTTCGATATAAGTCAGTATTTCACTGCTTAGCACTTTTTACAAGGAGCATGGATTTAATGAGATCATGAGTACCCTTAATTCCTTGAAAATGATTGTAACTTTTTTGACAGAATGAAATATTTTATCCGTGGGAAGATCGACTTGTTACCATGGCCCCGCTCATGGATCTTGAAAGTTTTCCAATATCCATGTTGGGTTCTCTACTCTGAGCTGGTGGTTATTTCGTTTTCCCTATAGATTTGTGCTCGGCGATTTTCAACAAGGCTCCGGGTGAAAGATGTTCAACTTTTAGCAAACCCACGGAGGCATATAAATTGCATTAGTTCTCATTACGTAAAAAGTCAGAAGTACGATCTTTTAAGAAAGGTCGTATATGCATGAGATGAGAATACGTGTGTTGGGCAAAAAAAAGTCTCTGTTTTCAGTATTCTCAAATGTCCCACTTGCTCGAAGAGCTAATAAATTACTGATTTGCAAGAAGCCCGAAATTTTTCTCCGAAAGAAAAAATCAATAGAAAAACATCTCAAGAATTCAAGGCTCTCAAAACACAATGTCTTTAAAGGGGAATAATGGGTTTTGATGGGGCGAAGGGTTTTTGGCGAATACCTTAAAATCAAGGTTGTAAGCCATCCGGGCCCATTCAATACGTTATTCACTTCGGTAGACTTTTCCTTAGGAAAGATTACAAAGAATGCTAAAAAATAGCCTGAGGAATGGTTTAATTGTACACAAGTACAGCCGGAGCTAATGGGAAAACAGATTTTGTATTTTTTCCTGCCGTGGCGCTTTAAATTTCTACCGCAGTTTATTCGTGCAGAAATCGCGGTATGGTCTGCATTCAAGAAATTATTACGTGGGAGAGAAGGTGCAGAAGCAGCGCGGTCTCTTTCAAAGCATGAAAGGAAGTGGCCGCCGGCAAGTTGGGAAAAAACATTGAAATGAAAAAAATTACTCACGCTTTCCACACTATTGTGGGCGAACTTATAATTGGTATTGAATTGAAAGGTTTTCAATCCAACTTCGGAAGGTGCTTTAATCGCTTTTTACCCGTAACTCATCCGGGAGTAAGGTATGTATATAGCACCATTTAGACGCAAACAAGAGTTGACGGTCTTAAAATAGGAAACCTCTGGGACTAAAAGGAGGTCTTCAGCAAAAGAAATTTCAAAACGTCCTTTGCCGCTCCAGAAATAGCAGAAATCCCGGCCTAGACAATTAATGTAGGATACTTTGACGAGAATCCTTGACATTTATTTACCCAGGCATCGAATAAATCCAGACCAGTCCGGGATGAGGAAATCCAGTGTTGCTGTTGAATTGGTTTCCACTTTTAGGAGGAAGTACAAGTAATATTCCGTGGTTGCGCTGGTTTTGCAATCTGAACGTCCCTGCACGAAATGAGGACTCTGGCATAGGCGCAGGTAGTAGAACAAAAGGGAATAAAGGATATAAAGGGCTTGCTGTATGCATACCTACGTCTATTTGCGGAACATACCTAAGGATACGACTCACAATTCCTTGCACAATTCAGAGGCTGTAGTTGGTTGAGCAAAACGTGCGCTTAAAATGCAATTTCACACTTTCATTTGAGCTCCTTTTCTGTAAATCCAGAGTACGTGAGCTACGAGAATGTTAAGAGATTCTGGAGGAATATTACAAAAAGAAGGAAATCAATATCAAAAACGAAAAAAAATTTATCACCGAACATTTTCATGAATTTTAAATCACTTCGCCTCTCTTTCGATGGTGGAACAGGGTCTGACCCAAACTCGTTTGAATTTAATGTGAAATAAGAAATTTATATGACTGGCTGCCATCGCCAAATTGAATATGTGAGTATGATGTTTTGGAAATGTAGCTTCTCAACTGAAATTTTATTTTTATCACTCGAGTCACTATTCTTGACTTATAGAGTATACTTTGACCCAAGCTATTTCGTTGTTTTGTACAAATATTTGCACATATGCTTGAAAAAGTCGTATATCATTATATATTAATGTCCGAGAGTGAATTAATTAAAAGACAATGTAATGGTCTATGCAAGTCGGCTAGTACTTTCTACACCCACAATAAATCATTTCTGGACGTCTACTGAAAGAGATGACTTTATAAAATAAAATGAAATGAACCATTTTAATATGAAAATTGCCTTTTATTTAAGAATACATATTCTCAAAATTGATAGACTTCCAAAAGTTGTCTAGCAGCACAGAATCGCTGTGAGTGGACCATGCCAATTCAAAATTAAAAATTTCATCAAAATATGAATGTTATTTTTTTTAACCTTTTTATAAACATACCCTGAAGATTCTGCGTGGATTAAAAAAATAAAATTGTTTCTAAAGCATGAATATTAGCGAACATTTCTTGAATGATCCATGTCTGCACACGAAGAATTAAATTAATTCTATATCTTTCATCAAATTATGGGAAGATTTCCGTTTTCAAAAATTGATTTTTACGAAAGTTTATATCATAATTATTTGATAAAATTACTTTTTGGAATATTTAAAATTATTTCTTTTATTAAAACGATTGTAAAGTTTTACGTTGCTTACAATTTCCTTATCCTTTTAAGATTCTTTCCAAATCTTATTCTTGTTAGAATCAGAATAGAATTTAGATTTTAGAAATGATAGTTTAAGGGAGTATTCCGATTTTTTAGTGAAACTTCTTTCGCTTTTTACCGTTTTAATATGTTTCTGGGAAAATTTGGATTACAAATTAAGAAAACCAAAAACGCGTTATTATTTCATCTTCAGTATCACCGAAACAGCAATAATTAAATTTATTTGATGGTCCCAACATTTTCGGGTACTTAACAAATTAAAAGAGAAATCGCCGGTCTGAGATCCAAATGGTTTCTTAATTGGTTCCCTTGCAGAGACGGCGTTAATGAATAAAATCCTCATATGTCATAATGCTCCACTTGCATGGGCCTGGCATTTATAACCATAAATTGTTACTCTACTTATAGCAGTCCTCAGAGAGCAGGGAATGTGGTCCGCAGACTTCGTGTAACAAACGTTTGGCCAGCGGTCGGGAAGGGGATGGCAGAAAGGGAAAAATTTATATCCGGATGAGTTGATTTATACTGACGTAAGTCACAATCAAATTATATTACCTTTGGAGCTTGTTTTTGCCCATAGTCGATGCGATGTCCCCTTCCGGCCTTGACCGGTGATTTGTATTTATGTCACATTTCCCAAGGGCTGTGTTCTTTTGCAGGTATTAAATGTTCCTCGAAAAGCAGGTAGTAACCGCATTATGTGTGCTATGTGGCTATTTTTATCGTCCACATTGATATTTGCCGGTGTTTTCTTCGAAATGGGATGATTAGTCGGTTGTTCTTTGAATACCTAAAGCGCCATTACGATGGCAAGGCAATAACAAAATGGCATATTTAATATCTTGTTAAATATGAAAGAAATATTTGTGGATATTTTTTTTTTATAACAAATTGGCCAATCTTCAATCCTTTATCCGTTCATCTTACTTTTTATCTGCTATCTGAAAATCCTTTAAAAATCTCATTATATGAGTCTAGACATCCGAATCGCAAAGGCGCTTAATTTTTCATAGTAGAACATCGACTATTGTATGTAATGCCAATTAAATTTCCACTAAATGGGTCGGAATATTGAAGATAAATCCATTTTAGACAAATTGAAATCAAAGGCAAGGATAAACATGCTTCTCCCGGTGGTAGATACACCATCAAAAGAATTCGCCGAAGACGTAAATTTCAATTTGGAACAGCGGAAAATGCGAGGAAGGCTCTTGTTCTCTACAATAGGGTTGTCGAAATTGAGTTCGAGCACCATAAAATGATAATGAAAAAGAAATCAGTGAATGCGGCCGGCCGTGGGTAAAAATGGGCGAAAAAATGAAAAGTTGCAAAATACCTGGTCAAAAGCATAAAAGTGATAAGGGTCTTTTAATTTACCCAAATTCGAAGGCTGGCCACAAGCAGTTTTATTTTCCCAGAATAGAACCGTGGCATTCCAGAAATTTATCCTACGAAAAGGAGCGCCGTGGCGGCGGCGGCGGCAGCATAATTGATTGCCCGCCGACCCCGTAGATTAAAAGAATTGTGATATTGCGGCCTAATTGTTGCCAGAGTGCCCAAAATGCGGTGCTACCTATCTGATCCTGAAATCATTGAGTATTTAGTCTTTTTATTGTGTTCCCTGGAAATTTAATGGGGAGGAAAAAGCCCATTTTCGGAGCTCGCCTGTACCGTCTTCGTTTAACAGCGCCAGCTGTTCCACAAATTTATTGCAGCATCTTGAAAAGGTCTAAAATTTCTGGTTCATGTGGCAGATGGCCACATATGTATAGTAAATTAGTGAGGACATGGAGCGAAAGGAAGTCGGAAAACAGGATAATAACTCATGGCCAGCAGTCCTGGTTATTTATGCCGTATAAACTGAGATAAAGGTACAATTTAAATTTAGACTCCTCTTATTCATTCTTTGGCGGCTTATTGTTTCCTGCCTGTTCGTCCACCATGCCCTCATTAAATTATTCAAATATTTGTACTTTAAATTCAGTACCATTTCCATAAAGCTGTGCTTAAATTAGATTCTCCCAGGCGATACAATGATTGACTGGAATACTCTGATTCCATCACAATGCCAATTTCGAATTGTCAGCCAGCTGCAGATGCTCCTACCTGCTCTAAGTGCAATCAAGTTACGTGAGGGTGAGATAGTAAAGGTCTTGGACGGTATGAAAGGTTATAAATGACATTAAATCATTTTTGTCCACTTTTAATATTCTGTTTTCGAAAGGTTCCAAGATAGTAGTTTAAGATTTGTGCTAGTTCCTTTTTCAAACTTCAAAATATATTTAGAATGTTTTTCTATTTTTCTCAAAATTCTTACGTGACCTTTTCTCTATGGACAAACTACTGAGGAAACTACCCATTAAAATCTATGACTTGACCTTTAGCAAAACTATGTTAACTTGTAAGACCTTTATTTTAATCCTTTCTATTATATTCGTAAACTGAAATTAATTATTTATACCATTCAACATTTAGCGCTCAAAATTGTTGGTAAAACAATAGAACAAATTTATTTTCTAATAAACTTGCCTATTTTGAGGTCCAAATCGCAATTTGGGCGGACAAAATGATGGCATAAATTACGTTGCTATCATTACGTTTAGTATTTCAGTACGAATATTGTGGTAGCAATCTGCATTACGAAGTTATAGCTGTTAATATGCGTGTCCTCCGAAACGAATGGCTAACAAATTCAAATGAGACGACATTGAGTCCTTTAAATGTTTATGTCCGCATTTGAATACATAAATGAATGGAATATCCGATGTTAGAAATAGCTCCGGGACATTACGAGGTACACCGGCAGTTTAGTGAAACAAGGGCACGTTTGGTACATATTAAAATAAATAAATTACCGCACGTTCACGACAACGATCATCGATTTTTCGACTTCAACAGGTCACCGAAATGATTTTTGACTATTTTCGCTTGCAATCGTAGGATATTGATCGGTTTGTAGGCGACGCCGTAGCCGTGGCGGACCAAAAGTAATTATTGGCCGCCATTCCTTATTTGCATATATTTAGTGAACACCAGGCACCATGGAATACTGGGAAAAGTATGGAGCACACTCGGGATTTATTCATACTGAGACTGGTAGAGTGGCCAGAATATTTATGGATAGCAAGGCAAAACATTTTCGCTTATAGGGTCTAGGCTTATGGCGGAAAATTAGGGAATATCCAAAGACAGTAAATAATTAATTGCCACAGAGAGAGGGAAAATTATGTTCTTGTTGTCGGCTAAGTAGTTTGCGAAATCTTTCATAACACCACGTAGTGTTGAAACTTTCTACTGTTTTTGAGGTATTTATCCAGAACAAACGAGTAATTAAGCAATTTATTTCACGGAAGGTATGAGTTTTGAACCATCTTTAAGTTGTGAGGCTTTTATTTTATATAAGAGTGTATTTACAATTCTGAGTTATTTATTCCAAGAACGGGGATATAAACAAGAAGGTTAAATGGAAGTCTAATCATAAGAACAGTCAGTCTGATAAGCACATCTACGTTTGGTATGATTACTTCACAAACATTTCTTGAAAGAAAATAAGCAAAAATGTATATATCAGAATTTTATTTTCTTTAAACTCCTGTTTTAATTCTAATCAATTCATTTGAGTGTCTGATTGTTTTCGCTTTTCTATACAAAAAATTCTCAAAATTAATTCTATTCCTTAAATTCGGCAAAATTTTATAAATATAATCACAAAGAATGTGGGTTAAGTCAAAGCTAATTAAAATAAGATTTTGAAGATATTAAAGAATTTTAATACACACTTATCATGTATTTTATATGAAGTAACATATCAATTAATTTTCCTCTGAGCACTTTAGAAGTAAACGCATGTAGAAATTGTCTGCTAATTTTTTATTTACTTCTAATTATTTTAATTTTTCAAGACAACAGCCTAACGAAAGCAAGCTACAATACTTTTAGAGTATTTATTAATTCAATCACATTATTTTTTTTAAATCGTTTGAACACGCAAATTTTATTCTCGGGGGAAAACAATTTCTTCTCCAAACCCCAAGCTCAGGTGAAATTCTCCCATAAAATTAAATAAATGGAGTGTGGAGCGTGACCTAATTTAGAAATGTATAGCGTTTTCTTGATACCACCTTGTTTGTTAAATTCGATTCATTAGTTACCTGAGAAACGTGCTTCAATTTTGAAAACTAGAGTTTTTAGTCCTCTTGCATATAACACAATAATTTTTAATCTGTTGTAAGTTTTTTATAGTAATAAAAATAAAAGTAATTATTATAATTATTAATATCGATGTAGTTTAAATTTGGCCAGTCTTACTACTTTAATAATTGCACTTCTTATTTTGTTTTATTGTAAATAGTAATTGGTGCGAATTTTAACTTCAATTAAAGTGCATAGTTATAAGGGAAAAAAAACATATTTTGCAAACGATTCATATGAAAGCATTTAAGCTTAAGAGGATATTACAAAGATTCAGTCCCATCACTTTAGACCGATCCGGCGTTTATCCTCTCCTCGTGATGGAACTGATTTTAATATTGCGATGCCAGAAGCAGCATTCTGCGATGAACTCCCCTTAATATGTTAATTTACCCGAGAATCCGTCCACAGCTCTTAATTCAATAAAATTACCATTTATTAAATTTATATGAAAAATGGAATTTTCATTTCGGGTAAAGCAGGCTCGGGGACATGACAGCGGCATCCAATGTATTTTTGTCAAAATTATTTACTTGCTTTATTTATAGCCGACAATTTTGTACAAAAGATGCAAAAACTGCATCACGCCGATCCGTTATGACAACATTTTAATTATATTTTGAGTGCAAAATTTTGCATGAGGTGAAATCGCTAAAAGAGGACAGAGGTGCAATTGCATATAATGAAAAGTGTCATTAAAGAAGCCTCCAAGGTGGAATGTATTTTCGGTTAATTTATGCATTACACCGGAATGTATTCAGGAACAAAAACTAAAAAAAAAAAACAATAAATAAAAAATAAAATAAAATAAAATGGGAATTCGGAGAATTTGTAGCATGTTATACACAAAAGTTACCGTACTTAAGCAAACAGGTGCCAGATCGAAAGTGTACAATTAATGATGTAAAATACTCTACACCTTTTATGTACGTTCAGTGCAAATTAAAATATTTCACCTGCAAAGCTAATAGAGTACCTGTTTGCCTGTGGCACAGGTAAGAGTATGAATTTATTAAATGCTCGTTTTCTCTAGCAGGATCCTCCATTCATTTTGCACCTGGTGTAGTAAAATTCTTCCCGTTCAGTAGTTAACCAGCATACCTTGATATCTAATGACTCCGGGTTATCTGTCTGAAAGAATATGGGTCGGTGCATTTCTATTTCTTTTGATTGCACCCTATTGCATCCCATCTGACTGGGGCGACACCCTTTTATCAGGACAGTACTATTCCTGCACGATTCAAAACTTTTGGAGCTGTCGAGCTAACGACGTACATGAATTACTATTCAATTTCAAAAGACACTTGTGCCGGTTGAATATGGTGGATTCTATAATAGAGGCTCCATGCAAATGAAGAAAGGAAAAGGAGCGAAGACTCTTCATCTCGGGATGTGAGTTCAAGCGAGCCTTTATGTAGATCTTGTCTGTTGGAATGTTTTTTAAATAATATGAGCGTTGTGCTCATATAGATTCTTTTTTTTCCAGTAAGTAGGGAAAGTAATACAGTCGCCGGGTCTTTTCACAGCAGTTACGCCCTCTGGTTTTAACAACGATTTTCTTTTTAATAAGTCTCTCCATATTGCATCATCCAACCTCCACAGTTCCTGCTCGGAGCCCTCTTCTAATTAAATTCAAGTTCACTGAGGAGGATAATTAGGGAAGCATTCCGGGGAAAACTTATTAAAAAATATTTTCATTAATTTTTGCATTACTTAATCCCAACAAAAGCGTCCGAAACAAAAGCCATCAAAGAAGCGGGTACACCATCCACAAAATCCCACTGCAAATTCAGTGGAAACCAAAGTTTACAAAAGTGGGTATCCAGATTCGTCGCTCTATTGCGAAGACGAAGGATAACCACTGCTGTCTTGTACCCCCTCTCCATTCATACATACGTAAACATACAAAGTTCTTCGGATTAGGATTTCACTGCAGGATATCTGGAAAGTCTTCGAGAATTTATTAATTGTCTGGAGGGCTTCTAATTTCTCTTTACATTATAGCTGGGTTTCCTAATGAGCTTCCGTGATAGTTCGGGTCCTACTACGGAAGAGTCCCTTTGCAGTAGTTTTCATTGTATACCGACTATACTCAACAACTATCATTCACTAAAGTCGACGGGTCAAAATGAATGGTGTAATTTGCTAATGGAGCCTCGATTAGTTTATATCATAGGTGGTTCACACTATTGACTCTTATTATGGATATTATTTCAGATGTAAGAGCTTATCTTCCAACTACTAGAAATTCAGAGTTTTTGTTCACAATTTGAGTACAACATCAAATTGCTTCCGGGAAATTATGTTTTTCTTTATTATTATTATAAAATAGTCACTTTTATCTCTAAGGTACGAACCAAAAGTTATGAGTCTACTGTAAAAAATATTTTTATCTAAAAACTTAATTTTAAATTTATCGTATTTTCACTCGTCTGCTTTTTAAGGATGTTATGCCTCAGAAAGCATTGCAAACAGTTTTTAATCAATTTTAGATTTAGAATAGATTTTACATATGGCACTGAAGAAAAATGTATTGAATAAATTTGTACAGAACTTTCATAGGTCAATTTTAGTCAACTATTTCTACAAACCCAAAAAAAAGCAAACGAAAGACTTTCTGTTAATTTCATAAATGGCATCATCAATAAGACCATAAGTTACGAAACAACCTCAACGAAACGAAAATGAATTCAAATAAAACTTCAAAAAGTTGAGGTAAGAGTAAAACGCTGGCTTTAGTAGATTCTATCACCTTCTGATTTTGTAAAGTTATTGTATTAGAACGTCCCTCGTCCTCGTACTTGGTTCAAACTTGTACACACTTCAAAACGTAACTATATACCAACTTTGTTGAAATCCGTTCTCTCGTTTAAGTATAACAAGAAACAAATAGACGCTATACTTTACATGTTAAGTAATAATATGGATAACTTATTTCCATTCGTCTGTCTATTTGTTTGTTATTTTAATATGCAAAAACTTATTAACCGTCGTAGATTATATTAGAAAGTGATTGAGAAATCCTTGTCTATAAATAAAACTGTTGAAAGTTTTCCTTAAGAACCATTACGCCCAAGAGGCGTAACTTGGATGAAATAAAACATAATTCGCGTTATCTTAGCAGCAGGAATTGCACTCTCACTTTACAAGTAAATCCGTGTTCTCACTAATCACTTACCTTGTTTCACCTGCATTGAAAAATAAGTAGTAGGTAATAACCCCTCACTTGTAGTAGAGACTGCTTTTGGACCCGTACCTCTCATACTTGAAGCCTTATTACAATTCAGATGAGCTACTTTGCCGCAAAGTTTCTCTACTCCGAGCAGAAGGCTCTTTGAAATAATAATTTACTTAGAATTTAGCCTAACACCGCTAGGTAGCTCTCTGCAGATCCTCATTCTTGCAAAAGCAAAGACGAAGGCCATACCACCGTCGTCTACGTGAACACAATTAAACTTCTCTTTATGTTTCGAGGTAATCCCCCGACGGCGGTGGCGGATGTGCTGCTGCTGGACAAGTCAGAATAAATCAACTTTTGCGACTCGGCGAATGTAATTCATGGCGACTGCTAACTCCGAACTACCCTCAAAAGTGCAACGACACTCCAATTTGATTAATAATTTTTTTTTTCATAAAACTTTATTCTGATGGCCTGTTTAACAGAAAATCAGAAAATACTTGTGGTGTAAAATGAACCATGGCCGGTGAGCCTTTTCAAATGTTACTTGTTACTCTTGCTCTTGCACGTATGCATTGTGCACTTCGAGTGGCCTGGAGTTCCTCGTCCCGTGCTCACATGCAGCTACCGGCTGGAAAATCGATAACGACAACTTCCCTATTCAATGGCTAAAATAAGTGCAGCAATGAACCATGTAAAAATGATGCATGAGTGCCGATAAGTGCACAGCACAAGAACCAGTGGCAAAAATCGAACTCGCTTAAAGTCCGAGGCATTCCAAAAGATAGTTGAAATTGAGAAGAAAGGACTCTTTTATAGATTTTATTGTGCTTCAAGCTGGACGGATGAATGGCTTCCTAAAAATACTCTCAGGACTGTTCTTTTTTTCTGCTTGAAAGACTTTGTAAGCCTTGACTTCACAACTCTATTTATAAAAGTTCTAATAACTTCTTTGTTGAAGGTTATAGACGATGAACAATTAGAACATTTCCATCTACACAACTATTGCTTGGTATTGATTACGCGATTCAGCATTTTAAGGTGCACCGACAAAAAGGCAATAGTGATTAATAGCAAATGCTGAATAGTACTGCAATTAAGATAATTCGAAGTGGTAAGCATTCAAGATGGAGAAAAGCTTTCAGAGGATTTCAATATTGTTCTAACCGACGGTTCTTGCCGTCTTATTCCCAGTTCTGTAAGGTGGTTTCCTTCCGTTCAAGATACACGCATGCATATATGTGGTGTATGGAAGCTGGAGGATGCAGATTTCATTATTTAACCCTTAGCCGAAATTATCAACTATGAAGCACTAAAGCTGAAACTAAGAATCCTTTCCAAAGACAAAATAGCAATCGCACTGATTTGATAAATTACCTCTGGTAAGAAATGTTGAATTTATTTAGTTTCTTAACTCCCATAATTTTTATTACATGGAATTTTATTTCCCTGTGAACAGAAGAATGTTTCATTCGTCTAAAACTCCGAGTTTTTAAGCAAATTTCCAAATATTTTGTTGTTCTCCCAGACTATAAATAAAATATTACTAATATTGATTAAAAAATATCCCCAGGTTTCTCCGGTTTTATATAACAATTTCATTCCAAGAACACTTCGGAGCCATAGGTGTACATAAATGTACTTCATTTTCAAATTTAAATTTTGATCACAATAAATATTTTTAAAAATTAAAAAAATTATATCATTTCGTAGAGGGAGATTTGCTCTTTCCAAAAAACTATATTAAAAATTGATTACTTGTAAAACTACCAGAGTTATAATTACTTCTAACTTCAAAACTCGAGGCTGGCGCACTAATCGATAATAAAGCACACACCCGCGGGATGTGCAGCTTAATGCACTATAAACAAAATGTACCACTTCGTTCACATTTTTCCCGCTATTATTTTACTAGAAATAGAGAGGAAGCATCATTTTTTTAGAATATTCAGGAATTTTGCTGAACAGTATTTTAGTTAATAAAGATATTTTTTATTTGTTTTGTTTTTTTCGTCTTCTAGGCTTTTATTTATATTATTTTTGGTGGCTCATTAAATTGAATCGAATTTTCCTGTATCTAGTGTGATTGGATGAGTATTTGGCTTCGTACATCAAACGGTATCTGAGAAAGATGCCTGTGACACGAATGGAGAGATATAGATTTTCTTATTCTTTAATGTTAATATATGTTAATTGCTGACAAATCCCCTAATTAGACTAATAAATTTGTTTGAAATAACAAAGAGTAAAGCAGAAGATCAAATGCAGAATTTTGCTGATGGCATTATTAATTCGAGAGAAGCTTAAATTATGCCCATTGTGCTAATCCTGCTAATTTCAGTAAATTGGAGTGCTAAGCATATCCTGACTAGAATTACATCTTAAAACAGATAAAGCACCAGAGTCGGCTCCCTTCGAATCCCACCATAAATTTCCCAATAAAAATCGATTTCGATTCGAGATCTCCTAGTCTCTCGGTACCCTTTGGCCTACGTAAGCCAATCCCGATGTCGTGTATCCTGCTGTTAACAATTTGGTCTCTGCATCAGTATAACGTTAGGATTCCGGGACCTGAAACCCGGAAGTCGGGACTCAGGAGAAAAAGAGCTTCTAATAATTACCTTCCAATGATTTCGGGCAACCAGAAGATTAAATTTGATTTCTTTCCTTTTTTTTTGCAGGGCCAGGACCATAGTGGAGACTTCGTTGAGCCGGAAGCCGACCACCGGATGCGCCATCAGCGATTCCTACGGGAACAGATTCACGATGTTGAATTATCACAGCGTGATTTAAGACGGCAATTAAGCGAGTTACAGTACCATCGATTCGCGGAACGAATCCGCAATCTTGAGATGGAGCAGCACCGCATCGCGAACGCAAATTTCAATTTGAGTCGCCAAATCGCCGGGTTAGATAAATTGCACAGTTCAATGTTGGAGCTACTGGAAGATGTCGAGGGCATTCAGAATAAGGTGGACAAAAGTATTCCAGAAATAAGAAAAGAAATCTCGAAGCTTGAATTCACGTCGGCCCAGCTCAACTCAGAACAGAGTTTGCTACGTGAGGAAGGACACAATGCAGCCAAGAGTATCCAGGCGATGGCAGTTAGCGTTAGTGCCCTTCAAGACGAACGTGACAATGTTAAGGAGATGCAGAATGAAATTCAAAAATTAGAAAGAAATGTGGAACATCTTCAGTCTGTTACCAATGCTCAAAAATCAATTGTACACAGTCGGATTGAAAAGGTATGGTGAATAGAATACGTCTTTTGTATATTTTTAATAATATTACTATACGATTTTGTGTTTATTAATAAAATTTAAATTTAAATTCCGAAGTTTGCCAAATTAACCCCAATGACAAAAAGAACCGCTCTAGTGCGGTTGAATCTTAAATCGGAAAAATTTTTTCAAACAAAACTTAGATTACAAAGATATTTCTTTGTTTCGTTATTTTCTTTGCTTATATTTAAACTATATTTAAGATTTTTTTTTTGCAATTAGATAAATGGTTTTAGCCTAAATGGTGACCACAATAGTCCAGGTGAATCAGAAAATTCCAAATTTCTACTAATATGCACACCCTGGGCTATCATCTGAACCTGAAACAATTGCTGGCTGAAGTTGCCCACAAATTTTGGATTTTGTAAATGAATGTCTTGGGATATCGTCGTTTCCGACGACAGTAAAATATTTTTTCAAAAAATAGTGCTTAGAGCTTGAGTGATTGGGCCGTCCATAAAGTCCTATAATTTCGTTAAGTGTACCTACACGCGCCAGACTTTTCTCGGATTGTTCTGCCTAGTTTTGAAAATAAGTAGACAAACATGAAACAGCATTTTAAGATGATACATAAGAAATTAGATACTACTAGAAACAAATATAGCCTAAGAACCTTGGAATTGAATTCTTCCAAGTCACATCTCACTTGCCAGGATAAGAAGGAAAATTGCTTCATGCAGGTTTCAATTTTTAAAACCAGAAAATTTTTGAGGTATTGTGTGCACAGGTCCTGCAACAATTCTAAGTCGATAATTTATATTTTCTGAGAAAATCGCCTCTATCAGAGAGACAGATGGACACTCGAGCCTTACTATGAGGGATTACTTTTCCATTTTTGAGCAATAAATCCTAAAATTTTCAATAAAGTTGTCTGTAACCCTGCTCTTCTTATTTTTACCTTTTAGGACTCTGAAGCTACTGGGAAGACATAACCTGCCCGTCAATCTAGCCTTCTATAATTCTATCTAATCTTGTAATTTCTTTCCTTTTCACTTTCTTACGGAAGAAGCATTTAATTAATCCAAAGAGAGACATTAATCAAAATTATAGAAGAATTATTTATTGAATTCTTGTCTATATGAAGGGACTTTTCTTTGAACAGGCCATTAGAATTAAATATAATAAATAACAAGTGTACCTAAAGGAATGGATTAACGGATACGGGCTTATTTCCACTGAAGTAATTATTAGATATTATATTTAAAAATAATTAGGTTTTAATAGCACGGTGACAAAAATGTGACAAGGATTTTACCAAGTACTTTAACTTGTTGAAATTTGATTTATAATTGGAGTCAAGTTAAAGAAGAAATCTTGAGAATGGAAAATTTCAAAAGTATTTTGGACTCAGTTCATAAAATGCTTTTTTAATTTTCTTTATAGTACCTTAAAATGTTTTTTTAATACATGACAATAAAAACTACGACTCAGACAACATTTTTTAAAAAGAAGGTGCAAACTATTTCAAAAAGTGCATAAATTTTTTTCATGCTAATATAATTTTTGAGAGAAATATTAATCGTCAAGTCTGTGCGAAGCATGTGGAACGACTTCAATCCCTGCTAAAAAAGCAATCGTGCACGGTGGGATTGAGAAGGTGGATGGCGAATGCATACGTAATGAAGTTGTCTTTTGTGCGATCAATTTCAAATATTACTAGCACGGGCTGGCGTCGTCGTCTTAAGGCGTCCGTCTTATGGTGTGCCCACCTCCTTCCCCCTCCCGACGTGTTCCTCTCATTCGTATAAGACACGATTTGATTTTTGCTATAAAAGCTTTCCATCCCGTCATTTCCTTTCGCCAGTTCCGGGCCGCTCCGCTCAAGTCCTCCTTGCTTTTATGTTCTATTGATGTTTATTCAGACTTCATAAATGCGAAGGAGTCCGGGACCTGGGAGTGAGAGCGCAGGTACATTGTCGGAGCGAAATAACCCAAATTCAAACAAGTGGAAAATTTATGATAAAAAAATTCCCTTTCACCATTTTTGCTCTCCTAGTGTTGATTCGGTACAAAGGAAACAGGAGATCGTCCAGGATTACTTCCGCACCTCAAGGAGGAAAACTGAAGGAGTTTCTTTCCTTTTTCACCATTGGAGGCAACTATCTTTAGTCCTGATGATCTCGGGGAGCGGGACCCGAGGAATCTTACTTCCTTGGCCCAATGGAAAATTGATTTATGGTTGCGTGATTAGGAGAATCGCATGGAATCAAGAAAATGTAATAATGGTATCCCCTGAATGGGAGCGAAATCTTGGCGGCATTCGGGGTTCGATAAAGATTAATGATAAGACGACATATTTAGGTACCAATTCTCAGTCGGTTAATGGTTTAGCTACAACTGCCCGTGAAAGAATACCTGATGCTCAGATTCTTCCCTTTTTTTATATACTACTTTATTATTGGCCCAACAATGCACAGGTAATTGCCGCGTCCTTTTCAGGCTACTACGTATTCTTTGTCGTGCCGATTTGAATGGAATTTTATTTTCTGATGAGTTCCATTAGCGCAAATGAGCTCCTGTAAAAATGTCACGACAGAAGCTAAGTACACTTTTCAGGATAAGATCTCGTGACTCATTCCGCAGATGGTAAATGGCTAATTTCTTTATTGCCTGCAATTATAAGGATACTGTCGTGTATGCTCTGATGGGGCTTTTAACTTTCCATTTGCTCGTTTGGATGATAGCAAACAATTATTTTGTTATGAGTTTTTAATGATGTTCGTACAACCTTAATTCACTTTTAGAATTGTAAGAAATTTCTTAATATAGATATACAAAAAAAAAAAATAAATTTCCTACAAAATTATTATCTTGAAGACATTTCTAAATTGAAGAAACTAAAATTATGGACAATAAAATAATATTTCATTAGAATCAGGATATACAAAAGAAAAGACCACCAAATGAAGCATTTTAATTTAAAAACAATTAAAAATTTAGTACGAGTTTTCTGGTGTGTTCGGATATGAAAAAGAAATAATTATAAATATACTTTCTCATAATCTGATATATTATATTATAAAATTGTTGCTAAATGTCAAAGTTTCGTTTGGTTTCTGTAAGTGCCAAGGATCTTTAAAAATTCTATCATTTTTCTGCGCTATTTCTTTAAGTAATAAAATTTTGATTAAATCTTAGTAATTCAAGCAGAAATATGTCTGCCCTTGTTTTTATCTCTTAACATATCGGAATAAAGTTCCATAACAAAATTATTACAAGATTTAAAACAAAACAAAAACAAAATATTAAGTTTTTGTGTAGCACATTTGCATGTAAGCGGATGAAAGACGCCATAGAAAGAATAACAAAGTTTTACAGTTGTTACACAATTTGAACAGTACCAATAAAAATAATCAAATCATAAAAGTTTACTCCCTTCCTCCATAAAACTTGAGTTCGCTGGTGTCCAGCTCAAGACGTGGGATTATATTGTCAGTTTCCTCACGTACATATTTAAACGAAATTCTTATTGTGGGAGTTTCAGGGGTAAAGGGTAGGTCCACGTCGTTACGAGTCATATGCTCTTACCTTAACCATTTTCCACCGTAAGACCGTAAGTAACCCATTTAATCTGATCAGACACTTGTTCGATGGCAATAACGATTTAAATCCAGTGCCGAACGATTTTCAATTTAAGTTCATTTTATGTATGGACGGACACCCACCACAGTCTCCCAGTCCTTTCAATTTGCCCAGACGTACCTTCCCCATTCCAAAAACCACTCAGACCCAGGAAAGTCGCTGCTTTGTGATAGAACCAGGTATTTTGTGTGAGAAAAGGCTCCTTTCCTCCTATTAAATACCAGGGATATCTTCCAAATGGCGATAATTTGCTAATCGACGCTAACCAACTTCGGCCGCAGCCTTTTGCATGATACATTCGGACTGGCATTGACCCATCTGTTTGCGGTAATAAAACGTTATCAAAGGAATCAAATTAATGCGCTAAGCAACAAATCCAAGCCCCTCCCCAGGTAGGTTCATTTTATTCAGGTGTGTCAAAGAGAAACTGATTTTCAGTAAAATGTGAAATCTCTGGCAAGGTTTTGGGCGTTTTGTGTTCTGAACCTTAGCACACCCCCCTGGATGTTACCTATCATATTACTGTTATCATAGTTACGTTGAAGGTAATGTTTTTCCAACCATACTTTATGGGTTGGTACACCCGGGTACTTCACATCTAAACGTACCTACTTTAGTCTTTAGTATTTTCGTAAAAGGTGATTTCATCATCATTCGTTCTTGTCATAAGAAGCACATCAAACGTACCCATGGGGATACATTTTCAGGGTGACTGATTAAGATTAAAGCTTGCTTTATACTTTTTGCCGATGAACACACGTATGTGTACTGACTACCTGTACAAAAGCCATTATTTGATTGAAATTCTTTGGGATCATAAGACAATGATGGCGTACACGCAGATGTTACCAAAACCAATTTTATCTCATCCAATTTAATCTTATTTTGGCGGTAATATACGTTGAACATAACATCGTTACAACATGGCTGTATAAAAACATTTTTCTACAGATATACAAACAGATTATAAATATACGACAAAATTATAAGTTCTCCGGAGATTTTTTGGGGGTCTACCCTAATGATATCAGCAAGGTACAGATTGCTCTTAATTCCTATGAATTTATTTCTCATGAAAAAGTTTTGATATGACTACATTAAATATTGCTTTACCCAGTAGTTAGGATGTATATTTAAATCCACATTTGTATGCGAAGGATGCGTGTTAGAAATGTCTATACATTTCTTACACGATAGATACGTTCCTGAAGAATAGAATTTGATTAGATTGCACATGTACGTGCTATAAAAAGGGAAAAAAACATATGCATCACAAATTTACGAACACAAAAATTAGGCAAAATAATATGAGTTACATGAAAATTCTGACTTTCTGAAAATAAACGCATACGTTTGTGTAAGACTGCAATATCACTGCTTTCACTAGAAATATCTTGGATAACGTCTTCGTGTTCGGTTGGTTAAATTCTTTCTGTGATCTCTGGAACTTGAAATTGTAATAGGAGAAAAAGTTCTGTTTCTTGGAATTTGGTTCGATCGTGTAAAAAAAGGATGACATTTTTTTTTCTAATTCATGCTAAAACAAAATCGTGAGAAATAAATCATTCACTTTATAAAATCAACAATTCTTGCGTTCTTGTCGAATTTTTGTAGGATTTTCTTTTTGTTTTTCATAATTAGCATTTACATTTTTGATCGTAGATCACAGATTAAAAGACCACGCACTGATGTATCTTTATACCGTTTTCGAAGCTGTTCTCGGTGAAAGTAATAAATAAAGTAATTTCCAAAAAGGAAATTCTTTTAAAATGGAAAATTATGAAAAAATATTCCTCAAATTTTGCTATTCTAAATTTTTAAAAGTTGAAATTTCCATCACAGCTCCTTTGAATATCTCATGCAGATGTTCTTTTCTTTTTGATACTATCCTAAAGATAAAACACTGAGAGAATATTTTATTAATAGATAATAAAATTAAATATTTCAATCTATTTTTACACATCTTTTAGATGGTCATATTTTTTGTCCTTGATGCTAATTTATTTGACTAGGTGCAATATCGAAAGTAAATTAAGTCGGTATTCAAATTTGAATTATTCCAAAACAAGCAACAAATTAATACCAAGCTATCATACAAGAGCGTTTTTAAATTTGTTTTTTTTTTTTTTGTTGAAACTAACAACAATTAGTTTTGAGATATCACTTTAAACAAATGGACCAAAATTTAAGCGCGCAGCGCGAATAGAAGAAGATAGACACCGTCATTTCAGTCCACATTACCATCAGACGGAGCTAAGTGGCTGCAATATGAAACCAGCTAGTCTGGCTGAGGTAAAGTAAACTTTAAAGTGAATTATGCTTTTCCCAGTCACATGGTGACAATGCAGTAAGAGCACGACTGTGAACGCATCAATTTTTCCTAAGAGCACTTAATCTTCCCTCGAAACCAGATTAAGGGAAATCCCTAGACACCCACAGTTCGCTAGCTTTAAAAGATGGCCCCTTTAAGTTTACCTAGCGGAAATTTAATCTTATTCGTATGGGAAGCTTTTAATACTATCGCGGGGAGACAAATATGACATTGTGCTTAATTTTTTTTATGTCGTACGGGTCTCCACAAACCCGTAAGGACTGAAGCAGTCAGCCTTCTTCCTGCTCGGGGAACTCCAACTCTGAACCGAACACGTATAAAATCTCTCGCCGCTAACATAAATTTTCTTTTATTTTCAGATGGAGGCGAGAGCGAACGGAAGCCCCAATAGAACAAAAGAAGTAAATTACACGAACATTCAAACGGAAAACAATCTAATCCAGCAGCTGGAATCTGTAGAGCTCCAGTATGAATCCATAGTCAATAAATTACCGACTGATTGTAGTCAAGTGGAGCACACCTTTGCAGGGCTTTATTTAATTGCACCTGTAGGCCAGCATAGGCCAAATGTGGCCCATTGCTCTGAAGGGTGGACAACGATCCAGAGACGGTACGATGGTAGTGTGGATTTCAATCGATCATGGGAGGAGTACGCAACCGGTTTTGGAGGACCCTCTGGCGAATTCTGGATGGGCAATGAGATCCTCCATCATCTGACCAGCGACAATTGTACGCAACTGAAGATTGTCATGCAGGACATTTACGACAATACATGGTACGCTATATACCAGAACTTCTACATATCATCGAGAGAGGACGGGTACCGACTCCATGTGACCGGCTACAGTGGTAACGCTTCGGACGCACTGGACTACCAGAACAAAATGGAGTTCTCGGCGATAGACGTCGACCGCGACATCTCGAATACGCACTGTGCTGCAAACTATGAGGGTGGGTGGTGGTTCTCGCATTGTCAACACGCCAACTTGAATGGCCGCTACAATCTGGGGCTGACGTGGTTTGACGCATCCAGGAACGAATGGATCGCTGTTAAATCAAGTCAGATGGCGGTCGCGAAACGCTCCCGCTGCTCCCCGCCCTCGACCGCTTCGAGCCCGTTGACGACAGATAGAACCACCACAACCATCTCTTCTGCAGTTTGAAGTGCAGTGTATGGATTCGTTGTAGACATACTGTACGAGTAGTAGTTTGTGAGAATGGGAGCGAGAGAGTCCGTCCCGTGGATGAGAGCCTGTTAGAGAGTGAGAGTGAATCGCTTTTGTATAAGGTAATTTATGAACTATTTAAAATGTGTGCAGGACGTGTCCAGAATGCGGTTAGCTTGTTGAAATTGTGCACCGTGCGAACTGATCGTTCAGAAATGGTCACTATGTTAATTTAAATCTACTAATATTGTTATTTTTTAAGGTGTTATGATTTGTCAGAACTACCGGAAATGAGCTGCTCTAACATCTTCTTTTCTATCCTTCTGCTAATTTGTCATATAAGGTCCTCTTAGTCATCTTTACATAACCTCATCGCAAACAATCAATTGAAGCAGGTAGTAGTAACAATACCAGATAACATATTAAATTCCTCCAATTGAAACTGATTTGTTGGAAAGTTTAAGCAAAAACCATACGCACAATTTGGACAGGAAGTCAAAACTGTTGGAATGCGGTTTTTCGTATACCTTCGGATATTAGGATAAGCCTTCCAAAATAGCTTGTCTAAAAAAAGTAGTCAGTATTGCTAATGCTATCACAATTTGAGAGAAATTGTACATTTCTTAACTTTGTAACTCCTAAATAAAATACTTCAAAAACTATAATTTGAATGAATGTTTAAGTATTTCATTTTCAAATTTGTATGTTTTCATTTTCAAATTTGTATGTACAATGAAAATTTAATGGTGTCGAACCATATTATGAGTTCATAAAACATTTATCAGTGTTTTTTTTTTTGAGTTGTTAAAATATTTCACAAACACCGATCTCTTTCGTAATTTAAATATCCTATAAAATTCTATAAGAATTAACACCAGAACCAGTGTTGACTTTGTAAGATGAACCAAATTTTCAAAATTTATTTTATTTTCAAACATACCTGCTTTTAGCTTGAGTACTTTTTATACAATGTTTTCCCAATGTCCAAATATAATATTTCTCCTGCCCTGCAAAGTAAGCTTCTCTTTCATGAATGGGTCTCCTCCTTAATACAGGCCTTTCCAACAGAACCAGTTCTTTATACTTATGGAATTTAAATGCAGGGTAGATATTCGTAAAAGTATGTCTCGTAATTCAATTATATCAGCTTGAAAGTACGGCAAATTATGGATGTTCCTACTAAAGTCAAAGATATTTTATTTCTACACGAACTCAAAAGACTTCATCAATAAAAATTTAAATATTTAAACAATATTTTAAGAACTCCTAGGACAGTGAATGTACTTCGCATTATTCTTGATTTCTTTGTACAAAAACTGATTTTAAAGTTGACATCGCTAATTTCAGAAATACCTTAATACCAATTTCAACAAAAAAATAATAATATTTCACAAAACGCTAGGAAAGAACAATATCAAAATTGGTTTAAACATTTTTGAAATGATAGGAATATACACATAAACAAATAAATGACCTTCTTCGTTCTGTTGAGGATAAAAAGACATTCAAGTTTAGAATTTCTATAAAAACGTGCAAATTAATTCTTCTTCTGTATGTGACTTCACGAAGAAATCAGACTTCCAATTAGTTTTAGTTGAACTTTCAATAAAACTATTTCCCTCATTATTTCCGAAACGTACCTCACTTATTCTGAATTAAAGTGTCTAATCTAAATTCGAAAATTAAAACGTAACCACAAGAGACGGCCTGATGTCTTCCATCTAGGAACTTGCTAAAAACAACACTATGCACCTTTATTTAAAAAACCGATCAGGTGTCAAACAGAAAACTTTGTTATTTCGAAAAGTGATTTTTAGAACAAGGTTTCATTACTAATAGCAATGTGTACAATTAATCTGCATAAAGTGGAGACGGTCTTGTTACTACCACCTAATTCGCTTCGTAACGCCTCGGCAACGACTCCATTCGTTCTTGAAATTTGCAGCATTAAAAGGCCTCAAGATATTTTGGAGTTGTAAACCTCATAAATAAAGCAAAATCAGGAAGCAGGTGATAGTCACGTTTTTGGGCAAACTGCTTGTTGGTCCGGCTGTAAATATTTGCACTTGCACATGTGAGCCCTACCGAAATCGGGCAAAGGGATGCGATATTTAACAGAAGGGTGTCAGGACTGGGAGCAGCCCCTTGCTTTTTACAGTGTTACCCCACAATTGCATCATAAAATCCATCTATACCTTCGGATGCGACCAGCCGCACAACACCGCAAATTGCCACAAAATAAAAACAGGACTGCAGCAGGAAAATTTGCAATAAATTTACCATGCATTAATTTGGCATGAACGGAGGTTATGATTAACAACACTGCGGTTCCGGGCCGCCTGTGTGCGTGTGTGTGTGTGTGCTGCTCCTCATGGCCCGCAAGGTGGCCAGGGAATGTCGAAGTAAATATTTTGAAAAGGGAAAATGGTTCATTGCATCAATAAATAGTTAAACTTGCATTCGGGGCTACCGGCGGCGAAATTAGTTGGTCGAATTGCAATTAGCCCAATCAAAGGCAGTGACCATGTTGTTGCTATTCGAAGAACCGCTTCCTGGAGCACACAAGTAATAAGTAACCATTTTACGCAGGGATCGATTGGAGTATGAAGTATAGAAATGTCCATAAGATAGTCGTACCTCTAGCACTTATTTGTAACATCCAGTTTTGTTGTCAAGTTATAGTTTTGTACCTCTTCATTTTATATATAAAAAAAGACGTGTATTGTTAAATAATTTAAGCCATAACATGTTTCCAAAGATGCATTCAACACAATCTTATTTCCTAGTTATTTTTAGTCATACGTAATTTATCGTATTATTTTACCAATTACAATTCAATGTATTATTTATGTCTGTAAATAAATCTTCAGTTTTTTAAAAACATTTTTTTATTTCTCTTTACCCATTCATCCTGGACTTCATCGCTTAAAATTATTCATTAATTAAACCTTCATCCGTACATGGGGTAGATTTGACCATAGTTGTTTTTTATAAAAACACCAATCTTTAGGTTTTCTTAGTGTTTGCATTTTTTTTTTTATACTAAATCTAATTATAGAAGCTAATTATAAAACTCGACACGTATATCAAAAACACCTCTCCAAACTTATTTTAGGAATAATTCTGTATACAAAATAAGTCGAATTAAAGACACCTAATTGGGGTGGATTCAGCCCTATAGGCTGTTCTAGATTTACTATAACTTCTGTTAAGCCCTATATCATTTTTGTATTCTTGTTACTTTTGTTTAAATTATTTATGAAATTCAGTATATGTTTTTTTGTAATCAGTTTCTAATTTTTAATTATACTTTTAAATAGTCTATAAACAACTCTTCAAGAAGGGCTCAAACTAGGGAAGATCTTTAAAACAGAATTGCATTATTTTGGTCATGAGTAAGGACTTTAATTTTGATAAAGGTGAAGCAAATATAAGGATGAATATAAGGAAATCTTTTGTATATAAAACTACTTTGTAGATATACTTTAAAAGATTTTTGGAATTATCTTTGCTCTCAAAAAAAATTCACTGCAAGAGATTATTGAAAAATTTTCCAAAAAAAAGTGATTTTTAAAATTGAATGTTCCAATTGGTTGCACATTTTATAATTGGGGAAAAATTTCGGTCAACTAAAAGTTTTAACATTTTAATTAAAAATGCAAAAGAACAACATTCGAAACCTTCATTTTCGATGTACACGCTCGTTATGCCTTAATCAGGTCTCCGACGTACTTTGCCTACGAGACTACCGATATAAAACAAATTATCATTATTTTAATAAACGACTGTATGAAGTTATAATTTCTTATTATTAGAAATAGTGGCTTCGCTTTTCTCTGAATATAATACTTTAGAATTTAACCACTCGTCTTAAGTTTATTCTTTCTTTGGGCCTTTGGAACTCAAGGAACAGTCAGTTAAAGTTACTTTTGTATTATTTTACTGAAAATCATTTGCAAACTTACGAAAATTACAAATTTATGCATCAACACGTCTTTTGATTTAGCATTACTGTTTCTTACTTTTAAAATTTTTGATTATTTTCTTAAAAATTCTGCCACGCAGAATGCACACAAATGCAGTTTTCTATTTTTACTCCTCTGATTTTACGATAACCACTTTTGGAATATTTTCTTTACCGAGAAAAATTATTTTCTTGACGATCCTTTACTGGATATTCTTTTAAAATTATTTAAGAAAAATGTGGTGGACTTGCGCCACTAACAAATCCAGAGAAATTATTTTCCGCGCAATGTTGAGACGTTTTCAGCAATTAATTTTCTTCTATTGCTTTTATATTTACAGTCCAATTTAATTGTTTTCAATTCAGCAGTTAATTAATTGGCATCTTAATTTAGATTTCCTTAGAAAATTGATGGATTTCACCTTTATGCAATGTAAATTGTTTATTTTATCTCAATTTATGCTCCATTTCCTGCTCATTGAAAAGGGTTCTATTTCGGAACGCAATTGATGTCAGGAAGATTAATTACGACTTTCCGCAACAGGTTTTGTGTGTTTTGTATAACGGTCGCTTTTTTCAATTAAGAAGCCTTCACGAAATTTTAATTTTTAATTAACAACGGAAAATTCATTCTCAAACAATTTATGAACTTTCCAGTGAAAATTGCCAGGCAGAACGATTATTTTTCTGCACAGTGTTGAATGTGTTACAACGATCAGAAGACACAAACTTTTATTTTTATAACGTTAAAAGTGTTTTCAAGAAACCATTATAAAAATTATGTTTAGTGATCTATTCAAATCAATTCACTTCAAGTGCTCTTTGAAATTATTCGGGAACTTTTTTTCATATTTATAAATTAATTTGAATAGGCAAAATACTTTTCAATAGAGGCTTTTTATATTTAAAAACATCTCTAATGATAGATATAAATATAAAAAATCTGCAGGTTAACTAAAATTTTGTACATTTCGATTGTAAATGCAAAAACCTAACATTTGAATTCTTAATTATGAAAAAATTTAACACTTTTGTTTAATACTTTTCATAAATTTCCCTTTCAATCTAAAGCAAAAAACGTTTGATGTTTCAATTTCGTCCGTAATTAAATTTTAAGCACACATTTCTCAAAAATTTTAGCTAATTGCATTATCTCAGCTTTAGAGCTGAGCCTGTCAACAACAATAGCCTTTATATCATTACATTGAGTATATGCTTTGACTAATATTAAAATTAATTTTCTGTTTAAGAACGATTAAAGGTTAATAAAAGGTTTTTAATTTTTCTATACGGTTTTCGTGAAATATTAAATTTAGTTATCATAATTCTGATCCGATGAAAGATTTTGTTTAGTGAAAATAAACTTTCTCGACATTATTAATCGTTACTACTAAATTAAATAGAATCTTTTAGGTAATTAATTTGCTTTTGATTCAAACGTTCATTTAAAATAATCATTAAGTAGTGCGAATGACCCGGGAATTATTAAATTAAAAATTACTCCGCTCTATTCTGTTTTCAGTAAATAATAGCAGGATTAGTAGCAGGTTGAATTGTGAGAGGAGTTAATTGAAAACGGATTGCATGCATATAAACTAATTTCCCTCATATTATTACCGCAACCGTTTAAAATATCTACCACGAAAATATTGAGCAAACTTTGAAGCGACCACTAAATCCACATTACTATACAAGCGTTAATTATTCAGGCAAATGAAATATTAATCCAATTTCTGACAACGCCCCAAAAAAAACCAATGTACACAACATAACTCAATTTGATCATTACCCATCAGTGGCTGGCTGGCTTAATAATCGCTTCATGTATAAATTAACTTGAATAATGGATGAATAGATGTGCGTAATGCGTTATCACCACAATTAATCCCGCCGCACACAACAACCCCGCTACTATTCAAATGATGTATAATTATAAAACCGCAAAATTCGCTCCAAATGCTAAACCGATTAATTGAAACAAGTTAAGCCTTTGCGATTTATGCCCTTCTTACGTGCGTGATTTAATAGGATTTACCAGATGTGCGATTTATTGCCGGCACGACCTCGATGCTATTTAATACCTTTTCCTAGAAAATAATTTTGTCAAAACCCACGAAACTTCTTGCAATGAAATAGGGACCACAAAACATAACCAGAGAAAATTGAACAAAATTCCCTAGGCTTAGGTTGCTGCGAATTTTTTCTCGCTTTTTTTTCTCTCCACCCTCCACTAGAAAATTTTCACATAATTCTTAAGGCCATGAGATACTAAACACGTGTACCATCACGGGCCGTGCTTTATTCCCCTGAATTGTGGAACGTTTCTACTTTGGTCAAACTCTTTTTACAAATGAGGTGCCCATTATTTTATAGCCCGGCAACACGTTTCTCAGAGCCGGCAGCAATATGCAAAGTACGCATTATTGCGAAGGAGTGCCAAATGTGTGTTCACACGTGCCACACCGAATTATTCGTGCCCTCTATGCTCCAGGAAAATTTTGTAAAAATTATCGGTGGCAATTTATTTAAAGATTCTTCTCTACTGCTTTTAGAAGCCCTCACATTCAGCTCACATCATAATAACGTCCTTTTACATACACCACTGAAAAGTATTTTAAAGGGACTTTGAAAATTTAATCGTGATCGACATACAACTTTCAATCCAATAAAAAACATTACACGCTGCAATTTACTAATTAAGGAGGAAAAAGTTTAACTCAATGAAACTTCCTAATTGTTATTTAATTTACTTCTATTACCAAAAAAAGTAGAAAAATGACTTTTTGAAGGAAAATTTTTGTATGTCTTCTTATGTTCTAGAAAGCAAAGGTAAAGTTTTACGCGTTGGGTTTCGAAGTAAAACACAAATTAACCAAAAATACTCTACATGCAAAGGAAATCAAAATTTACGAAAGTAATAAATGAGGGTTTTTTACTTCTAAACAAATTATACCCAGAATTTGGATTTCGAAAATCTAGGAGGGAGAAAAAACACGTGTGTTTCCGTCTTAGAAAACTTAATCTAATTTGTCAGTAAGAATTCTGTCAATGAATTAAAATTTTGAAAGAATTCCTCAAGGAAAACCGGGAAACCTAAACCTATACATTCAACACATAACTTTCTCGACAAATTTTTAAAAAATATTTAAATAGTATTGCAATAGTGAAAAAATTTAATTTAATTTAATTCTATAAAAATTTGCTTTTCCGCAATTATTAAGAAATAGAGTTAATTTGTCAGCGGGATTTTACATTGTTTTGGGCAAGATGTGAATAATTTCAATTAAATAAAAAATAAAATAAATCATCTGAATTGAAACATGAAATTCAAACTATTCAATGATATCACCGAAAAAGAAAGTTCAACAGGTACTTTCTATCCACGAAATAGCTATTATTTCTCTGAAAAAAAAAATATGTACGACTTCGAGGGAATCGGTTATCACCAAGTGATCCAAGTGGTCTTTCCTTGCAAGCTTGCAGTCTGTTTTTTAAATGGAATAGTTAAAATACAATGAAATGCATACCGTAGTTTTGATGTCACCCGGAATGGACAGACAAATATGGAAAAGTTGTTGTTTTTGGCATTTACTAATTACGAATATTAATATAAATTTTAAAAATATTTTCATTATATAGCAAAACAAGGACCACAATTTTTTATGTGTAGATGTAAGCCCTGTTTTTTATGCTAAAAGTGAGAGAAATTATATGAAATTTTATGCCCAAAACAACTATATTTTGTCAATAATTAGGAGTCAAGTTCAATTCTACAAGGTACATAAATATTAGTTATTTTTACTTTTTCCAAAACTTTTTTTGCTCATACCTCACATAACAAAGCATGCTTTCAAAAAAAAAAAAAAGACTCTAAAACAACGTGGTAGTGCTCAATTAATTTAGATTGACATTCCTTGATTATAATTGGCAGTTTTACGCATAAAAAAATCAGCTTACATTTTCATCCTAGCCAAATTACATCAAGGAAGTAAATATCGACATTACCACTCACTTGTATCAACGCATCAAACAAAGCTGTTAGCAAACCCTTGTGGTGTAAATAAAATATGAATTTATGTCGTCGAATCTCTCGCAAGTATTGTATCACGTGAGAACCACAAAAATCAGAACGATCCCGATTGGCGCATCTTTCAGACATAAGAACTCCAGAGTTGCTCCAGTTGTTCCATCGAAAATTCTCTTTAGAAAACACGTTTTGGAAAAAATTGCCGTAAAGGAAACGCACACGTCCAATTGTGTTAATAAAACTGATAAAATAAAATAAAAAAATAAACTGAAGCTTAAATGGCACGTTCGCTATTTCCTGAGTATGTTTAATCTCGTAGCAGAAACATTCCTTAAATACAATAAAATCCTCTCAATTAAGGGTGAACTGCTTAAAGCGATTATTGATTTTTGCTTCGAATCCATTTCGGTATCTTTTGCAGTAGCACGGATTTGTTCATGTCCTTTTTTTGATGTGAAATGAGAGTTTCTCGAAAATTGAGCAAAGGTAACCGAAGGGAAAGTGTAATGAAAATTAATTTAATTGCAAACAGATGGATGTAATTAGCCCCCTAGCAATTTTAAAAGCAATTAGTAATTCGGAACTTATATTCTTAATGCGTTCATCAAGTAATGTAAAAAGTATTTTTCTGCGCTTCTGCAAACAATTCATCTCACATTAGTGGAAATTGAAAACAACGCAGCATATTTTGCTTCCATTGTACTGTTTGAATTAGTATCCCATTTTATTTGCTTCTGCGAAATAAATAAAAAAAAAAATAAAAAACAATTTAATTCACTTCGCGAGGAAAAATTACTTTTGGAGTTGGACTTGTTCAAAACATTTTTTGCCAGAATTGCTACTTCTTCCATGAAAAATTGAAATCAAAACAGCTTGTTATCAAATTATTGTTATAGATGCATTCGACAATTTTTCACAATTTCATTGTGTTTATTTTATGCGCTTTAATTTTTTTTTTTATATCAACAAATACGCATTCCAATTTTCATTAAGCAAATAGTAACACAAGGGGTAACATGTTACACCCCTAGATGCAGTGGGGCTGGGAACTAATCGCAACTATTCATGAATTCATAGCACACGGCCATCAAAGGGTGATATAAGGGGAATCCATCGACATTCTGCACGTATATTCTCTGAGACCGGGCTAAGGTTACACTTTGTTTCATTTAGATAAATTTTTAGTCTATCTGCCCACTCTTTCATCAAAATTTGGAATAGTTCAGTAAACAACTTTATTATTTACAATTCATAAAAATCATACATAATATTTATTCTCTGTAAATTCACCATAAAGTACTGAACAATTATGGCTTAAAACCCATAAAAATGCAAAGTACTAATCCTCATATAACGCGATACTTTTGTAACTCGGTTTCGATATAACGCGGTTTACAATTTGTGAGAAAATCTTGATTAACACGGACGTTTCTGTACGAGGTACAATTTTGCCTCGTTTAACGCGAAAACTTGGAAACCAGTGGAAAAATCGGAAGATACTGCAAACAACTAAGGTTCTATCAAAAGACGAAAGTTATGCCCAAGAAATTTCATTTGATGAACTTGTCAGTTAAGGAGATACTATTTTAGTGCTATATGTGCCGCAATTAACACGATTTTTTTTGGTAGGTAATTAATTATTGTAACTACAACTTCTCAGAACTTCGCGAGCTCTGTTTGTATGCGAAAGCGCGAACCATTTCAGTGTACAATAATTAACCTTAATTAACAACCAATTCCACGTACGATGCCGAAAAACTTTTCCTAAGTTATATGCACATTAAGGTAGATTTATATTTTATAAGTTTAGACAGGAATAAAAATAGGTAGGCAAACAATGTTTAAACGATATCTCTTCTTTAAAAGACTAGGAGGAATAATTGAAACAATTAATAAAAGAGTAACTAGAAAATGGGATGTTTAAATCTACAATAAAAACTTTTTGCATTCTATAGGTAAATATCAAATATTGTTTTTCAAATTGCAATTCTATGCAATTGCATTTAAGTGAAAATGTTATAAATGGTCGGCAGTGTGGCGTAAATGAAAATCCACAAAGCAAAAATTCATTATATAAAAGACCTTTTACGAGATTTGACACTTCATTTGAAGGAGATAATTTTGCTTTGGATACCTTTCCATAAAACCGTCTGGCCACACAAAGGCCTTATACGGGAGAACGCTTGTGAGAAATGATAGGCTTATTCCTAGTTCTATTAATATTGAATCATCATTTGCTCTTTGGTCCGCCGCACCACTAAAATTAATCTATCTAAGTGTGAATAGCACTAAAATAAATTGCAGCTAGTATAAAAAATGAATGTTTATTTGACCATAACGCGGGACGTATAGAGTCAATTACTGAATATCTGGTAATATCTTGATGGGTATATTTTGTTTTGCTACCCCGGATAATCCATCAATCCTGGGCTTTAAACATCTCTCGGTCGGGATCAATGTTGCCCATCAATTTTCAAACTTGAAGGTAATCCGGGGGATTTTTTACTCATAACAAACCCATTTGCGAGAGCCGTAGAAGTACTTTAAACCACTTATGGGATGTGGCCATGGGATACCTTTGAAACACTTTCCATTTGATTCTGCTGTTCCGACATGAGGTTGCAACGGGAGAGAAGGGCAGGAGGCCAGAGGAGATTCAGAACTCGGAATTCTGAATATATTTCAGTTGTAGCATATTTTCCATGTGTTGTATTTAGTTTTTTTTAAAGAGAGCTTATTTCCGCCAATACGTGTGGCCTTTGTTGTTCTGTTTTCCCCGTTTTTGTGGAACTCATTATAAAGTGTTTTATTAACATGGGCATGAGTGCGCAATTTTTTCCGTTGCTTGTCGTCAAAAGAAATTTAATTACCGCCCCTATATTAATTAAACAGTTCCTACATGTGTAGCCTAGGCCTCATATTCTAGACGGGCAACATGTGGAATACAAAAAAATTATGTTGTCGTTTTCGAGTGGATGCATGCGAGAGTGTACCACGAGTGCGGGCTTAATTGTAATGTTTCCCTTTGAGTGCTGTACATTGTTGCTAAAACATTAACGCTTGCTTATATTTAATTAAGTTAATTAAGTTATTCGAAAATTTATGGAAATTCGTTAAGAGTGGCACATAGAAACGTTTAAGGGCCATTAACTTCTTTCATCCCTAACACGGACCGCTGCTAGTGTGAGTAGATTTAGCGTTTAAGATCTAAAAGAATAAAAAAAGAACGTAAGACAAATAATAATGTAAAATGAGTGTTATAAATTTAAATTTGTTGAAAAATAGCCGTCACGCGGATGAGGACGACCGGTAGTCCTTCCTTACTGAAATTAATTCGAAAGTCTCTGTTCGTGAAGTTCGTGACGAAGCACAAAAAGTGGTTAAGGTGCAATCGAGTGGCCAGCGAAAAAGGTAATTAAGTAGAAAATAATAGAGAAAAGGTTTTGCGGATAATAAATTTCCCGCAGTTCCTTTATCCCTCCGAACGAACTTTTTCCTCCATCCCGGAGGCATGGAGCGTAAAAAGCACTTTGTGATGCCTAATTAAGGGCTAGCCGTCATAAACAAAAGCTGGGATAAGATGACAGGTACATTACTGTCCCATTCGCACACCTTCTTTCGCGAAAGGTGTTACGGAATATAATTTAAAAAGAGGTCATTATGATTCTTTTGGGTAATTTAACTGGAGAAATAATTTTACTGAAATTCTGCATAACTCCTTTTTAATTCCCTACTGGATTTTATAGTATAAGCCCACGCGTTCGGAACTCATCAAGGATGCTGGGGGACAGGAGCTGTGCTCGGAAATCAATTAAATTCAAATAATCACATTACTGTACCAATTCTGTACGATGCAAGAGCACTTTATTCGCCCGGAAAATCTCATTAAAGTCCTCTAAAATGGGAGCATTATGGCGATTGCCTACATGTTTTATAGTGCAGGCCGCACTTAAAAGCTGGGTATCAGGTAGAAAGGAATTTACCCCTATTACTGGTAGATGGGTCAGAAGCAATTTAGATCTGTTTACTTTTGTAGTATAGAAAATTTTGTCAACTTTAATGTTACTATTCCCCGATTGATTGATTTATTTAAATATAAATTCAATATTTAAAAACACTAATCAGTTTCTAGAATTATTTTAGATTTTACCACTCAAGAATTTTTGGAATAATAATTATATTTACAATGAATAAAGACATAAATTGAAAATAAAATTTTAAACCAATTTATTAATTACGATTCAAGATATAATTTACACAATTTGGAAAAAAAGTGAGAGAAATTATAGAGAAGGAAAGAATTTACTTATAAAAACTATAAAATAAAGTTACGCCTCTTTTTTAGTTCCTAAAATTACTCTTAATGCAGGCAAAAAGGATTTTTGGTAGTGCCTTTGGAAAATAAACCAGAAATAAAAAATTTTAAATATTACAGAGTTTTGAAATGAAAATATTACAGAAAATCGAATATTTTAGATCCTTTGAACTTTACGTTTTAAAGTGTGAATTTTGGACGATGAAGAAATTGCAGAATTTTTGCTGAAACGCCAAATTCATTATTTTCTTCCTCACTGTCTGCATGGATTTTATTCCAAAATCTGTAGTATATCGAAAACTACGAAGAATTTCGTCGTCAAATTTTGACAGGTTTGAAGTCCATAGAAAGTCGAAATATTTACATGCAATTTCAGTTAAAGTTAAAGAAGTTCTTGTTAGAAAGAAGGTTTCATCTTTTACAGGCGACAAAATGATCCATTGCTCCGAGATTTTGAAAGCACCACCCAACCCTATATTTTCGTTCTTTCCTTCTTTTTCTGCCACCAAGAATACATTCAAATACCTGAAGTGGAAAGTTTTCCACATCCGGTATGAAGTCTAAATATCCGAGCTTCCGACTTTAATTTGCTTCATGCTTCATGCTTCTTGAGTTGGGAACGCTTTAAAATTTTCATAAAATAAGGAAACTAGAAGAAATCCTGTTCTCTTGTAGGATTCATTTGCTACTCGAAAAAATAACGAATAGAAAATATTTCGGTTAAAGTATTTCGTATCAATAAAATTTAATTTTTTCGATATATCGTCAAGCATAATTCCCAGTTTATACACCTTTAAGTAAAATTATTTCGTTCATCACATCCCAACCCTGTTCATTTTTCTGAAGGGATGGTATTGATAGATACTCTCTAGTAACTGGAATCTGAAGTTTTTGCCTGTAAGAAAAATGTCTTGGCATATTGACACAGGAACGATCTAACTTTGTGCAATATTTTATCATATATGAAAAGCTCTTTACAAACTCTTTAAATTTACGCGATTTGTCCTGCTTCTACAACACTTTAAAGCAAGAAAAAAGGTTTTTTTTTTCTTTAAAGCAGCTTAGTGAAAAGGAGTTACATCTATACAAGTACGCCTTAGCAAACCGGCGTGTAGTAGAATTGTTTAAAAGCAATGGAACCAAAATGCAAGTTGAATTTGTACATTGTATTGGTAAAAAATATCCCAAGGCTTTGCATGCTATTGAAACCTTAAAAAAGGTTTATCTTTTCATGGGTTACTAAAAGAGAGCTTAGACGTCCAAAAGCTGATACAGAATTGTCATAGTTAGAATAATTGAAAAAATTTTCCTAGATACAACTGTCCACAATGAAAAGACCTCCCGAAAATTTCAAGTCAATCAATTGTAAGTTTTTATTCATTATTAATATGATCAAGTTTACTTTGTTCTAAAAAATGTGAAATTTATTTTGTTTCATTGTTTGATAATTTTAATTTAATTTATTTTGCACAATATCAAATTTTGTCTTAAAGGATTATATCAATAATATTTTTTTTTTCGCTGCGGTCTAATTAAGTTTTTTGCAATTTCTTTATTTTTATGGTATTATTTATATTTATTTATTTTTCACTTGATTAATAACAATAGCGACATTTCTTAATAATCGACTAGCACATAATTTTTACAAAAGAATATGAAATGAGTAAAGTGAGTAATTAAAAGGTATTTAATTAATACAAAACGATCAACATATTTTGTCTAATATTTAATCTCGCATTTTAATTTAAAATTCCATCATCAAAATTTCTGATTGTATTTAAAACAACATAAATTCAAGGTGATAATTTACTTCATGATGGGAGGCGATAAGAAGCGAATATTTCACATGCAAATAAAAGGCTGCACGGGAACACACAAAAGCACTAACGGGGATTACAATCGTATGCAATTTAATCACCGCAATGATACGAAGGGAATGTCGAATAAAATTAATTGCCTGAAAATTTTTCGTTCCATCGAATTCAACGATATTCAATTTATAATTTTTCACATACCGAAAATGTTGTTATTAATCATTCACTCACAATTTGATTAATTATGTAAGAAAGTTAGGAAAGAAATTAAGAAATTTTTACGTGCCCTCAAAATGTGAATATTGATAATTTATTTTCATTAAAAATTAAACGTGTATATTTAATATTTAAAAAATGACTGCTGCATTTAAAACTACTACTTAAACCTGTACGAAAAAATCTTTCCAGAATTGATTTACATTCTTTTAAGATAAATCAAATTTTACATAGAAATTTGTTATATACGACTTTATTCCAAAAACATATCTTTCCAAAATATTAAAGAAACTGAAACACTTCAAAGCCGAATTAAAATTAAAATAGCATAAAGAGGACATGAAAATCAAAAATTTATGTCTAGCAATAGTCAATTCTTCTCTGAAATGTAATAATATAAATATAGTTTATTTTCCCGATGAAAGTGTTTATAAAAGTTATGTTACACTTGCTCAAATTTGAAAAAAATATTGAAAGTTTTATACTTAAATATTTACAAAAGTAATCCCTGTCGTGTTTGAGTGCAACCTGAACTACAGTCACGGATTTTCCACCTGGGCGCACTACGATAATATTCTTTTAAGACTAGGAGGAATCTTGCTACCACGCCTAGTTTATTGTTGAGATGACTGATCAGGGTTAAATTAATTTTTCATTTATTTTAAATATGCTGCTCATTGAAAACAAGTTGCTTTACACATATTTTTTAGCCAGCATCCTTGATGGAGGTATAGAAAGAGCTGTATAACACTATACTCTAGTAGGCTTTTAAAAAATGAATGGCCCTGAGGAGACTTGCTCAAAGTTCGTTGGGAGTATAATCGTATGAAGCATGTGCAATTCGGCTAAAAATCATAAAACGTAATTCTAATTCGAATATAAATAAAATTTCTGATAATGCATAACGAAATTCTAATACAAATTGAGAAATTAATTTAAAAGAAAACAAATGCTATTGTATCTGAATGTAAATATAAGCTCCCAAGCTTAGAGGGTATTTTAAAGTTAGACTCTGTGCACTCCCTGATACGTTGCTACTAAGGATTACATTCTAAATATCTGTGCTTAGTGTAAGTAGTAAAGCATTTGCCAGCTTTGTCAATAAGGTGAACTGCAACTTGAAAAGTTCCCACTCGAGCGCACCCCATCTTTTTGTGCTAAAACAAAAATTTTCCTCAGAGTTAATGGAAGAACTAGGTCATAGATGCTCCGCAGATATACATAAATGCATAGATGTTTGTAAAAGTTGAGCTTGTGAAACTTAGCTGCATAATAAATCCATAAATATAAGCAGCCCTGCAAAATTAAATCAACTGGCAAAGGATGAACGAAAAACTCCGAATGAGTCTATTTTTTATAAAAATAGAACATCCTGGCATATGTAATTAGCGCAACCAGGATTCTGTGTGAAAACTGGAAACTTTCAGATAAAAGAACCGACCAGAATCCGGTTAAATTAGTCTATTTATTAAAATTAAAATATTTTCTGAATTAAATTCATGATATTCTCCAGTCGAGAGTTCTTTCATATCAAAATGTGTGCAAACAGGCTAAACAAATTGTTGCTTTGCTCTCACATAGTCGACTTTTCGGTGATCCATTGAAAATTTTGAATGAAACGCTTTTTAAATCAAATATTTATTTTAGGCACTTTCAGACCGACAAAAAAAAAATTCTAACAAACTGTAAATACGTATGAATTTAAGTGATTTTACAAAATTTAGTTCTATCCAGGGAAAATAAATTGTAAAATGCTTCAGTATGTGTAGGTACTTATCAAATAAAATTGCTGTATATAATGAAAATATCCAAGTGAACAATTGTATGGATCGTTTTTGTAATAAAATATTTTAAAAATTAAATGAAGTTTTAAATAAAACAATTTTTTAGCAAACTGGAATCGAGACAGGTAAGTTTTTAAAAAAATTTTGATTTAGATTTATAGACCCATACGTCCTTATACACAGATCGTAAGAATTCCACACAATAAAAAATTTGAAGAAAGATTTATGCATAGGTCTAAAAAGTAGAGAGAATGATATTTCCTCATGTATATGAAGTTGAATAGTAAAAGGAAAACAATTTTTTATTTTATAATATTTACATCACTTTATAAAATTATATTATTACAAAAAAATCACTCACGTCTTATTTTATAACATTTTTAGCTTAAATTTTTTTTCTATAATTTCAATATATAAGCTTATAAAATGCCTATTCCAAGGACACTTCAATACCTTGTAAAAAGTCCTCTTTTTATGGAATCAATGTTTGACACAAAAATTTACAATTACAGAATCAAACCAGCAATCAAAACGTTATTCATATAATTTAACATTGAAAATCATATTAAACTTTTGCAATCAAAGTTTGAAATAAATTTAACAATCAAAAGATCGGACCTGTACAAGAGTAAAAGTAAACTTGAGTGTCTATATTTATCCTAAGCCTTAGGGCATAAACCAAGGCCAAGCATCCCTAAAAATGTCATCGTATTTTCAAAGGTTGATATTGAAAAGTGGTCGCTTTCAACTTACCCAAATGGGAACCGTCTGAATTATTAATTCTATGAAACTCAATGGAACTCTTGCTTTTTCTTTGAAAGTAACTCTTTAACATGGGACAACTTTAATGTTTATTTACATTAATCATTTCAGGTTCATAAAATAAAATTTCAAATTGAAAGTTATTATTTTTAATAGAGTTATTTTGAAAGCATTACAAATTCATAATTTTGACCAATACCTGTCGAAGGTACAAAATGAAATAATTATTAATCGATTTAAATCCCAGGTATATCCTTTTGAATATCTCTGATGAACATGTTTTAAAAAGGCAATCATCCCGCACTAAACCACATTTATAAATAAATTTCCTGAAAATTTACCCTATGAAATGTACACAGAGGGCCATAGACCATCAGAATTTCGAGCTTTCGAGCTACACACTTTACCTAAATCACAAGGAGCCATACTAGCAACCATTTTCCGTTGCCATTTCAGTACATACTAAGCTCAGAGGGCGGTCATGCAGTGTACACTCTATCCACATTCATCCATTTTGCAAGGCATGAAATTCATATTTTAGGAACTAATCCGACCACACAGCAAATAGATATAATCCCACTCCTGACAGTGTTACTCTGCTGTTGAGGTGAGCCCACCTACCCGTTCACCTGTCCCCTACCAGGTAACGCTGGAATTAACCAGCACATATGCTAATAGAATTAGGACTTCCAGTTACAAAACAGCAACCGTGGAAACATTTAAGTCCGCATGGCCACCGCGGCTGGCAAGAGTGCCTATTACTAGTACAGGGCAAAATATAAAAAGTACACGCCCGTCAGTCCTCCAAATACGTCGTTAAAACCATCTGGACTCACGTTTTCATTAAAATTTATATCACCCCTCAAAGCTTCTCGTATCGTTAATGTTCGGTTTATTTTTATTTGATTCCATTTATTGATGACGAAGGGCGGTAGCAAACGCGGAATTGATTTCGGTATAAGAGTTAATAGAGTTAAACAAAATTTCCACCAGAAATCGAACTGAAATAAAGGCACAAATCCCTGTTCTCGTTATTCTATAATATTCCATTGTGAGCTTCTGGCCCATCACAGAGCTCTAAAAAATGAATTTTCATATAAAGTACTAATTTGAGACAGAATATTTTGAATACGTTTTATTGAGAACATAAAATTTAAATATGTTCAACGGTAAAAATATTGTAAAAGTAATATTAATTCATTTATTTTATTACAAAAGCATTTTGTACCCACTTATTTTCATTAGAGAATTATGTACATTTCTTTCAACCGTATACATGGATACAAGGATGCAATAAGGCTATCCAGAAACAATCTTATGATCTCCAACATTAAATTACAATTAAGACTTTAACTAAAGCATTAACTATTTAAAACAATCTCTCCTCCTCCCATTAGAATTGGCCGCTGTTTACGTCACTCTCCGTATTCCTTGAAAGCCGGGAGACCAAGTTACATCTGGCTGTTTGAAAACTGTTTCAGGTATTTATAAAATCATTTAAGGCATTTATAAAATCATTTAATGCTCCCGGTTTATTCGTAAGTATCCATAATCTGGTTGTAACTTCAGATGCCAAAATAATGCAGAATATGACGTCAGTGGCAGTCAGCTAAGATTCACTAGGTATAAATTCGATTTTTTTAAATAGCCAATCAGTTCTCTTAAGTCAAGCTGTAGGAGAAGATCAATTGGCCATACGGATCTTTTCGTGTAAATTTTTTTTTTAAATATTACAGTATATAACAAGAAGGGTTTGTCTTGTATTTGCCTGAAAATCGCAAATACCTCATATCTTAAATAATTAGTAAATTTTGGGCAAGAAAGTTAAACAAAAGACGTTATTTCGGTTTCCTTTATGTTTTTCAAAAATTGAAAATTGTAAAATTTTAATAAAAATCTGACAAAATAGTAATTAATAACGCTTAAAATGAAAAATGTGAATGTCGAGGCAAATGTGTAGAAATTATTCGACTTATTTTAAGCATATAATATGCAACTAAATGGGTTTTAAAAGCCATTACAAGACAAAAATAGCTCTTATATTGGGGCAAAATAAACAACACTTTGGTAGAACAATACTTTGGATATAAAATATAAAAATTAAAATTGAAACACATAGAAAAAAGCAATTCATTAAATAATTAAATTATTAAAAAGATTTTTTACGGATGGACTTTACTTCAAACAAAATAATTAGTGTATTTTCCAGCCAACTAACACATGAATAAAATATTTTGCATTTGTAAAATTGTCCCGCGCAATGCACCAGAAGGCTGTAGAAAGGTTTCATCTGTATTCGAGTAAACATGCAAAACTGCCATTTTGGGTAAGGCACGGAGAAGAAGGCATTATTTACACTTACTTGAATTCTCACCGATTCCCACCTAAACAATACGTTACTATACAAAGTGTAATAGTGACGTTGGGAAGTTCTCTGGAATTCAATCGGTTACTTAGGTATCCCAGAAGAAGTTATTATCAATAAATCTCTTAGGAAATGCTTTTACCGCTACAGACTGCAGGTATGTACTCTTTACCTTGGAGAGGAGTTTATTTTCCTCTATCAGGTCGACTAGGGTACTTAGCACTTTGAAGTTGGAATGCCAGTTCGAGGGCCCATTGTAATTTCACAGGCAAACTTCGGAGGTTTATACAAAATAAAATAAAATTTCTAACGATAAATTCACTTCGCTACTTTCCTTCCGTCTTGGTAGAAAATCTCCTTCGCTTTTCCGTTCTCCTCCAAGCAGTTTTAAGCTAAACTATCTTTAGGGAACGCAAAACTCCTATTCCACTATTCCTGGGCCCCTCTCCCAAAATTTATCACTGAACTTTCTTGTGTGACCTGATTAGTTCGAGTTGAATGATTTCCTGAAGAATGTGATGTACGTGCATTTCATTGCAACATTATTGGTATCGCCTGGCACTGGTATCCCGAGGGAACCTGTATTCATTTGCAGAGACGACGACCACTTCGTACAGCAGACTACAGCCGATTTGGCATCGTACATTCCAGGGACTGAATGCTCCCTGGATCTAGATTGGGTGGAAATTATGTCCGGATATGCAACACAGGAACTTAATTCATTTATTACAGGATTCCGAGACAACAAGATGTAATCAAGCATTATCTGAGCGGCGCTGGGAATGATCAGGTTAATGGGATTTGGGTGATCCACCTCTCGAACTAAGCCCCCCTGTTTGCGACAAGTTTACGAAAGCATACTATAACATGATTCAGTTCGGCAGTACCAGGAATTTGCGTTCGAATGAATCATCAAAACTATATTCTTCAGGTAGAATAAAATTTAATTGGACACTACAGATGCGATGCTGTTACTTATTTTTATTGCCATCCTGGAAAATATTCCACCTTCCCGGAAACTTTATTATTAAGAAGAATAGGGGAAAATTACTGGAAAGGGGACAATAATTACCAGCAGGTGCTTATGGTGCCTGCGCCAGCGTGTCCAATAAAGTTCGTTTAATAGGTGACATAAAATTCATAGGGATCTTTGCGCAGACCCTGTTAATCCAGCCTAGCGGCTGGTATGTAGACGAATAGGTATTTCTTGGATATTGCAAATATTTTCGGGACGATGCTGGTGAAGAGGAAAATATTTCTCCATTTTCCTGTAATGATGGGAACATAAGGATTTTGCAATCGAGATGGAATTTTTAATCAAGTCGTTTGGTTCGATGTTATAACTTAGAAGGGAATATGGTGTTTTCAACCATAATAGAAAATACAGAAATAGTAAAGGTATAACTTAAACGAGGTGTCTGTTGTGCCATCACGAGTTCAAGGGAATTAAAGTTTCAGATAAGGGACCCAGAATATCCTATAAAATCATGGGTTATTTGAATAACTGAATCACCTTCTCTTTATTTGAAACGCATACGTATGAGAGTATCTTTAAAACGATAATTAGAAAAAGGGAATTTAAATACCATACTTGTCCGAAAATCGAAAATTGAATAAATAATTTTTATTCAAAAAATATTTTGGCTGTTGCGTTTAGTCATTTCTTACTTTTGACCTTTCTGACAAATCTTTATTATTATTAAATAAAACTTAATTTATTGCTATTTGATCCTCCATGCAATCGTAGAATATAAATAAGTTTAATATGCTTAGTAAATTAAAATACGTTTTGGAGATATGTAAATTTAAGTACTTTTAAGCTTATAGTTGGACTTCTTTACGAATTTTTTTTTTTTATAATAAAAGAGAAGATTTATCTACTTATATAAAAACTTTCTTCAAAATTTTCATTGTATTTGTATAGAACCGATTATTTGGACCTATTTGAACTATCTCAATTTCATGGATGGAATTTTATTAAATCAATTATCAAAACGTTTAATTAGAAAGACAACTCTACTTAAAATGATAAGCCAAATTGTCAATGAAATCATAAAAGGTAAATACCAAACAAGATGAGATAAAAGAAAGAAAAAATAGAAAAGAAAGACAAATAATGAGTAGTTCCTCTAAGATGATTAAGTCCAAATGCAAAGATTCTGCCAGAACAAATTGAAACTGAAGTTCCTTGAACATAAAAATAACGATAAGCGCCTTTCTCGTTAAAGAGCATCAAGTGTAAATCGCATCCTTCAAATAACTTTGTTTGCCGGCCCATTTTGTTCTAGCAATAATTTTAAAAAGGTACGAATTTTCCTGCAACAATTTTCATCTGTAGAGCAAACCAAGGACAGGCTGTCTGCACCTTTCTCCGTAAAGCATGCTGATTTAGAGAAACCGGTGGCAAATTCGTGTTGCAGAGAAAGTGGGCCACGACAAAATAAATCTGGGACCCAGGCTGGAAAAGTAATAATTTTGCAGAACAGATGTTAAAGCGCCACTTTTATTTCAGCAGCGGTGTCCTAAAGCCTTTTTCACAGATTTTTGTGTTTTCTCCTAGATTTTTTCAACGGCTAAAGTTCTACTGCCTCTATGGAGTAACCAGGAATGAAACAAACCAAACAGTTTAGCAGTCTCCCAAAAGTTAGTCGTGCGATGAATGATAAATATCCTTAATTAGCAGCAGGGCTGTTTGTAGTTTCTCTAAATAATTTTCCCCGTAGGACCCTAGGACTCTGGCAGCCAGGCTAGAGGTCTTCCCGCTTAGGATTGGCCTCTGATATACTAAAATTGAACTGCATTAATTATCCGCAAGATTGGTCATTTTACGCCCTTTCTCCTATGAAATTCTGCAACATCGCGCTCCTGCAGGAATTTACTTAGTTTTATACCCTTGTTTACTTTTAAAGTTTCGTCTAACTAAAATGCTGCAGCTTATTTAAACTCGTTATTTTCGATCGCAGCCAGGGCGTTGGTAGTGCTGTTAATATTAAATGGTAGATCGATGTTACATCTTGTCCTGGATGCAAGTTTTATTGATTAATTTTCTGCTTGCACGTAATAAATAATCGAACTTTTTTAACTTAAAAGTGTTTGATTGGCTGCTTTTCACCTGTGCAGATATATTTTGCGCACGTGAGACGTTTACATAGACCCTCAACCCATGCCTGGAGGGAGTTCACTTCTCTGAGTTGCCTGTTAGCGCTTTCACTGCTTTCACATGCAAATATTGCTTCAGTGATGTAGACTATAGAAGTAGACGCACACCTTACAGCGGAGCAAGATTTTTCAGAAAGTTTTACACTGAATAACAAATGAAGAGCCTAACAAGTTTACCCCCTAAGATAATTTAAGGCATTAAAGTCTAAAGGTCTGTAGAGCTTTCTGTCTCTGTGATTCTCAAGAATTTCTTTCTTCCTGAATAAGAAATGTTTGAAAATTTAATAACAAATTGAGTTTGGTGTAGTAGTAACAATTTATCATACCTAATTGACATCCTCTTAGTACTTCAAACCTACACTAATTATTTAGCTAATGCCCAACCCAAGTAATAAGACTTAAGTCACAAATAATGCATGAAATTATTTTTTTTTTCAGAATCACATTAAAAAATCATATACTGTCAATATAAAAATTTTATGTCTGAGCTCCTAGCTTAAAAGTGTATCTAGAGAATAATAAAACTGTATTATAAATATTTATATTAAGACTTGAGGATCAGTAGTCTTCTTCAAAGCAGTTCCTCGAAGAAGGCACTACTAGTGATATTGTTCTCTTTAGCAGAAGTACTCTTATAACTTTTGATTGTTAGAGTAACAAACTTCCAAGTAAATTTTGAATCTAAAGATAAATTCAAGTGAAAAACCAAAAAAGTCCACACAACTCAAATAAGGAAACTGAAGAATTGTTAGAATACTTTTGTTTAGAAACTCAGTGACGAAAATTAAATAGCTTATTAAAACTATTTTTGTATACGCAAGCGGTTAGTTAAAATGCCATAAATATTCCGATTATTTAATTTTAATATATCAACAATCATTTTGTGGCCCAAAGAGAATCTTTGTAGAATTTTGTTGAATCTTGAAAGGAGTAAGTTCAAGGGAAACCACAGACCATCTTTTTTACTGAAACAATGCTACTACTATATGGATTTTCTCTTTTTGAGTTCATAAATAATTTTTAGTTATAGCAACCAAAAAAATTCCATTTTATATCTTTTCGAAAATCCAAAGTTTGTTTGTTCGATTCAATTTTTCTATCTCATTTTTGTTAAATGCACATGCCTTAAAATTCTCGTACTTCTTTAAATGTTCCCTTGGACTACAAACAAATTCAATAATTTCAATTATTTAATTTTAACTTGTCCAGTTTTAACTATATGAATATTTTGAATACTTATGTAAACATTAAAAGTCACCGAATTAAATTTTTGACAGAGTTGATATAAATATATAAAAATATAAAACTTTAGATTTTTTTCTGACTGAGAACTTAACCTGTTGTAATTAATGTGAAAATAATATTTTCGATGGAATAACAAAACACGGTTTACTGTCATGTGTAACTTTTACCTTACTACGGTGTCATGCAAATGTTGTGTCTTCAGATATGCATGCAAACAAAATATTTTTATAAACGCATTGTAAATGGAGTTATCATCTTATATTCGCTTCTTGTACATTGTCCAGTGATTAGAACTTCGGGAAACAACACTCTGATTAATTTATAACAAACTCGCGCAGAAACTTTATTTTCAACTGCAATTAGGTTATAACTTTTTGTGCTGATCAAAACACTCCCTAATTTGACCTCATACACACAATCATAAGTAATTCGAAGAGGAAAGTTAATCCCACTTTCGCCAGGAATAGCTGCAAGGGTTTCAATTTGCTCTCATTATGCCTTGTCTTTATAAGCGATTCTAGTGGGCAGACTCTTAGGCATGGGTAGGCTGGAGGGACGCAGGGTGTTGTATGCATATGCTAAACATTAATATTCACCCAACGTCGTGTGCAAAAGTTCCAGTTAAAGTGTTTAAGTTGGCAGCTGTTCCTGTGTTTGGTTGGTTTGTAAGTTTCAAAAGTTTTCAGCCACCAAAACAGTAACAAGACAAGCTGCAGCAAAAGTTGAAAAGTTTCGCCCAGTTGCGGAAAACGCCTCTAAAATCTTCGATCCCTAACTCCCTTCCTCACTCCCCGAAATATTATGTTCTCTGAGAGTGATAAGGGCGTGTATATGGTGTCAAATACGACCATAGTCGTCGATTCGACATTTTGAAATGAAAGTTGCATCGTGCTCAACAACGTCCAAGGCATAAGCCAGATCTGCACTGGGAGTAATGCTAAATTTCGTGGCAGCTATCTGATGCACAATTTTCTTCCATATCAGCGTAATTTACTTTCCCCCAGCACTTCACATTGTGGAGGAATTCTTAATTAATAGCCAAAACAGAGTCACAGATTTTCATCAGCACCAGCATTCTCTAGCCACAGAATTTGCCATTTGCTATTTTTTTGGATGCTACTGTAATTTATAGCAGAAACAAAAAACAAAACAGGGCAAAATATTTTCTCATTTATAACATTAACGAATTTATTTTGATGAAATAATTAACACAAGATTTACAAGAAAATCTCAATTGAAAATAGAATTCAGTTCAGCATGTACTACAAATAAAGGAATCAGTCCGACAATGGAATTTAAAGAGGAACACAAATAAGAAAGCACTTGCCTTGGAATCTCTTCTTGAGCATACCCAGAGAAGACGACCGGTGAAGGAAAATCCATTTTGTTGTGAACGGGTAACTTTTCGAACAACTTGAATCAAAATCTAAAGCCTCACCAATTGCACTAACATAGAACATGATTGGTAACTAATTTCCATAAACTTTAGAATTTGATAAGACATGTACTACTACTAAATTTTATCAGGTATCATTCTTAGTAAAATCGATAGAAACGGAGTTAAGTAAAAAAAGTCTATCAAGTTTCTAGTATTCTGTAAGTCCTTCAGTGTGACTTGTGCACACTGAAATTTGACGAATTTAACTGGATATTTCGTTATTTTGTATCATTTGTGTGGTGGCCGGTGAAATTAAGATAGAACTTTCCGCTGTGGAAATCTGATATACAATTTACAACACGACGTTTGTTGCGGTATGTCCTTAAATATTTTGTATTTAATTGAATATTGATTTTCGTGGTCCTAAATCCTTGTGAATGCTCTGGAATCTTCTGTTATGAATGAATTTTCCGCAATTTTCAAAGGATCAATCAAATAAAAAATTATATAAGAGCTATTAAATTCTATTTATACGGGATGACCTTATTCATCTTCCGTCTCGAAACCCGACGAATTGTTCATGGTACGCGGTACAAAATACATGATATGATAACACAATACGCAGTAACATGCCGCAAACACGTGAAATATAAGACATGGTTCGAGGCACATAATTAATAGTATATGAGATACTAACACATGACAAATAACACACGTTACATGGCACCAGGTGTGATGGAAATTTTGTACAGATTTTCTTATTTCTGGAAATATTTTCTTTTGACCCACTTAACCCCTTCACAATGCATGAAATTTTAACATATGTTTGTATTCACGAGGTATCTAGAAACGTACAAGCATAATAAAAAGACAATATACAGTCCCGCGTGAACTTCCAATAACGCGTGAAGTGGAAGCAGTCGTCATGATATCACGGTCAAACATTTTTTTATATTTGCTGGACGACTGAAGATATTTCGCTTTTATTTTGTTTTTAGTTTTTTTCGGATAATTTATTTATTTTCTCATATATGAAATTATTTAAGATGTATATATTATCTGTATTGTGTTATGTTACAACAAAGATGCTTAATTTTATATGCTAAGAGAGTTTTTTGATAAAAAGTTGGATATACATGAACATTATAATTCAGGTCTGAAAGCATTTTAATACAAACGTACGTTAGACAAAAAACGACTTAAATAATCCTTGCAAATGTTCAACCTTTTGGACTTAAAAAATAACTAAATAAAACCAAAAACAATCAACACGGACAATTTGATTTTGGAAATCTTGTATTTTTTAGAACCAGCATTTGACCTCTAAAAGAAGCAAAAAGTTTACAAAAAAAGCCTATTTATTTTAAATTTACTAGAGTATGACGCTCTGGAGGGAATCATAATACACTCTTTTAATTGCATCTTCAAAGCTAAAATAATTACAGCATTCAAGTGAGAATGGATTCACCGCAGGAAAATATTTTTTTGCAATAACACGAGAACGTCCCCAGCTCCGGGGACCTAATGAAGCTGGCCGGTAGAACATCGGAGGTCAGAAGTCGTAAAAGTATTTTAAAGTCTTCCCCGGGAGACCAATAAAAAATTCAAACCCATAGAAATGTGTCACTAAGTTGTGTTGACTCTGGTGATTAATATCCTGACAGTGTGTCCCCTATCACAATTTTAGCAAGCCCAAGAGTCTATTGTGTCTTTCATTAAACGCCTGCTTCTCTTTAGCTATTTTAATTAAATTTATGGCGTCCTGGTTTGTAACAAATTCGGTGTTTTATTCGAAGAGGGAATTATCTCCCCGAGTGGTCATTCCAGGCTCACTGGATGAAGATATTATACAACTTTTTATTAGGTTGTTATTTGAGGCATTTGGAGTATTTCAGGTATTCATAGTAAATGAAGCTTTATAAAGTGAAGTAGCCTAATAAAAGTTAGCTTTGTGTTACCTCTACAATGAAATTTATTGCCATGCACTCTCTCCTTCGGTTCTGAATTTAATTTTTTTTTTTTTTAGCTGTAAGCACGGACGAGTAAAAAGTTTCTATAGAAACAATTCTAGCTAATAATAAAGCTGCTGAGTAGCATTTGTAAAAAATAAAAATCTCTCAGAAACGCCTGGACTTCTCGAAGTAAATTTCGATTTGACAAGCTCAATTTTTATTTAATGCATTTTTCATGTTCTTTGGAATTCGTGCCAAAAGTAAAATCTTGTAGGTGGGTATGACAGGAAATCTCAAGACTTCCCTAGAATCCAGCGAAAATACCTCGTTCTACAGAAGTGAATCACGAATTTAATTATTTACCGCAGAATTAAAACACAATTAGGTATAAAGAGCTTCCCGGATCCCGACACCCGCTCTGCTCTCACCGAAAACACTGGACGGCTGGGCTTACGCGCAGTACGCAATTTTGCAAAAGCAGGCATTGTGACTTTCAACGTTAAAAAAATACATAGGAATGAGATAATTACCGTTATTAATTGCTAAATGCTCATTTCCATATTTTTCGAAACAAATCATACCAAAATATATTGAATGTGTTTATTTAAATTATTAGTTATTAATTATTATTAATCATCAATTATATTTGGAATATCTTTTCACTATTATTTTGGCCTCATTTCTCGCTTACATTTGATTTTAATTTTATTTTATAACAATAGATGTAACTGTTATTCGACGCTTGAATGGGTCTCCCCCATAAGTTTTATTTATTACATCAATATAAACCTCATATACCAACAACAACGAAATATTTTGGGACGATTCTACGTCAGGACTTCCAATGGTAAACAATTACCAAAATTTCACTTAAAGAACATAACGTCAATTAAACTTTCGCTGAAAATTGATGTACCGGACTTTTTTTAAGTACATCACTTTACTTTTTTACAGTCGTGTAGATCACCTACTTTAATCCTAAAAAATCGAATATGTGACAAATGAACGACGTGTAAGTCTTTTATAAAGGACAAAATTCTTATTCTAATCAAGTTTAAAAATAAGAGTGGAAGTTGCAAGTACGATCAAATCAGTAAATTGTCTTAAACTTGTTCACATAAACCAAGTCATCATTTTTTGTAATTTTATTTATTTTTTTTAAAAGTAAATTTTGTATTTAATCGCTATACAAATGTTTGATTGAGAATGATAAACGTATATCTACGAGAAAAGCGGTATTTTGAAAATCATATTTAAAAAAATGTATAATTAGTTTTGAATATAATGATACCCTAACCTTCATGATTAGTCAGATTAACATGATTAATTAATCATTGGATTTTATCAGTAAAACACCTCTTTACAATTTTACCTTACCCATATTTAAAATCACTAAGATCTTGCAAACAGAAAATTAGCTACTTAATAAAGTGATAAAAATTTTTATTTAGAGAGTGGCTTAAGTCCAATTTCAAGAGTTTCAAACTGATATGTAGTAAAAGTTTATTAGATAAGAGCTCTACCAATTTATTCCTTATTATTAAATGTTATTAGTTAATAACATCTCTAAATTTATTAAAGTACAAACTTTAAGAATAAATGGCTCATATATAGGGATTTGCCATTACTGCACTATGCTCTGTAAAAGATAACACATCAAATGTTAAAAATCTTAATTTCAGCGAAAGAACTTCGCAAGTTTTCTAATATAAATTAAAAAACCAAAGAAATGTGTGGTATGCTCGTATATGTCGCGGCATTAAACAAGTAAATAAATAAATAAATAAAAGAAAGTCATAGCGTACTGGAACCGATTTTCTTAGGAACACATCAGCCTTTTCTCAATGCTTAAAAAGTAAAACTCTACTCTTCAAATTTTTGAAATTAAAATATTAGCTCACTTTTGTTATTTAAAATGACAAAATGAATTTCATAAAAGTTCCTCTTTAGCTAGACAAAAAGTTAGACGATACAATACTTTGCAAAAACAATGATCGATCAGGAGCTCAAGGTCCATTCCTGTTTCTTCGCTGTCAATGCTGTAGTTGTAGTTGTAGTTGTAGTTGTAGTTGTTTTCATTTTCACCAGTAATTTTATAAGGTCATCTTATAAAAGGGAAATATTTGCATCAGTTTTCAATAACAGACTCCGTAGAGCTGGAAAATTAATTTAAATTTTCTTTGATATTTTAATAGCACATTATAAAGTTCTCGAGTAACTAATTTATGCTGCATTTTGAAAAGCTCGTTGACTAGGATGAGACATCAGAGTCTAAAGTAAAACATCAATTTCATCTTTGAGCTATAAATAACAATTAAATTATACGCGGTATGAGTAAATATCTTTTACTACAGTTTCAAAGATGAAAAGGAATTAAAATTAAAATAAAAAAAATGAGCAGATTAAAAACTTATTCAAATATGGATATTCATTTCGCTTCAAAACCATTAATCGCATTAAAGTCATATTTAAATTGCGTCCAGTATAAGTGACTTAATTAAATTATTATTTCAATAATCATGAATTTTGGACACTCATGAAAGGCACCGCAATTGTTTAATTCTTTTAAATTATTAATTCAATAAATAAATACAAATATAACGAAATCACATCTGGTTCAAATTGATCCTTTTCCGGCGGAAGGCTGATAAGTTCTAAAACTACTTTTTGTAATGATGAGTAACGCAACATGCAATAATCATAATTGCGTACGTTTCCCTTCATCGAAACTAATTAAATTAATATTGTACTATTTGCCATAATAAAATGACAATCTTCAAAATCGATGAACCTAATAAAAGTTATGCTTAAACATACCTACAAAAATATTCAGACGAATTGATAAGCTTTTGAAGTTGGTGAAATCAGAAATTGTTTAAAATTATCTTTTCATGGAATTGTTTTAGGAGACATAAGGAAATACAACAATGTTTTCAATAAATTGTTTTTTTTGAAATTCATTATCTTAATGAACACAGTGCCTATACTTGTGATCCAACCATACAAAATTAAAGTGTTGGAGAAACATACACATTACTAGGTTTAAACAAATAAAGTGTTACAAAATTATAGTAAGGCACATATTTTTTTTTAAAGACGGGAGGCTTAAAACCAACAGCAGATTAATAGCAAGTTTTATTCAAAAACAAAAATTGTAATATTACATTAAATTTGTTGTTAAGTATTGTGCAAAATGTTACATTAAATTGCACATTTGTTTTTATACTGCGGTTTATGATTTACGTCATATTTCTTAAAAGAAAAAAAAATTTACTTTTCTAAAGTTAAAAACTATATTACTGCAAATTTTTAAGGCAAAAACAAATCTAAGAAACTATTTCAATGTATATTTTTTTAAATAAATGATAATATTACTATAGCAAGGATGTTTATTTAAACTCTGCAAATTGACAGAAACCGCAAATGCTGCTTTTGGTGCCATTGAAAATTTGTGAAATGCGCGATAAGAACGTTAAATTCTGCGGTCTCAATTTGACTGCTTAATTTTGATATGAAACATTGAAGCACGGTCAAAGCGCATCGGTGGTAGTGAGGTCACCATTTATGAATTGCAAAATCCGGGCCAAGTCAAATTTCAAAGAAGGACCGTATAGCTGCAAACAATTCGGGCAGTTTTATCGCTAATTGAAATCATATTGAGCCCGAAAGGCCAAAAATGCCCGGGGCATTTGTGCTTTGTTAACAAATGGAAAACCAACAATTCCGGACATGGCAGGGGGAGACCCAATGGTTACTACCAAAAACGAGAACGTGATGAATTTCATATAGTCAGTTTTTCGCAATGGGTCCCCGATGAATTTTGCATGCCGCCGTGAAATGTATAGAATACCCGGCTGATGAAAACACATTCGCTTCAGCAAAGGCAGCAGCGGCGGAGGCGCCACTTTATTGAATAAAACGCGGAACAGTCCTAATCTGGGCCGAGTTCAAAGGCGAAATGTATGCCTTTTTATTTAATTGTTCAGTCGCATTACGCTAAGAGTTAAAAGCAGAGTCTTGGGTATCACCCACCGTGCCCTCCATCAGTTTTTTTTTATTTGTCGTATTTTCCTCTTACATTTTTGTTGCATTAAAATTAGTTGCTCCCCGAGGGCGAAAGGAGCACGTATTGAAATTTCACTTTGTAGCCTTCCACTGTACGAAATTTTGCAATTTGACCTCGGAAAAAGCGGTTATGTTCCTCCGGGAATAAATTGCTTGTCAACGGAACCACCCTGTACTGAGGTTCAATTAGGCGAAGAGGCGAGAACTTTGGGAGTTGTCTACTCCGACGTCCTTTTGGGTAAAAATTTTTCGACGCGTCGCGCACCGGGGCAAATGTTACTTTCTCTGAAACTCATTTGTGCTTATGAAGGCAGCTTCTAATTAATTTATCTGCTTCGTCTTCGAATTACATTCACTTATCAAATTGTCCTAATTTATCGTCTTCGTTTTCTTTTTACATCGTGTGACTTCGTTTCGCTCTCGGCTGTGGGGCTATCCTGATGGTGCCATTGAAGGCTCACGTCTGTACAACTCCCTTGTAAAGTTTGAAGCGCTGAAAAGGACTTGCACGTTTCTATTTTAAAGGCAGGGGAGAACGCTACTACTTTTTTATCAACACCAAGGATATTCCTCGCCAATATTCCGTATTCAAGTCACAGCAGCCTTCCATGTCAGGGTGACTAAAAAGGTCTGTTAACACATTTACTATAGAACCGTAACATATTAAGAGAAGGCAGCAAATGAGGAAAACGAGCTGGAATGAAATTTGAATATATTACTCGAGTACTTTGACCCAGTGACAAGAAATATTTGCTCTCGGCTCTCCAAGGACCCTACGGGCTCTTTTATTTAATTAAATAGCGCCCCCATGGCCCACGCACTCTGAACTTGTTGCTTCTAGCTAGCAAGGAGTGCAAAAATCTTCGCGACAAACTCTTTAAGAGGATCTCTTCTTTTTACCCCCTGCAGCAAATTAAGGCCGCACCGTTAGCTGAGACAACTTAAACAACGGCTTGAGTAATTTGCGCCACAATTTAATTGCTTTTTCTTTTCCATAATAAAAAAAGGCGGAAGAAATTTCGAAAAAGCAAAGTCTGGTTAAAAATAAACTTAGTTTTAAGTGAGACCTGCCATAACTTTTTATTTCGAAAGCTTCTTTTTAGGAGCAAATTAAAAATTGTTCGCGATTTAACTGCGAAGACCAGAACAAGTGGCGAGCTGCACGCTTGCAATTCTTTCACAATAAAATTTCTCTAGCCGCGGACGAAATGCTGGTTGCAGCTATTGCAGCTTTTTATTTAACACGGTGAGCAGAAGGATGCTTCTTAATATGGGTATCTATAAAGCAGTACTCTCCTCGATTTCACAGAATTTCTTCATTGTAATAAAAAAATATCTCAGCTAATTTAAAAAAAAGAAAATCAGTAGAGTGCCATTTTATTCGGAAAATAAAAGAACGAAAGTAATTTGACGTAATTTAAAAATTCTGAGTTCTTCCTTTCATTCATCTACGTCCATTTAATGGAGAAATTGAAATATTACAAAAATCTTCAAATGATACTATGAAAAGGATAGAGTGCAGTATTCATCAGCTTTTATACAAGCAGTTTGTCCTCCGGCTATTCAAAAAGTAATGAGAATAATTTTGTAGTCAATTAGACCCGGAGAATGAAAAAGATATTCAAAAATTTCCTGCGCGAACTATTTCTTAGTTTGTGACCATTGCAACCCCACTGTTTGATACAGAAAATTTAGACTAATAGTAGTTCTATGTTGTAATGGCCCAGTTACAAACAAAGCTGAATTTTGGTTTTGAGCGATGGTTTCGGGGAGTGGAAAAGGAAGCAGCAAATTGATCATTCACGATCGTCCTTGTGGGTATCAAAAAGAAAAAGCTTATTAAATTGCAAGTCCGGAAATGTAGACCTTGTTTTTTTCTTGTGTTAAAATCCCTTCAAATTTGTTATTTATTATCACAATCGCGAAAAATTTGAAAAATAAATAAAGAATGTTAATGATAACGTCTACATTGAACAAAAATTACTAGTATCGCATTACCTAGGATAATTTCTTTTCAGTACATAAAAAGGAAACTTATTGACACATATACTTTATTTTTATCATACTCTTATATAAGATTAAGTTCCTCAATTCACTGACAAAGAGGCTTTAAAGTGGATATCCCAAGTAAACAAAATAAATAGACTTTATGAAGGATGTTATATGAATGTCTTGGACCAGGAGACTTGAGTAATTTGCAACAGTTACAATACACGTTTAGAAATGTTTAGAGATGTTATTTAAAATAAGATTTAAGATTGCAAAATTAAAACATTTAATCCTTACTGGTGCTCTGTATGCGCGCCATACATTTTTCAACTTTCCGTGTGAAAAATATGTACTCGGCGGACACCGATTTTTATGTCGTTATTGTAATTGGAATTTATATCATTATTAAAATAAATATATCACGCGTTTTAGTACAAAAAAAGGAGGACCAGTGACGGCTAAATCTTTTAATAAATTAATTTTGACGAAATATTGTCACTAGGTATTGTCATCGCTGTTGTCCACGCTTTATTTATAAACATTTCTATGCTCTACAGTAAGCTTTTGCTTTCCATTTAGTAATAATACTACTAATATTTTGGAAAATTGATTTCCCCTGAAAGAGAGCGTTTGTTAATGTTCAATTTTATTGTCGATTTACTTAGAAGGAGTTATGGATCTTCCCGAAAGACAGATTTATAGAAAACACGGATAAAGTTGCTTCAAACTTACGGATCCTCTACTGATAGTGAATTCTGTTCAATTTTGTTTTATGCCGAACTTGTACAGTCGCTTAATTATTTGAAGAACAACATTTTGAAATTTAGCGCAAAAACTTTTCCCATAAAACACAGTTAAACACCCGTGGGATCTATTGTGAACTGGCTGGGAGATAGGGACGAGAACGGTGGCGTTCCTGAATATAAATGCTTAACGTACCATATCCAGTTTTACCGCATTTGAATAATTTAAGGCTTATGCAAATACTCATTGCATATATAGACAACCGACGACGAAGTAGTCATGTACATGTTGTTTTATCATACGACCATGATATGTTCCCGGTTATCCCGTCGTCATTCCCAGCACTAATGTGAATTGCGGGAGGGATTAGGCAGTTGCCTAATTTGCGCCTATGGAACTGGTGTAGGTGGCGGCTGGTGGCGGCTGGTGGCGACTGGTGGGAGCACCACTCGACGACGTATAATGCACATAAACAATTCACTATGAAATCAACAAAGTAAACGAAAGGAGAAGACGACTGCGCGCGGTGGCGGATAAAACCCCTCTCCCTTAATGACTTGTTTATTTTTATCTACGTGGAATGGGACTCAGCTTCTCCTGGACCTTGGAAGTCTCCTCCATCACCTCCGAGGGGATTTTTAATTTGTGTTTGCTTTCAGGAGGCATATCATATCTCTCGTCGCTCTTGTTATATTTGCTCGTAAAAGTGATCTGGGCCGGGCGCAGGGAAGCAGGGTCTTCTTCCTGCTCCGGGAGTTATTGTTTTTGTAGAGTTGCAAATGAAAACACTTCATATTGAAGTTGCGGAAACTTTTCGGGCGAAATTGTGCGAAAAAGAAAAAAAAGGAGAAAATTCGCGGATGCGCTCGGTCTGTCCTTCTAAGTGAAAATTGTTTACGTTTTTCTGATTTATCTCTCATCCATGGTGGAGGCTCGTTGAAGCTGTTTTTTACTTTTATTTACTTTTTTTATTTCCCCCTTTTTTTGTGCTATTTGCAAACAAAAGTAACGCTTCGCCCTTGTGCTAAGCATCGGCACTTTCTATTCTTTGAACTCATCCATGCTGAAGGGATTCTTTCCGTGCTAGAGCTAATATTGTTTCTGTAATTGGACTAAGAGCAATGCGATTCATCTACACTTTCAATTCACTGGGTTTTAAAAAAAATTGCTGCAATTGTATTCAACATTGCATTGGATTACTTTGCAAACATTTTTATACCAGATCTAAATTTTATCTATTTCAGTCCAATATTCAACAATACGGCACCACTTTTTCTCTAATTCCCCTCAACGATGGAAACTTTTATGTAAAGCATTTAAAAATGGAGTGATATATGTCACAAATAAAAAATTACTCCCTTTTATTTTATGTACTTTATGCTTAAAATAAATGTACGACTTGTGATGGTGTAAACATACCAGAATATTGCTCGTGCAATATTAGAAAGTAAGTCGATACGATTAGTAACTTAGATTTCAAGCACCATGTAAAATAATTAAATTATAAATAATGGATACTTCTCAATATGGATTTAACATAAAATGTGCAAGAGACACTTCTTTCGAAGGTAACAAACAACACCATTTTCAACAAAGACTTATAATTCATCATATGCCTTGAAATTTAATGAATCCTTTAATGTAAGTCGCATTCAGAGAATTTTAAAGATTTCGAAGTGATCTCATAAGAATCATTTGTACCATTAAATATTGGTTTTTGATTTACATTAAAAAAAATTTTTTTTATTTCTCATAAAACCAACTTTAAAAACATATGTCATATTACTAGATGATTGCATAAAGCAGTTCTATTTAATATATCAAATTAAATGGTTTAATTAGATATTTTAATCGAAATGTTATAAGTTTTCACGGAAACCTTCTTTTTATACAAACGAAAAAGGAGTGCTTTTATTTCATAAAATTAATAACTTGCCTTCCATTTTTGAAGCGCTTCGATTTTAGAACGGCCGATCTGAATTAACGTGTATCCGGATAACCATGGATAAGAATTAGCGAGACATTGCTGTGCTGTTATATTACGATCGCCAAGTTATTATCTTAGAAGCTATACTTATTCATTTCCTTGGACAGTCTTTATTGCGCACCTAATAAAAAATAATGTAAAATTTTATCTTATAACCGTATTTTAATGGACTGTACTAAAACATAGCTTGCAGTGACGACATGCTCATCCAATAATGTGTGGACAATATTTACGCAAATTATGTAGGCATTTCAGTTATGATAGCCGAATTAAAAATTCCTTAAACAAGTTAATGAATTTTTCTTCTCTGTCAAGAGATCCTCGAGGGTTTTGCGGGGTTTATTGTCCCCGGCATTGCCCTCGTAAACTTTAAAGCAAATGACAGTCACTAAAAGCGATTATTTTCATCATAAAATTTGCATGCTAAATTCGGAGATCTGTTACAGCCTCCCGCGGTGTAGCGGGCTTTCACTTCGACTCCCATAATTAGATTCGCCCACGTCAAATAAAGACAAGAAAAGCCCCGGCCCCAGGCAATGGGACGAAAGGCGAAATTATAATAAGCAGAATCAGACTCAGCTCGGGCGGAATGTAATTTAGGAGACTCCGATTCGCCTTTCATCTCGCGATAACTTTTGTATTTAAATATTCTTGCGGCACTGGTTTCAGGCTGGAGGAGGCGCCAATGAATGCCAAAACATTAAGGACAACTTCTTCGACCTTTCTTCGGGGAGCGAATGGTCCAGCGGGCAATAGACACGTCAAACAGTCAATCCTTCGGCACTAGCCGGAAAAACTGATTTAGTTATTAATTCCGCTAAAATGGCGATTCTGAATTTCACGACTCTGTCTCGAGGGCGTCAACAGCTGTGGGCGATTATCAGATTTCCGGGGAGATTTCGAATTTGGCAATTTTTACAGTGAACAAATCAAGTTTACTTCCTTGACGTTGCTAATAATTTTAAAACTAATTTTTTGGAAAGGGAGTTATTAATTACCCGGGTTATAAGATTCAAATACAAACTTCTTTTTACATCATCTCTGATAACTAAAGAACATTCTACGTCCTACGTAAAACAGTGCTGACGTCCTTTTTCGCTTTAACGAGTTAATTAATTAACTAGAAGATCCCTTGTGTTGTGATTTAAAAAAAAAACATTATTTATACATTTTATCTTTCTTTTCAGACAGTGCTTTGCGGTGACCACTAACATTACTACCTGGTTCTTTTTTATAAACTTGTCACATAAACAAACAGAAGTATAGGACTTTTTAAAATATTTACTGATTTAGGCAGAATTTAGGCACTGCAGTCATTTTCTCGGGCTTGTTTATTACGTGTAGTATTAGGACACCAGTAGAGAATAAATTTATTGGATTTGTTCATACGGTTATACAAATATGAATGTTTTATTATTGAACAAATATTAAATATATATTTTCGAAATTGAAATATTACAAATTCGTCTACTGTGCGCTGGAAAGATCTCAATTCCCTATTAACTCCGAATTTTGAATATAGCGATAGTACTGAACTTCCTTCTGTATCCCTCCACACATATTTCAATAATTTGGAATATTTGGTCGATAATGCAAAATAGAGAACTTACAATAGCAGAAAAATGTTTCGAATAATGCAATACGATTTCGTGAATCAAAATCGAATTTATAAAAATTGGCATCGAGGTTTATTTCTTAGGTTTTGATTAAATTCGAAATTATTTTTAAAATCGGAAATAATTTTCATAAATACGAAAAACGGATATTTGTACAAAAGAAAATTTGATCATATTTAAAAATATGTATTTATGATTCTAAAATTTAAAAGGATTTCTCCTCGCCCGTATCTCTAAAGCAGATCTAAGCACGTCTAGCAGAGTATACCCATAGCTGCATTCTATGTATAGATTATTTGACTAATAGAAGAAATACGATGCAAAAACGAAGTCATGGAGGATAAAACAAGTTACTTGGATGGAAGCAAATTTGCAGCCTGTCAGGCAGGTGAAAGGTTCGCAGTTATTCATCACGTATCAGCGAAATTCAAGATAAACTACCGATGTTTTCGAGATCCGTGAAAAGCAAGGAAAATTGCAGGGAAAAATAAAGCTAAGTCCTGGGAGACGGGGGAAAGCGCAACTGTAATGAATAAGAAATTGTTTCAGGAAAAAATTGAAAAAGAAACTACTGAAAGCCCAAACTTTTCAACTTTATACAAAAGTTCGTTCTAGTTACCTTATTTCCTCGTTGTTGGCAAACGAAAAAAAATATAGGGGGAAGAGATTCGCTGGATTTCTCGAGGTTCATGGAATTACGGTGTTATATAAGGGTAGGGAAGTCACTTCGTCCGGTGAATAATCCATTGGAAATCGTACCCTCCTACAAATCAAAGTCTGACCCAAAGCTGTACGGCGGCCGTACGCTCACCTGTTATTCGAGGTTTGCAGGTAAATCACGTGGTTGCATGCACAAAGGTTAACACCGGCGGGCACGCGAAAGGAGAAAATGGTCAAATAATTTAATTTGCAAGCTTCCTGCCCGGAACGGATGGCGGAAGCAGTTGAGTTCTGGGCTTATGTTTCGTCTGGAATGGTGACTACCCGTTCTGATAATTTATACAAATCTGGGAAATTTCACCTCGCCAGCCCCACCTGAATGAAGGTGATGGTTGCCACACTCGACTATGCACAAATGGGTAAAGTGAAAAAATTGGGTAGCGATGGCGTAAAGTAAACTTTGAAAAATTTATAGCTACTATCACATAGTTCGGAAGGGCGGAAACGCTACATTGGCTACACTTGACTACATTGGCTATATTCGCCGGGAGCACAAATAGGGAAACATCACCTGGGAATATTTTTTGGCTTTTCGGCCAGGCACGTGTGCAGGTGGGAACTGGAAACGCACGGACTCCAGGGAGAACGGCCAGTGAAAAATCACTTTCAGCAAAATAAATTAGCTGCTCGATGCTTCGAAATTCAATGAATCCGAAAGTGCAAATTGCGATTCAGCTTTAATAAATCTCCGTAATGATGAATAAGGGCATGCGTTCTCTTAAAGTCGACTATGTTACTTCCTAGAAAAGGTAAACAAAATAAGGCTATTTACCCTTTAAGGGGGAACGTTCCTTTAAAATTCAATGTTCTACATATCGGCAATGAACCAGTGAGATTGATCGGAGTATTACCAAAAGGTCCTCTTATTTTTCAAGGAAAAGTAAACTTTGCCTTATTAATTTGTTTGTGTGTTAATTTGTTTTATAAATATTAAATTTTTTAGTATTTATAATGTTGACATCTCTTTAAAAATGTCCATTTATTCCAATTTTAAGACTCCCTTCTGCTTCTAAGAAAAAATAACAGAATGAGCCCCTCGTCTTCGAATTGACAACACCGAACAAAATAAAAGCAAATTCACTTGCTGTTCAAGGTCTTAATTTCAAAGCGATATTTTTTCGATAAAACTGTTTGTGTTTCTCTTTCGCTGAACTTGTCCAATCAACTGATGGGAAAGTAGTTTCATCAACTTCCATCAATGGAGACTTCGATAACAAGATGCGCAGCATCCATTCTTCCTTTTTTCTTTCTTCAATTTATATTTCGAAATATTCTTCCTTATCATCATTTGAATTAAATCAGATGTCCTTAATGATTTTTTTAGATTTCTTAGATGAAAGGTAAAGATAAATTTAAAATTTGAAAATTTATTTGAAGTAGCAAGGACAATCAATTCGCAACATTGTTGCACCTATATTTCTTCTATTATTAATTATGCACCAGATTTGTTAAATTTAAGTTTCGTTAAAAATCTCCACTAGCACTTTGTAGTAACTTATACTTGAAATCAATGAAAAACATTTTTAAAACTGGTTTACCTAGTGCTTAATTTAAGCTTTCAAAAGACCTCATTTCAGATAAAATTATTAGTTGAATGTTGAGGAAAAAGCATTCGATTTTCATATAAACCAAAATATATGAATTACAAATTTAAATTCAGCTATTTAAAATTAATTTACCGATTAATTAAGCGACTTTTGCAAACGAGTGGGCACATGATTTGAGAACGTACCTTTGAATAAACCTTGTCTAAATTTCTAAATCCAAAAGTTGAAAAATCGAAAAATCGCACAACTCTCATCTTAAAAGTACTGGAACAAAAATCAATAAGTAGCGAACGAAAACTACCATTTTAAATTAATTCAACAGTTTTAAAGTCATCCTAATTATAAAATTGACATGCGTACACTACAAAAAATTCTGCTTTATTTCTAGCAGTTACCAAAATCACTTTAAACACGTTCCTCAATCAAATCTCATTCTCAAAATCAAATCAAATTCTCTTCAAATTTAGAGATTATGAAATTTGTATGTCCTTGTTTGCTACTTATGCTATATCGGTTAATCCTCGAAACATTCTCTGATCACAAGCCAGTTAACTTTGGACGACCTTACATTGTTATTAATTTTATACCAGCCATAACCCTCTCGAAACTGCTCCGGACGAGTTAAGGACTTTGGGGATAAACGCTTTCATAACAAAATCTCTGCCGTCTGATTTCCATTAACAATACAAAATTGCAGAGTTGTCGACAATCCACACACCAGTCCGAAATATACAATTTCGGTTTTATTGACATTAGCCTGAATATTAAATTTTTAGTAGCGTTTCGTAATCACATGCCATAACAGAACAAAATCCCAACGCTCCACTGAAATGTGAGCAACTCCCCGATCCGACCATATTATGTAAATCCTACTAAATTTCAATGTAAATAAAGTTAATCCCGAAACGTACTTCGATACGAAATGGTCATAACGAACACTTCTGAAAATCCTCTCATCATGTTTATATTTGACGTTAGAAAAGATAAAATCTCACATGGATGGGCCATAGAAACTCCTGCAGGATGACTGTGGGAGCCCATGGGGTTTCTACACTCCTAATAAAAACAAAAGTTCTTACATGGTGCCCTAAACTTCTGAACGTGAGTTTTTCAGAAGCAATAGACACATCTGAGCGCAAGGAGAGAGCAGAAAGAGTTAAATAACGCTTATGAAGATAATCCTTGTTACATTAGCATAATCCATTAGCAATGAAGTCCGCTGACGCTGCTGCCAGTGCTGGTAAAGCCATTATTCTTGCAACTCCTGCGGGAATATCATTGCCGTCATTATTCCCACTAACGAATTTCTTTGATCGCACTTCGGGGGGAGTAGAGACGTGGCTGCACTTAAGGTTTTAAGTCTCTGCTGTTGACTGTGCACTTGCTGCAAATGGCCCCCAGCCAGAATATGGGCTTCTTCTGTTCTCGTTCGCCTTAAATGCGTTCTAAAACAATTAAAATTGCTCTAATCGCCAGTAAATGGGCTCCTTGCCGAGGCTCCTCGAGGACTCTCAGGTCCTTCCTTCAGAGATAATAAAACTAAAGTGACTTGAATGATTCAGTGGTGAGCCCCTTCAGATGTTTCTGTTGTGTTTTCCATTGAAGCTGCTGCTCCTGGACCATTGCTCCTGAACTAAAACTCTGTTTGCAATCGTTTAAAGGATTTAAATCTGGTGAATTGTTTTATCAAGCGCCAAAGATGTTATTCGTCCCATATATGGGCACGTCGATAATTTGATTCTGGAATTATTATGAATTCTTGCAGTATCTGGAGAGCAGGCACTATAAGTATCTTTGAATTTTCACTAGAGCGAGTGCAGCACAGTCTGCCCCTGGATACGGAGTACCCAGCCGTAAACTTTCGAACATTTTCCTCTAATTTGAAACTTGAGCTCAACGAATTCCCCCTTGTAAACTTTCTCTGTCTTAAGTTATTGCGGCGATTTTTGGCTTCTACCAACTTCAAATGCAAAACTCCCATTTAAGAAACGGAGCAAAAATTTTAACTTCCCTTCGGAGATGGTGTATAATCACTTCGCAATTCGCGACGTAAGACACATGTTACATACATGTAATCAAATAACGCAGCAGAAAACCAAAACTTCCGAATAGAGAGGGCATTCAAATTAAGAAATTTTCCGACTTTCATTTTTTTCCATCCGTGGATACATTAAATGTAATCAATTGCAAACTTTGGGATTAACTAGTTTTTATACCTGGATATACCTGGCTATGCCCCGCTATACCCTGCGTATTTTTCAAAGGGCACAAATCTTTCAAAATGCCTTTTTACGGATATAGTTTTGTATATCTTTCGGTCAAATAAAAAATATCCTTACCAAAATTGTTTTACCCTTAAATTTTATTTAGTCGCACACTAATTATTTGTTTAAAAAAAAAACTCTGGACAAGAATTAAATCGTTTTGTTTGATTTTAAAAATTTCGAGTTTTTTTCTTCCAATCACTGTAAATGCGAAAATTATGGAAGCAAATTCATATTTTTTATAAAAAAATTAAAATCATCTACTCTCAGCGATATAACTATTCATACCTTCATAACTACTTGTTTAAACTAAAATTAAATGGAAAGAATTCAAAATACGAGCAATATTTCGGACCTAATAAAAATTAAATAAAATTATTAAAAAAGTACCAGTATTAAAAAAAAATAAAGGGCTGCTTATTTTGCCAGATACAGAACTCATAGAATAACCAAATTATACCCTTTAAAAAAAAGACCTTTTCTGTAGTACACCTACTAAAACAGCTGTCAGAATTTATTGCAGAATATATCATGATACTTGTGAATAATTAATTAATTAACCAATTTAATTTTGCGGCTCACTTCTTAGTATTTGATGTTTAAGTCCCGTATGTCATTTTCCTTCAACAAAGTTTTAGAAAAATAATTTTTGTACTCTACCTAAAGATTTCTTTTCAAGTATAACCCCTCGCCTATGCAGGCGAAAACAAAAATTGTGTTCAATCCCTTGCACTTTAGGTATGAAAAAACCCTTATATTATAATATACGTAATTTTAATTAGAATATTTAGTTTTACGGCAAAGTATTACTTATTGTTTGTAAATTTGAAATAGAGGAGGTAGGACTAGTGACCGACAGACTAGACTAGGATCAAGCCAAAATTTAATTTTCCTCTCTTAGTTTGTCAAAACCAAAGATCGACTTAAGTCGATCCAATTCAATTCAGTTAATTCTATTTTTACATTTATATTAAATCTCAACCAAAGTTATCGTTATATATTAAGTTAAATTTCCTTATCAACAATTTTTGCAATACTGTATTATTTTTTATTTAAGCTATAGTCTTATTATTATTACAGTTCTGTATTCTTAACAATTTTTCTTTTAAATTAGTAATTATTTTACTTTAAAAGATTGCAGGACAAACGGAAAAAACCTAGACCTTACCCAATAATCATTCATACGTATCAAGAAATATACTCGTAGTAGAAATACTTTTCAAGAATGCGAAGAAATTTTTATTGCAATAAATCCGTACTACAATCCAATATCATTTTGTTTTCCATAGTTTTCCTCAAAATCTTCTTCAACAAGTTTTAGTAAGGTGTAATATCTTACCTACATAAGTTATGTTAAAAGCATGTGAACCAGATTAAATGGAGATTTTCTTCTCTCGCAAATTCCTTCGTTACCAATGAATGTAAGTGTTTGAAAACACAATGAGTTACAGAATTTATGAGCATCCTTATAAAAGGAAAAAATCCTTATCGAAGGTAATTCTTAAGAAAAGTTATGGTATGCAATAGTTTTCCGTCCGTATTCTTCTCAATCGTGCACAATCCCCGACCAGAGCCGCTCCCACGAAAGAACAAACATTCACCTTGACATTCTATTATTTTTGATATATGGCTATCATCTTTTGATATTACTTCGCGTGATGGTTCCACGACGATGAAGACAAAATTCCGCTTTCAGAGACTATTTTAGATACCCCCAGCCAAGATTTGTGACATTTCGCTGTAAGCTTTTACATTAACAACTTGAAGTCGTTTTACGTTGCGTGACATATGGCGACCGCAGAAGTTCCTTTTTTCGCAAGAGGCCGGGAAGAATTTGAATTTAATTTGTACGATGTCTTCGTTGCGACAAGTGCGTGTGTTCAAAGTACGAGATTGTATTAATGCGGCACAATTTGCTTACTTTGCGAACAATCAATAATTAAAATTGAAAGCGATAAATCAAGTAGACGGTTCCTGGCTTATGGGGACTACATACAAGTTCTGTGCGTTTCTGAAGACCATTTGGAAACGATTAAAATTGCGATTTCTAACATAGTTTTATTACACTTTGCAAAAATGATTTTAGATTCTTTAAGACTAATAGCATTAATTTTCTTGACTATATGATTTATATTACGGGGGAATGGGATGGTACAAAAAATGTCTTTACCGCGATTTCTCTTTCCTGTGTCTTAATTTAATATTAACATAATTTCTTTCCTGAAAAAAAGCTAATACTTATTTTTGAACATATTAATTACAAAATGAAGACGCGTAAGAAAACTTTTTCGTAACGGCGTGCACGATTTCTTTGACTACTCTTTAAAAAATTAATTTTTTTGCTATATTGCACCGTGTTTTATGAACGAATTAAGTTTTTATCAAAGTTTTTCCAATCAAGCTGTTTGAAAAATAAACATTTTCCAAATATAAAATGTTAGCCACAACAATTACAAAAATTTTTAAAAAATGTTAATCGGACTAATAGCGTTTTTCTCCACGACTCGAAAAAGACGTTTTACGAAAATCGCAATTGAAAGCTAAGGTAAATAAATATTTTTTTCACATAAACCTATTCTTACTAAGGATAACTTCGTCGTTTCTGTAAATTTTAGAGGACATATTCTTGTAAATATATGCTGTATACAAATAAAGAAAATAATAGTCAATTATTTCGACCCGCCACAGTGATGTACTCCCTTAATAGCAATCTTCAGAAGTAAAACAATCGATAAAGGATTTTAATAAGGTTTATTAGTCTTTTTCAAAATTAATTACAAAAGTATTAAATATTTCTGATCCGCAATAATACGGTACCTAAATTTCTTAGATCAACACGCCCACAAATTTCAAATCCACTATACCATGGCCCTCATTTTGTACAAGTTTCCTTAAGATTAAGTTACCTCAGAATAGTCCTCCCTTGATTGCTGATACTGAGTATATTAAATATCTCAAAATTTAAAAGACTTATCATGGGCACAATACTTGTTCATTCCTATACTAAGGGACATCTTCTGCTGTTCCATTGTCATATTAAAAGGAACTTCAGTTAAATAACCCCTTGGACATTCGTTCTTATAAGTTTTTGTCGAGAGAGTTTACGAGGAACAGCACAAAAGTGCTCTATTTCAGTGGATTCTTCTTACTTACGGAAAGAAATGTGAAGAAACAATTGCTAGGGCGCGAAGAAGTATATACCCTAGGTAAATACTAAATGCAATATAAAAATGTCACAATGAAAAATGTAAAGCCGCATAATTCCTGATATAATACCAATATTTCTCATACTTTTTGCACGGTCTGACGCTAGGTGTACACCCGGTGAGATGTATGCAAGCACGGCTAGACAGAATAGTGGCTCTGCAGTCATTTCTTTGCATATAAGAACAAGATGTTCTACGGCTGATTGATGACTCCTCCGTCGTAAATATACACTAAAAATATTCTTGAATTTTAAGCTTTTAAGAAAATTGAAAATAATTTGAAATCACTATGTTTTGGTCGTGGATTCCAATTTTTAAAGAATATTTACCAGTACCTTTTCTATGATACTATCATATAGAGAATATTATATATTTAAAAAGTAGTATGCCAAAGAATAAGATAATTTAAAACCTATAACCTGGAAAATTTATTGCATAATAAGAAAATTTTCCTCCTACGAAAAATATTCTATTTAGCTAATATTAGGAAGACTTCCATGTTCGAACTCAGGTCGGAGGATAAAATTTAATAGAGAGCTCCAGAAAACCCCAATCCGTGGTTCAGACCGAAGACTGTTCGATACGTTCTACCGCAAAGTTTTATACGTATCTCTTGGATAAATTAGATTTTAGTTGGGAACATGCTTATTAGGAGATACTGAAATTCAATCAATGTGTTCACTTCAAATGTTCAAGAGTCAGTCTATTTAAAGTAAAACAACTAACGAGGTAGTTGTAAATTAACCAAAAACAATTACAGAATTTGTTTAATCATCATTAAGTGAACATTTTCAAAACGTCACCAGCCTTTTAGAGAAAGTTTAAGAATTTCATTATAAAATACTTCCCTAATTTAGTCGTTTATTAAGAAAACTTAGTGCTATTAAGACCAAAAGATGTCTACTTTGTACTAAACTAAAAAATATTTTCAATAGTGAAAGAAGGCTATTATGTAAATATCTATACTGTAAATTAATTATTTTTCACTTTGTTCCCAAGAATTTTATATATGCCCTTCAATTAAGTATGTAGGTGCATTTGAAAATTTAATATGCAAACCTTTCCATCCATTCATTCCATCTATGGACTATCCATCTTTGGACTATCACAAAATAATTCTACTGCAAATTCGTGTAAGAGACGAATTAAATGGATACTTTACATTTTCAAAGCAACTTTACATCGTTTGAGACTTGTGAAGGCTTTGCTGCTTCCTCCTCACTTCACCTGTGGAAGTCTCATCTACCCTAAGCTGGACTCTATTTGTAAACGTAAACTGGAAGTTGCGTTCAACGATTGCGTGAGATTTGTGTATCGACTGAAAAGATTTGACCGTTGGATTACGGGCTCTCAATAACTGGGTGCTCCTTTAAAACCTTGTTAAAACGCAGAATGTCAGCATTCCTATATGAAGTAATTACTAGTAGACAACCCACAGGTTTCCATCCTGTCCAGGTCTCGGGGTTATGGAATAATCGGTCCAATAATACTCGCTGTGTTGCTTCCATCGGTGAATTCAAGCATTTTCTTTTCGGTGAAGAATTGTAGTTGCTTGGTTCGTTAGATGACTCCATGAAATAAAATAATTTATACCCTCTCTGGTTTAATTTACTTTATTTTCCTTTCCGTATAGCTAGGTGTACTACAAACAAATTCTTTTCTTGTGTACACATTCATTGAATGGAATAAGCTGCAATTTAAATTGAAATTAAAGTCGCTTAAAAAAGTCTTCTAGCACTGAAGAGCAACATTTCACAGTTCTAAGTGCCATTTTTTCCTTTTCATCGGAAAAATGACTCTTTCTGTCGAATTTCAGTGTCTTAAAATATTTTGAAATTTAGTTCATTTATAAAAGACAAAAAGTATAAATAATGAAATGGCAATTCATAAAAAATAAGAGACCTTAAAAATTGAAGCTAGTTACAACGCTTGATACTGGGCACAACAGGAGACATCAAGAGGTTACGAAATTTAAATGGGATTTCTCTAGCTGAGTTAATTACAAAGTCTGCCCCACTTCGATTTATAGAGCATCGAAAGGTTTTTTTCGCTCGCGTATTTTATGGTGTCCCGGGTGTCGGGATATTAAAGCCGACGCTGGATAACGACACCTTTTTAATAATCGTCCGTAAATTCCAGTATCATGCGAAAGTATTTAGAGAAGGGGTGCTGCCCTCATAATAATGGACATGGGAGGGAGATGAGACCCGCCCCAGGCCCATAATTCTCAAGCATAATTTTTTCATGGAATGGCGTTCCCATAGCGTTTTTCAATTGAACGTCTTTCAAGCGAGAGATAGGGTTTTTTTCATAATTACCACGAGGGTGGGACAACGGGGAAAGAAATACGGGGGTCGGAACCTGCGAAATTGTTGCTGTTCGCCCCGCCGCCGGAGGAATATATAATGACAATTAATCCCTGCGCGGAATACCCCCGCTGTACTTTTGGACAAAATTATTACCAGCGAAAAAAGTCGCCGCTGCCATCGCTGCTGATTTCAGATTGGGCGCAGCTTTGCTAGTGGCGGCTTTTATTAAAATTGATTATCTGCATAACATGCAGAATGTGTGCACGACATCCACAAACGTCATTTACTGTTGACGACGATGACGGCACCCAAGGCGGAGGAGAAGGAGCAGGGGCGGGCAGGGAATGACCTCCAACAAAATGCTCTTGTTCCCCACATCCAGGGACCATAATGTAAGGCTTTTAGGGCCATCATCCGGGGTGTGGTGGGAACGGCACGAAGTTTGTCCGAATTTATTCGACGCTCAAATGCTTTGGACGGATGCCAGCAATTTTGCGATTTTCATAATTAACTTGTTAAGGACCAGCTGTGCAGTTGCAACTTTTAATTGCAGTCTTCTTAATAGTTTATAATGCCAATAAAAGGAAGTCCCATTTTACCATGAAAACTGTCTGCCCTTTTCTGGCTTCGTCCACGGAATTATGACATACGTTGTGAGATATTGCAATATCCCATCGGACCGTCGGACCGTCGGACAGAAAAGCCAGACAATTTTAGGATTGCAATTAATCTTGTTCACATTTTACTTTATATGGTACTCGTAAAATGTTATATGAGTTCTATCTGTTGGACGTACGAATTGTTCGCTACTGCAAACCTTACAAACTTTTAGAAAATTAACTATATTTGTACTCCACTATAATTAAGCCAAGGAAGAAGCTGACTCGAAGAAATATTACGGTGAAATTGAATGCTATCTGAGTATCATCTACATTTCAATGTTCGGAGTTATGCTTCTTGTACTCCAACAGCCTCTTGGATTTCCAATTCTAAGCATATATCAAAATACCTCATCAAGAGTGAAAATGTATCGGATACAGTTCAAATACATGGTGTTGTAAATAGAAATTTAAGTCAGTCCTATTATGGAAATTTGGTATTGAATTTAGTTTGCTTACATTTTAACCTCTTAAGAAAAATGAAAACCCTTAAATCAATGCGTATATGCGTATTTTTATGGAAGCACTCTGATTACTTTGAAGTGGCTGTAGCAACTTTCAAAGAAGCATAATGTTTGTGTTTGTAGAGTCGATGCGTTGCCATAAATAAGGCGTCGATAGGGTCGTTTTAAGTCTCATGAGCATAACTGAAGATATGATGTGGCTCAAAGTGTCTTGCTAAAATGTTCTTTGCCGAACTTTTCTTTAGAATACCATCGGAAGTCTTCATAAAAAAGTATCAGTTAATTTATTGTGCTATATTGGACCGCTTCCAATTTGTTTTATCTATCGAAAATGAATAGAAACTACAGATATGGATACTTTAAAAATGAAAACTGCATTTAATTTTTTATTTAATTAGTTTAAGAAACAATCGAATTGGAAACACCTTTTAACACTACTTAAGCTTATATTATAAAGTTTTTGGTTAATAATTATTAAGCCGCTAAAACCCCTACACAAAATAACTTAAATTTTATACAATCAAAGTTTTGGAATATCAAAACCAGAAAATAAACGAATTAAAGTGTCTCTTTTATACGTTTTAATTTTAATCAAAATTAAAGGTAATATGATTAAACGTTTTAGAATGAACTCCTTTATCACACTAGGCAATTTAATTACATTGTCTGAATTAATGCCGTTTTTTGAAATACGGTATAATGATTTTTACTATTAAAATAAAATTAGTACTTACGAGTGACTAACTAAAACTAATACATTAACATGCATTAATTTGATATTAATTTCTTTTGAAGGTATAAATAGGCGATAGTTGGAGTTTTCAAGGTTACGATGATATTTGTAATATAATATTATCTTTACGTATAAATTAGCAAAGAAAAAAAACTTGTAGCAAAAGACTGTAATATACGCCGCAGTTTAAAATAAATCTATTTTAAGGCACTACTATAAAGAAATCTTTCTTAAAATAATACGCATAGTATGCCGTGGTCGCACGGCACATTTACGCTTTATTTTACTTTTTCCGCCAGTGTTTAGAAAATGGAATCAGCTGAAAAAGAAAATTTACGGGGATTAAAACAATGAGAGCTAGCCATTTTTAATTCAATCCAAACATCAAGCCTTTCATATTATTCTTAACAAAATAGGGGACAGTACAATTGGTGGCGAACTTATCTCAGTATTGTGAAAAAAGGGACCTAACAAGCGACCCTTTTAAACAATAATTATTTGGATTTACGGACACCAAACAAGGAAAATCCATTTCAAGGAAAGAAAGAAAATCGAAAGAGTTTCACAATAGTGTCCAAATGCTTTTTACAAAGGATTTTCAACCCTATTTAGATTTCCTCTCATTAAAAAGTCAGGTTTACCCTCTTTAGTGGGTATACTTTTGGCACACGCACTATTGTGATGAAGTCGGCCTAGATTATATGTTTTTTATTTGCTGGTTTCATCAATGACTTCAATTGAATAAGATTAAAATTGTATTCAAGCCTGTGTGGATTTTAATTTAAATTCAAATCGAAGTAGTGCAGTAAACCTGCAGAAGTTCTCAATATAATATCTTTATGAAATTCAAAAATGAGGGAGAATTTCGAAAACCTATACAGGGTACATCTGCCCGAACTGTCGGTCTATTCTGCTCGAACTATCTTTCATTATTAATGTAAATGGAAAATATATTTTCAGAAAATAAAAGACATTGTATCTGATAGCCGAACAAAGCCCTTTTCTGAAGGAATTGTCCCGTGGAAGGTTGTACTTGCTTCTGTGCATTCCGACGGCTGAACACTAAACAAAAGGATGCTAGGAGCTCCCTCGTAAGTCATGTGCTGTTTCACGTTGTGGCCTTTGGAGAAGAATGGGCGCTTGATGAATAATAGATCATGTTGATCCACTTGGTTTATGGCTTTCCTTATCCCGAGCAATCAATGGAAGGGTTATTTCGAGTGGCCGTGCCCCCCCAACATACAGCTAACGACAGACTATACCAGATTAAGATTAAAGTATAAGCTCCGAAAGGATATTCATATCACAAAGGAGCTGGAGATGGACTTAAAAGTTTCCTTTCAATTTTCATCCTCATCCTCGGAATCATTCGAGTCATTCCTGAGTACAATGTTGACTCTCTAATGCCCGAGGGCATCTGCCTGGGTTTTTTTCTTTTCAACAAAATAAAGCAACAACTGCTTTGTTTAACGAGTAGAACAAATTGAATGCGAAGAACCCTTGGCAATTGCGCTGCAATATCGTTTAGGGGTTTTATTGGTCACCCTATGGCTGCAAATTGCATTACCCACTCGCAGTCAAAGTCTTAAGGACTTGCCGCGCTATTAGACTTAGACATGATGTTCGTAATAAACACGCGGTTAAGAGGAAAATCGTGCAGACCACAAGAAGGCGAAATAAAAGAACTAAAATAAAGGAAATCACAGAATAAAACGATGCGCGAATTTATTAAACCTTCAGTCGGCTCGTTTCGCTTTTATTTTCGAGAACATGCTATACTACCCTAAGCTTGAAACCCGTCCTCGTTCGTCTTCAATTCAAGGGTATATACGTGGATTAGACCCATTACCCACTTTTGGTGGAGGCAGAAAAGTTTTTATTGATCATAAGGACATTTTTAATGATGTGGAAAATGTCGGAAATTTATATTCGTTGTGAAAGTCAAGAAATCCGAGATGCTCCCTTTTTGTGCTCCAGCCGTAAGCCATCTTGAGCTCCTTCGTAATAAGAAAGTTTTAAATTGCCACTCCTGATTAAATTAATGTTGGAAAATATAAGAATTTTAAGGGATTTGTGCGAACTTCCTCGTAGCGCGTTCCTTGGTGAAATCCATTTTTCCTCGAGCCAGCTGTCTAGTTTTAAAAATTTCAAAGTATATTCTCGGTCTGCAGCTTCCTTCCAGTAATGACACAGCATAAAATGGTTGCCCACAAAGTGTTCCATTATTTACAGGGGAAAAAAAATTGTATATTTAACAAGACGTCCTTAGAATAGCGAGAAAACATTTTTAAAAGTTTCTTTTTCCTCGTAAGTGCTTAAAAAATAAGTACGCAAAATTTTTTATTCAAAATACTACTCTAAAGAGTAGTCAATTGCAGTTCTTGGATATATCAATTTAGATCACCTTAATATGAACAAAAGTCGTGAAGTAAAATCTTGAAGCACTTTAGTACTCTTAAATATGTTTTGAAATAACTATAAAGAGTTTTAGAGAGGTAAATAGTAATCCAAATATGACAAAAAACAAATGAATATATGAAAACGCCACGTAATAATTTATTTTAAAATAACAAGGGAGACTTGTGCGTCCGTCTGACACATCCGATCCGATTTCAAGATTTGAATCTTTGTAGGACACGTGTGTTATCGTGCTTATCGCCGGTATATCGAAGTATATTTTCCCTGGATTCAAAGAATTCCCAAAAAATTATTTTGCTCATCCTGATAAGCGGTCTTAAAAGGCTTTGATTATAGTATTCCAATTTTATATTTATTTAAATGTTTCATTTATGATCTCGAAAGACTTGTTCAAAACTAATGTTTACTATTATATAACTATTTCTGTTTATTTTTAAGGCTAAACAAATTCTAGTACATAGAAGAGAACTTATAACAATTTAGCAAACCTATAGCGAATCTTATAGGAAGAAGATCTTTTTTACTTCTTTATCGTAAGAAAATAGTTTTCATACAAATAAAGCATTATTTATTGAAAATAACGAACCGAAAAATTGGAAAATATTTTGAAGCTTAATGCCCTCATATCACCAAAGAAGTGCCTTAAATATTTAATTAAAACCGTGATTTAAAAACCTTCCAGATTAATTCTTAAGCACATGAAATTTGAGAGAGAATTTTACAAATAAATTGATGTAAATTGTATGTATATAAGCACATGATCTTTACCCCTTGTGATGTTATTTACATAAATTAAATAATTAAAATTACTTCAGTGATAGGCCATAAGCATCCATGCAAAATTTAAGGTATGAACCCCTAAAGCATGAGTCCAACTCGCACATAAATCATATAGCGTTTCGTGAAAATATCTTTTTTTAAAAAAAATGTTTATTTCAATAGAATCGTTCATTTTTTGCATAGTTTGTTTTACAAATTTGCATGATTTTATTATATTGAATAAGTTTTACGGGGTATAATATAATCTATTACCTATAGCCTAATTCGCAAAGGTTAGTCTATTATTTTCGCTACATTGTTCCCTCTTAGTGTACTTTTAGAATATAAAACTAATTCTGGAAATATTTAGACAATAACGCTAATGTAATATATGAAAACGCCCTTATCTAAAAGTGATCATATTCTGTTTATAGGATTTAATGCGTCCATCCCCTTCGTGGAAGATTCAATTACATTTTGATATCCGTAGCGAATTTTCGAACCGGAAACTCGCCAGCTAATTGAGACGAATCCGCGTTGCTCAACCGGGATATATTCATAACATGACCGAAGCCCATACCGGAAACTTTTCTTTTCAGGAATATTAGAGTAATCCCTTAAATGATTATTATTTGTCTCCTTCACATCTGATATGTCAATTTATATAAATCCAGGCGCGGGAATCGGGGCCCCAATGCCGCCGTCGCTGAGCGAAATCCCCTCGGAAGTGTATTCCGAAATACGGGCCACAGTAATACGATCATTAAATTGATTTATGCCACGATAAAAGTGGAAAAGTTTTTATTGCCTTCCTGTAATGCCGCCGCATGTTTTTCGCCCCCGTGTCAGCTCTTCATCGTTGCATAACAGTCACGGCCAGGATATCGCGTACAGTAGACGAGCATCTCATAAGAGGAAGCGCCAGGACTAGTCGGTTATGAGGCGTCTGATGGAGATTCCTGAGTCTATAAAGGACGGCGGATTTCCTAAGACATTACAGCAAAAAATCGCAAGATGACTGACTGACTACATGAGGAGGTATCCAGCCTAGCTGCTTCTTCGTTTTCGTTTTCTTGCCATATCCAGGAGGAGTAGAGAGACGACAGGGGAGCACTGCGTGAGGAGCTCCTTAAGGAAGCTGCTATGCAAATGAATGTGAACATTTCTCCGAAAAGTTGAGTCGCTTCCTTTTCCTTCGCGATCGCGGGAGCGTAAATAAATCAAAGCGGGGGTGCCACTTCACGTAAATCGCTCCAGCGGCAGATTGAAAAATGGCCCCAAGTGTCGAATTACTCCCAATTGTCGAAAGCTCATTTGACTAATATCGATAAACAATGATTAATGAGGCTTGTCTGTGGCACTGGCATAAGCCAATCGGCCGCTCCGCCTCCGTCGACCTCCCTGATCGTTTCCATGCCTAGGGTCAAGGCGGTCCAAAATCGATACTACGTAAGGATCGAGGTGTCAATAACAATCCCGTTAAATTTTCGTCCTTAAAAGGACTCGAATTTTACTCCATCTCCGGTTCGGGCGAAATCTCCGTTAAAATATAGGACTTGATGCCAAAAATGATGAATGTTCCGAGAATGATATAATTTTTAATGTAAAAACAAGACCAGACTTAAGAATCCTGCCGTTTACTTTATTTACCTATTACACCTACTACTCTTTGTTTATTCCACCTTTTCTGATAAAAAATTCCAGAATTGTGTCCTTATTACACTCCTCTATATTTCTCCAGTAAACTCGAATTAGTCCTTTGTTACTTTTCTATTTTTTCTATAGATTTTTGTAGCAAATTTTCTTTCAACTGTTACAATAAAAATAATTCTCAGTCGGTTCGAAAAAGATTGGTTCAATAAACCGGATTTAAATGGGCACAAATTTACAACAAGGCAAAGGTAACAATGCAAAGTTGTTATTTCGTTGCTGTTGATTTTGAAAAATTACTACTTGATTTGTATAATGGCTTTGTAATACCTGAAGGAAAAAATTGCCTTTGATTAGGACATATCCCCAAAACATGAGTGTAGATTTGGCCTATTGAAAAATTTTAATAATTCTATGTTAAAAAATTTTCCCAAATTCTAATTCTATCGCAAGAAAATTGGACTCTAAATTTATCTAGAGCCCTATGAAATTTATTTTGTACCCTATGAACTAAATAAAACACTCTTTTTTTGAAATTTTCTGCTTCTTTAACTGAAATACTCGAAATATATTTGCTTTCGTTAAGCGCAGACTTAAGATACCATGGGCAGGACATGGACGGTAAATATTTAAAAAAGTCCAGATATCTTAGATATCATATCAACATTATCTCGATTTAAGTAAGTATTATTTTATTTATGTACTTTTCTTTGGAGTGGACGAATGAAATTGATTACTATGGGCCGTACAAGTTTATGAAACCCTTTAAAATCCCTTGTTCTTATTTTACGATAAAATGTGATCCTTTCATTAATTTTTCATGAAATTGAATAGGGGGTTCCCTCCTACACTGATACCAGCATCGTATGCGACTATTAAGTTAATTCTTCTTGACTTGCTTAGTTTGAGTATGAATTTAATTTTACAAAAGCTTTTCTACTCTTAATATTTTAACAACTTGAGTAAATTTATAGACAACAGAGTTGAAGAGTCATTTCAAAACTTGTAAAATTCTCCTTGTTGAAAACTTGAGAAGCCATCTCGAGACTTCTCAATTACGCCATTTCTGGTTCTGGCTTTCGTGGAGTGGAGTGGCAAGTGTCACATTCATCCGTGCCAATGCCATGCGAGTTCTACAGGATCTACGAGAGCCCTGCAACAGTTCCAGTCCCGTGTTGCATTCTAGGTCTTCGAGTGGCAACAGCGGTGCCGGACCATAACTTACCTCAGTTTAACAGGCGTTTTAACGTTTCCCCTATTTCACCACTGTGGCCCGGCAGAAATTCCTGATTATTTGTCACAAGCATTTGGCTTGTAGGAAAAACTCGCAAACTTGCTAGAATTATTGCCCGCTCATGTTCCTTGACCGTAACAAATCAATTTCGCCTCAGATTACCACAAGAAGTTATTTTAAACTGCAACTCGGGAACGGGTAAAAACCCACTACGTGCAGTCTATTATTCCCCCCATTACCCCGGACCCGGAAAGCATAGTGGTCGGTTTAAGGCACATTTGCAGAAGTGTCCACCCACACGGTAATTTAAAGCAATTATTGGCCATTTTCTTTGGAGCCGAGAACTACTGAATGTCTTCCTGAAAGGAACTCTACGAAGAGTTGTTTTTCACCCCCAGTTTCTATCGATTTCCTTCTGCTGAAGTTTTTATAGTCCCGCGGGGTACAGAACCTTCGAGTGCAGCAAGCGCCTGGCTACACTCAATCATATATTACGAGGACTGTTAGTGTTGCCTCAATGCATCCAGGTTCCCCAGGCTAGGTGTTTTCTAGAGTTTGCTAATGGTGCTCCCTAACTGCAATTGTTGACGTATCTGTTATCCTTGTTGTCCAGTACGTTATTCCATTTCAATTAGTAGCTGCACTACTCTTTTAGGATGATTTATTTAAAAACATGCAATACCTTCTTTAAACCTGAGCACGCTACAAATAGGAATATGGAACTAATCAGAATCACTGCACTTTTTAGTAGAGAGAAAAATTCATATTTATTCGAAAGACAAATGTAGTTAGTCTCATAAGATCTTTTAGAAGTTATTTAAAATAAACTGGAAAGGTAATGTTTGTTATAAAATTGATTATTTTCTAATTTCATAAAAAAATTTAGTTTTAAAGAGGATCTTATCATAGTGTATGAAGTTTATGAAAAGTATTTCATTTTATTTGTTTTTCTTATGAATTCTTGTGAATTATATAGTAAAACTAACAATATAAAAAAAAACATATTTTTTAAGTTTACGAATAATAAAATCACTTCCATTTTCTAATACCTACACACGCCGACGAGGTGTTGTGCAATGAATCTTACCTAGGAAACTTTCATATCTATAAAATAAAAATTTCGCATTTACAAATAAATATGAAGTGTAAATTGGAGTTGCATGAAAAGTGCTCCGTACCATAATTTAACTCGTAAATTAAAATATTTAATTCACAAGAAAATTATAAATATACATCAATATCAAGATCAATAGATATAATCGTAAGGTCAGAGTTTATCAGCGAGCTTTGTTCGTATGTACCAAAAGAGATTATCCGATATAATTAGAAGCTGATTAAAAACCTGTTTGGCCTTTCCAAATTTTTCCAAGTAATATTTGAAATCGTGAAGGGGAATTTGAACACAATTTTAGGCATAATGTTGGAAGAAGTTCATATTTAAAAAAATTTTGTATTTGGGAACTCGAGTTTTAATAAGAGATAGACCAGTGATTCCAGGATTCTTGAAATTGTTGATATTTCTAGCGTAATTAAAAAATCAAGTCAATTGTTAATTTGCAGATGTGTCGCAAAAATAAATCGGAAATGTGAAATGAAATTAATAATTAATCGCTATCGCCGGAAGTATTATTATTAAAAAACATTAAGAGTAATTTTACAGTGGTACATAACCACTCAATTTTTGTATTTTTGTTGTAGAAAAATAGAAATTGTTTATGAAAAATGACAATCCTGGTATCAACGATGACCACAGATTTGTAAAATAATCTTCCCAAATTTCAGAGACATCAACTAGAACATACTCCTTTAAAGCGTTATTTAGAATGGGAGTGGAACTCACAACCTCTGGAATGTTAGATTCGTTGTACTCTCGCTGATCCAGCAAGACTAGATTTTTGGATTCGAAAAGCACAGAAAATTTTTTTATCGAAATGCACAGGAAATTCTTTTAATCATGAATCATCCAAAAAAAATCCTCATTTTGTGTTATCATGAATATATAAGAAATAAGCATTAAACGATCGGGTTTATTTCATAAGGCAATTAAATGTAATGTTGTTTGTTTATGATAGTGATAATCATATTAAATTACACTTGAAATTATGTTAGCATTTAAAGCGGCTAAACTTAAATGAGCTAAGGCAATTATCAATCCAATTATTAATCCAATTAGCTAATGAATAACCACTGACAGGACTAATCCCCTGCAATGTTCATGTGTCAAAAACTCAATTAATTTCACAGTCTTCCTCATCACAGACGCCGTAAATTAATGGACTGCAGTCGATAACTTAATAACATTGGGTTACTATTCCGACGCAAAAAAAAACATAGTTGTGTTATAACCGCTGTCATCGGTGATGTACTTTGGACACGATGTCCTGTCTACGAATTCGAAACCGCCAAAATTCTCAATGCATTATATTACATTGTTTACTTAACGCGTCGTCCCGAGCAGGAGGGAGGCTGCAGTTGGTATATGTGACCCTTCATAACGGCAAGTTCCAGAGCAGGTCTCGTAGGTTGATCAACGCATTTATCTTAATTTAATTGACTAATTGCTCCATCGATTATTCATCGGAAACAGCATTTATTGGCCATTGGCAAGACTCGTAAATTTTGAGGCTCATCGACTGTGAAAGTTTCAGCTGAATTCATGCCATGATAGGCTCGAAATTTATAGCAATTCATTGCTACACCGCCACACATGCTGGCGCTGATATTTATAACATTTTCACAATTTTGATTAGACTGTGCGACTGGTGACGTTATTGCTGTTAGTGGGTTCCAAAAGCGCGGTACCACCGTGCGCGTGTTCCCCATGTTATTCTGCAAATGTTTCCGATGTTTGTGCATTCAAGCGGCAGCACGTATCCTAGGAATTCTGCAACGATTGCAATTTAGCGAATTCTTTATTCATGTTGATGCCTCTCAAACAAACGGGCGTCCAATATAATTTAAATGCTGGGAATTCGGCTTGAATCTAGAATAAAGATAATTGCTTTAACGTAAATCAAATTCGTTTTTGCTACGAAGCAAAAGCATTGTGGATTTTCACAAAAGGAATTGATTTGTTTTAGGCTTATGATAAAATACTTGTTTATCACGCTTTTATAGTCCCTTAAGATAGCCTTAAAAAAAAATAGTTCAATCCTAGGTGTCGTCAGATTTAGCTTACTTTTTGCCCTCAAGTCCTCATAAAGAAGACTTTGAGGCCTATTTAAAAATTACTGGTTAGGACAATTCATTAAGTTTTAATTCAAGTTTCGTCTCCTTGGTTGCAGCTATGTCCCCATTTACCACTTTTAGATCTAAAATTCAGTTTTAAATTTACTTTTAGCCTTCGAAAGCCTCACACAAATGAAAATATTAACCCCATAAAAGCCCTCAAAACATTATTAATTCAAAATTTACCCCCAAAAGCCTCATAACTGCATGAAGGGTTCGGGAGTGAGAGGAAGGGGTACAGTAATAATTCATTCATCATCATAATTCGGAGTGTTGTTACGGTGTTCAAAACAAATGAATTAACAATCGAATTAAGAAAATATTAAAAATCTTACTGAAATAATAACAACAACTTGATATTCTTGAAAAATGAACTCGGCAAAAAAATTTGAACAAGCAAAATGTACTAAACCAACGAATTAAACAAACCTACGTACATTCTACGTCGTGTGTTCTGTGCCTTGATGTCCCATTTCCCGAGCCACAGGACATGACCAGATACGAATTTAAAATTTAAAATATTTTATTATCTTTCAATACATCAAATTTTTAATGATTTTTTCTTATGGAAAAAAATTCAACTTTTTAATAAAAAACACAAATAAGAATTAAATATTTGTGTAAAATTGCTAGAGGTGTTAGAAATAGGAAATTTCTTATGTGCTAAGTCAAAATAAAAGAGTAGTGTAAACTGGAATTTCGCTCAAATTAAAACTTTTAAAACCAACAATTATTTTACAAAAATACTTGAAAATTTGTGTAATATTTAAGAAAAAAAAACAATATTGATTAAACATTAAAAAACAATCATTAGATTTAGATTAAGAGTCTGGATTTGTAGGAATCATTTTGAAAACAATTATTTAAAATAGCAGTTGTAATTTTTAAATATATTTCAATTATTTCCTTGCCCGCGTTTATTAAAATGATTAAATTATAATCATTAACTTTATTTTATTTTATTTATTAAAATTGATTTCTACATTTTCTAATAAAGTTTTACATTTTAAGATTAGCTGTAATGAAATTAAATTTGATTTTCCCTTTCTCACTCAATAAAATAAAAACCATATTTGAGTTTTATATTTTATAATCAGAAATAATTGTTTTTATTTAATTTATTTCCTTTAAAGACAAGTTGTTACCTTTCTGCAGTATTTACTTATAGAGTTGTTACCAAGTGAGATGATTTGCTAGCTCAAAAAAAGCTGAAGACGATTACAGATTTTCAGATCCATGCTTGAAGGACTATGCTTGTCTACATTCATTTTGAATCGTTTGTTTGCGTACTTGATAATATTTTTTGTTGCTAAGCGTATATTGATTGCGCTAATATAAAATTTATGGTAAAGCTGACATGTGCTTAAGTCATCCAGCAAAAGCAAAAAGCAGTTTTTTTCCCAGACTTAGTAAGGCATTCCTTTTAACCCTGGAGCAGAGGCAATTGTAGTTATATGTGTACATACCGAACAAGATAATATTCTCCCCGAAACAAACGGCGGAGAGTCAAGGTAATTAATCTTCTTTCTTTGATAAAACCTTCTCAGCTTTCCAGAATTTCGTTTACTTTATGTTCAGGTAAAAACGTTTCATGGACAGTTCACTTTGATGAGAGCTGTTAAGTTGCCAGAGGTACCTTGGGAAAAAATTCCTTTTTAAGGTAAATTTCTTAATATCTTAAAAGCCTAATAGTACTTCACACCAAAGTTAGTCCTTCGGCAAATTCTATTACCTCCACCATCTTTAAATGCAGATTAATCTGATTTTTTTCCCATTACCGTTGACTGAGAGCAAGGACTGGCACAACGTCCGCACTGGTGTGTCCTATTGTCTCATATTCAATATTTCTCGCATCAATTGAACAAGGAAGAAGAACCGCACAGGTGCCAATATATTGCGGTTAACAAGTTCCTACAGGATTTCCTCCGTGCACAGGAACCGCTGTGCGAAAGTTTTATGGAAAAGTTTCAATAAATGAGGCAATTTATAAAATCATTTATGAATTTGTTAACTCCCAGATACTCCTATAGTGCCAGAACTGTTGGGATCAGTTCGTTGCAGCCTTAAGCTGCGTAGATTACCTGCTCTGCCGAGGATAGGGTGCTTAAGAGTCTTCTGAACTAAAAAATTAGGCAAGAACACCCTATTCGAGTTACGTGCGCTTCGCACGTGTTCCAACCAGCAGATGTGCTATTTTAAATTTTTCATTTCCCCGAACAGATGGTGTAGGTAGCAGCATCACCCCCGAATCCCGGAGGAACAGATTCGCATGCAAGTGTAGATAAACCGAAAGATGCATTGGATACCCGTTGAGGGACTCGCGAAAAATCCAGAAAAGCAAAACTTGCATAAAATTTGCACTGAGCTCGTGAAGAGTTTGACGGAAAACTCTGGAGAGGTCGTAAATTGGTTTCTGCAATGATTTATTGCTACTTATAGTACCTAAAAACGCACAACATACCCCGGGCGATGCACTCGCCGATTGCATTTAGTTTTTTTTTGGAAATGCAACTACCTGCAAGGGTTAAAGTACTACACGGAAATGCATCATGCAACAGAGCCAGAGTTGCATGCAATAGATCTTAAAAAACAATTCACCGTCATCGCGGATTTATGTTTATTTATTGCTATAAATATGAAAACTACTGAACACTAATTCTGTTTGAGCATTTCAGACGAGGTTCGGAATTTTCGTGTAGTAATCAAAAGGATTACTGAAACGCGTAAAATTTACAAATCATTGTCTTTTTTAAAGAAATAAATAAAAGTTTGCGTTGATGAATAATTAATTAATTGAGCTTTCAAGAGAAAAGAATAATTTCAGAGGGGAAAACTGAACGGCTAATGATTTTCAAAAATGTGACACTTTTAAATCTTTTCTTGAATGATCCAGTTATTGCTATGTATTAAAATTATCTAAAAATCACGAGATTTCCAAAGCTGGTCCTGTGACGCTTAAAGTACTTGTTTATACATTCCCACATGCACTTTTTAATCCTCTAATTAATTATAAGACGATTTAATTTGGAGGAAAAAATAGAAGTTCATTTTATAAAAAAACAAAATACAACCAAAAATTAAATTTGTCTCGTATCGAGGAAAAATGTTGGAATTTAAAAGGGCGGTATTTCTATTACTAAAAAGAATCTTTTGTAAAGGATTTATAACTTTCCATCATTTTTATGAACTGGATACATGAAATTTCCAGTACTCGGAATCAAAAGTTGTGATAATTAGTGTAATTTATGCAAGATAAGATTTATTTACCATGGAATTAACAAAATTTACCCATTTATGTCTTTTATTCTTATTTTAGGACTAGACGAATTATTTAAATTAATTAGTTTAAATCATGACACTTAGATTCTTCTAATTACATGGATTTATAGTATTTTTTGGCATTTAGCATAGCAATGCACTTTATAGATCTGTATCGTGCTAGATCATAGGAGGAAAACTTTGAAAACTTGCTTCTATCGACAGGAGTTTTTAAAATTAAATTTAACGGACCGAAAGTTTGAACTCAAAACATCCGGTTGGCTTATTTTCGGTTTTACACATATGGGGATCTAGCCAAACAAGACGCGGTTGAGTTTATATATCTACTTTTTCCTTGTCCGCTTATATGAATTATTTTACTTTACATTTTAAGAGGTATGGGATGCGTGTTTGTTGCACGTTCCGAAGTGACGAGGAGATTCTCAACTTGACTGCCACAGGCACTGCCCCTTTTCAAGGTTCTCCGAATTGATACTAGAGGCGTTGTTTTGAAACCGCCACCGAAGTATAAATAAAATTTTTCGATATTTTTCAATATTACTCATACTTCGCCGTCGCACTCAAAGAAACGCCAGCGCCAGCTGAAGGAAAATAAAGTAAATAAGAAGTGGTTCGCGTCTTTAATAACTATCCAACTGCTTACATAGGTGAAATGTCAATATTCTACTTGATAATTTCTGACAGTTGTTCTAGCAAAACGAAGCTGTTTGGTCCTGGGTTGTTTATTAATTCTGCAAAAATTGGGGACAAAAACTCTTCGAAAATGCCTGCGGTCACAACGACGCAGGCAGTGAAAAGCGAACGCGAAGAACGCCTGCTGGAAGCCTTAAAGACTCACATCCAAAAGGAACGACAGCGGAAAAAGGAGGGTAGGGGGAGGCTCTGCACAAGTTCTTCAAGAAGAGTCTCTGATTTTTCTTAATTTCCAACAGAACACGAAGCGGAAGTTGAAGAGGAGCGCCTCCGTAGGGAGCGTGAGGCGAGGGAGAAGCAAGACGAAATGACCCTCGGCGAAACACGGGAACAGATCCAGAAGCTGGACCAAAAACTGAAGGAGTTGAAGAACCAGAAGCAACAACTATTTCTGCAGCTGAAGAAGGTCCTGAAGGAAGATGAAAACAGGAATAAGCAGCAGCAACAGAAAGATAGGTTTGTTGCGCGCCTTTATAGTAAGATTATGTTGGTTACTCTGCGTTTCCAGTGAGATGTCCTGGCACGCCTTGCCTCCACAAGCCGCGCCACACGGGCAGATATTCTTACCACCACGGCAAGCACCGCAGCAGATCTTGCAGAAGGTGAGGCGTTCGTGTTCCGATCCTAACTGACGAAGTAAACACTTCATAAATTTCAGGGTACTCCCGTGAATATATCGAATACGCCGATCAAGCGAGGTAGGAGCCCCTCCCCGCCATCGCCGCAGGGATATTACAAAAATTCAGCTTATTCAGCATCCCCTAGTAACCTTAGAAACTATTTGTAACCTTTGAACCACTTCATGAGCATTTTATTTGCAGAACACGAGGATGCCAGGCGAGGGGACGTTGCCCGGGTTTTGTGGAACAGTACGTGATCATGAATCTCGAAATGCCTCTCTGATTTCCCTTGTTTCTTTCCAGAACCAGCACAGTACCAAAATCCGCCAGGAACCCTTTTCTACCAGACCACATCGGCTCCTCCGGTACAGCCGGACTCCCGGGCCCAGTCGATTATGTATCCTTCGTACAACTTGAATCTGATGCATCCAAGACCGAATTACCACATGGAGATGGCTCCGCAGCCTCCCCAGCCGCAGGTGCACCCTAAACAGAACGAAAAAATCTACATCAACATCGACGTGCATATGCCCATTCCACACCAAAATTCGGCCGGGGGACATGCCGTGAAGCCCAGCCACGTTGCGATGGAGGTTAAGCCTGACCCGTCGCAGGCCCAAGGCCCTCACCTTCCCGAAGGTGTTGCCTACACGTCCCTGATGCCGGGACTGCCGATGCACCCAACCGTGATGCAAATGCCCGCGAACCAGCAAGTAAATGTCTAAGATTTCTGATAACTTTGGCTGTGTTGTATTTTGCGCCAAAGTCTCTGACCGCTCCAATTAATGCTGTTTTTCTAGAACCCTAAACCGTCGGGCGCCACTAGCCAGGGGTACCCAAGCCGCGGCTCCGGACACAACCAGCCCCCCATGCAGGACCAGCAGTCCCAGTCCCAACAAATTCACTACCCACGCCGGCTGTTTTAGTAATAAGATAAGAATGTTTGACTTTAAGCGCTGATCAGAGCATTTATTAAATTAATCAATCAATTTTTCGAATATTTTATTGGGGTTCACAAATGAGGCGATTTGAATTTATCGCGCGTTTCTCTTTGAATAGCAAGCGCCATCTTGCTGTGGAGTCGCATCTGCATACTGAAACCATAATTTTCGTCGCCAATCAATTTTTTTGAGGAGGAATTTTTCCAATTTAACGTAGATAGCAAACAATTTTAGAATTTGTCCATTCTTCTTTTTACCGCTTTCCCAACGCGTATTGCATTTTTATAAAAATGTATCAACGTCTTTTATGGAATTCAAATCCTTACTCTAGCTACACGAGCGCCAATTGCGGCGTCTGTTAGTTTAATTAACGTCCGTATTCTTTGATTAAACTGAAGTTAAGATTCAAATTAATTAATAGTAGTTGTTTCAATTAAATCGTATTAAAATTATCCCCAGCCAAATTCCTCTCATTATCTTCTACTTTCGTCAAAGTAGCTCCGAAGGAGGGTAAAATCAAGCAATCCACATCGCTTGGTGTCTATGAACCTAGATTTATTTGACATCCGTGCTCTCACCTGAACGGTGTTTTTTGTTATTCGTCGCCGCCGTGTGACAAGCGCATTCAATTTCTCGGGCGGATCGTAAGACAGTAAAAAAGCGTTCATATTGAGCCACAATTTGAATTAGGATCGTCGCGCTCTTTAATTTATACCCCAAAAAATTTCCGGCAAATGTAATCCAATTTCGGATCATTGGTTTTGTGCGTGTGTGTTTTTCCGCGACCAACCAGTGGACTTCTCTCTCACCTGAGCTACCTGCCTGGCAGCCAGTGCGTGTGCCCTGCGTGTTCCTCTATCACCAAATCGTTCGGTGTCTGGGATTAAGAAGTGCGTTTCTCTGTGTAAAAATAGATAACACCGGAGGACTCCAGGAATGGCAAGTAAGTGCTCGAAGATCGCTTCTGGGCCGTTCGATGCCCTCAGTTTAAATTTTCTGGGAGCTCCCGTTCGCATTTGTTTGAGCTTTGTTTATGTCTCGGAGTTTTTTTTGTTGTTTTTATATTTTGACAGCGAGGATAGGTTGATGCGGGTCTACTTCCGGCCGGAAATCTTTCGTGGGCGGCTCTGAACCCGGTGACATTAACTTATTCGACGCATTCGACGATTTTTTCGCTCATTACGTTTTCATAAACAAGCAGGGAAAATCAATATTTATGAGTCCCTCGACTATAAATAATGCGACATAACCTCAATTCGAAGACTGCTCTGGACAGGGGGAGTTTGAGCAATCCACCGAGCACCGATTACCTAGGGCTGCTCTTCCGGACTTTGTTGTCGGGTTCCCGGGAAGACTCATTTCATAGTCTTTTGCAGCATCAATTATTAGAAAAGAAACCGGAAAAGTACAAACGTTCCAGAAATTCGCCCTTGCGAAGGAGACGAAAATGTGTCTCATGGAGTGAATTCATGGAACCTTTTAAGGCGTCTTAAGATAAATTGCAAATATTTTTGGGATATTGATTTCCAGGATTTGTTCCGTTTTGAGGAAGTGGGTTACGACCTCCGGAAATAGTGCTCCCAATTGGAACTTAAACGGACTGCCGGGGAAAATAAGTTATGGGAGGTTTGCATCTAGAGCGCACTGATTTAGGACAACCTTCACTTTTTCAGAATCAGCCCGGGGCATATTTCTGGTATAACCTTAGATGGTCACACACGCTCAACTCAATTTGGATTTCCCAAAATAAACTCTGAACAAAAATAGATTTTAGTCGAAAATCCTTTTCTCAAAAAAATGTCCGTTAAATATTTTTATTTTGTTATATTGATACTTCGGTAAAAGAGGGCGTTTTTTCTGATGTATTTTTCCTACATAGGCAATTTGAATTTATTTTATATTTTCCGATTGGTGATGTTCGTAATAGAAATATGCAAAACTTGTCTACAAAATGTCTCATATTGAAATCTGTGTATTTCTATAATGGAATAATGACCAAACAAACCGATCTTTAAATTGATCCATGAGGTATCGAAAGGCGGAGGTTTTATGCGAGTCTACTTCATAATTTTGCAGCAGTACAGAAACAAACACGCACTAGGTTGACCCAATCAAGTCAAGCAGTCAAAATCCGTGCAGTGATTTCTCTGCGATGCGAGAACAGATAGATATTCCAAAAGTATTTGCTTTAAGCAATCCCAGCAATGGTCTCTGATATGTAATTTTCAAAATAGCTTTCAATATTCAAAAACGCTTCTAGTATAGATAGTGATAGAGCCCTTTTTCCATTAGGCAGATTGTAATGATTTAACAGCTGTATAAAATAGCACTCAATCTCTCTTAAAATGCTTTCCATGATCCTAGAATTTAAATATGCTTTTTATAGATAACAATTTGATAAGAATAAGTAAATGAGTATATACAAAAAATTCCTCATTCTTTTGTTTCTGAATTATTACTATTGCTAGGGCTCCAACGTTCAGAATATTTCGACCTATGCCACAATTTTATTTATATTGAAACTTAATAATAACTTATAGATATCAAGAAAATGACGAATTTTTAAAAAAATTTATCAAGTGTACTTTGAGTTGTAACAGAATCACCCAGTAAGACTTGGTATAAAACATAATTTCCTAAGTCAAGTGAATAGATAATATGAAAATAAAGTAAAATATAGTAAACATGTTTTCGGTGTTATATAAAAAAATAAATCAAAATTTGCGAACTTAAAAAAAAATGTATTCAGTTTGAATATACTTAAACTATTGCGTTTTCCTGCAGAAATATTATGCAGGTTGGCCTACCTCTTGAATTAATTACACTTACTTCTTCGCCTCTTGGATCTTTTCTAGCCACTCCAGTCATTCTTTCATAATTCCATATAAAATTGTTCGTTTTCAGTCCACTATTTAGCAGGTTATGATCTTTCATGCAAAAATCTGTTTTAAAATAATAGTAAAAAATAATTAGAATGTATAATATATACGCAAACATTATTAATACTAATCCTATGTAATATAAAATATTATAGATTGTCTCTTCAAAATATATAATTACTAATTTATCAAAGTCCTTGCTAGCTCTTTTATTAGTAATACAATATTGAAGATTTTCCCTCGAAAAGCTTTAAAGGAGATAAAGGAGATAAATTAATTTCCTGATATGAAACAACACAACGTAAAATAAAAAGCAATTTGTTTTGAAATACACAAAAAGGTCCCTTTGAAACCATACGATGGAAAATAAATTATTTTTGTTAGAAGACTCAGCGTAAGAGTTCTGTTTATAGCTTTTCTGGATTTTTCCACAAAATATCTCCTCCGAAAGGTCAACGTTTAAGGATGGGGCGATTGTCCAAATACTTACAAAATAAATTATTAGCCTAAGTTGTATTTTATTACTTCTTCCAGCAGAAGCAAGAAGATATTATAAAGTACTAGCGTTTAGTTTGAACCCAGTTTACGGTGTATGTGTTTATTAGAACACTGATTTATGATCAAGTGACTCAACATATGAGCTACAAATTGTTAATCTATCGATTTAATTAAATTGACCATATGTAAAAAATTCACAAACGTCTAATTTTTCACTTAGAAAAAGTTATTTTTGTCTGAACACCGGAGATGTGAAATAGTGTATGCGTCAATGTATTGAAATTGAAATATATTTAGTTCAACTTATGTTAGTTTTTCTTCGTTCCCAGGTGTAGCATTAATATGATACATACTTTAGTTTCCTTGAAATCACTAAGCCGCATAATAATGAAAACATAATCGAAACTCATCCTGTAATTTTCAAACCATTCCTAAATGGATCGGAAAAGAGAAAAAAATGTAGTTTTAACGTCTATCGTGTAATTTTATTATAAGTGTAGGCATCCAAAAGTTCGTTTCACGTCCGGATCAAATTAAACAAAATTTTCTTCAACAGCAAGGAAAGCTTAAAGCAGCTTGTAAAAACTCTTTAAAAATAAATTGAATGTGTGTATTTACAATTTTTAAATAGAGCGTTTACAATATGTACATAAAAATAATAAAAATTTAAATAAAATATTTTATTTCAATATTTTTCACAAAGTGCGGCATTTTTAGACCACGTTAATTTGTACGGCGAAAATAGCGAAATAAATGATCAACCTCATTACATTATCGTCGGGTGATTAACCCCTTACGTTTGATTGATTTGCACAGGCGGAGCAGCAACTCCAGTGCAAACCTCCGGGAACAGGGAGGAGAATATCATTGCATCGAATTCAGCAATTTTACACGAAATGAATTCCACACCGCTGCGACGATGATGCAATTTAGAGCTGGGGCTCACCTTTTGTTTTCCAGTTCTATAACTTCACCACCACGACCACCGCAGGGTTGCAGGGTAACCGGGAATTTATTGAGGGCAAGCAACCCTTTAACTTTTGACTACCCAATAAATGCTCGAATCAATTCTTGAATTGTACGCTGGTGATTCCAAAAGTTGAGCGAGTAATAAAATTGCAACCTAAATTTTTGTTGTCATTGTCGATTGTCGAATGTGCAGACAAACAGACACATACCTTAATGTTATATTATAATTTTTTCTTGCTATTTTTCAAAACCCATGTTGGAGTTGAGGTAGCGTGACTGCCGTAATTGTAGTATGATAACGAGCTTTACAAAATAGAACTACTTCAACATCTAGGTCAATACATTCAGCAGCCCGGAGCTAGATTGCTTGTCTGGTGCTTTTTTGCAATTCAATCCTTCCCCCTATCCTTTTCTTTTTTTCTTTTTTGAAGGATTCTTGAATCATTAAACAACTTTCGAACAAACAAGTCTGAGAAGTTTCAATTATACACTAGTAGGCAAGATGTAAATCTGATTAGTACTAACAATAATTGGAAACACAGTGCGAATAAAAGGGAAGCCGATTGGGACTCAAAAGATAAAAAGTTTCGTGTAGTCCTGGAGTAAAACAGCTCCTTATTCCTGGATTTTGTACTTCTCATCAGGTAGTACCTATTGCTCCCTTGCTCGAGAGTTTTATACCAAAAAGGGAATTTCGGTCTCAATGGCTTCTGGCGCCAGAAAAATTTTCTGCAATAATATGCACGCTGATGATGGCCTAGATGAAAGTTAGCTGAGCCGCCTGGATTATTATGCCTTCTTATCCTGTTTCTATTCATGGCAAAACGTGCGCTTTGCCCCTCGAGACAGAAGCGCCGTGTTTCTGAGGATGGGGCTATTTCAGCTCTCCAACAGAATGATGGAATAAGGTGGATGCGGGGGTGGCTTATTTGGCGCAGGCTGACGCATCCGCTCGGATTTGCCAATTCCCCTTGTGGCATATTTCGTTTATTTGCATAGTGCACGCATTAAAATTTTAAGTTCGCTTTAATTATTTAAGGCCAGTACGACAAAGAGACTAAAAAGGATCTCTACAACATTTTAATTCTTCACCAACAGAGCCAGCCCTGGTCTTCATTGAGGAGCACAACAAAAGCAGAACGAACGAAATGGAAACTGAAATGGAAATCATTAAGCTCAACATTTTTATCATTCTACATTCTAGCATATAATCAGAAACTTGTTTTATCCTCATTCAGGTCGTGAACGTTTGCCTAGCACTGGTTCTGCGATGACATGGGCTTTTTATTTGGTTCGTTTTTTTTTCTGCTTTTCAATGTTGCACTCTTCCAGGCAGAGGTCATATTATTGTAAAAAAACGTTTTCAGCGAACACTTCTACTGATAATTGCTCCTTATCGTCCACCTTGTTGCGCTGCCGCTAGTGGTGTAACACTTCTTGCAATAAAGTGTCCTAGTTCGTGGAGTATCATTTAGTGCTATGGAAGACCATACACTCCCTTTCAGGGCGTAGGTTTCCCTCCCCGGCTCTTTTATGCACAAACGTTCGCGGGCCAAGGACCTTAGCCGCTTTGAATATCTGAAACGCAATTAAGGCATCCTATGCCCAGCTAACCAGGACCTGGAAAATGCTTCCACTTGCCAGTTTTAGTAGTAATAAATCAGGCTTTTAATAACTAAGGTTTTGCTCGTAAAATTTTAGAAATTTCTGAAACAGATGTTTATTAGGGATATAGCGTATATCACTCGTGGGAGTCCCTGTTTATTCCTTTTATTCATTAGGAAAAGCACTTAACGTGCATCGTTCGTCTGGCGGGGGTTAGGCAGAGGCTTGCAGCAAAGGTTTGCAATGCTGCGTGGGTCACAAAGCTCTCGTAGCCTTCTCTATGTGTACATTAGAGCTCACAAGGTTTAAGTACGTCCTTAAATAATGTTTTTTTTTTTTGTATTTATTTTCCTGGCGCTTATATTTTCGCACGGAATCGCTTCTTTTGACTCCACCGTAGACGGTTTTGTGCAGGTATGCACATAAGTAATTGTCACGTAGAAGAAACATCACAGCATCATTGTTCTTCAGTATGGGGAGTGAAACCCACGACGGAAACGAGTTGAGGATTATTACTCGTTTTAAAAAAATATTTCGTTTTGTAATATATAAAGGAATCTCTTGAATGTATGTACTTCATATGGTGACAAAAAAGGTATTTTGACCATTAAAAAATTAGTTAGTTATTATGAAAAACATTATAAAGTAATACTACTTTATATTAAAACTTATTCGATAGGCCAGGTCAATCAATTTTCTGCTCATATTTTGGACAGAGTTTAACCGACAGTTTTTCGACAGACCGCTTAACGATAGCGCAGTAAAAATTCTATAATTCAATTACAATTTTTAAATGTGGATAGGATGTACAGACATTTCACTGCTGTCTACACTGTTCCTGGATTCATCTAAATTAACCTGATTGATGGATATGACTCTAATTACCTAGGATATATTTCTTTTAATGTTTGCAGCTGATATCGATGATATTATTGAGAGCCTTAAAAATGCATCTCTTGCGAAAGACACAGAAAAGACCATAGCCACACTGAATAAGATAATATCCAGTGAACCGAATCACTACGACAAGTTTGAGCTAACTCAGCCCTTCTTGGAGCTGCTCAAGTCGGAAAACGTAGACATAAGCAAGGAGGTTGCAAAATGCATCGCAGAAATAACGAAGACAGAGGCCCAACGGAAAAAATTCACGCAGACGGAAATTATCCAAGCTCTTACCGACTGCCTGAAAGATATCGACACTAATTTCAATATGGAACTGACGACACAGGTCTGTAGAGCATTGGGCAATATTTGCTACTTGAACGATGAAGCTAGAAATATTGTTCTTAACATCGGGGGCGATGAGCACCTGATAAAGCTGTTGGATATAGAAGCACAATGTGATAAACCTAATGAATTGCAATTTATAAAAGTCCGAGGCGGATTGATTTCAAACTACCTCTTGGGAGGAGAAAATTTAGCCAAGAGAGCGATGGATCTTGGCATTATGGATAAAATACAAAAAATTGTTGATCAGTGTGTAACTGATGTAGAAAAAAACGAGGATCTTCTTCTGAATGTTCTGCCACCATTAAGTATTTTAACAGAGAATGTATCTGACCTTAATTTTGAACCAAAGCTGAACAAGCAGTTGGCACAGATACTCGCCGCCTCCACGAATCCCGATTTAGCAGAAATGTGCCTTGAATTACTGCACTATCAAGCAGAAAATGGTACGTAATTGTTTCCAAGTAGAATTGTATTCTATTAAGTTAAAATTCTAGATGACGTAAAACTCCTCCTGGCCAAGGCGGGTTTGTGCGAAACAATTTACAAACTGCTGGAAAAATACAAAACCCTCGCGAATAGCAGTGAAGCCAGAGCCTTAATGAAACTGGCTTGTGATCTTATCGTTCTAATTTTAACCGGAGGTAAAAAAATTGCAGTTTTCCAATGGAACTAGTCTAATGCATGCTTGTCGGATTTCAGATGAATCTATGCACTACCTCTATTCCACGCCACTCCTTAAGAGCATGGAGAGCTGGCTGGATTCGTACGACATCGATTTGTTAACAACAGGAGTCCTGGCGCTGGGTAACTTCGCTCGTACTGATAGCCACTGCATATATATGGTGGAAAACAAAGTCATGAAGAAACTCTTGGGTAAGCAAGCACACATGATTCTATAAGTTTTAGAATTCTCATAGTGGCGCGAACATTTTCCTTGTTTTGTTTTTTTTTTTTTTCTCACCTCACAGAAATCCTTTCAAAGAACAACGGCGTAGAGGATGATATGCGGCTGCAGCATGCATTGTTAAGTGCTCTGAGGAACCTCGTTATACCAAAGCCGAACAAGGGAGCAGTTATTCAGGCCGGTTTAGTGCAAACAATTCTTCCCATGCTGGAAATCCACCAGCCGCCAGTTGTCTTTAAATTGCTTGGCACGTTAAGGATGACTGTGGATGGACAAGGTAAATAATTAATGAAACATTTTCCCCGAAAATAATAAAGAAATACAAAACAGAAAAACTCGCTCTGGAACTGCTCCAAAATAAAACCTTGATTGAGCAATTAGTCCATTGGAGTAAGTCTTCAGATTATGCCGGCGTGACTGGGGAATCACTCCGTTTGATGGCATGGCTAATAAAGCACGCCTACCAGGCGAAAACATCGTGTAAAAAGGACAAGGAATCATCCTCTGAAACAGGCACAACGAACACCATAGAAGCGACGGAGGCTTCAATAGACACTTCTTCGGCACGAGTTGATGAGACAAGTCTGAGGGCCTTTGTGAAGACCGAAGGAGCTGTTGAGAGCATGGTTAGCATGTTGACTTCTCAACACTTGGTCATGCAAAATGAAGCTTTAATTGCCTTAAGTATTTTGTCAACAATATTTCTCTGTAAAAACGACTCAAACATTAATTTAGACGATCTGTACATTCAGTGCGACTTAGGCAAAAAATTATCGGAATTTATTAAACGCTCCTCGGACAACATGACTAAAGAAATCGTTGAAAATTTGCAAACAGTAACGAGTTTACTCCGGAATTCTGATAAGCTCGTTGCGCATTTAGAGGAACATAATATCAATGAATTGCTAAAATCTATTCCTATTTTAACGGAATATTGCACGCTATAAGTATATTTTTTCGGTGAACAAATGCGGTTTTGAAAAAAGTGACTTTCGATTAAAATCGTGCGAATTTTATCGTGAATAGTAACATACGTTTTTATTTCGTAAGATTTTGTTACTTTTCACAAAATTTATATTTTTTTAAATATTTGTTTTTTACTTTCATTTGAGCGTATATATTTTTTTGTCTCGAGGACTGAGTGGCAATTATTGATTTCTTTAAGACCAAGGAAAACTCCGCGATTTAAGTCACGAATCTCAGCAATGCAAGACATAAAGTTTTAGATTTTACTGAAATTACAAAATTACAGAAATCAGTTGTTTCACATGTAAATATTTTCTACTAAACTTATTGCATTCATTGTTTTTTTTATACATTTATTGTTTACGCTCAATGTAGTTATGTAATAGTGCGGCAAATGCAAATCTGATGCGATTTGGAATAGTTGTAGTGAGCGAATGATGCATATTTTTCAGGAAACGCTTTTCTTTGCGTACATCAATGGCCCAAAAGTTTTAACCCGAAACATTTTTATTATTAAATTTTTCTTAAATGCAAAGACTGTTCATTATAATGATATCAATATCAAAACTGGTTTTCAAAAAGTATTTTAAAGAACTGAATCATCAAAATTATTGAATTTTTTTCATTAACTTGGAACGGAGGAGTATTTCTTACATTCCGAGATTGCAATCTACTGTAAAAAATCTCTAATGATCGTACAAAAACAGAGTAGAAAGGGCCAGTTTTATATAATTCATTTTGCTAATTTGGAGTATATGACAGAATTATTTAAAAAAATATTGCTGTATAGTTTTAAGCTTCGAAGAAAAAAATACCAATCATTCATCAGCGAAGGTTCCAACGAAACTTTTCTTGTTTTTAGTTCCTTTTTTTTCCTTTTAATTCTGGTGTTAATTAAAATCTAAGGTGTTATCAAATTAAAAAAATTGCTGGCTGCATGCATGCACCATCTGCAATATTTTGAGAAGTGAGGATAGGATTTCGTTGCTTTAAGAGCAGAACGCATAAAAGAAAGGCGATTATATCGAACAGTAATGCTACAGACAGTAAATTTAAATAATGACTAATTTCTGTACATTACTCACAGTTGAACTGCTTAATAAGTTTTAAACTGTTCTAAGCATTTTTACATTCATATTTTAAATTTCATTCAACTTATGAAACACAATCAGCGTTTATTGACGCACAGAAATAAAAAAGGAAAATAATTAAATTCTAATTATTTACACGGATAACGTTTTTAACGTGTTTTACAAGCAGTATTTATTTTTTTTTATTTTTTACAAATCTTATATTTAATTTTTGTATATTTGGTATATTAAAAGATTTAACAAACCGAAGACTATTTAAGAGGAAAGCAAATTTACAAATGAAAAATAAGAAAAACAACAAATATTGAACCGTAGATCTTATGTACCGTACGTACAATTTTTATTATTATATAAAGTTAAATTAGACAAGTTTCAAATTCAATAAAATTTCAATTCGTAATTTCTTTCAAATTATAATTACCACAAATCATCGTGTAAATTTCAATAAATGAACATAACTTCATGATTTTGTTTCTTTTTTGATGGTTTGGTTTTTTGTTAAAAATATAGCCCTTTTTAGAAGTTGTGATTTAAAATGGAACAGGTGAGTAATATAAAAATAAACTGGCCAAGTAAGCATGTTTTCTTGAAATTTTATTTTTAAAAATGAACTGTTTTGAACTGTACTACATACTCCTATAAAAAATTACTTCATTAACATGGTTTTTGATTTTGGGCCAAAGTAATACATGTTTAAATTTAAAGCCAAACTTTCTTCATTTAGTAGCCTGTGAGGAATCAGTTGTTATAGTAAGGGCCCCATCGTTCTTTGGACCCCTCGGGTATGGAACTCTGAAAATTAAGCAGTTTGATTTGAAGGTAAGTAATTTTTACAAAAGTAAACCCCGTTTGCTTTTCGCTTTGAAGAAAAGTGTTAGGTGTCACATCACTCTAAAAAAATAACTATATATAATACGATGAGTAATTTAAGAACATTTGACGCGACAGGCATCCAATTTGAGAGCAACGGTCGGCAATAATGTGTCTGTTCTGGCAAGTGTTAGACTGGCCATTCTGCTGGTTTCGAAAAGCTGAAAAAAGGTAAAATGTGTCTACCATTAAAAAATCTTAAAAATTCCAACTATAGACAAAGTTGTAGTGCTTTAGAGTTTATTTTGTTCTGCTTTTCTAAAACCTAAATATATTTTTGTCAAAAGATCCAGTAAACCGATTTCGATTTGCATACAATTTTACACAACCTTACAAATGTTTTTGTTTTTTTAAAGTTTCTTTTATAATTATAATTTCCACCTCTTACGGTTTAAGATAGTTTGCATTGAATAATAATAAATATTTATTTTGTGTGAAAACTATGCCTTGCAGATAAATATTTAAATTGTGTTTTAAATCCATGGTTTTAAAATCGTCAGTATTTTAAAACTTTTAGGCTTTGGGATTTTAATGAAAATAGGTATTTTATATTTTCTATCATAGATATTTTATGACTCATATATTTTTCCACTAATTAAAATATAAGGTTTTTATTTAAATTAATTACAATAAAAATCATGTATAAAATTCTAGTCTCTACTAAAGCAGGAGAAACAATTAACTAAGATAAATACTTTACCCTGATTTACGTGCAATTCGACTTATGCAATGGCATATATCGTGGAATTTCGAGATATCAACGTTGCATAACAATTAATTAATAAGCTTAATAAGAACAGATAAATAATTTTATGGTTATTGAGCTCCCGTTTGTATACAAAATACCGCCTTGTTGGCTGCGTGCTAATTGGGGAGCCACTTTGCAAAGGGGTTTCTTATTTCCATTTTTGACGAGAATTTAGTTTTCGGTTCTAGACTCGTTTAATAAAATCTCTAAGTAACATTCATCAATTCAGTTTCATTTCCATACAAATTGAAGATAAAATGTCCTGCTATTTTTTTATAGTAAGGCTTAAGTAACACAGGAGTTACTTTTCATATAAAACACACTTTATAGACTAGGAGTGATCAGAGAGGAGTATTTTCATATTACGTAACGGTCAGAGGTAGTCAGGGAATAGGCACAAGTCCAAAAATTCTCGAATAAAGGTACTTATTTGGAAATTTTTGAAAGTGCTTATTTCTAAAATTCAGATTGATATATAATTCCATCTGTGCCACCAGACAAAAGCATAGGCCAAAGTATATCAACTCAATTTTGAATGCTACGTCTTCTATCAGAAATCGAAGAATTTAGTTTCTTTTGTTTTTATCGTTGAATCATATTTGCTTGCAGATTTGATCAATTATTTAACTCAATTATTCTGGAGCAAATACAATTAGTTTGAAAAACAGTGGAAATATCTTCGGCATGGTGGAAACCAAAACGGAGTAGATTACGGGTGATCCTATTTGCTCAGTTAACAACAAGTGCAACAACCTTTGGTGCCAACTTGTCCGTGGTGCGAACACTGGTTGCAAGGTGGCAGCACCATCAACCTCGGCCACGTCAAATCGTAGCTCAGCTGGCTCAATGTAGAATTACCGTGTGCAGATTACCTTTTCGTTTGTCGTGTCTGGAAACGGGAATTCGTGGAGAAAATCGCTGTCAATGCACAGTTTTAAATCCGAAAACACGTAATTTGTGTGTGCAAACTTCAATATTACAAGTGTAAGCAATTTTTCTGTGAAATTTTCGGATATTCTAAGGGAAAAACGGAAGAATTCACCGTGGGAACCAAGGGCAGGCCATAGCGATTTTGACAGACAACGTCAAGTGGTTGTCACTTCATTGTAGTACTATGCTTGGCAGATTTCTTGCCTTGTGTAAGTTCTTGTGATTTTTTTAATTAAAATTAAGACGGACCGACGAGGTGATAGCATCTCTTCGTGCATGAAATAGTTACAATATGCCTCAACTTTTTGCTGCCGCTGGATGACTTCCGCGACTATCGGATCTAGAGTTGAAGGTCTTCGACTTGATTTATACATTTTTTCAAGAGCAAGTGATTTAGTGAAATTTGGGTTATTACCGCGGCCTGGTTATAAATAGGCCCAGCAATTTAGATCTTGTTTATTGGCTGGGTGTATCAACCCGGCTGAGCAATTTTCATGAACAGGCTTAGAATGTAAAAAGTTGTTTAGTCATTCCAGCTCTGTGTCTTTTGCTAGTTGTGGATTTCCAGCAGTACAAAGGTAAAAGCAGGAAAGTTTTTCTCATGCTTTTCTTAATTAGCAGAAAACAAGAACAAAATAGATACAGATTAATTCATCAACCTCGCAACTGCTGAGCGCTTGATAAAAAGACACACAAGTGCTCCGATAAAGCAAACAGTACCGCACTATGCACCTTGAACGAATTCACAATCTCCCGTGGTCTCTCTGCCATCAAAGACGGTATCAGCCGTGACGCACGTTTTTGCGCAGACAAGCCGAAGTGATGTTTGCCGGAGTATAGTGGCAAGTTCAGGCCACGTTTCGGATGAGACGATGCGCTTTCATGTCTAAAACTCACATTGGTTACCATCAACTGGTTTTGAATCTCCAGAGTGCTTTCCCTTCAATGATTTAAACATTTTATGAAAAGAAATTCAACGGAGTCAATCTCGGGCAAACGACTTTAATCTTGTATATTTGTAATTTTTTCCCACAAATTTTAGTTTTTCCTTTTCTATAAATTAGATACTGAATAAGCAAACTGGCTCGATTTAATCCAATAGAGCAGCTATCAATAAAAGATAAACAAATAAAGCGACCTTCAAAGAAAATGCACTTGTTTTGCAATCCGATACAGGTGAATAGTCGCAGATACGGAGGGTGTAAAGGGAAAGTGATGAGGCTAACAGACACTTAAGCTGATAAGCTTAGTAAATCGGGATCACTGCTTGCACGAAATATTTGGAATTCCATTTGGGTCATTGGGTTGTTTTGGGACTTCAAATAAGACAACATCAAAGGGAACCCATTGGTGCTTATTTGAGTAATGGGAAAACTGAATTAAGATCGGGTTTCGTTAATCACGCACTGTGTTGAATAGCAATGTCCGATTAGCAAATTTAATTGATTATAGTGTGCTATCTCTTTATAGTTGAAGGTTTGTTTTGAATAGTCGGAGTATGTCTACTTAATCTACTTATATTCTGAGTTATATTTCTAGGCGGCTCAGTATTATATACGGTCCTAGCATTAAGATCTTTCAATGTAATTACTTTGTATATGATTCATACAGTCTAATAAAGTTAATCTGAATCAGAATCTGTACACTATTTGATTATTTCACCTGCAGAATATATGGATTAGATTGCTTGCTTTTTTGTTAGACAAATATTTACTCAGTATATTCTATAATTATTAAGGCGCTTAAATAATTACATTCCTTCTTCCACACAACCATTTCCGCAAAAGCAACAAGAGAAGAAATATGCATATAATTTTAGTTTTAGAATCATTTTTAATGATAAAATTACCTCTAAATGACATCATTTACTTACAAAACCTTGAGAACGTTTAGATTAAGAAATAATAAATAAAAAACAAATCGGAGTTTTCAAATCATAATATTTTTTAAAAACAATTTTTGAAAATGTGAAAAGATTTATAAACTTCGACTATTATGGTCTTAAATACTGCCTTAAATTTTACTAAAAGAAATTAGTAACTTATTTTAGTTTTTTTTTCCAAATTTTATAGTTGCAGTTCAAAGTTCGTTCACTGATCAGTTGATCGCCAGTATAATTTAAGAACAACTAATGGAACCTGAGTAGAAACTTTTGACTCAGAGGCTATTTACCTCTAGCAGCAATGTCTTGTTCCTATATAAATAAATATATATGTTCCACGTTGGTTCTCTAAACAATTCGTCTATACCTAAGACTAATTTATTTAAAATCTGGGGATTACTGACGCAACTCATTAGAACAAAAGTATGAAAATCGGTTGTTCAAAAACTTAGGTATATAAGCGTATAAGCTCGTAATGCTAGCTTTATCCAATTATTAATCTAAAACAGTATAGATTATTGATTACAGTGCATTTGCATTCCTTTGTTTGTATATTTATAATTTAAGATGTTGGTTTCAGTATGCAATATACTAAAATCAGTATTTGTCTTTTTTTTGGAATAATGGCTGTAAAGAACCGACAAATGTTGAACGCAAAGAGGGTTTTATAAAGATCAAATTGATCAATTTTCTTATATTCAATTAGGAGTAATTTGAATTTTTTATTTTACAGAATTTAATTGATGTAGATAAAAAAATACATGATTTAAAATGTCGGCAAATCCTCAACAAGCAACAAGTTTGCCAAACGGAATTCCTCCGCAAATGCAACAACAGCATCCATCTTTGTTAAATCAACAGGGAATGAGTAAATTTATGCCTCCGTCGTCGCAATATGCGCCACAATTAATAAACAACAATCCATCTGCAAACACGAATCCGCAAATGTATCAACAGTATCAACAACAATCTCAAAATAGCTATTTACCCCCGATGCGTTTGAATCCCAGTCTCACGAATGGTGGAGGAAGTGCGCAATCTTCACGAACAGCGTCTCCAGCCGCTAATACTTCTTTTAATCAACCACCCATTAAACCGTCGCCATATAACTATGGTTATCAAGGAAATCAAAATAAAATGCCATTCCCGTCGATGAGTAGTCCTTCAATGATTGGGGGTCATCAGCCACAACAGCAACAATATGGGGGCAATCTAATTGGAGGCATGCAACATTTATCGCTGCATTCGAACAGTCCATTGCCTAATTCGAACAGTCCATTGCCCCCACCTCCGAGTAGTGCAAGCCACATTCAGAAACCAGCTTCTGCTCCAAATTTCGGTGCAAATTATCAAATGAATTTTGGAACATCCTCAGCTAGCAATATGCCTCCTGTGCCGTTAACACAAAATCAGCCATTTGGAAATCAGCAACAGCCTATAAGACCTGATAACCAAATGCATCAGCCTCCTCACATGCCGCCACCAAGTTCTATAAACGGCCCAAACCTAAACTCTCCATCTAGTACGGCTCCTCCTTTATCTCAAGGATCTATAGCTGACGGTGGTTATCCGAGCAAACCGTTATCAACCGCTCCAAACATAGTTCCTCCTCCTCAAAACGTAAAACAAAATAGCTACCCGTATACGAATCCGCAAGCATCGAGTCAACATATTGTCAACAATAATCAAGTTCAGTCACCCGGTTATAATTCGCAAATGCAGCAAAGTCAACAGTTGCCAAACAGTAGAAAGTCAATGTACCCTACTAGTAGGCCTCAGCAACAAGAGCAACCTTACTCACAGGCCTACCAGTCTCAAAACCAACAGGGACCCACATTCAATGGTCAGACAAACACAGCTTCTTTGCAGTACCAGCAACATACTCCGCTACAGGCTAACTATAATACAATGAACGTGACCCAACAAGGCTTCAACCGGCTGTGGGGCCAAGACACTGTGGACCTCATGCAACATAGACATATACTACCACATGAAAAGGTGAAGCCTCCGCGGATAACGCTCAACAACCAACTCCACGAGTCTGTTAATTGCAATCCGGAGTAAGTTGACTTGGAATATTTTCTAAAAGTTCTGTGTAACAATTCCTGTTTCAGTATTATGAGGTGTACATTGAACAAGATTCCCGACAGCAATAATCTACTACAAAAATCAAGATTGCCATTAGGAATAGTGGTCCATCCATTTAGGGATGTCAATGTAAGGAGATTTTAAAACCTACACTCGAAGAATTGTCTTTTTATTTTACTGTTCATATTATTTAGAGTTTGCCGGTGATTCAGTGTCCAAATATAGTTAGGTGTCGTTTATGCAGAACATACATCAACCCCTTCGTTTACTTCGTTGATAGTAAAATGTGGAAATGTAATTTATGCTATAGGGTTAACGAACGTAAGCATTGTTTTTTAACTGAAAGCAATATTAAAAAGTAATATTATTAGTTCCTGAGGAGTTCCAATACGATCCTGCAACGAAAACGTACGGTGACGTGACCAGAAGGCCCGAAGTTCGTTCTAGCACTATAGAATACATTGCACCTTCCGAATATATGGTAAATTTGTTCTACGGCTTGTTTTTATATTTTACTTAGTTTTATACTTTTTACATCAGCTTCGACCACCTCAGCCCGCTATTTACTTGTTCTTGTTCGATGTTTCAATATTAGCACAGCAGTCTGGCTACCTGGAAGCAGCTTGCAATATGATTTTGAAACATCTAGACGATATGCCGGGAGACGCGCGGACTCAAGTCGGCTTCTTAGCGTATAACAGTGAAATTCATTTCTACAACATCGCTGAAGGTTACAACCAACCTCATGAAATGACCTTGGTCGATATTGAAGGTATTTGAGCTTGCTTGTTTTGAAGATGTTTTGTAGTAAGAATTATTTATTTTTTAGATCCTTTCTTACCTTGTCCTGAAAATCTTCTGGTTAATCGGAACGAATGTAAAGATCTTATAAAGGACCTCTTAACGCAGCTTCCGACGCGATTTGCTGATACACACGATCCAGGCTCAGCGTTAGGTGCAGCTCTACAAGTTGCTTATAAATTAATGGTAAAATTGGATTTTGTAAATTAATCAACATTTTTGAATATGTATTTATTATGTTGGTATTTTCAGAGTGCCTCGGGGGGCAGAGTAGCAGTGTTCCAAACGTGCCTTCCTAATAAAGGGCCTGGTGCCTTGCAACCAAGGTGAGTAGGAGACTTGATTTAGTACTGCTTAAAATCTGTTAAATGTGATATGTAGAATGTTAATGCCATGACTTTTGTCCGATATACTAGTACATTAACCATTTCCAAATCCTAAACTACGACTCAAGATTGGTATAAGTTCTGTAGGCTGGAAGATATTTGGTCAAAGTTTAATTATTTCTTTGCGAAGTAAAATTCTCCGAACCTTTTCGTCATATTTAAAAAAAAGTTCCTTAGAGAGCCCATTTTGGAAAATAGGGTAGATGAGTAAATAGTTCCTAAAAAAATGCGAGCAATTTGCTGGTCATAATTGTAAGAAAATGAACTAGAGCTCGTAAATTTCACTTTTTTTCTTATCTTTTATCTTTTTCTTATTGATATTTGAGTGCCCCTCGGGCTGAAATTGAAAATTCTTGGCGTATGTTATAAGGTTCCGCTTTAGGTCACCAAAAAAATTCACAAATTAAGCTTTAACATTCATATATAAGTTTTTAAACTTGCTAAAAATTAAATTTGTACATAAAAAAAGAAAAAAATACTTTTATTTAAAACTGTCCTGAATTGCAGGGAGGATCCTAATAATCGATCTGCAAAAGAAGTATTGCATTTAAATCCTGCAACAGATTTTTATAAAAAACTCGCTCTCGAATGCTCTGGAAACCAAATAGCTGTTGATATGTTCTTATTAAATCAACAGTACAGCGATTTGGCAACGATATGTAAGACAGACGTGAATTAAGAAATTGCTTGCATTATTTTCAAGTATTGTTTTCACAGCCGGTGTAAGTAAACATAGCGGCGGTAGCATCCATCATTTTCCACTTTATCAGAAGACAAAGCCACATAACGTGGATGCGCTCAAGAAATGTCTAAAGAGATATCTCACTAGGAAGATTGGCTTCGAGGCCGTGATGCGCATCCGGTGTACAAGAGGTTTGCAAGTTCATACATTCCATGGTAATTTCTTCGTGCGTTCCACGGATCTCCTTTCGTTGCCAAATGTTAATCCAGACGCCGGTTATGGAATGCAGGTGAGATTTTTCGTTTGGTGCTTTGCTATCTGGGACGTTTTTTTAATTCCTATACCTGGTTTCTTGCAGATTTCCTACGAAGAGAGTCTGACCGATATAAAAACTATTTGCTTTCAAGCAGCACTGTTATACACGAACAGCGAAGGTGAACGTCGAATACGTGTGCACACCTTGTGTCTGCCGGTTAGCTCTAATTTAAGCGAAGTAATGCATTCAGCTGATGCCCAGAGTATAGTTTCCCTTTTGGGAAAAATGGCTGTGGATAGGTCACTCAGTTCTAATGTAGCGGATGCACGAGAAGCATTTATAAATGCAACTATCGATATCCTGAGCGCATTTAGGGTGGCTCAGAATTTACCACAAGGACAAACTGGGCAATTGATAGCGCCCCGAAATCTATCTTTATTACCTCTGTATATATCAGCGCTATTAAAACACGTAAGAATAAAGATATAAGCTTTGATTCAATAACCAGGAAATAATTTGTGAACTCTTTTTAGTTAGCGTTCAGGACTGGTACAAGTACTAGGCTGGACGATCGTGTTGCTGCCATGGACGCTATGAAGACCTTACCTCTCGATCAACTAATGAAATATATTTATCCGGAATTCTACATTATTGATTGTTTATTCTACAATCTGGAGAACTCTAACGAAACGGAAGATGATGATCCTCAGCAGGAACCACCGCTACTACAACTATCAGCTGAATAGTGAGTTTACAATTTTTCTTTTATTGTAATATAAGTTACTTATTTTTTTATTAGTCTTGACTCGCGGTCGATATTCCTGATAGATTGTGGGACGTTGATAATTATTTATGTTGGTATGAATGTACCACCCAATATTTTGGAAAGTGTATTAGGTAAGTAACTCTGTATTTACCAAAGACATTTTTAAATAGCAATTTGTTTGCTTAGGTGTTCATTCAACTGCTGAAATACCAGACTATTGTTTCGGGCTGCCCTCCTTAAATACTCCAGAGAACGAGGCATTGAAGAATTTCATCAATAATTTGAATGACGATAAACCATATATGCCTATAATTCAAATTATAAGGTAAGTTATCAGAATTTTAAAAATTTTCTTTCTTCTGCATAATTGTAATAGAATTTTGTAAAAATTATTGAGAGATCAAATTCATCAAGGTCGGGTACACAACAATCGAACAAGTGTACAAAAAAAATGAAATGAAGAATTGCTGACGTGCTGGCAGAAAATGGATCACGGCTAAACTTAAAAAAGATCTTGGTTTTCGTTTTAATTCCTTGTTAGTGTTCGTTCGCTTGATGCGTACCCACCTTGAAATTAAAAAAATTTTTGAACACTTGAAGACATAAAAAAGTATATTATGCGCATGAAATTTGGTCATATCGAAAGGATCCTTTTTAACTGAATCTAATTTTCATTGAATCTAAATTTATTTTCGCAGAGATACCAGCACCTGTAAACAAACGTTCATAGAAAAATTAATAGATGACCGAAGTGAATCTAGTTTATCTTACTACGAGTTTCTTCAGCATCTTAGAAGTCAAGTGAAATAATGACAACAGGTCTAGGACCAACCTTATGAATTACAGCGAAAAAAAAATAAGCTATTGGGTACATCTTCTAGCAATCCATAAGACTATAGGTGAGCATACGGGATGCTTGTATTTGAGTGCGGAGAAAATTGCGTTTAGAGATTCACTTTAACGATTGATCAGCAGTTATTATTTCAAAGACTTTTAATTGACAATTAAGTTGAATAATACCGTTGTCACATCGTCGTAGTGGGATTGAAGCTGAATAATGTTGTTACTCGTGAGACGCGTTGAAATTTATTTAAGAAAGTTGTAAACAGAAATCACAGATTTAACTCGAGAGTTTAAATTATTTTTAAGTAATAAACTATGATATATGCTGATATAATTGTAAACTTATTTTTACTATAACCCGAGCTGCAGCTTGGCTTTATTATGTTGTTGATTTCACTGGCTCTATATGTTGCTACGGTAGATAGGCAATTATTTCACAGGCAAGTTGTTGCATTCAGTCAATTTGTTCTTAGACTGCAATCAAATAGCATTTTTTAGTCCTACTAGTTTACCTTACTCTTATTTAATGGTTTTAGTTATGTAAAAATTATTTTTGGTTCGAATGATTCATGAAGTCAAGTCTTTGTGCGAAAAGATTATTTAAAAAATAAATTCATCCCCAATAAATAAAACGCATGTTGAGTGTTTCGAAAATAATATGATAAATATCCATACATACAAATTTGAAGGATGAAAATTTTAAAAATTATTTATTTTGGTTCTACAAAGCGAACGTCGATCAATTTTGATCAATAAAAGAAAAATTGTACAATGTAGATCTTTGGTCGATTAAAAAATGTTCAATCAAATAGGTTATACTTTATAAAATATACGCTGATATCTCCCTAAAAGAAAACATTTTTTGTGCGGTAGTAGATATGTATTTACTTTGGTCCTAATGGCTGTTATCCAATAATTATGAATAGTTTGATAATCAGCTTTAGTAATATATAATTTTTAATAAAAATTCAATGAAAACCAATTTGGTGTTTTATTTTGAATACTAGTTTTTTGCGAGGAAGTGAAGTGCTGGTTGGGTCAGAGGAATACTTTTTTGCTTTTTTTAAAGAATCACATATGTGCTTTCACATTTACGGTTTTCTCAAGAACTTTGACCATGATTAAGTTGCTAGAATGGGATAAAACTTGAAGACCTAAATAGTTTTTCAATTGATCAAATGGTTTGTAGTATGTCTGAAATAGCGCTAATTACAAAATTCAGATTTTTCTATTTAGATTTGCTTTTGTTAAGCTTTTGAGATGTTCGCCAATATTATCTATCTGCTTGTCTTTATCTGTGGCATATGTGGTCTACCAACTTTAAAATATATATTTACATTGATAGAAAGTTAAGTCAAGATAAAAGGATAAATTTAAATTCCGGAGAAAAATAATCAGTAACCAGCATCTGATTTTATCACTAAGAATATGTTTTAAATTTATTTATTAATTTCACGGAATCCTCGTTGTATGAACTATATTTACACGACTGAATCTACTTTATTAATAGTAAACTATTGTCAGTAAATATATCAAACTTTTTCAATTTGTGGAGATTTATTCTTTTGATTCACTAAGTAATAGACCTAAGCTACAAAAATAATTCAAAATTTATTTACAATACTTATAGAATATATTATGATTTTTCAAGCAATAAGAACAATTGAATTATAATTTTTCTAGAAGCTATATTAAACCTATTTATCACTTAATTGTTGGAGAAAGTAAATGAATACGCTGTTATACCTTAGGGGCAATCAGTTGCTATACCTTGAATTCTTAAACCTGTAAAAGACGCATCACATCTCATAATTATTTCTGTAACTATTTTGTGGTTACTGCAAGATCTAAAAAAAGAATACACACTATAGAAATGAACTGAACGATATGAGTAACTTGAGCACTATGAACGCACCAAATAAACGGAAGAACTAAACAATTGCTTGTGCTGTTTATGCGGTTATGACCGGTGTGTATTGATCTAGTTCCCCATTGTGCCAAGAAGCTTATCACATCTTGAAATAATTACAATTGAATTGAGCTCGTATTTAGTCTAGCTGTGACTTGCATTCATCTCGGAGATTATTTAAGCAGTTAATTTTTGATTGATTGCAATTAGCCATAATTAAAGTGCTATGTCTCTTTATCGCAATTCTGTTTGGGTTCTCCTGGTCTCCTTACTCATTTCATTTATCGTTGTGACGGCATTTTCTACAATGAGTAAGTAAATCGTGCAAACACGCATTGGATTTTTCAGGTGGATTTAATATATTCAATAAATGTTTGGTGCTTGCAGGAGAATCTGCTTCGAATAAAAATGTAGATACTGTCAATGCCCAGCAGAATTTGTTGAATCCTCTATGCGATGAGCTCGGAACACATGTGAGCTGCATAATTCATTGTAAGACTCTTGGTCTAGCAGGCGGTCATTGCAGCAGCGATTCACTCTGTACTTGTTTGGAATAATTTTTGTTGTTTGTTATGACGTAACTTATGTTTGGGAAATAATAACAAATTGAAATGATTGGTTTTTGGTTTTATTATTAACGTGTATATTTGTTTTGGTATTTAATTTTACAATTTTAACAAATATTTTGTTAGTTATCATCAATTGAGTAAATCAACCATTTCCAACATTTAATCTTTAAAACAGTCCTATTATAGGAGTCATAGTCGTTTATTTCATTTATATTATAATACCAGCTTTTGAGGAAATTTCCTCGTATGATTCAATAAATCTCTGATAAGATGTATATTTTTTTCACAATTCAGATTTCCGTTGTAGGGGAAGTGTTTTTATTATGGTAAAATTAAAAGGTAGTGATGCTCGATAGTGACAGCTTACAGTTCGTTGTAAAAATAAGAAAAGAGCCACATTAAACTCTTATTACAGCTTAAGGACCAAAAAGATATCAAATTCGACAGGTACACTCTTCCAAAAAATATATTGCAAAATTATATCGATTTTAAATTATTTTCAAATCATGAGAACGTTCAGAATTACTTATAAGTGTTTAAATCTCTTCCCTGCAAGAAAATGAACTTTCTATCCAAGTGAAGTTTCCAAGATGATCGTGTATCAATCACTTAACAAAAGTGTTTAGAAAAGACAAACAAATCGAAATATAATTTTTAAAGATAACGATAACATAACGAAAAATGCAGGAAAATAAGAATACAATAGTAATTCACGTACACCTAACTCGTAGGTATTTTTTTCATATTACCACTGGTTTATATTGAGATATCGTAAAGAGTGGAAACAAGTTGATTAGAATTCGAAATGCTGATTCGATTCAATAGTTCACTGGCTCTTTGAAGAAAATGAATTTAGTGTTTATTATATTTATAAATCAGCTTATTTATTTTGCAATTTGATTATATAAGGAATATTGAATATTTCTGTTACTATCGATAAGATACTTTCCCGTCTATAAATTTAATTTAAATCACGAGTACTTGGGCGATTGTGAATCACAGCGAAATTCAAGTAGTGATAAATTTTTAAG